>CADWAE010000467.1:5098540-5735858 GCA_902982915.1 Phalloptychus januarius
TTTAGAGAAAGCCTAGGACAAAGTGGAGGAACGTTCATGAATACGACTCAGAATATGACTGTACGTATGAGGTTTTAAAGCTGCTCTGGAAAGAGCTGATATTGACTTGATGGGTATTTTACTGATCACATATCTAGCCTGTAGTCTGCTGCTTTGCAGACATGCAACTGTTAGCTTGACTACTGTAGTTATACAAGATATTTGTTTAACTTGTTGGGTCTAGTTCCTTTCCACACAGTGAATCAGCGTATTTTGTAACTGGAGAAGTCAGCCTTTACAGCGATTTTCATAAATCTGTAAGATACAAATTCTTGATTTGACTTTTTTTACTTTTACAGAGATTTTGCTAAAAGAAAAGGATAACTAAACAGTCTTGCAGAAAATTACATTTGTGTTTTGAAACAACTACGTCCGTTTTCACCAAAACAAAGAAGGTACAAATTTGTGGCCTGCAGTGTTGGCGCGTTCTTTGTAGCGCTGCCCTGTGCCACTGAATAGCCGGAGATCTGTATTCAGAGATGTGCTGCATTTACCCTTGATGGAGTGCTGCTCTTGTGTTCGCTTGTGGTAGACCCCATTACTTCTCCATATATAGATGACAGTGGGGAGAGGATCTACAGCAAATTTGATCAGCGAGATTACAAACCCCCGCGTACTAGATCATTTAAACCTCATCTCTGTTGCCTGGAAGGACCACAATACATTACTCCCTCTGTGCAGTGAATCTATCAGTGCCCCTGCGCCTTGCTGCTGCATGTCTTTGGAGATCGGAAGAGGGGAAAGCATGCTGAGAAAACCGTGGATGTGGAGTTGTTGAGGTCAAAAGTTTGTGAATTGGCTTATATGATGGTCAACGGCTATGTGACAGTCCAGGAACCATCTGTGGTGGAACATCTGCATCTCGCTATAGAACCATAAACCATGAATGCAAAACCCACGGGTCACTTCTCCGTGATAGGCAATTCCTTTTTTTCCCTTAGGGAAGTTGTTCCCCATATAGTTTGACTGTTTACTTCCAAGTCATAAAAACAGAAATGAATGGAAGCTGAGAAAATTTTCAAAAAACGTCAAATATTCAGCCAGACCTGTCAAGTATGGACAGAAAACAAACCACAGTTTGCAGGTTTACCAAGACATCACAATAACCTTGTTGAATCTATGCTGATTGTTCTGAGGGCAACAGTGCAGGTAATCAGCAGATGTCAAGGAGCGCCACAAACTCATGTAGCTCAGCTCTGCACTCTCTCTTGGATCCTCAGCTGAACAACCTCCAAGTTTGAAGTAAGCTGAACAGGTCGGGGAGGGGGAATAAAAACAAGTGCTGAAAACACGCAAACAGATTTGTGCCTGTGACGGTAAACAGCCCCAATCATCAGAGCGGTCGTCGTGAGTGTTCTCCACAAATCACGGCCTGCTCTCCACGCTCGTGCTTGACTTGCCTTTCCGTAAAGACTTGACATTGTCTCGCGGCAGCCCACCCGCTGCCAGGCGGCACTCATTTGCATGAGGGTTCTGTTTCTACCTTAATGCTATCAAAATGCCCCAGGAATCCAACCATGGGAGGGTAGAATTGGATAACTGTCCTTGATTATTCATTTATTTTACGAACTAAAAAAGTATGGCTTTTTCAGGTGTGTAGCCTAACCCCTCTCTCTGAAAGCACCTGAGCCAACAGCTTACCTTTGCGTTAACATTACCCTCCATTTAAACTCATCTCCAAACGTCTATTGTTTATGTAAAAGGGAACAGCCTTGATGTACAAAGTAGCATAAGAAAAAAAACAAGGAATAATTCAGCTTTGCTGTGGCCTCAACCCATCCTCAAGAGAAACAATTATCATTCTTTACTGTGACTTTTAAGAGCTGCTCGAGGGCCAAGCAGAAACAATGACAAGGACGTCTCCCTGTTTATGGAACGGTATGAATATTATATTTGCTCCCCGCTGCGAAGTTGGACAATCAGACTCGATTCGCCTGCCACGTTCAGGCGCACCACCCCTGCTTTTTTTTGTTCCATCTCCAGACATTTTCCTTTCGCAGCTGCCTGAGCTAATGCTGTCATTAGACGACTGGATCCTGTAGCCAAATTATAATGTGATCTCCTGCATCATCTATTCTTCTCCTCCCCCGTGTACTGATGAATAGCTTAAGGTCAGACTATCAAATTAGTGGCTGCCATTACTCCCCAGACACTAATGGCATCTTTATGAAAGGAAAGATATGTAATCTCTCCGAAAGCCTTTTGGAGACCAAACAGTTTGTCTGCAGATGAGATGTGAGTGCAAGTCTGAGTGATTGTAGAGTGGATTGGGCAGGAGATGGAGGGGGAGGAAGGATGATGTGTGCCTGCAAGTGCCAACCCCAGTTTGATTTTTTTATTTTTCTTCCCCCTCACGTCCTGAGCTCTGGTTTTAATTCAAACTGCCGGGCCCATATTTATCTGTTAAGCGGTTTGTCATTGCACCCTGGGTTATATACCCGATACGGCACGCTCCGCAAACTGCGATCAATAAAACAAGGCATCCTACGTTCCCTTGAATGAACCTGATAAAATGATAGAAAGAATACTTTATTAGCAGAGTATACCAATTCTTATAATTGAGCTTTGTAGTATAGGTTTTTTTTTTTTTTTAATCTATATCCTCTTCGCAGCACTTCTCTGACCCGAATGCCCTCTCCATCACAGATATCTGCCACGTTAAGGGAAATTCACAGATTGCAATAATTGCCTCTTGTTGGATTAACGTTCTCCCATCGTGGAAAGTTTTCACAAATATAAATCAGAATCCAATTTGAAGTTTAAAGTTGTAATTACTTTGGAGCATGGCGATTTGCGTAGGATAAGGAGGACCATAAACTTGTTGGCAAAAGCTTTTAACCAAGGCTCTGTAGCAGCATCTAATTTCAAGAAACAGACAATGTAAAGTTGTTTTTTTTTTCATATCTAATAGTAGATATATATATAAAATTAGTGTTTAAAATATTAGTGATTATCCGTCTCCAGAGACAAAATGACTCATATCTACAGCCTGCAGTCTACAGAAGAAAATATGGATGGCATAAACTTTGATGCTTCCCTGCAATCAGAGACAACAAAATGAACACTACTCCAAATGATAATAGACAGACAGACAAAAAACAGATGTTGTTTTAATTTCTTTGAAACAAGAGATCATTTGGCTGGCATGAAACAAATTGCAAGACTTTTTCATCAAAAACAAAGTGCCAAACATTTATTGGAGCTTGGCCATTTTCATCAGTTTCCAAGAAAAACAAACTCTGTGATCAGTAACTTAATTTGTGACTCCAATTCAAGATTCCAAATGCTGTTATTGCTCTATAATTAAGCTGTCAAACAGAAAATCATGTCCGCCTGGCAGGATGCACAGTCGCACCACCCGACGTCGCCCAAAAATTTATTGGAGTTTCCCGTCAAACCAGGAAGTGACTTGATCTCGACCTGAAGTGAAATCAAATAGCTCTGCTTCAGCGGCGGACCCCCCGGACAGCCGCAGTGGAAGTCCATCACAGGGGTCACAGCCTCGATCCGTCACTGTCGGCTACTACCGAGTCCAAGGAGATGACAGAAATGACTCAGGACTGCCGGGCTGTGGTTCACGCTTTGACTCAAATTTTTCATAAGTCAAAGAAAATATATATATATATATATATATATATTTCACCCCTCTCTTTGGGGTTTGCTTGGTAAATCCTTCCCGGTCACGAACCAGAAAATGGTCCGAGAAATGGCAAAGGTGGCCCGTTAAGAAAATCCGAATCTACAAAGTACGGATATTACTCAAATTTTCCCTGCCAAATAGTCAGCGCTGCCCAGGAGGCTGATAAGCCAAGGTGGTATCTTCGGCCACGCGGCGCAATCTAACAGCTTAGTTCACCAAAAGATCCTTCCTGCAGCAGCTGCAGGAAGGTCTGGGTTATAACCTCAATCCCCCACTTTGAGAATAGAGATGGACTGTATTCATTTCCTTTCACTTGTATGTAATGTGCCGTGAATACTGACTGAAACCGCATATGAGAAAATTTAAAGGGAAAAAAGGACAGGAAATACAGAATATAGATATTTCTTGGATTTGTTTTTTATGTATTTATTGAAAATATCCTTGCAAACAATGTAAAGCTTTGAACTTTTTTTTTGTTTGTTTTGTTTGTTTGTGAGGTAGCGTTACAACTCCACCAGACCTTCATCAGCAATTGGCACATTAGCTGTTGATTAATGTGCATCTGCTGAACTTATCAAAACTATATGGTTGCAAACAGGTAGGATTTTCTTAAAGCGACAGAGACCAAATTCAAGGCATCAGACAAGACCACGATGCAAAGTTGAAATTCTTTTAACTTCAGATATATAAAAGTAGCAGAGTTTGTTTTATGAACTAGCACTGTGTATTTGGGAAAATTTGTACCCTATTACCTCCCCACCGTTAAATAGGACAATTTTGAACATAATTGTTTGCACTAGATTTTATTCATGGCTAAGCAAGCTTGTGGTTGTACAGGGACAAAAAGTGAAAACATTTAAAGGACATCAATATTGTTTTGTTGTTTGCAATTTTATTAATTTATTTGGTTTAAATCAGTGCTATCTCACTTTTTTTTTGAATTCCAGAAACTTTCCTTCCTTTGCCTTCAGGTGCTTCTAAATGTCACTGTGGCCTGTAAATGGTCCCTTTAGCCTCAAGGATGGGATTAGCTGTAACAAGGAAGAGAGGGAAGGATTACATCCAGTTACAGCTGCGGAGAAAAAATATGTCTTTCATTCCTTTAGTCAAAGACTTTGCATGGACATAGATTGAGCCTTATCTGGAGTCTGCTCCCAAAATTTGATTTTACAAGGAGGTGACAACCACACAATCTGATCAGCATCCCTTTTTCTGACAGAACAGACGACCCTTGACATTAAATATTTCCTTTTTCTTCAAAGAATCTGTGCTGGTCGAAGTGCCTGCTGGAAGTTGTGCATATTATACAGCTTAGGTTATCATGTCATTCTGCAGGAATTTGACTGACTAAGCAAGGAGGAAATGATTGCAATAATGAATAAGTTGCTTAAATGATAACTGTTTGTTGCCTAAACTTGTTGTTGTTCTTGACCGCTCTCCTTGTCTTTTTATCCTACGTGATTGAATGTTTTTAGAATGTGATAATCTTTGCTGAAGGGGCTAAAACACATTCCAGGCATAGCTGTCAACCTCACATCCTTTGACACGAGTAAAAACACGAGAACAAAAATGGAAAAAGGAAAAGGTCCGTGAGTCACCCACGCTGAAAGTCGGCAAAACAAAAAAGAGACCTTTGTGATGATAAATAGATATTCTTCTGTCTCAAAAGTTATTTGCACCTCTTTTTGAATTGTCTGTAAAGATATTACAAATATTGAACTTGTGAAGCTGGACAACTAGTTTCCATAGAGAAAAATAAATTAATTGTTCAGAGAAAACTATAAAAAGCCTTGATAGACAATCAATACTGGAAGAAAACTTTGAATATCGAAATTTGTATGATTTAAAATGTATCGTATATATTTTTGCTTTTTTAATTTTTTTGTAATTGCACTTCATTTGTAGTACTTTCAATGATGGAAAACCCAAAAATTCAATATCTCTGAAAGTCAGGCTTAAATACTGAGAAGTAATCACACAATAATCTGCTTATTAACTCAATAAATAAATAATAAAATACTGGAAAGCCTCTAAATTGCCTCCCAGCTAAGGTCAATAGGCTACACAATAATTGTTTAGGCTGAATATAGAGCCACAAAGAGAGAGAGAGAGAGTAAGCCACAAAAGGCCATTTATAAAGAAGCTGGTTGCTCAGAGTGCTGTCACCAATGATATTCATGAAAAGTTGAGTGGAAGAAAAAATGCACTTAGAAAAGATGCACTGTCAGCACTGATAACAGCAGCTCTAAAAAGATTGTAAAGCAAAATCAGTTTCAAGAATTTAGAAGAGCTTTTCAAGAAGTAGACTACTTTTCTTGTCAAAAATAAATCTGTATTTTTTTTTCAGCAACAGAGGAACTTTTGTTGTCTCTGTTTGATTAATAAGGTTGCTTTGCACAAGTGATTTTACTTATTCAAAGTAAAGGCAGGTCTGTACTGTACCTCTAATTATACAGTTTGCCCTACAGGCAGGAGCAGCAAGGCTTACTGTGGCATCTGCTTCTTTCTATTTGTGTTCCCAACCTCACAATCTCTTCTTGTGTGGAATGGCTTATCACTAAAATGGTTTAATGATCGAGTGGCTAAGAAAAGTGCCACTCCATTTTTCAACCAATTTTAGAGTGAAATATTTACGGTTGTACTGAAACTAGTAAAAGTCTGTTAATAAATTCATCAAACTCATTGGTAGCAGTAAAACTTACGAGATCAAAATGATAAATATTCAGACCTTCTTTCACTGAATAATTTAAATTGTTATTTTCTCCAGTTTTGAGCAAAAGAACAAAAGAAAAACAAGCAGGCAATAAAAACCCAATCAATGTTTGCTAAAACATAACGATCTAGAAGGTTTACAAGGTTAATGTCTACATATAAGAATGAAAAAGAAACATTTATTCAAAGAAATTACATTTTTTTTGTTTGTTTGTTTGTACCTTTTAAAATGTGTCCAACTTTTACCTTCAGTTCTGAAACTGAGCTCTCAGTTTATCTATTATAGAGTAAATGTTTGTTGCATATCTGCAAAACATGCTTCAAGATTGGTCAGTTTTTAAAAATCTTTAACTGAAAGATGTTGGAAGATGAAGAACAATTGCTATGTAAAGTTGCTTTATGAATGACCCTGTGCAGTTTGATCACTGGTATGGACGCCATCATACACCTGCTTCCAGACAAAACATGCAGCGCTGTGACGATCATGTTCTTAAACTCAATATTGTGTCTACTGTGGGAGATTACCGGCATTTTTAGCCACACTCAGTACAAAGGAGGTGTTATTTTGGAAAAAATAAAAATACAGAATCCAGTTCTTTGATAGGCTGATTAATGTGACAAAACTGCCTCATGCCTGCCTGTAATCTGTTGATACATTCCTTGTGACATCACCTTTGATTGGCTGTTTCTGGGGTCCCATTCTACCCACAATGCCACAAGTTGTCCTTATTTTGTCCCGCTAGCAGCTGGATACATTTTGATTACATTCATATATTTTATGATTAGTAGCATATTTCTTCAATGTGTACATTTAAAAACCTTTCAAGGAAAGTACAAATAAAGAAGCCATTAAAAGTAAGGTTGTAGTACAAGATTTTTCAGTTTTTGTGTCTGATGTTTTGCCAATTTGATGCCAACATTTTGTCTTAGTTGCAGTAAGCAAGTGTGACTGGTGGGTGATGTTCAAACCTCGCGTCTGAGCGGTTCGGTGCATGGTTGACCTCGTTTCAACTCTCCATGTTATGCAATCAGACAGAGGTTTACGCTCTACGCTAATGAAGCCGCCACATTGCTGTGCTTGTGCTCCCGCTCAGGCAAGCAAGCATCTGCTAGTCAGCTGACAGTAATTGCAGAAGAGCCAAAAAGGAAAGGAAAAAAAAAATTACATCTGAAATCTGTTCTTTCTCAGTGCTATTGTGTCTTTTGCACTGGTTTTACAACATAGTGCACTGATTTTAAGGGTTTTAAGGGTTTTAATGTAGCAGACTTTGACTCTTGTAGAGCAAAATGGAAAAAATAAATAGTTCCAATTAAAACGAAATAAAACTACCACACAAACAACAGCATTGTGACACTTTAAGCACAAATAAAGCTTTGACTATTCTATATTTGGCTGCAGCCATTTAGCTGTAATCAGTGCTCGACTTGTAATTAAAAAATAAATCATGTAATTTGCTGCTTCCTAATTAATAAAACCACTTAATTACATTTATTTTATTTATTTTTTTATTAATAGCAATATTTGTCGCAGTAAAAATATTTGTTTTTTCTTATTCTATATATTTAATACACAAATAGTGGTGAGAGCTCCCATCGAAAGACAAAATGCAACTTTAAATATTTAATTCACTGTAAATATAAAGGTAAACAAAAATTTACTCTAATCAGGTAAGGAAAAACAGTTTGTGATACTTTGTAGAAAACAAAAATGAAGATTTCTTAACTCGTCATTATGATAATGTATTACTCATTACTAAACTCAACAAAATTTAAAGGATTGTCAAATAATTCAGCAATAGCTGAACACCGATAAAACCAAGAATTAAATTCAGTCGTTTCATGCACTGATGAGTAAAGAGCCTTTAAACCCAACATCTGACTGGTTCTACTATGCAAACTGACACTTGGGATAAGCAAAGACGTAAAATCCAAGATTTATCAGACATGGGAAAAGATAAAAGCAAGTTTCTTAACTCCAGGTAACTAACTGACTTGACAGGGACATTTAATTTATTTTTAGTTTTTTCCCCACTTGGACCGTCTGCAACTTTCATTTGAATTGTTTTGATATCCCTGCACTTTTTTCCTTTTACTTTATTCTTCAGAGTAAAATAGTCTCTTTAAGTAATTAGCTTGAGTGTTCATTAGTGTTTTTTTACTGATTAAAAATATGCAGTACCTCCAGCCCACCAACAAACAACTCTGACATTTCTTTTGTCTCAAAGAGATTTAGTCATCACTGATTGTTCAAGACCTTCGACTTGATCTACAAGCCCCATTATTATTATAGTCTGTTAATCATTCGGAGCCATTTACTCTGCAGATTTTTGTAATTGATGTTTTTTGAAGATGATGCGCCTGATGCCAAGTGAGTCTGAACAGATGGTCTTTCTGCTCCTCATCTATTTGGGATATTTCTGTGTCGTCTCGGCCAACAGTAAATATCTGTAAAGAGCTTATGGCTTGCCAGGACCCAATACTTTCAAATGCAGCCAGAGTAAATAACCTTATTTATTAGTTGGTTCAGTGGATTGCGGAAAAAAAAGGGTACAAATTGGTTAAAGGGAGGATGAGTTTTCTTTGCTCCTGAGCATTTCTTTAAGCCTTATGTGTAGAAGACAAAAGTTTGGACTGAAAGTTCTAACTTCATCCATTTAGGCAGAGCGATTTTCTTAAATTTGTATTCATCGGTAATGGGTTCTTATATTCAGAGACTTTTACATCATTGTGATCTTATAAATTGCAGTGAAGACAAATCAGGTGAAGGTTTTTCTTTGTCACTTGAAACAAAAGTGACGTGAGGAACAAACCGAGACGCGCAACAATTCATCAAGAGAGCACAATTTTCCTGAATAATTCTTGATCGAAACTTGCATCATAATCCTGGAACCACAATGTAGAAAGTGATTAAAGTTGGCAAGGAATTAATGGCTTTCAGGACTGACGTTGCTTAGCAACCACTTAATTTGTATTTCTGCAGATGGATTTAATTTCAGTCCGCGGAGTTGCTCTGGAATCACATGTCAAGAAAGTAAGATTTCCTCCTTTTGCGATACAGAAGTAGCAAATTTATTTCAAGGCTAATACAAACGTCATGCAGCCGCTTGCATAGTGTGTGGAAAAGGACTCGTGCCGTGCTCTAAATGCAATTAATATTGTGATCATATGCCTGAGCCAATATTAATTTTAATGAAAAAATATGTAGGAAATATAAATATTTCTGGGGAAGGGAATATTTCTGACAACAATAACTAACTGCTTGAAATAGTAGAAAAAAAAATGTTTAGATGTGATGCTGCACTTTTTCATCTTTACTCTTTTCAACTTCTCCCTTATGTTCCTTTTGCCTTCTCTTGTCTACCCTTGAATTTCTAGTTTTTTCTCTTCAAAGCAGATTCTAGATAATATTTTTCTTGTAGATGTTTGACTTCTACAAGAGAAATATTGTCTACTTTTAGAAACTTCTACAAATCCTCAAAATTAATGAAGTCATTTAATATATTCAACTTGAATACAACTGATAAATATTAAATATTTTCCTGATATATTACAAAAGTCTTCATTTATTATAGAAAAGTAATAAATATGCTCAAATTATTTACATTAGGGCATTCTCATTTCAATACAATTTTAAAATCATACATAAAAATCATCTACTTTTGATTTCCATCCTTGTGATATGCTTTTTTTTTTTTTTTTTTTTTTTTAGATAAACTTAGATAATTCATGTCATACATACAGCTCCAGTTATAAATTTCACATTCATAAATTTTTTTATCATTTGCATTGTGGCACTCTTTGCATTCCATATCTGCTGGGTGGTCTTCTGCTTACGTGACTTGTTTAGATGTAAGCTCCTAATGCCTGTTGGTCGATGGACCATCAGGTTTCCTGACAGAAACTGTTAAGTCTGTTGGTGCCGTTAAAGTTGTGATGTGAGATCCAGAGGAGGTGAAAGTGGATCGAACCAAAAACAGACTATACCTTAGGCTTGAAGTGTGTTCTTGCACAGTCATTGCTCACTCTTCTTTATATCCAAGTGATGAAGCAGCTGTCTGTGCCAGAGCAGAGGGACAGACTGAAGCCATGCATTTTCCTCTGTGCCTGTAGCACATTGAGCATTTGATACTTTGTTGGAGCGATTTAATGAACTCAAAGCGTGGAATTACGTCAGTGGAGGTTCTTAGCTTCTGCTACAGTGGGAGGATTGTATTTTTCAGTCACTTTTTGTGGCGTATGAAGCACATTTTGAATCTGATACAGAAAACCTGCAACAAAAGCCAGAGGCATATCAGTAGTCCAGGCAAGGGGGGTTTTGCATTTCAACTATTCTTGTAAGGTCATTCGTCTCTGTTGGTGATGATAAATCTTGTAGTTATTTGAGGTATTTTCTAAATCTAGATGCAGATGTCAAATGGAGGCCTGCATTTAGCTGAGATGGGCAATAACAAATATCCACTGTCAACACGAGGATGTGAGTTTGCCATTTTCCGGACTCTTCTCGCATCCTAATAAGCAGTGAAGACTGGACTGGCATGTGGGTCAGACTGCAAAGCAGGGCTTCTATGCCTTTCTGTAATCTTTATCTCTGGCTTTTTTTATTATGTAAATCCTGCTTTTGACATAGTTTAAGTAAAAATAAGTTCACAATTAAAAACTGTGAGGCAAAAGTTATTGTTTTCGGTCAAAAGAAGGGAAGTTCCCATGTACTGCCTTACGGGTTTTATAATATCTAAATTATTATTTATTGACTTCGAAACTTGAGAGCACTTTGCTGAAATGATGACTGACAGCTTTGGTGAATGATTTATTCCATACTTGGGGAAATAATGAAATGTGGTTCAGCTTCTAATATGTCATGAACGTTTTAATCACATTGACTTTAATCAAATCAGTTAGTCATTCATTATCCTGTGTTTTGATTTTGGTCCATTTTCTCTGTAATTAATTTCAAATCACATTAGTTTTAATAATCTTTTATGGTCTTTAAAAGGACCAATATTATGACTGTGATAAAAGCCACATTAGACCAGACATTAAAGGGTTTTCTGACCCTTTAGCTCCGTTTTGTACTTGCATCTATAAATGTTAAACTTAATCCTTTTATTTTGTATCAGCAAATTAGTTATTTTAAATTCTTTTACTCTAGAAGAAAAATGTTCCTCCAACCCAATGCTTTTATTTTCTCTAAACCCATGCTTTATTTAAAATAATTTTACCTTTTTCAATTTTACATATTTAAAATTGGCTGTTAGAGTTTACTACAAACTCAAGGCAAAAATAATAAACCTGTCTTGAACAGATGGATCACTCATAATTTAATATGTGGTCATTTTTCACACAGTGCCAGATTAGATTATAAATTCACCCTTTTAACTAACTTTTTCTTTGCAGCAGTGTGACACAAAAGCACAAACAGGCTTTTTTTTCCAGCACCGAATAGCTTTAACGATTCACAAGATTTCATGGCATGAGAGGCTAACAGATTTTGAAACGACCATGCTCAGTTTCAACGTGGTCGCGCATGCGTGTCCCTCTTTGCGGCCGTCCAGCAGTGATATCGGACTTGTTGTTTGCACAGCTTGAGCGATGTGGCACCAAAGTGACCTACAAAACAACTGTGGTGGGCCCATAAATCAAATTGGGTCTGGAATTAATCACTGTGCAGAGGACATCTTGTGCCACCGCTGTCCTCCTCCAATCACTCCCAGCAAAATGCTCGCGCTCTCCCTCCTTCTCCCATCCATCCTCCTTTTCCCTGCGTCGCACGATCAGCCCACAAAGTGACTACTGAAGGCCGTAAAGAGGAAGAGAGAAAGATGTCCTTTCCACCACTCATTTAAAATGCAGGTTAAAGTTTATAGAGTTGCCTTTATGCCAGGCACCTGAAAAGCTTTTCAGCGAGAAGACCTGAAGACAATGAAGTCTTTATTTTTCCGATTAACCTCAGGACTGCATTTATTCCACAGCCTTCACTCTAAAGTGCCCTCATAGTAACTGCCAATATTTCAAGTTGGGAGGAAAAATAGCAGTCGATGTGAGACTGAGATGTTGAACTGTGAGGGGGTGGAAAAAAAAGAGAATGGTAAAGAAGAATAAAGAGGGGGATGTGCATTTGATTTATTGGATGACATTCGCAGTGGGGAACAATCAGCATTACACCGGATGCCAACACTAAGTCGGCACGAGACTTAAGGCACTTCACTTCACTTCAAGGGCATGTGCTATTACTTCAAAGCCTCACACACACGCACAGTGGCCATTGTTTTGCTTTAAAGCCCAGTTCTGCCATTCTCCGGCGCCTTTTCCAACCCAGCAGCAAACCCTCAGAGAGTTACACACCTTAGAGCTATTTTAATTCAGCCGTCATTCAACTGCTTCATGAACAATGTCTGAAACTTAAAAAATGCAAATATCCAGAGCCTTGGCGCTCGGGAACACTTGTATAAAAACTATGCATAAAAAGAAGAGCTGACCTTCAAATATACCAGCCTTCGTTTGTGAACGTTTAATTGTTTCTGGGTTTATAGCTGACGATTTGCAAGAATTTTTAGGGGTGTGTCAGTAAGTTGGAGGGAATCCTGGAGTTGAATCTGCTCTTCCCTAAAAATGCTTTTGGACTCTCCAGAATTGGCAAGAGAGAGCTCGTAGAGAGGGGAAGTTATGATCTTCTTCCTTGTGTTATGGAGCTGTACATTCATGGATCTACATGCAGAATAACAGGGAGCCAGGCACTCATCCCTGAGGGTCATCGGTGTTGGGTTGCATTGTGAGCAAAGCAGTATTTCTAATCTATATGAGCTGTTGAGAAAACTTGTATTTTGTTGAACTGAGGTGGAGAGGCAGAAGGTTTATTTTTTTGAGAGTGTGTACAGAATTACAGTAACAAAAGCAGAGTTGTAGCCAGTAAACAATATCGGCATGCATGTGCTATTGTGCTCCAGACAGGGTAGTGCAGTCAACAGTGCAACAGGTATTATTGTTGTGGATCAATATTTAAAATTAATAGCAATAATTTTGACCTAGAGTTCTTTAAAGATACCTTGAATTACCCAATGAAACTATTCACAAGTGCATCATGAAGTTGTAAAAAAAAGGAAAACTGATGGATCCAAATCAAAAGCTCAGTAAAAAATTTTAATCTTTAAAAGTTTGTTTGTACTGTGGGAAAAAAAACAACTCCAAAGAGGTTTGAGTGCATATTACACAGCAGTTTCAGACTGACCTAGAGCAATGAAGAGATTACTGCAACTTGCACCAAATTTAAGCCAAGAAAGGCTTCGCTGGCAAAAGCAAAAATAAACTGTTTTTTTGAAAAGGTCTGAAAATGTCAATACTTTGTGCAAGGCCCTTCTTTCTCTACAGCAGCACATTTCACATGGGTTTCAAAAGACTGCACAGTCTTTCATGCCACAATGTTCTATATATAATTTATTTATCCTGTAGAATTTAACAAACATGTTGCTGATATTTTTTTTTTGTCTTAGTTCAAAATATGCTGAAACGTTTATTATAGAATATTTCCAACAAACCAGTTGAATAACCAATGCTGAATTTTTAGCTACCGTTTGGTAATTATAATCTGATAGTGTCTTAACAGACAGAAGCTGGCTGATTTCTGTTTTGAAATTCACATGAAAGCCCGTTTTCCTTTTCACTTGAGCCACCACAAGAATAAACTGTCAACATTCATGCACTGTGCCTGGCATTAACTTGAGTCTGTGCTAAAAGTACGGTTATTTTTGAAACGGCGCAGGCATTTCAAATCCTACTCAGAACAGATTTATTGCCCCTCTGTCTTCAAACTTTGCAAATCCAGTCGGAAGCCGTGCTTTTAATCATTCCTGACACGCGTTTTCTGGTTTTCTTCCCCCCATAGAAGGTATGCCTGGTACACAGCTTTGACCTTTTCCTCTGACTCTTTTCCCTGTCTTTCAGCCTCTCTGAAGGCAGATAAAACTTAGCCTGGGGTTTTTATGGAAATTTAATTTAATTTTTTCCTATTTAAATATAGTGATTCCTCACGACTGCCATCTGTTTGTTCAGGATGAGCGAGTGCTTTAAAGCAAAGAGTGAAATTCCCTTAAAGTTTTACTGGTAAGCACTTTGTAAGCCAGTGAAACTTATCACATTATATTTCAAATGGATGGCTTTGAATTGCATGTAATTAAATTAGGATTTAAGTGTCACTGTTCTACATAAAATGATTGTTGCAACTGTAGTCGAGTAATTTTAGTATTGATTTAATTGGACTATCTGCAAGTTGCATTTACTGTTTGATTAGTGTCATGTATATAAAAGCTGCATAGCTGAATGTTATAAACTTGGAAAATTATCATTTCCTATCACTAAATCCTTTTGGAAATATGATATTCCTTGTGACAAGATTTCACAACCTTTTTCTTTTCTCATTCCATAAATTTGGCCTTTGGGACTTTTCCTTTCTTTTTTCCCTTCCTCCACTCCGTTTCGCAGTCGTTTGTTTCCCAGGTGGCCAGATGGATTATGGTCTCACAGTACAGGACAGACAGGTTCAGAGTGTGAAAACTGTCTGTATATGCCAATCCAAATTTGCAGCGACTGCGGCAGGACTGTGAGACATCTCTCACCTCTCACCCAGGAGGGTTGAGGCAGATTTCATAGCTGATTATTAAATCTGACAGCTGTCCGGCATTTTTACCTTTTTTTTCTTTTTTTTTCTCGAGGTCAGGTGAAGAGCTTTGAATAAATTCCATGCACCTTACTAACTTTCTATTTTTATGATAATGTGCATACAGTGCTGTGGGGGTGGGGGGGAAGCCATTTGTCCTTGTAAAAAAAGAAAATAGTCTTATTGTTATTTTTGACACCTTTATGCATCTCAGACCATCAAACACATTATTTCCATATCAAAGATAAGCTGAGGAAAAACAAAGCTGTTTCACGTGTGAAGGGAAAAACCTATCCAAACCAGTTTGGCCCAAAGTGAAATAGTGATTGTCTTCTAAAGCCGATGACTGACTCGCAGCACCACCGACCATTTGTGAAAACTGGAAATTAGTCTTTCATAAAAGAAAGAATTTTGGTTGACTTTTCTTTGCGGGGTTGGTTTATTCAGACACTTGGAGGGTTTTCGAGTTGGAATAATGACGCCTCCGCAGTAAAATGTGTGCCTTAAACTTAAAAAAAGCAACAAACCGCAATAGAAAGCGTGCTGAAGCACGTTGTGAAATTCAAAGTGAGACACCAGACACGATGACATTAAAAGCTAAAATGTAAAACACAGTGGAGCACACTGAGAAAAGAACCCTAACGGAACTTTTTTTTAAAGAGTGTAAAATGACATGACAAAATTGCCGTCGGCTATAAGAATGTTCCCTGCAAAGCTGCGATGGTACGACGCCACAGTCTGTTTCAGGGCCTCGGTTCAATTGGAGCTGACAGGCGTTCCATCCAGCCAGCGCTACTCGCGAGCCGTCGCACATCGCCACAACCGCGGCCGTTTTCTCCATCCAGCAAATACTGAGAAGCTAGTTCCATTACTATGAACTCTCCGCAGACTTAATTATTCTGGGTTTGCAGCCATAATGGCCCCAAAAGGGCGATAGAAATTAGGTGCCGCACTTACGCCGAGGTGCAGCGGAAGGATCGGTAAATGATGGCAGCATTATCTTTCTGCACCACCTTCCTTCACCTTTGGCACCGTCTCATAAAGCACACGGGGAAATGCAATCAAAATGAATCAGACACGACTCCTGCTCAGGAAATGAATGGATTGGCTGTTCACCGGGCCTATTAATGTCACCCAGTGACATACAGTACATGTCTGTAGATGGGCTGTATAGTGTGCACTAAAAAAAAAAAAAACAACCTTTTGTCACCATAAGTGGACAGAGGTTTGTGTGAAAAGCCACATTGGTTTTGATCAAACATAAGTCAGAATGACAATTTAATGATCTGCTTGTTGCAATGGATCTGTTATATATAATTTAAATGTACTGGAAGCATAAGTACGACTTGCCTCAGAGGAAAAGGAAAAAGGTAAATTAAACCACAGCAGACAGTTGAAGACGTAATGTTCAACTGTCTACATCTTCTATAAAAAATATTTGTAAAATCTGTCTACAATAAATATTTCAACATAATTGAAATATTGATTTTTATTACAAAAAAATTCAAATAAATACAAAATACTCCAAGGGTGATCACTTAAAACGGATGGTGCAAGTGGAACATTATTTTGGTGCTGATGCAGACCAGAAACAGGTTTCGCAATGTGACATGACCAATCGAGTGAGGGACGGTCATGAGACGCGGAGGACGCCTCATTAGACACCATTACCAGCACTTCATAGCGTTTGAAAGGAGTTGCATTTTTAGTTCGCATTAGACCAGAGTGCATACAGTTGACTGGTTTGTACAGATGGCAGAGTATGGCCAAAATACTGAGCAATTTCAGATTTCACTGTGATAAGAAGAAGAAGCGTTAAAACCTTAGAAACATGTTTGTTCCATGGATGGCAATGAGGAACTGGTGTGCAGTCTGACCCTTGGAGATGGTGTTTAATCTCCCCAAGAATGCCGATTTACTTTCTAGTTTGGTAAATCCGTCATTGTTAGGTTTATATGTAGAAGAAGAAATTAGGAAAAAGAAAAAAAACAAAAAAACAAATGCCCAACGTGCCCAAGGACATTTGACAATTGTAAAAGCTCCATCCATCTTCAAGACAAAGTATTGACCCATGACGCCAGGGGGAATTGGCAAACACATTCATTTGTGTCAAGCCAAAACACAATGAATGAGAGAAGTGTGTTCTTTCTGTTTGCCGGAGGTAGTAGTTAGACAAACTATTTTTAGATCAGATATTTCAGTCTGTCGAATTTCATACGATTGTTAAACTGCATAGAGCTGCATGGGCTGTTGCCGGTTTATTTGTCCAAGAAATGGTCGCAGATGTCTAGTTAGATTTCTGGCACTTCAGGGGTGAAAAAATAAAACTTGGATCTGAGAATATAAATTCTAGTGACAAATATAAAGTTTTCTTATTTTTTTTTTTTTTGGCACTTTCCGTTCACTCATACAGAAATATTGATAGACTGACTCTGTGCTCTCCAGGACTTTATGAGATCATGACCCCGTGCCTTTACTTGATTAGTACCTCATTTTTTTAAAGTACTTTACACATTATAATTGTCCTTTGATGAAATGACTCATTTGCATATTCATCACCTTCCACTCTCGAAACCTACAACAGCCTACGGCAGGCAAATGCAGTTGTTGCCACGTAAAGACACCATTTTATTTATTAATTTTTTTTCATGCTGCAACAGATCAGGCATAGTGACCTCACGCTGGCAAAGTGGTAATTTCATTGAGCACAAGTGTTTCTTTCCTAGACATTTCGCAGCATGTCGTGACATCAGTCATGTCAAAATCAATGTGAAGTATACTACAAGTGACGGCACTCATTCTGGGGTGCTGTGCTCTTGTAGGGCTACAAAAAAACTACTTTGAAACAACCGATTAGAAATATTGTGGGTTTCTTTTTTCTATATTTTGGCAGAAATATTCTCTGCCAAAAGTGGCTACTGCAAAGATTTTTACTGGATTATATATTTGGGTATAAAGCTTTATCTTTTTGTTCTTGCATGATGTAATCACATGCATTACCTTGAAGACGTATTTGTACCTTTTCAGCTTTCATGACCGGTTGCAACTATAAATTCAGTTTGTTATGACGGTCTGCTACAAACATTGGGTTCTTTATGCAGTTTGTTCACTAATGTGCATTTAGAAACCAATATTTAGTTGTACCATTAAGGCTGTTGCTGATGGAAACACATGGGTGGATTTTATTTAGAAATGTTAGCATGAATGTGGCAAAAAACATGTTCGGTGACCATTTCTGATATATATTTTTCTCTTTTTCGTAATAAATAAAACCCATGTTATATTCACAGATGAATGTACTACTTTTCTGGTCTGTAAAAGTGATTTTCAATAAAATAGATTGATTGGGGGGGAGTGTCAAAGAAATGTGAATATTAACCCCTCTGCTGAGTCAAAGCCTCTGGTCACAAAATCATCAGAAAAGCACTGTCAGTCACTTCCACCCAACTGTAAAGGTTTCTCCAGACACATCAAATAACACAGTACAAAAACTCCTACAACGCAGGTTGAGTTTTTATTTTTATCCCCTCCTTTACGTAGAAGCTGAGCTGAGAGCTAAAGCGAGGCAATCTAAACTATCAAGATCCCACAGAGGAAAAACTAAGTATTCCAGGACTACCACTTTAAAGCAAATATCACCTCTGGCACAGGGGAATCATGTACAGCAGCACTTTGCTTTTATCAGTGAAATATAACACCCACCTCTCATACGGAGGGGGAAGATTGGACCTTTTGAAAAGTCTTTCACACAAACACACACTCATCACTGGAAGTACAAAACAAAATATAGATGTAAATATTTTATGTTTTTCAACATGTGTGCTAAAGTAAACATCACTGAGGGTGGAAACTCATAATTCTCCTAAACACTAATAAAAAATAAAAAAAAAATGAAATTTTCGCCACATTTTTTTCTCAAATTTATAAAAACCAACATACATAGTAAGATGGAAAACTGCTTTAAAAGTAGCTTCTGTATTAATGAACTTAAAAATACAGATGATTGCTATTTTCACAACACAAATCAAAAAGTGATGCATTTATAAAAGTGATTCTGAATGTCATCCCAGCTGAAGTGGAGCGACTGCAAGTGTCTGTTTACTGTTATGAGTCTTGACAGAAGCCCTCAGCCTTCTGTCTTGCTCTTTTGCTTTTCCTTCGATTAGGTTAGTGTTTAACATTTGTATGCACTAGTACTCACTAGGTGCCCAAACACTAAGCGTTGCATCTCTGCTGTTTCAGCAGCTGAATTGAAATGTCCATTTTCATTTTAGCTGTCTGTGGTCAAGGAAAAAAATCCTGACAAAAAAAAAAAAAAACAACACACTGGTCTACTAAAGTCTGCGTTGTTTGCACTCTCAGCAAATGTCACTTTTCATCATTTCAGACAAGCATCCTCTTCCTCTTGTTGGCACAATTTCCCTTTGCTTTCATAATCTTTGACTTCTATTTCATTTTTTTTAATGCAACAATTATTTTTTTTTCCTCCCTCTCCTGGTCTTACTTGGACTGACAAGATGCATGTCGGAATCAAAGGGCATCATTACAGAAAAAAAAAGAGAAAAGAAAAACACCCTCAAGTAAATAAAACGGGAATAAAAACACTCCATTTGCACTTGGGTATGTCAGGTTTTTGAACTAGAGCTGCAGAATTTATTCATGCACTTCCACTCACCCTTTGAAATAACTTCCTCAGGACTACTTAGCAGCAAGCTGAGGTTTTTCCAATCTATTCATGCTCTTCCAGCCCTGGCAAAACTAGGTTTCAAGAGGATAATTGGCACTGAAAAACAGTAGAAGAGAAACTGCTGCTCTGCTCTTTTGCCTCTGTTGTTTTGCTGTCTTTGTAATGCCAACAAAAAGAATCAATTGCATAATTATGTGCGACTTTGTGGATTGGCTTTTTTCTTTAACATCATTTGCCAATTTTGTTTTTGAGTCTGCCGATCGGTCTTACCCTTTCTTTTTGTTTTCGGGATAAAGTCGATCTTTAATTTTAGGCATTATTTCTTAGTAATTATCTTTGGTTGATGGTACCAAAATGTCCAATGAGGAGCAGTTGTGTGAATGATGTCACAGGAAAGTTAAAGTCCAGTTAAATTTGCAATGAATGAAGGCGACAGATGTTTCTAGTTAAATACATCTGACCGTGACTCGAATGTGACCTGCAAGATTTGTAGAATATTTCTGTAGTTAATTTTGTTGACAACAAAACACAATTACAGCTTATGAATAGCTAAAAAAAAAAAAAAAAAGTATTGCTGTTTAAGGTGTTGATGTTTACAGACGGCTTGAATAAATTATCACAGCGGATAGAAAATAACAAAACAACAAAGTTACTCGCAGAAATTTTACTGAAGTCGGCATAGCGGTACTTATTGATATATTTTTTCTTTTTTTTAAAGATTTGTTGGTAAATAAGAAGTGCATCAAGGATGCAGCATCCTGAACAAAAAGTTAGAAATCCAGAAATGCACTGCAGCTGGTAAACATTATGAACTCAACGGGAGAAATACGGCAAGAAAGAGGGGAGCAGCTGTTGGCTCAAATGTACCTTTACACAAACACTCCCCTGAAACCCATCTAAGGAAAACTGCAGATTTTCCAGAGTTTTGCACCATGTAGGTCCAATGAGGTAACTGAGAACTGAAAGCTTGGCCCAAGGGCATCTCAGCAGGCGTTGTGCTGACAGAAGGCAGTGTTGCTTGCTACACTTGACAATCCTAGCCAGTGGAAATTCTTTGAAACTGTAGATGGGGACCTTTGCCTCGCAAGGAATAAGGAACTGTAGAAAAATATGGATATATGGTTGGACATAGTTGACTATTGAATTTTAAAACCTCTTGACGCAGTTAATTCTAATTAATAACATTTTATCACAGCCTGATATATTTGCAGACTGAAAAAGGAACCAGATTTAAAATTAAGCATTTCTTAAAAATTTTTGCACACCCTGCAGGTTGTTGTTGGTTTTGGAGCAGAGATGGAAGCTACCTTACCATCTCATTTATTCACAAATCAGAAACGACAGTGGACAAGCCAGCAGTGCACTGCATGTTGAATACATTTACAGGATTATCCACAAATAGTTTTTTTTAGCTTGCAGTGGTACAGATGTAGGAGTACACATTGTGGCTAATTTCCTGTTAAGCCTGACACTTGTAATAAAAGATATTAGAAGGAAAAAACAAACAAACAAAAAACAAACATACCAGGGACCTACAGATAAGATTCTGTTTATTCAACATGATGATGATGCATTCACATTTACATTGCTGCCTTATCCGTCGTGTACATCTTCTTGTTCTTATCTACTTATCTCCACAGGCCAAAGCTCTGTGCATACAATGGCTTTCAACAACAATAGAACCTGAAACAAAGACTCTCTAGGAAGAACATTAGTGAATATGCATCACTGTGCAGATGTATTCATACCACCTGGATCACTTTGCATGTTGCCACAATCACATCCTTCAATGTATTGGATTAATCTTAATCTGAAATTCAAATTTCTTGACAAGAACAGAAATGGGAAACTGCAGTAATTAGCTTCTGTAGTAGGGTTAAGACCGTTTCCAAAGGGTGTATTAATGAAGGTATATTTCATTTGTAAACAATTACAATAAGTAGTTATTAGAGTATTTGTGGATTTTAACTATTCAGAGGTGGTTGTGGTTCCTAAACCCTTTGAGTACCGGAGATCCACTGTATATATTTAAGAAGAGAAGGGCAATAATGCAGGCTTTCCAAAATTGTTTTCAAATTCACTGAGCACTCAATAGTCTGCGGAAGCACATTTCATGTCTTAGGTTGGCTGAATTTCCTCCCATTCTTTGTAAAATGGTTCAGTCTCTGTCAGATTGGTCAGAAGTTGTCAAGTTTTGCCATAGATTCTTCTTTGTGTTGATTTGGAGTTGGACTAACCAACTCGAAAGCAACATATTTCAATGATTAAATGAGTCAGCTCTGTCCAAAAATGAATAACTAAACTAAATGTTACTGGGAACATAAAAAGGGTAAAGGTTCGGCCAGGCTTTGTCTCTGTACTTCAGCCATGCAGATATCTGCCACTTTTTCTCCACATCGGGTCGCTTTCTGCTCTGAATGATGTTCGAAACTCACAGCAGGCTGTCGGGTACTGCGAACTCTTCATTAGGCGGCCCCTTCTCCGCCATACCCCGGCACCGTGTAATAGAATTTATAGAGTGGTAGTTGAATTAGGCGTTCTCCTCGAATAGGTCCCGGCTGAACAAGTGGGGGAGAGAGATACACCGGGACGATCCAAAGCCATCAACTGGGTCCTGTAAATTGATTTCAGGCGGTTTAAATTAGCAGACGGTGAGACGAGGTGCTGATATTTGGTTTGGAATCTTAAGTTGGGAAACTCATCTAGAGTGTCATATCCAATTTGCAAATGGCCAGGTAAATGGAATGGAATTATTCCTGACAGGTACCAGCCGGGGTGACATTGAATACTATTGTGTGTGTCATTTTCATGTCAACTGAGTCTGGGCTGGGGCCAATGAACTGAACATTTTTAGTTTTATCTTTACCTGGATTCCTTAGATTCTAAGACTTTTCAGTTTCAGCTTTTTACACTACATTGGGGAAATCTAAATTGATAAACTCAGATATATGCTTTATTAAAAGCTGTAGCTGATCTAGAAAAGGGGAAGCGAGTCCACATCATTAAAACTAATGCAGTTTGGTTGAGGTACATTTCCCAGCCTCAAACCGAGCGCGATGGTGAGACGAGGAGAATATTAGGCAGTGGCTCTGTATCAATTTAAAGTTAACAAGACTTTTATTGTATATGCTGAGAATCTCTCGGGACAGTGTGGTGCCCATCCTCAAAGATTTATCTCTATGCATTTTCAAAAACGTGGAAATCAAATAGGTATTTATGGTTGGGCTCTTTTCATTCTGAGAGCAGCTGAAACATCTGCAGCTTATTTTTGGCTGAGTAAGACTTTAAATTTGTCATCCACATGAGCTCAACCAGTATAAAAATCAGAGTTAGGTGGAATATACATATATATGTATATATATATATTTTAATTATTATTATTATTATTATTTTTTTAAGGTTTTTAATTAGTGGAACTCACCAGTAAGGAAGAAACTGAAAAAAACCCCCAAAAAAACAATTTAATTTAAGGCTAAATTATCAAGGAGTTGCTAAAGCAACCAGTAAACTTTCTAAGGGAACGTTATAAGGATAATATATGAAACAAAAGGCTCACATCACAAAATGTATTGTGCAAGAAATGGAAAACTACTGAAAAAAAACAACTTTTTTTATTTATATGTCTTGAAAATTGATGTTCTCAAAACATCCAGCCATGACTGAGGTTGAAATGATTTGAAAAAAAGTTTAGATGGACTGTTTCCTAAATGGGTTTGATCACTAATGTTGGTTTTAATGGACGAGAAAAAAGATTCATGAAGAATACAAGAGTTGCTTTAAGTCCGAAAGCTGTATTTTTTATTTTTTTTTATATTGCTAGCATTAATTTGAAATAGTCGGTGCTAGTCCTCTAACTTGGTTATTGTGCAACAACCAGATCACAATCGTCTCCATCTCAAGCGGAAGAAATGTTGTATTATATTTAATGTTCAAACTTTTTATTTGAAGCTGTACATCACCTTTGAAGAATAGCAAGGCCAAGGTCTGTCGGCTCTGTTATTAAAATACAGCATGCTTCTTTCTCAGAAAAGCAACTCCACACATCTTTCACTTGCAATGCATATAAATGCCAACAAGGCTCAGCTACCAGGTCTGGAAGAATTAGCTTCATTTGCATTATTCATCGACCCAGCAGCCAGACGCATCTATCAAGGCTTGGGTGACTTGCTGTTGGAGAATTTATTAATATTACCTGTTAAGATACACGCGGGGTATTTATTGAAGCAATTTGCTCCTTGAGCATTTCGCAGAGAGGCTGCAACTGCATATGTATTTGAAGACATCTGGGACCGGGGACTGCAAATAGCAGCCTGATGGGGTGATAATTGGTTGATTTCTGAACAGCTGAAGTTCGCTTGGGGTTGAACAAAAGAGCTTAGTCCATTAAATGGAAGCTAACTGGGCTGATCAAGAGGTGGAGAATAAACAGGTCCATTCTGTGGGGCACTTTGCCAGTGGATTGGCAGGTTTGCTGTATGAAATGGAGGAAACTTGGCTTATCAATATGCCGCTGTCAGTTTTCCGATGGGCCCATCCATTGATGCTGTCATCACATCAATTGAGCGCACACTGTTTATGCTGTGAAGGTTGGTGTAAAACAAACTCGGGTCAGTCGAGAAAAAAATGAAACTGCTGACAAAAAAACCCCAACTTGGTTGACATGTATTTGCAAAATGATCCTTATTGTTCATCCTGCTCCTTTTCAGTGCAGACCAGAAAGATGGCATTCCACAGAGACGAGTGTATTTATATTCTGCCACAAACACTAAGAGACTCTGAGTCAGATTGTATTACATAAAATTGTACCTAAATGATTGAAACACCTTGACGTAAAAAAAGCAACCAGAATGTTAAGTTTCTACTACAAGATATTTTATTTCTCTTAGGTTTTCTGCTGATGCTCTGATTTCAAACAGCTTCCATGAACAATAGCCATAAAGCACCACACTCAGGCCCCTTAAAGATAGAAATAATCCTCTGAACTCTTTACAGAGTTGGACTCCCAGCTGAGGAAAAGAGAGCTTCGCTCCAAACCACACCCTGACTCGGTTGTGCTTGTTGCTGGAAGAACTAAACATTTTAGTCCTTAAAGTCCACATTTTTGATTGCTGTGTTTATCCGTCAAGCTGTTGAATCCAAATCCACGTGTCGTCTATTGTCCCAGTTGTATTGCTCAGAGAAAAATTGCCAGTTAATGCGGCTTAAACCTGTGAAATTACTCTAGACTCTGAACCCTTTGTCGACATGGAAGCTTGTTTCTTTTATGGTACAAACAGCAGAATGCAGTCTTAGCCAAGTTTCAAGGCACCGCTCACATGATTAAAGACAAAGAGTGTGACACTGCGTAGCTCACAGAAGCTGCTAAACATTACTGCTCCAAATCAAAGAGTGCTACAGAAGTTTACAATGGCTAGTTAAATGTGCCCTGCAGACTTGCTCCAATAAAACAATTCTAGCTCACAGTAATTGTGAGATAGAATTGGGCTACTGTGGTGAAGTTGCAGCAACATTTATCTGAGTCTACTGAGTAAGGTGGCTTTGAGTGTGTAATGGAATAAAGAACGGAGTGGTTATAAAGCACGCTGGTATTTTATATCTTCAACATTGAAACATTCTTCAATGTTTTTGAATAAAATACCTAAAAATTAACCTGTGAACAGATGACGCTTCAGCCAGTAACAGTATTGCGCGGTGAAAATATGTGCAATATAGCGCACACAGGAGAGGTTGAACTTGCGAAGATTACTCTTTAATAGTTAATAGTTATATAGTTAAATAATTTTTATAACAACCTGAAAACATAACATTAAGCAACTTTTAAGAGGAATGGTTTTGTTGAAACTGTATTTGCATAAGCAGTTGTTGTTTTTTGCACTATCAAACTTTTAAGTTATAAAGCAAGTTTGCCGCTACTTCCAAGGACTCTGAAAATCAAACTCATATTTGTGCATCAGGAATTTTAATCACTCTTTTTTTTTTTTAAAAAAAAAAGCCTGAGCATCTGTTGTTTTTTTTTTTTTTTGTCAGAGGCACAAATTCATATTCCACCCGAAGACAGACTGCAGAAGAGTCTCCATATTAGCAGAGAGAACAATAGTGTAAAGAGGAAGGTGGGATGCTAATGAGTTCTGGATCACCAGGCACATAAACAATACCCTTAACAGATGGGCACCAACAAGTACCAGCTGCAGGGGCAGTGGAGTGAGGAAGAGACTTGTCGTTGGAGAGGACTAAATAAAGCCCACTTCCGTAGGGTTCGGTGTTGCGGTAGTGACACCCGTCGAGGAAAGCTAACCTGTGGCCGCTGATGCAGGGCGGCAGGTGGAACCACGGCGACGGCAGACACCGTTGTGCCCTCTTGAGGTTGGCGGCCCAACTTTGATCTGATGCATGATTCATCACTGGCTGGTGACTAAGGACAGCCAAGGAGATATGTGCACACAAAAAACTTTCCAATGGATCATTTTGAAAGGGATTTATATATGAATGCTAAAACTGAAGGGTTTATGGGGGATTTCACTAAGATATGGCCCTATCAGCATCACCAGCACCAGCAAAGACTTTTCAAGATTTACGACGACTTTAAAAACTTTCTTAAACCTACATTTTCAAACACAATACCGTCTATCCCCTAACAACATTTGGAGAGTGACAAAGCAAAAAACTGTCTTCAGGTTAAATGACAGAGATGGACTTAATTTACTCCTTTAAAAGTCTGCTGTTGTTGATAGTTTTGTTAATCTTCTAGTTTGTAAGGCAAAATATGTCTTAATATATGCAACATCTTCTCTTGCACATCTCTTGTCACTGCGTCAACAGATGGAGTCCTTGCTTTATATTCACAATTCTATCCCATTATCTCAAGCTCTCTGTGTCCTTCAGAAAAAGGTGAGAGCACATTTGGACCTGTGACGCAAATGCATCTTATAGCTTTACATCATTACCCGTACCCAATGTCTGCCTGATTGGGGGGACAAGCTTCAGGCTGATATATGCTACTTAGGTGTAACATAAACAGCCTGCAGCATAAACAGAAGGGAAGTGCGAAGTGTACAGATTGCAAAGGTCCCTTTGATTAGGAAGGCAGATTATTTTCAATCAGCAATCATTAAAAATAATACCCACTCATTTTCCAAATGCATGGGAGAAAGTCTGTGGAGTCAAAACAAATAGCATCGGCTTGTTGTGACTGCAAGATGAAGGGTTTGGACCAAGACAAAAGAACACTATGAACAACTTAAGATTTTGTATTTGTGTCCCTCTGTGATGTCTGGCTTTATATCTGCATGTCTGGCAGGCAGTTCGGGCTGTTATCTTTATGATCAGAAAACCTTCAGCACCTGGGCAGAAAATCCAGCAAAAGTAAAAGGCAGAAAGTTTTATGCAAGTGACAATTACTGTGTCATTTGCCTGGAGCAATAATAATGAAGAAAAAAAAAAGATTTAAGCAGGGATTTTGTTCCTCGAACCACAATAAATTTGTGCTTTGCTAGAATTTGTGGTCGTTTTGAAGAAAGACTGCGTGTCAGGGAAAGTTCTGCAAAGCTCAGAGGGGGAAAAGAAAGGCGGCGAAGGTCGAATTATGTCAAAGCTAGCGCTTGATCACAGCAAGACGGCAGAGTTGGACCCAACTTTAATCAAGCACCTGGGCGCTATAGAAACACGGCTTTCACCACCAACTGGATCAAAAGGAAAAAATAAAAGGAAAATGAAGCTGATGTTCTTAGAATGCGTTCACAGTCCTAATGCCAAACTAAACTTGGTTAGCAGAAATGAAGCAGTTTAAAATAAATGATGCCATTTGGTATTGGATGTGTTAGTATCCAGTGCTCTGCTTAAATATTCCATGCTATCACCACGGCCAGTAGGCCTCCACTCCAACATCATACATTAATTGCAGGGACACAAATTAAGCTCAGTAATTAAATGACTGTTGTTTGTATCATCAAACAGGTGTGTAATATTTAGATTTTGGCCCAAGATTTGTGAACAGGGACTCCAAAGGAGAAAGGAAATGTAACCAGAGTGTAATTGTCATGCTGTTGTTGTAATAGATCATCTCCATCCTCACTCTGCTGGAATCAGAGCGCCAACTCGTTTGGGTAATTAAACAGAAATCGTGAAAGTTTGGAAGTTTTTAGAAACTACAATGAATAAGCTATTTCAAACTTTACTGTGAATTTGACATTGAGGAATTGCTGCTGCATCCTTGATGGTTTTGCCAGGAGGCTCCACACTTTTCTTGCTTCTTGGTCTGACTCAAGGCAAAAGATGCACGATTGTACAATAGCACATCTGTTTATAGCCATTTCCACATGTATAAAAAACTGTGGAATGAGCCTTAAAACAGCTAATCTTAAAGGGAACTCAAACTACAAACTAGGAGGAGAAATCGCATTATCTGAAAGTGATTGAGCAAAAATATAACAAATATGGCTTTTTTATGAGCTATTGCTGCCAACATATCCATTTTTATTTTTTACATTGATTTACAGTCCATGTCTACAAACTGAATTGAAGCTGGTTTGAGAGCAATACAACGATCAACACACTATTAGGCAGATGGTCATAACGTTAAACAAAAGCAAATGGTTGGAGCAGAATGACAGATTATCCACCAGCCAAGTGTGAATGTTCCTTTTCAGGCATCATCAAAGCCATCAAACTTGTGACACTTTGACAGTGAGCTTTCTTTAATTATCAAGCCTCAGTTGTCTACTGAGACACCAGAGTGGCCCTTTGGATCACTTCAGCTATCCATCATCAGCTGTCACAATGCACACCGAGGTCAAATAACTTTACGCTTTGATATAGGGGAAGGACAGCATTTATGTGAGGGACAGATACTTTTGCTGGCATGAATCTGATAGACAGCCCCTCAACCCAATGAGATCCGTTTCTCAAGTCATTTGATGGGTAATCAGCAGCATTACACCAGGGCAATACAATTGTGAAATGTAGCTTAAAGAAATGCCACTTCCTATTTATTTCTCAATTAAAAATGACATTCAGAATGACACACCTATTTACAATTTGATATGTGTGGGCTCGTGTTGGACACGTCCAACGAGGTAGAGTTCCCAGTGACAATAAGAACAACCTTACCCCTGTGTCTCCTCAATTTCCAGGTTTGGGAAAGCTGCCAAAACGCAGCATCCACAAATCTGACAGATAAGATCACTCAGGACTCTCTCTCTCTCTCTCTCTCTCTGCTCCCGCCATCAACACTGCCTCTCTATCACCTTTACCCATCGACTCATTTTACATCCTACCACACTATCTTCCATCTAGTTAAGTCATGAAGGGTGCATATCAACTCAATTTGGTATCTGCTGTTCTGGTAATTAGGCGTAATTTAATTTTACCCTCAGCATCTTCCCTGCCTCCCAACCCACCTTCCTCTCTCCATTCTCTCTTGCTTTGCTGAAAGACTCTGAGGAAATCAAGCAGTTATCTCCTGTGGAATATGTAATTTCTATGAATATTTATTCCCTAGATCTGCTCAAACCTCAAGCGAACATGATTTATTCTTTTTTTTTCCCTCTTTGTCCGTATTTTTGGAAGGAGAAAGCATAGACAAGAAAACCCACATGCTGTGAAGAACTGACTTTACGTTTGTTGGTAACAACTGACCTACTGGTCAACCTGCAGTGCAATTTAACAACAACACAAGAATATCTAAGAAAGAAAGCAAAAAAAACTTTTTTTCTTTTTAAGGAGATGACCTTCCATCAGCTTTGGATGAAAGGGGGAGAAAAAACAGTCCTGTGAAATATTAAACAGTCAAACAATGTAAGAGGACTTAGTTCATGCAGAGATGCCTGAAACTAAGTTCAAAACTGAGTTATTCATGCATCTCATCAGTTAGAGTAGTTGGAGTATTAAATGGCTTTAGACATTTTTTGGTAAATATTTCATTTTTCTCATCTTTTTTTCAGCTGCATTTCATCTTACTCCATTACCATTGTAAAACAATTCCTTGGTGGTTCTAGTTTTGAAATCTTTTCTGCTAGCACTGTTGCTGTTAGCATTGTGTACTCTCACAAAGCACCTTGCCTTTGCTGCAATCTTTCCCAAGCTTGGAAAATAAAGATGATATAGTGTTGAATATCTAATTTGAACATGTTCATGAGTTTATTGTGCACAAAATCACCAGATATGTATCCTATGAGCAAACATTTACATATATTGATATATGGTCTTGAACAGACTTTCTGCTTGTGAGCCAGCCATGTTTTTAACCCAGATTGAAATACAAATCTTACCAGACCTGTTCAAAATGACTACATAGTCACTTTCATTGTGAAGCAGTCAATGGAAACACTTAACTCAAATTGGAAAATAATTGATGGCACAAAAAAGGGAAATTCATTGACTGTTCTTTTCACCTCTACCTCCACTGTGGAATCTTTCGTGACGATGGTATCAGAGACGGGCTTTCAGATGTAACAAATGCTTTCTTTCACGCAAGCACAGCCTGAAGCCAATTTCCAGCATGACTTCTGTGCTCTGGCAGCCATTGTGCGGCGCTTTGCTTCTGCCACATTGCTGACATTTTTGAATATGTGAGTCAAAGAGCCTGCAGTCAACTCTCACAGTTAGAAGTCATGGAAGTAATGTCAGACCCGAATCAGGCAAAAATGTACTAGTCAATCGACTCTCAGCTGGCAAAGATGCAGTAACCGGCACGCCACGAGGTCCCCTGACTGACTTTGAACCTTCACGTGTGTGGAAATGGTGTAAAAGCTCCAGACTTGCCACATGGCACCAGTCACATTAACAGCAAAGGACAGAAATGGTGTTTCTAAAGTCAGCTGTAAAATTGTTATGCTAAAAAAAAGTTTTACATTTGTAAAAGAAAAAAAAAATGACCACAGAATTTCATTCTGGAAGATGCATAAACAATAATATTATTAGTAGTATTATTTTGCAACTTTGCGAAGCTTTCAATTACAGTCTCTACAAGTAGTTAAAATGTGTACAGAGTATGTGTGAGTCTGGACACTTGGCTTTAGAAAAAAAATCTTGCTGGATGGATTCAAGTTTTAAGCAGTTGGATCTGTTTTTTTCAGATCCAGCTGTCTGTGTGATTGTCAATGAAAGTTACCAGAAATTTTATGCAATGTAAACAACCAAAACGTCTCAGCCAGCAATCAAATATCTTTTGCATTCCTCTTGCTCACTGCTCAATATTTGGAAGCATGGCCAACAATGACTGAATGGGTTTCTTCACTTCCTCTGTTGCCATTGTCAAACTACAACCCTAAGTACCCAGATAACAATTTTAAAACAGGACAGAAAATTAATATCAATCATCCACGACTGCCTATTTGCTCATATCTACCGGAGAAATAGGACTTAATGGGAGAAATCCCAAACAGAGTCCTGAAGGAAGATGAGAATCAAGTGGAATTGCATAGGAAGAATAGAATATAAAATTTTGCACATTTTGGCAAAACTCGGCAACAGATGTATTCCAAATAATATAATCAGAGATGTCCTTTATTTCTTCTCCAAATAAACATTTATATTAATTACATTACAACTGGGCTCAACTCCAGAAGTGAAGTCTAAAGCAAAACATAAGCGATTGTAGTCAGAAAATGGACGATAAATGACAATGAAGGTCACAGGGAAGTTGCACTGTGTGAATGTAACAGAGAAAGTCGTGAGGATGTGCCATATGTAAAATGCCAGCAAGCGAGTGGTGAGGTGTGGCGTAGAAGTGACAGATGGGTTTAAGGCAAGGGTGGAATTACATCAGAAATCAGCTCTGAGCTCCTTCCTGTTTGTAGCTGGGCTAGGCAGGCTGACATGAAGTCAGACATGAGTCCCCTGGGACAATGAGGTTTTACAGACAACATTGGGATCTATGTGGTACATGGAGGAAATGGGGTGGAAGCAATTTCTGAACACAAAATGAATAGACCTTGGGAGAGGAAAGCAGAAGACATGTGACAAAAAATATGGAAACGGGTGGAACAGTACAGCTGCATGGAGTAAAGATGCTGAAAGTGGATGAGTTCAAGTACCTGCAGGCAACCATTCAGTGTTGCCTGCAGGGTAGGGTGGATAAAAAAAGTGAAGAGCGGGGGGTTATTTGTGAGAATGTAAAGATCAGTTTGAGTTGGGTAATTTAGGGACAGATTTAAAAAGAAAAGGTTAGAGCAAGAACTGTGGATGTCTTGAATATATAATGTTGTACACTAAAAGAAGGGAAAAAATGATAAACTTAAAGTTGAGATGAAAATCAACATTTCATTGTGTCAGTTGCATACAAGAATGAGGAACACTGCTACCCACAGATTGTGCACAAAAATTGCTTTTGTTCTAGAAGCTAAAATTGAGCTTTTCGTGCAAAACCACATGTGTGTAGTCAGGAAACTAACTCTCCAAATCACCCTGAATTCACCTGCCCTTTGGTGAAATATGCAGGAGGGAGAGTCCTGCTGTGAGGATTTAAATTCAGTTGAAAATCTGAGGCGAGGCTGGAAAATTGACTTTTATAGATGTTCTCCATAGATATTCAATGTAAGATTTTATCTGCCACCATTTACAGGGGGAGGTCGGTGTGTGTGGACACACTATGGGGGGGGCCTTCTAAGAATATAAACCACTTTAGGCCTTGTTTCTTCAAAGACTTAAGCACATTGTCTTTACTATGGCAGCACATGCAAATCTGAGCTTCAGGTTGTGCATTGAAACTCTAAAAAATGAGGCATCAGCAGATGCACAGCTATCAAATAAAATGCAGCTTGTCAAGTGAATAAAAGGACCTGGTGCAGAGAAACAATTTTCTATGAAATTGATGGAAAAAAAATGTTGTTCTTGATTAGGATCTACTGATAGGTTCAAAGATTTTCATCTCTCTGAACTTCACAGTACTGTTGGGGCAAATTTATACAGATTTTTTTTTTTTTTATCTCTTCTCCCAGCTTTGATGTTGATGGGCGTTAATTAATGTGACACATTGAGAAAAGAAAAGTTTTTTTTTTCTTTAAGTGAGAATCTACTGAATGTCTTCCTTCTCCTTTACCACAAAAATATATTTCTCTTCTTTTAGTGGTCATAGTGTTTAATGCCATTGTTGGTCATCAAACACTCATCAGTATTTTCTGAGATCTGTGGTCTTTTTTTGTTGAGTATATAAAACTATATTTAGCTCCTCAACTTTCATGACAAAGAACAAAATTGAATGGAGCCAGAAATACCATTCTGACTTTGGTCTCTTGGGAGGAATGAGCAAAACTAAAATGACCACAAGAGACGCTTGTCAAAGCAAAAGCTCCTCACAGATATCATTATAACAAATCAGCTCTAACAAAAGTGCACATAGAAGCAGCAGAATGTCAGTAGATGTCAATTTATTAAATTGTCACAGATTTGCAAGTCTTCTTCATCCTCTTAACACACTTTCTCCCATGGCTGCCCTGTTTTAGTCCCATCTCTCTCATCAGCGTTGACCAGCTTCCTCCTTTCTGAAATCTCCATAGAACGATGATTATTATCCTGGACACAGTTTGTGCCACATGAGCAGTGTGTTTCTTGCCTGGACTGTCGGTTTAGGTGGGATGTTTAAAACTTCGGACATTGATGTTACTAAACTGAAAACAGCGCAAGCTTTTCCACAACTTGACAGCTGTTCTGTTTCGAGCTGTTCATGATAAATGTTCTCTGACAAACCCTCTAAGGTCTTTAGAGAACAGCTGGATTTACACCGATATTAAATTACACACACACTTATTACATGACTTTAGAAGACAATTGGCTTCCCTGGATTATATCTCGGGGAATCAAAGAGAATGGAGCTAGTGAAAAATGCACACTGCGTTTTTATAATTGTTTTTGTGGAAAAACTAAATAAAAAAGGCACCATTGAATTTCAAAGTGTTGAGTACTTTTGTGTGCGTACATATACCAAGAAAAGCAAACAGGTTATTTATATGTACAATTTAAATTTCCTGCTAATACTTCAAGTTTTTGTTTTTATTTAAACATGGTAACATTTACCGGCCTTCCACACAATTAATCTCCCCCATCAGTGCGTCAACACTAATCCAGTTACCAGTACTTATTATCCCCCGTCTGCCGATACACGTTGATTGAAATATGATAGTCATCTGAGATTGAATTAGCAACGAGGTCACAGTGGTAACCTCGCAACAAATTAGTACCAGGGAGCCTTAAATATCACACGCATGGCTTAGAACTAAGCCCTGTTCGCTGTGCATGTGTCTTGCTTGGAAATGAGCGGCACAAAAAGAAAAAAAAAAGACCCCTGATGTTTGTTTGTTTTTTCCAGTGCTGCTTTATTGATCTAGAGCTGATTCAAATATAAAGATGTGCTCACAAGTAAGTAATTGCTAATGGGTGCTGTGTGTCTTGCGAGTGCCGTGTCCTTGCTAATTGCAGGTTGTGAGCAAGTGTATTGCCCTTGCAGAAAGTCCCTGTTCTTTCATCTAATTATTTACTTTAATGTACGTCCTTGGCTACAAACATGTCTCGCACAAATCATAGTCTTTGTAAAACGGATGGCCTTCAGATGATTCAAATACAAGTTTGTTTAATCATATTTGAAAACGTTTATTTAGTTACTTTCACTTTTCTGACCAAGAAATCCATACAGTGGAGAGCAGCAATAAGTAGGCAATTTAAAATGAGGAACACTTTACCATATTTATTTTTTTCCTGTGGTATGGTGTTATGTCAGTAGAACAGTTTCATGTTAAAAATCGTAAGCTCAAACTAATTTTGCAATGACAAAGTGCAAGCACTATTCAGCTGGGAATATGAGATTTGGGAAGCTCAGGGTTTCCTTTCTGCTTTTGCAGATGATGTAGTTTTGTTGGGATCTTCAAGCCAAACAACAAGGCAAGCATGCACTGAAGCATTTGATGATAAAGTACTAAGTTTGAGACAATAGTTCCTATCAAGAAGAATAGACCTTTTACCTCTAGATTTCAGGGTAAGCTGGAGATTGTCACCGGACAAACAGTTGTCTGGATTTTCCACAATGGATGGATTGGTAGTTTATCTGTAATGACTTTCTTAGCTAAAAATGTAAATTTTGGATATTCCCAGTGGAATGAGATTACAAGATTGACTAACATTTTTAGTTGTTCATAATGAGACTTTACTATTAGTCAAAAAGTCATTTTGTAAGTCAATAACCAATATGAATGTGGAATATGCACAAAGATGATAATTTTTGAGGAAAATGTCCTACTTTTAACCAGAGCCATATAGGATAATAGAGCAGCAGCAAAGAATGAGTTGTCTTATCATGGAGTTGAATGTATCTCTTGAACAAAGTGAACTCCCGTTAGCAGGCGGTGAAAAAAAGGAATTAGTCGTAGATGGCTTGTATATTTGGCAATAGACAAAGATGGAGCATTTTATGATGATGGAAAACATTGATGTCTACAAACCCAGACAGACAAAAACCATTAGTCAATCAAACAACAGTTTGCCTGACAAACAATGCATCATAAAATTCAAGGAGGCATTTAAAGACTTGTTTTCTGTGACTGAATACCAGCAGTTTCAAAGGAACTGATTATAAATCAAAAAGTGACATTGCCGTCTGTGTCGTTCATTCATCCTAGCTGTCGGAGGCGTTGGCGGTGGTGACGCGAGACATTTCTACCATTTGTTGATGCTTTCTGTTTTTATAGTTTTGTCTTTTGGAATTTATTCCCCTCCACTGCTGCAAAGCAGAGTGATTATAAAAGGAGTGTACTCAACTGCTTTCAGAAAATCAGCAAATTTGTTCTTGTTTTTTTGGTTGTGTGTGTGTGTGTGTTCCACTGTGCAACATTACACCAAGTGCAGTAAAACAGAGAAGAGTCTGACGGTGCCTTGGCAGTACAATAACAAAAGGCAAATTAAAGCTAATTAACATCTGTTTCTGGCTCTTCAACGTGATTTAGGCAGTCAGGTTCCCTTCAGATCAACCAGATTTGCACGCACCCAAAGGAGTCAGGAAGGAAGCTGTCGTAAATGCATCACACACACACCAAAACGTGCCCAAATCAACACTTTTCATGCGTGTGTGTACTCAAGCAAAGAGAAAAAGAGAGCACACAGACATGTACAATGAAGATACTCCTGAAAGTAGATGCAGATTTAACCGAATACCAACATTTGGAGGATTAATCCTCTCCTCCTATTTTAGAGAACGTTCTGCTTTCACATTAGTGCATGTTCTCTCTGCATATGGTGAAATTTAGTCTTATAAATTTGTGAACAGTAGGTGATTATGATTGTGTGTATTTGTGCTGGTTTCAATTTAAACATGAGGCGACTTGGTGGTAGAGAAGATAACCTTGAGATGGTAAAGCCTTCGTGTTTGTTTTCAAGGATTTTCATTCATGACCTTGCAGATGACTTGTTTTGCTTTTGGGTTGTTCTTTATTGGTCACCATCTATTGGAGAAGAAAGCAGTGGCCTTGAATGTCCCCTGATTTAATACAGGCTGTCAGAGTGTGAGATGATATAGGCTTGAATAGTAATTGTGACCCGTTCCAAGTGTGCAAAGTATTTAAAGTCACCACCCACTAGCTGAAACGTAATATCCAAATAAACTTTCCTCGTCTTGCTTGTGCAATGTTAGACTCCCTTTTACTTTCAGAAATACCACAATTATTTGTGACCTAGATTCAGTTGTCTCTGTTTGTGATTTCCTAACTTCCTAACTGTGTGACAAACACAGAAGTTAAAAAAAATATTCTTAATAGAGTCAGAAAACATTTATTTAAATACATTACACGTGTTTGCATTTGAAGCTGCTTCAGGAAGATATTTTTGTCCACCGTGCTTGAGTCACGGTACTTACATGCATATGCTCAGCCTCTTAAGTCCTATGATTTGTCTTTAGTGATGCAGGACCAGGCCTCCATGTGGAGTGACTCACCTCTGAATAACATGGAGGCCTCTTACGGAAGCATACATCCCAGCACAAAAAGCCACAGTTTCTGGTTTTGGCTGGTGGGCTGCAGACTGAGGAATGAGAGCGATGTCACACTTGTCATGCCAAGATGCACATGTTAATCTAGAAGTGCAACCTCACATTTATCGCACACGCACACACCCTCGTGCGCAAACACCCTTAGCGACTCCACCGGCTTATCAGCGAGGCAGACAATAGCAGCCCACATGTAGCGCGATCTATCATTTTTTTAGACCAGGGACTGCATTACGAGGGTTCAGATCATGAACTAGATGGGCCTCTCAAGGGAAGAAGAAGTGCAGCTTGCCAGAAGCGTGGAAGCGGGGCAAAGCTGCACAGCCAAGCAGCGGAAATGAAAGGCGGCTTGGGCCTCTTGGATCTCTTTCTATTCTTCCCCCTATCTCTCATTTCACCCTTCTCCATTTCTCTGCCATGGAGGGAGGATCACACTTGACTGAAGAGGCGATGTTGGGTGTGTGCGGCGGGAGGGTGGATGGACTGATAGAAGCTAGATTCCCGATAAACGCTGAAAAGGCAACGAGGCATATAAAGGAAGCCAGTGTTTGTTGTCGTCGTCAATGGCTTCCTTTCTAATTAAAGGGTTTGCTGTTGGTGGAGGATGAATTTCACACAGGCTGTCAAGTCAATACTCAAAAGATGACATCAGAGGCCTTGAACAATGGACAGAAAGATAATCTCAGCTACACTGCATAAAAGCAGTCAGGATGTTGACTGTAGTACAAATAGTCATTTGGCAACCTAAAATTTTACTGATTGATGGTTTCTCATGAGAAATACATCTTCTCACTGTAGGACATACCCGCTAACTTACCAAGACATGGCCATCCACTAAAACAGGAAGATGTTGATCAGAGAAAAAGGTTTTAGATCCAAGTGTCAGGTGGGAGAATCTGTCAATTTCTCTTAACAGACCCTGACATGTATGAAATACTTGCAAGATGAAAGCTTTTGCTCAAAAAAAGTCTTAAGAATTGATGAAGAAATCTCATCAATTCTTATACCAAACTCCTCGTGTAACATGACAAAAGTGTGATGAAGTTGAAAGCCAATGATTTCTTTTCCAAAGCATTGTAGGTGAAAATATACAATAGAGACAAACAAAGGTAGCACCTCAACCGTAACTACAAGATAAAAACACACCTGGGTGAGTGAAAAATAAAATTAGACGAGTGACTCTGCCAGCTTCAATAATAGGAGCTGAAATATATACGCATTGAATTGTTGCAATAGTTCATTTGTCATAAGCTCAACCGTTTCGTTTGGTTCTGGTTCAACGCGCTTATCCTTTAATGTGAAGTGACAGTGACGCTTTGCATTTAACAGCTCCGCGTTTCGTTTGGCATCCGGATCCCCAACGCTTCCCCACTGCAATTGAAAAACAAACGAATCCACTCATGGCGCATTTTCCTGTTTATTGGAGCACATTACAAAATAAGAGTTCATATGAAATTATATGCCAGTTTTTTTGGGGGGTGCTAACCTACTTCCGAATGCTGAGTAATATGGCAGAGTGTCATCAACGAGGCTTAAAAGACATGCATAAGCAATAACTGCATCTGAATAATTGAAGGGTGCCCAACGGATGAAGCATTATTATCCTACTTACGATGCAAGCTGACTTGGTATTATTTTCAGAAATACATTGGATAAGTGCGGGGCGGGAGATACTGAACAGAATCGATCTGCACAGCTCTTTGTGGTAAGGTAGAGTATGAGATGAAAAATTGACTCGCTGGCTGAGAGAAGTTTGAGAAAAGCAGAGGGTTAGTCTGATGTGGAACGACACTGGTGCATCTTACTTACACATGGAGAAGCATTTATCCTCTCACTCAGTCTTGAGTAAATACAGAGGGCAATTTAAAAGTCAGTTAGCATAATTTTCAGAGACCTTTCCAAACTATCTTGAACTTATATGAAAAACTGATTCAGCAACAACGAAGAAACGATGCAACAATAGCTGTAGTTTAAAAATGTCAATAGTCAGACTCTATGGAGGAGGGCGCCAAACAGGCTGGGACCTCCTCTGTTCACACGATACAGAAAACTGATTCATATGTTGCTTTTCTTAACTTTGTACTGATGAACTATTTGGCCAGTTTGAAACACACTATTGGCTCCATTTAGGGTTTTTTTCCCTCCTAGACATAATTATTTTAAAAAGGACCCTTAAGAGCTTAAGTACTTTGGTTATTTAGGGAGTTTCACCTTTAATCTGACAGGTTGATCAGTCCTACCTGCAGCTCCATGTATCACGCCTCCTGAGAGGTCATTGGCATCATTAGCTGGAGGTTAAATACCCTGTTAATGTCTTGTTACCCTCACAACTTAGTCTCCTGAGTTAGAAAAGGAAGGTGTTTCGGGCAAAAAAGAAAAAGGAAAAGAAATCTATTTTTGTGCATTTGGAACATTTTTTTTGTCAGTGGGAGACTTTCTAAACAGCCAAATGTGTTTCACTTGTAAAGAAAAGTATAATAGGCTTGATTATACCAGCTAACAGACAGCATGTGGCTTAAAGTGAGGGAAAGGTACACTTCCATACTCAAACCTGCTGGAAAATCTCCAGTCATGCTTGCAGTTTCTTTGGCTTCTAATTAAAGGGACATTTTAACAGTAAAAACAGTGCGACCGGAAATTTCCATTGGCTTCAGATGAAATTGCCTAGATTGGTGACGAACAACTCAACAATCTAGGCAAGGTTTCACCCTGAGGTGAATTATTAAAAGTTGCAGCAAAACCAGTGGTACTTCCACTTCCCACTTCCCAGTTTTAGATTAGCATGGTTGCTAACAAAGAAACAAACACCCAAAATGTAAAAACATTAAATGTTGAACAATGACTAATGTGATGCTAATGATGGTGTCACATTCAGGGAAGATTTTACTGGTTCTTGAGGCATCTATTTTTCAAAATCACAAATCCCTGACAGCATCAAAACTGGTTCAAAAAAGACAGCTGTGGGAAAATAATCCATACCTATCATCTCTGCTTTTACACTTATATAAGATTAAAATACAATTTACTTTATTTATCATAGGCATGGCAACCTTTAAGCCTACATTTTCAAAGCTCTAGTATGTTTTGACATCTTTAACCAGTCTGTGACTTGAGTCATATTTGAAATCTTAACATATGGAACATTTATTTAAGGGTCCAGTATCATGAGAAAATAGCGCCACTTGCTGCTCGAGTCTACAATATAATATTTAAGCTTTTGGCTCAAAGAAAATTGAGCAAATAAATCAGGTAATTTCTTTGTTTCCAACTTTTTTTCCATTTATGTCAGCATGCACCATTTTGTAATCGCTGAACTCGGAATCTGTCTTCAAAATAGAAAAAGGGAAATAAGCAATTTACAGAAACTGGACTTTGGAATGAGGTCATAGATTGCCCTGTCCTCTCTCCCCCAAAACATATTTGATGGTGTAATCAGATTGGAAATTAACTGTTGCAATGGACTCATTGTTTATCCTGTTAGCTGTGTGTGTGTGTGTAGCGGTATGTGTTATCTCTAAGTGGCTCATCTGTGTTTGGTAGAAAGTTCCAATTTAGCTCTCCTGCACTGCAGGCTGCCCTTTTCACCTTCCCGTGTTACAGTTTCTGCTGCCAAGTTTAGAAAATGAGAAGGAGGCACACCTTAACTAGCCTTGTTGCAAAGGAGTTATTCACGCCTCCATCTTCCTGACCTCATTTAGATGGGATTTGTCAAAGTATTACACTGGTAACGGCAGAAGTTTTGAGTGATGTTTACATATCAAAGTCAATGTTTTGAAGACTATATTGCATGTATGTAAAGGTGCTGAAAAGCCACTCAAGAAATGTGCCTGAGTTTTGTTGTTTCACCTCACAAACTCACATTTTGGGTTCATTCCTATTTATATAAATCCGTCATATCGCAGAGTCATTCCACCTTGGGCCAAAAAAGAACAAAAAATTCATTACAAGCTCCCAAAATACGTGAATTATTGGTCAAGATGGGTGTATAGAAATTATTGTCTGCAACTGTATTTTCTTCAGTTATTACTTGGTGGGCTGCAGTCAAGGGAATTGAAATTCAGTCATTGTTATAGCAATACAACAAATTTTGCATTCTGCGTAAAAAATACGACGGTATAAAAGCAGTTAAATAATCTCCCATGTTTATGGGAGATTTTACGTCCTTTTTTTAGTGCGTGAATAACAACAATTCTTAGCTATGGGTCTCATACAGATATTTTTGATGGTGTTTTGTGATAAAAACTGCACCAAGTGACAAACCAGTTCAGTGTGATTCATGCTTAATTGAGAACTCGGCACAGAAAAACATGTTTTCATGTGTGTGACGAACACAGTGGAAAAAAAAATGTTTTTTTTGTAAACACCGCTATTTCAAGAGGTGTTGCTGGGGCAAATGTTTTCCGTCAGTTCTTCACCAGATGCTGATGAATATATATTAAAAACTGCTCTAATGCAACACCTTTCTCTTGTAATTTTCTGTGGATGTGTAAGCGAATGAATGAGTGCCTTTCCTCCCGTGTTGCGTTTCATAATGCAACAGCAGCACAGATGCCAGCCCTCTACGCCCGTCTCTTTAAACCGGACCCCACTGATTACCGTCGCATGATTTTTAAGGCTGAGGACCGAAATTGCTACCGCCCACCGCGACAGCCTGTCACAGCACACTGTGAACTGAGAGGCTTTGAATTCAGCCATCTGGTGTGAGTCTGGTGGCAAGTTCACCGCTTCGCATCCCTCCGTTATCCGCCATTCATGTCACCCGTATGGCACAAAGGAAAATTTCATGCTTTTGTGTCAAAGTAACACAAACGCGCAGAATGTTTCCCAATGTCTGTTAAAGCTAAGTGCGCATTGAGAACGACCATGATCAACATGTTATGATTACCATGTGGTAAACTAAAAGGATTATGGGGCTAATCTTTCACCTCAGGTAAAAGTAACATAAAGCAGGCTTTGCCAGTCATATAATTTCTGTGACAACAATCCAACTAGCAGCTAAGTCGTTTGAAAACATGACAAGTATAAAATAAAAATAAATAAAAAAATTCAGTAGGATATATTAACCTCCACAGAAATAGGCCAGTGCTATCCCTTTAATGAAGGACATACTGATAGATTACATTTATATGCAAATATTAAGGCTGCTATTATTATAGTAGTTTCTAATATTTTGCCAAAACTATCATATTATGTTATGACGAACCCCACAACTTACCTTTACCGACTCGGATTCATAATCCTTATTTTGAAACTGAAAACATGCCTTAGTTGTTTCCAGACGTCTTATTCCATGAGAATGAGAACTTTAAATCTAACATTGTGACTTAGAAGATCAAAAATTATATTTTGTATATGTTTCACAAAACCCAGTCCGTTACATTTGTCTTTCATCTTTTTAGTAAATCTAGTGTGCTGTCTCTAAAAATCTGACACTCTTCTCAATTTGTAGACTGTGGTGCTCAAACCTCTAAAACTTCTTTGTTTAAAGGCTATTTTTATAGTTTTTCTGCCACTGCACTGCAAATAGACTGGTGACATGACATATGTGTTTGTCTGCTGAACCATGGCCTGGCTTCCAGCGGACTGGGAGAGACCCATGCTCTGAATCCTAATGTCTTCTTATCCTGTCCTCCTGTGTTATAAACCTCCAGTGTGGCCTTGCTGTAGCTGAATTAAAAGAATTGTTGCCTGACTGATTAAGAATTATTGATATCCAGTAAAGCATCATTTACTTAGCTGTCATTGGAAACAACATTATTTAATGTACAAAGTGCTTCTTTAATAATTACCGTTATGGGCTCTGAATGCATGGCGCGTATCCGTTTTGGCATTTTCTCTGAGAAAATACATGTTTCTGCATTTGGGTATTTGACTGACAATTTTTCATCCAGACCGACTTTCAGTGACTGCGGGTCTGGAAAACAGATGAGCATATTTAATCCCGGCCCCTCTACAATTTTGAAGGATATGAAATGGGAGATTTTGCTTAAATACTTTCCCATGCCTTTATAAAGACGGACCTGGGGAGAACTTTAAGCCATCACACAAATCAAATCTGGATAAAAATGAATAAAATGCACATTTTCTTTCAGCAGGGGTGAAATGATGATAAAGCTTGCGAAAACATGACTTTGCTGCTAATCCAGGAAATGGAAGGATGCTATGAAGAACTAGTCACCCACTCCTGATGAAGGCATTACCAGAATGAAATCCACGTGTCAGGTTTAACCAGCATTGGGTGAATTAAATGTCCTTTGTTTTACCCACACGTCTGTGATTCCAGCTTGATGGAATCATTTTGATTGTCGTCTCGGTTCCATTTTTAGGCTGAAAAAAGTTGCATAGTGCAGCAAAAACCCTTCCAGTAGCATTATGTACAACCTGGACTCCTTTGTTTTCTTGTTCCTTAGCATTTTGACAAATTGCATTCCTCTAAGAGGATGCCAAATCAGCGAGTAATTCCTCACTGCGGCAAAGGCAGCAGCAGCTAAAACTGTAGGGAAAGCCCAACTAAAAACATCTCGGTTATCACGCTTTGGATTCAACATAAATTCATAAACACCAAATTATTTCTTGAATCACTTGGGGAGAAATTTAAAATATAAAAGATACTTGAACCTCGTATGCAGATCGATAGTCTTATATCTAATAAAAAATCCACCATTCAGTTTTTCTAAAAATCTAATTATATGTGACCAACAACTAATATTAATCCCTAAATATTAGTACTTCCTGTACAATATATGCAATCTATTTTTTATGTGCATAAAATGTCTGTTTTAGATTTATTTTTTTTTCTTGTTTGGCCCCATGTATTCAAATTTTTATTACCAAAATTAAATATGCACACTGATAAGAATTTGAAAGAAAACATTTGATTCTGATCGTAGTTTCTATCTTCAGGCCATTTTAATAAGTTTTAAGGTTTTTTTCTTGTAAGATGAAGTTTAAAATCTTTGTCAGCTACTGCCTTGTGAAAATCAATGTTCTGTGTTTTATCTCTTCAGTAACCTTGATTATTGAATGTTCTACACTTTGATATTATTCAGCACTTTCTCCGCTGTTTCCAGGTGGTGAAAAGCATTGCAGCTTCTCTAATTTACTGGATGGTTAAGACACAAATTCATCACCCTGTGCTGCCTACCTCTCTGCAAAGGCTCCATGCTGGATTTTGAATTGATCTCGAAATCTTGATGCTCCCATTTAAAAGCTTTAATGGCCTCACCTCAAAAATAAATCAGACTTATTGACTAAGCATGTTTCTTGCTGATCAGAGTTTCTCTGATTCTTAATGCTAAAGTTCAAGAAACATCCTCACTTTTTTTACAGGCCACAGTTTATGATGGTCTTTAATAGTAAAGCTATGGATTCAACCTGATAATTTAAGGCTCATTATGCCAATGTAAACTTTCCTTTTAGAAGCATTATGGCTTCACTTTGATCTTTCCAGTTAAACTATTTAAACTGAACTGCCACAAACGCTGCTGGGAAAAACATTTTTTTCCCCGTCTGCAGATTTCTTTTTGATGTGTATGCTGTTTAAATTTATCAGAAGATGAAACAAATTTAAAATCAGACAGGTAACCTGAGTAAATGTTTTCATTTATTAAGGGAAGAAAGCTCTCCAAGCCTACCTGGCACCAATATAAAAACATAATTACCTGCATAAACCTAATGACTGGGAGCACCTATCTTGATTGCACCAACATATTATTCATTGAAATTGGTATTTATCCCTTTGGTGAAGGAATTTAGACCCACTGCTCAATATGAATGAATCGTTTAAGATTGTGCTGCAATATCTTAGTAAGATTAAACTGCAGACTTTGACAAAACCACCCAAAGTGCAAATGTTATATTCTGTCAAACTCTTCTGGACTAAAATGTGTTTTAAATCATTTTTCAGTCACAAGCTGATAGCCTAACATTCCCATTCTGGTTGAATGTCTTGTAAAAACCTACAAGTAACCCAATGTTAAATCAGCAAAGCACTCCCCCACCATCATGCTACCACTACCATGTTTGACAATGAGTTCATGTTTTTTTTTTTTTCTTTTTACATCGTAAATTTGCAAAGTTTCACCTTTTATTTAATGTTTGCTAAAAGTGTGAGGACTTTTCAGTCGTGTTTTTTTTGGTCAGAAGTGGTTTTCACTTTTGATTTTTCCCAAGGTTGCAGTTTTGTTTTTTTTATAGGTCTATATTGTTGAATCACCAACATTGACCTTAGCTGAGCCAAGAAAAGCTTACAGTGCTCTCGATATTTTCTTTCTTAGTTTGGGACCTCTTGGGTGATTCATCAGTGTATTCTGAGTAAATTTTGTAACCTTCTTCAGTAGGTTCGCTGCCTTTTCTTTTTTTTCTTTGTATGGGAGGAAAGAAAAAAACATGGCTTGTTTTAAGCTTTAACTTTTTTGCCGTTTGTCAGCTGTTGAATTTCTGAAAATTAGGTCATAACATGTTGCTTGGTTTACAAATGTGATAAAAAAAAAGTTTCAAGTAAGCAAGAGCTTTTTCACCCCACTGTAAATCTTGCTGCAAATGAAAAAACTTAAAAAAATAAATAAATTAAAAAAGACTAGGCTAAGTTTATTCAAGTCGACAGTTTTAACCTTTGGTGGGAAAATTGCCGTCAGATGGCACCACAGTGTCAGGACAGGCTGTCATCACCTCCTCAGAGTGAGCTCCAAGGGGGATTGTGTACACAAGCAGCTCCTTGATGGCCATTAATGTTCATTAGCAGGAGTTTCTGAGAAACTATGAAGAACCTCTGTTTGTTCTTTTAAGGCACTTCAACCTACTGCAAATCAATGCATGTGTAAATAATGGGGTGTTCAAAAACTTTGACACATCATTCGTGCACTGAGATCATCCAATTTCTTATTTTTCTGAAATGTGTCATTTATAGAGAGATTTAGTGAAATTTGGTCTGGTTATTTATCAGATATGATAATACACCTGTTTGCTATTAATGACTTCATTGCATATTTTACTAATATGTATTAAGGAATCATCATGTTTCGGTTTACATGAATTAGACATTATCCATGCATTTTGCCAACTAGGTACTTCTAGCCTTCTTTGTAGTAAAGCATTTAGAGATTTAGGTATATTATTCTTCTTCATTTCTCCCTTTACACCCTATTTCTCAATGCTCCCACTCAAAATAAAAAGCCAGTTGTACTTAGCGGGGGAAAAGCACGCCATCTCCAAATTGCGCATGTTTGAAATGGGGAAACTGAAATTAAAATGTAAGAATAAAGAAGCCTTTTAAATAAACTGCGAATTTCTGCAGAACTTTAATGAACAGACAAACCGAAGTACTGATTATTGAGAAAATACTGCGGTTGTGGTTTTCTTTACAATGCAGAGAAGGTTGTTCAACCTGGTGCTGTTGAATAACATTTGACAAAATGCTAATTATTTTTAGCTGAGGGTTGTTTTTTTTTAACTTTGGGGTTTTATTTTTTTTTTTTTTTTGCTCCCTATCATCCCAGCTGTTTATTCCGAGCTAAAGCATGAAAGCCAAACACACTCGCTGAGTTTTAATAAAGTAGTCAGTCGATAATAATTGTAACTGTGATCCAATTATGAGCAGCACGCAAACGGTTTACTACACACCACAACGTCAGTGCCTGCAGCTCCTCTTTCAGCAACTCATTGTTGCTTTGTTTCATTTTTAATGCACTGTTCCCTTGAAGACAAAAGATTAAATAAACAGTCCTAAGAATAGAGAGAGAAAAAAGCAAGACTACCTGTTGTAATTCCTCACATTTAGCGTGTTTGTCTCCATTAGCAGGAACTTGACACAGTCTCTCTGCAGCGTATAGTTAGTCAACAATAAACAGGCCGTTATCAGTAACAGGATGTCACTGGATACATGCGCTTGTTGCCCACAGAAGCAGCAGGAAAGAAAAAAGAACTCGACTCTGAAAGGTAATTAGTGAGAGTACACACTGTTGGTGATGCATTTTGTGGACGCAGGTGATCAAGTTTTGCTGTGATGCCTTCCTTTGCTTTACAAAAGATGATTAGGGAAGTGTAGACTAGCAGTCCTTAGCAAAAACAACCATGAATTTAGTCAGGAGTTTGAATTTTTCATCAATATTTGGACCGGGCTTAGTTCAACTTTTTGTGTTGACTTTGATCAAAGAATATTCGGACAATTGACAAGTGGTTATAGAGGCTCAGGCTTTGTTCTTTGCACCACCGTGTTCTGAGCTGGAGACTGCAAAAAAAGTACAAAAAAACAAATCTGCCAGTTGGAGAAAATGGATTGAAGTCCCTCTGTCACGTCTTTACTCTGGGAGTCATTCAAATGCAGAACAAGTGCAAAGCTGCCCAGAATGAGCTTTAAACTCAGGGTGTTTAAAATAAGTCTTCAAAAACCTCCCTAATGTGGCTTTGTTCTGAGTTTTGACACCTCTGCAGGTGTTTTCAACACAGGCGTCCTGTGAAATGACATTGACAATTTTTGCCCTCTTCCCCAATTTCCTTTGATTTGATTTGTGAAATGGTGTTACGGCCCTGGGCCTTGTGGGCTGGATTGCAGATGTTTTGGTCTGTCTTTGTGCTCCTCCCCTTTGCAGGTGTTCCTGATCCAGTTCATTTGAAGCACTAAGTATTTAAGCCTGGCTGTCTCAGTCTTCCGGGTCGCCTTTGGCGTCCACTGCCGCTTGATGCTTGTGGTTATTTGTGGCCAGGCCTCAGCTCCCCTCCCATTGCACATTTGAGTTTGTCTTTGTATTTGCACCTCAACACTTCCATATGCACTCATACAACACATCCAAGCATTGGCATTACACCACTGATACTGACATCCGCAATACATTATTCGTTTTGTTAATAAATATATCCTTTTCCGCACTTTAATCCCTGCATGGTCTCCCGTTTTTGTTATGACCTTGAGCCAGTCATAACAATTGGGGGCTCGTTCAAACGGTTGTTATGTTTGGTTCGGTAAGTTTGTCTTATCCTTTTGGCTGGGTTATATTATTGTTTGTGAGCGCTTGTTTCGCACTGGATTTCTGGCTTGTTAGCTTTACGCTGGGACGCTACTTCCGTGCGTTTAATTGGTGACGGGGGAAGCCCGTGACGTAATTGTCCTTATTTGAACTTGTGCTCTTGGGAGATATGCAGGTGGTTTGTATTAGGTGCCGTGCATTTTTGTGGTGTTGGAGCGGGATGCTGTTCCATGGATTTGATTTTTAGCGATAGGTGAGTGTCAAGTTTTTAATGTGCACAAATGTAACGTTTTTGAGCAGGTGCTCCCTTGCAGGTTTTAGCGGCGTTTCCCAACAGGGGTTTCACCGCGTTACTTACTAGTGTGGAGGTACGGCGGGTAGAGCTTCCCTATCCCCTTTTCCCTTCATCGGCTCGGGAGCACTCCGTGGTTTCGAGGGGGTGACAGCCTGCTGGTTGCCTTTATCGTGCCACTGGTTTAAATGCATAACAACCCACCGCTACGCCTCCCGAAGACTAGGGTTGAGTTTGTAAGCTCTTGGCTAGGCAGTTAGCGGGGGCACTCTGTGGGTGGTCATTTTTGAAGTTTTATTGTGCATGAATTTGTCACTTGTTTTTTATAAACCATGGATCAGGTTGAGGCTTTGTATGATAGTAGAGCATTATGATGATCACTAAATGTCACGTAGGAATGTGATCGGCATTTTTGGAGATGTGGGATTGGTTTGGGGTTGGAGTGTGTTCGGGCCTTGTCAAAACTCGTGTCCCTCTTTCATGGCGAGTGTTGCTGATTTGTCTGAGCGGCGGACGGGTTTCTTGTTCGCGCTTCCGGTGGGTGGAGGGGAGAAGTGTGCTTTGGGTCTGATTGTGAGGTGGCCGTTCTGTGGAGGAGTTAGCCCACGTTTTGTTTAATCCCATAAAAGTATGGTGCTGGACCATGCTGGGGTTGTTGTGGGTGTGGCTCTCCATGTGTTGTGGGTCATATGTGGTGAGGAGAACCCTGGGAAAAATTTGTGAAGCAGTGATGTGACCTTTAGGTGTTATGGAGATGTCGGCTCACTTTTGGTTGATGCCCTTTTGGTGTTGCTGGCTGTGAGACAGCAGTGACTTTGAGTATGGTGCTGGACCATGCTAAGGGTGATCGGGTTGTGGGTGTCGCTCTCCATATTGTGTTGGTCACTTGGTTACCTGACTTGTGGAGCAACGTTTTGTGGTAGTGGACCACTTGTTGCTGTGACTTTATTTGGGTGACGGTTCAGATTTGGTTGGGTTACTGGTTATTGCTTTAGTGAGTGATAACTGGGTGAATCCATTTTGGTTTGACTATTGTAACCCTGTGGTAGGTCACTTGTGTATCAGGTTTGTATTTCCCTAAGTGGTTTTCTCCTCAAGCTTTTTCGATGACATTGAAGCGCCAAAGACATGTCCTGTTGAAGCTGCTCTACCATTCTTTGCCAGTCCTGTTAAGCAGACTTTATGGGCGCAGCATTCATGCCTGTGGGACATGGAGTCTGACGATGTGACGGCGGTTATCCTGAACACTAACCATTCAGTAATGTACTACCAGCTCAAACATTTTAAATTAGTTAATTTTTTAATTTTAAAGGTTCCCCTTTGGGGCCCTTTTCTTAAGGGTGGGGGTGTTACGGCCCTGGGCCTTGTGGGCTGGATTGCAGATGTTTTGGTCTGTCTTTGTGCTCCTCCCCGTTGCAGGTGTTCCTGATCCAGTTGATTTGGAGCACTAAGTATTTAAGCCTGGCTGTCTCAGTCTTCCGGGTCGCCTTTGGCGTCCACTCTGCCGCTTGATGCTTGTGGTTATTTGTGGCCAGGCCTCAGCTCCCCTCCCATTGCACATTTGAGTTTGTCTTTGTATTTGCACCTCAACACTTCCATATGCACTCATACAACACATCCAAGCATTGGCATTACACCACTGATACTGACATCCGCAATACATTATTCATTTTGTTAATAAATATATCCTTTTCCGCACTTTAATCCCTGCATGGTCTCCCGTTTTTGTTATGACCTTGAGCCAGTCGTAACAAATGGATAAATACAGAATTAGTCAAAAGTCTATTTACCGAGCTACGGGGAGCCAGTTTATGGACTTTTAAAACAGGGATGACGCGCGCTGTTATTCTAGTTTTAGTGTAACGCAAACAGCTACAATGTTCTTGTGGTTTGATAACTCTTGCTTTTCTCATATTATGTTAAAATTTTGTCTAAGAACACTGCTTGGCCACAGAACAACTGTGCAAAAGCAGAGCTAGAGGTCATGATTAGCTGAACACTGGAGCCAAAACACCTCTGTGTTTCGTAGGAGTAAAACATAATAATAATAACATACTTCTGGATAGAACTCTTGCATACATTCATTTAAACTGAAAATATGACAGCTGCTCTCATTATATATTCATTGGGATTCAATTAAGTCAGTGCATTAATTAGCAGAGTGAATGCTACGTATGTGATATCTATTTAATAAACGTGCCAACACTTTAAGTTGTAATTCCGAGGTCTCTCTGGATGGGTTTCTCTTTCCTTGGCGTCGACTGTAGCTGTCAGGAGAAGCAGTTCAATATCAGTGGACTAACCACCGGTGATCGGCCCTTCCACTCGCTAGATCAGAAGACAAGGAGATGGGGACTCCTCAGTGAACCCTGCAGCCTCCTTTTACAGCACATCCACCACAACCCTTCCTTCAGATTATTAGGATTCTCTGTAACATGCCGGCAAATACTGGTAACTTGACCCTATTTCAAGAGTGCTCCCTTTTCCCACCTCCATCTCACTTCCTTATTCCCAAACCCCTTTTTCCTCTCCCTTATAAATCATCCCACTTATTCCCACCTGCCTATTTCTCACCTACTTCCTCCCCCCACCCCTCAGCAAGTGCCCGGCTTGTTGCCAGCAGAGAGGAGCCAGCCGCCTGTGACTGGAATCCCTCATTATGCCACCGAGTGCGTCGAATGAACAAAGACGTGGCCTCCTCCTCACCCCTTCACTCTTTCTTTGCACCTCAAGGTGCAACTTTCAGCCATCTACAGACAAAAGCTCAAACTGTGATTGTGATTAAGATGAATGGGAAGCTGGCTTTTCATTTTATTGTGACTTTCACCACAGGGAAACAAACATTTTCCCTGAATCTTCATTTGCATGTTAATCAAAGCTAATGTTGACTTAAGAGAAGGGTTTTGACAAAAGATAAAAAAAGTGTCACCTATATTGTTGTGGTCCAGACTTATAAACTACAGTTAAGCTGATTTTTATTTTTTATTTTTTTATTATACAAACTGGCTTGTGTCTCTTTAAAGCCGCTTCTGCTTTTTCTGAAACTCAAGTTTTTAAATGATACACTCTAAAAGTGTTGCTACTTTAAAACTAGCTGTTTCTGTGGAGGACCAGCTTGTTCTGTCCCTAAAGAGGCATGAATAAAATAGTTAAAGGCTATGTAATTATCACTCCATAAACACTTGATTGTTTTAATGATTTGCTGCTATTACAGATCTCACTAATCTTTGTCACCCTCCATGCTAATACAAAATATATTAACATATCAAGTCCGTGTTTTACATGAGTAACTGGACCCTGATTCTGAATATGATTTATGCAACATGCTGCCTGGCTTGTGCCTCTGTTTTTCTTCCTAAAGAAAATAAAAGCCAGAAAGGGAGCATTTTGTCTCACTCCTGCCTATATCAAAAGCAACGAGACAAATTAAAGGATTAGAGCAGCAGCTCCATTAAAGTTGCTCCTCTTATGGGCAATTTTCTCGCAGCCATCTACGCAGTCGCTGCACGGCTGTCAAGTGTGAAAGCATGGATCCCAGAAATGCTACCTGCCCTAGTTTTACCCCAACAAACACCTCACCTTAAGTCAGCGGCAGCGCTACAACACCCAAACCTCACACAGGATTAAAAATGCAAGCCGAGTGACACATTCTGCCTGTCACGGATCGGAGTATTTGAATATTTCCCTGATTGCTCTAAGAGATATCTATAGGCTCAAAGCTCGGTGAAGCTGGCTGGCAGTCGGCCCGCACACATTAAAGCTCACGCTCAGCTTGACGCAAGCACGCACACACACACACTTCTAAAGAGCTGCAGGAAGGCAGAGGCCGATCACATCATGCAAATCGCTGTCGCTCGCCAGGACGTGCGGGGCATCAGAACAGAAATGGAGGCAAGCGGGGATGGAGGCGGGGGGCGGGCATAGAAGAAAGGCAGAGTGAGAGCGGGCGTGTTGTACAGAAGGCTCTGTGGTCCTGACCCTCACTGGTTGCTCTTCACGCCTGCTTGGTCGTGGCAACGGAGTGTGTGACATGCCGTCGGACGCGGTGAAAGGTTAAGATGATAAGCATATGGCCTTTCGGGATAATGCAAAACAACAAATATGTTTGTCGGACTGCTTCACCCCAACTGCTCCTTCCCTCCCTCCTGCCCACCGTCCGTCTCTCAGCTGGCCGCTGGTTGCAGGTGGCCAGCAAGGTGACACAGTGACTTGTTGTCGAAACAGGAGCCGGCCATATGTCTCCTCCGCTATGAAAAGCTGTTCTTCTTGTTAAACAAGCATATATTTGCTCCGAAAGTTGATGCTGTCTTGGCAGAACAATTTAGCATTTGTTGTCTTGATGCTTGTACACCTGTGATCGTGGCTCGCCAAAACTTTATGAAGACGGGGAACGGTCAGTAAAGATTGGGCAAGCTTGAAGCTTTTTTTGAAGGTAACTGCGAACCAGAGTGCAAAAAAGATGTTTGCAGAACTTCCAAGGTGGAAGATAGTATTTTCAACCCGTTGTTCCTTTGGAAGAGATGGTTTGAAATTCCCACCGGAGCAACACCTGGAACAAGGTTCTCCTTACAGGAAATGTCTGGCCATTTTCACAACTATTTACCGCAAAATCTTGTTAGAAGGTGTTGCTGTGTGGGACTCCTGTGGCATTTGTTTTGTGGCTTGTGACTAGTGAAGTTAGTATAATTATGTCCTGAATCTGGGATTTCGATATATTGGAGATTTATTTTGAAAGATTGTTAGTTGCTCTTGAGTTTCCACATTGTGCTGATAGTCAACAAAAAGCGGTCAGCTTGTCTAAACAGTTGGTTTCTAGGACAAAAGGAGGCAGGAAGAGTGTTACCATGTCCTTCTTACTCTTTTACTTGTCACAGTCGTCATGCATAAGGAGTGGTCGGGAGGTTAGCAACGGTCAGGGGAAGGGAATTGAGAATTTGGAGCGACACCGGCTCCAGGCTTGCAGTTTAGAGAGACGAGGTATGCTTGGACCGTCTCCAGGGTCCTGTGGGCTCACACTGAAGACAATCTCTTTGAGATTTGCACAAACCTCGTGATGCGACATGAATCAGCCAGCACCTACATGCGGCTCTCGTTGCTAGCACCATACAAAAGGTGTCCTGCATATTTAGTTGGGTTTTTTCCCCCCTTTTTTTTTTGTCTTATCTTTTTAGCTGCACGTGTGCATGTTTGGCAGGATGCTGGCAGCAGTGTGGATCAGCCCAGGGGAAGCTGGGAGCGGGAAGAGACTTGGAACACCCCCTCATCACAGGACCCCACCAGATGCTAGAGTTGTTCACCCATCAAGCATGAAATTTTGTCTGCAGGGAGATGATTTATAATTTTACTCTTATTGCTGGAGGGAAACAGGGAGAGACACTGAAAGGGTGAAGGGTGATAAACATGTAGTTTTTCTTGCGGTGCCAAGAAATGTCTGAATGTTCTCCAGAGTTTGATTATTCCTCCATTTTGTAACAGCAATAACTTGGAAAGGGGATAAACACTGGAATAGTACAGAGGACTTGGCATTTAGTGAGGCTGCAGGATTGTTGGCTGGGGACCTTGTTGATGTTCTGTTTGCATGAATCTCCAACCTTATTAGAGGGACTGGCACATAAAACTACCCCCAGTCAAATATGGGCCCTTAGGAGTGGAATTTTGTTTCAAAAACCAAACTCAAATTCAACTTTGCAGCAACCTAACCCAGTGAATATCAGATCAAATAAGAGTTACAGCGGCTCAGTTCAGCAAATACTGTTAAATTAGAAAATGGATGACAAAACAAGGTATAAACCAAACATGATAGATGTTGAGCTGTGGCCTCTGTGAGGCAATGTTGAGGGTTTTAATCACAATGTCAAAAAACAAGCATGCTGGAGTAAGGCCAGTACATTCTGTGCAAGAACAGAGAACTTTGTTCTCATACCCAAGAAGAATAAAGTTTCTTTGGATTCAGGTTCTGTACAAGAAAGAATGCTATACTTTTTAGAGAGACCTTTGTAAGAAGAGTTTTTCCAGGATTTTGGCCCACTAATCCATACAGGTCGTCTTCAAATTTCAGGGCTGTCGCTGAGAAACATTGTTTCAGACTTTTTTTTTTTTATGGTTTCAGGTGTAGATACTGTTTATCCACCTCCAGATGGCTCAATTGCTCCTGACAGAGTTGCTCTGTAGTTTACCTGAGTGTGTGGTTTGGATTATTCTCATGCTAAAAGACACAAAGACCATCAAAATTCAGTGTTTGCTGCAAGAAAAATTTTAATTAAATTAAATTAAGTGATTTTATTCAGATCATTTCTCTTCATGCTCAAGAAAGCAAGTTGATTTTTAAGAAGGTTGGTAAATACAATACAACCACACACAGCAACCTTCATCCGGAAAGGTGCGAAAAGGTTTTATAATCAATACCGTGGTCGGATGTAAAACTCTTGTACCATCTCAATGATTCGCTGCATCTTTCTGCTTCACTACAAACACTGTGTTGGTGAAAGCTGAAGGAAGAAGCAGATTGTAACTGACATGTTCGTTTCAAGTTGCATGTCTTGTATTTGCTCCGTGGCAAAAGATGTCTCTCCAAATCACAACATGTGTCTCTCTGAAATCTTTTTGCCACTTCAAATTGATTGAGAGGATGTTCTGCTGCCTTTCAATGTGACTGACCTTCTGTATGATGAAATACGCAAGTGCATCCCTCCATCCTCCCACCAACACCGATTGTTAGTTTTATTTATTTATTTTTTTTTCTGTGAGACTGCTTAAATTTTTGCCCTAACATTCTTGTTGAAGAAGCACAGCAGGTGAAGGAATTGGTCTCAACACAACATGTGCATTAGCTTCTGATCGGCATACACATGTTAAAAATGCTCAATGATACCCAGGATTTGCTGCATTAATAACAGTGTAATACAGATGGCTAGTTTAACCAACACGAGTCATGCCGATATGTGCTTCACCTCATAAAATGATTTTTGAAACTTTAAGTAAGTTTTCTTCCCCTAAATACATCAAGTTTCTGCACTGTGATTTACCAGTTAGATATTTATGTTAAGAAGTTGAACTAATAAATTTGCCAGGAGCAGTGCATTCTTATATACAAGTTTTTCAGCTTCAAACAGTTTTATTCATACCTCAAAGTTATGAATTGCTTCTTTATGATGCATCTTCTCAACAAATATTTTCAGTCAGGCTTTGATTTATCATACAAGGATCAACAGCAGCCCTGTTATAAAGAAAAAGAGGGAGTGTGATTCTACTTTAGACAGAAAAAAATGTCATCACATGCTCTGTAAATCCAAATCATTTGGTCAAGCACAGAAAGTGTCTTGCATTTTATACTTCCTTCATTGCCCTGGCCAGATGATGTACTTGTTTGGCTGTAAGGTGATGCAAGCCTCTTTTGAATCTCTTACTTGTTACTTAATGCAGCTTTAACTACTTAACCCACAGGAGTTTATTCCAGTGGCTCCACATTATTTATGATACAGTACTGAGTTAAAGATATTCTGGACTTTCATTGGACTCTTGACCACAGACTGTATTTTTTTTTGTCTTTTTTGGACACATAGCAGGTTGGAGATGTCAAAGCGTTTCTATACAAGTCACTGTACTGGAATATCTCTGTATTTAAGTTTCTGTCCGTGCTCCTCATCCTGGTGTTGTTCAAGAATTTTCTTCATTTTAATCAAAATGTGTACATCATTTTTCAAAAGTCAATCCTTCTTTGCCATCTCCTATAATTAATTTGATTTAATTATAGGAAATCAAGTTACGTTATTTTATTGTTGCACATCTTTGAAATGCTGCCCACGTTTTGATTTTTGAGATTGTGGTAATTGATTGCTAATTGTTCGTTTAGGGCAAATAAACAACAACTGTCTGCAGACTAAATAATAGAAGTCAGAAAGGAGAGGATGTAATCTGATTTGATATGGACACATAAAATTGGGTTATGAAAAACAACCTTAGATATGTTTGTCAGTGCAAAGTGTTAAGCATTTTTCACTTGTCATTCACGGTCTGTGGTGTGAAGGAATGACATCCTGTCATCAAGTGATATAAACTGGCATAATCAGCCTTTTTTGCAATGCCACACATGTTCAGTGAATGACATTCTTTCACGCTAGCTTGTCCCCATTGGTGTGACATTTACAATTACATATAAAACTATTTCTTGTACTTCTATGCCAAACTTATTAGCATATGTTAAGATTTCTTTCTGTGCATACTTAGACTTTTTTATTAAGTCAAACTTTGCCAATAAAAAGTAAAAGCCTTTTGATTTAAAGTGTGCACACAGATATGTGTGAGTGTGATGTTTTTTAGTAGTTATCTTTAGTACTGAACTAAATGTAAAAATCTAGGCAGTTTGTGTCCAGCATGTGTGGGGTCCACAAAGATTTTAGCTGCCTGTTTCCTGACCTTAAATCTGTACAAGACCTTAATGGTGTGAAGGTCAGCCTTGATGATATTCTCTGAAGATCTTATTGTTCATTGCAGTTTGGATGTTTCCTATTTTGGGGATTTGCCAACAAGTGATTGACAAACATCAGGCAGAGGAAAGTTGTACTTCTTGTTTGAGGACTTTCTCGGAGATGTTTCCTACTGCAGAGCTCTATAGTAGGTGATCTTGTTGAGGACGGTGACGGGAAGGAATCGCCACAGCTAACATTGTTGTCTTCTGCAAACTTGAAGACTTTCACATATCGGTCCGCTGAGGTGCGGCAATTTGTGTACAAAGAGAGGAGGAATGTGGAGAGAACCGGGCATGAAGTGTAGTCCCAAGTTCGCCGCATCATTTGCCAAGCTGTTTACCCGGTAGGCATACAGCAGGGGGGTCCAGCAGGGGGTCTGTGATGTCCTTCAAATTCTTTAACACCAGTCACTCAAAGGATTTCACGATCACAGAGATGATCATGAAATCCTTTGAACGAGGAGTTATCCTTTTCTCACCTCTCTAGTGAGTGTTTTCCTGGAGTTAGGAGTGTTTCCACACCTAACAGAAGCATGTGAATCAAATCTATGGAAATTACAAAAGATTTCTTACTCTGATATCTAGTAACTGCATATTGGTGTATGCTTGGGCAGTTGGACCCTTGTGTTAGACAAAAGGACGCAATCATGGACTGATAACATGCGAAGGAAAAATTTTTGTTCTTTAATACAATCAGGATTTCTTTTTAGTGCTTAAAAAGTGATTGTATGTGAAGTGTCCCTCTGAGTACCTGAATAAAGAATACCTGGATGTGTTTTTTAGTTACAAGTATGGAGTTACAGGTTGATATATTTATATATATATATTTTGTTCTCCTCATCCATGAATAAGAGTTGTGCTCAGCAGCACTCAGTCATTGTGATCAAGACCAAAACCATTCATGGCTAAAAGCCTTCATACTCTCAAGTCAGCACTTTATTCTGTTTTATGCTATTTAGTTTTAGTCAGCTTGGATGATTGTATCGGAGTAAATCTAATGCATATTGATTTGCTATTGTGGGTGGAGAAGTAGAGAAAGTGTCCAATTTTCATGAAGGATTTTAATTCTGTCGAGCACATTTTGCAAAATTGTTGAAAAATAAGTTAAAATCTTCCTGAGTTTTTATCACTGAGTTCACAAATCTTCATCAAAGAGCACTTTACGAGCTTCCTCCATGTTCAACGGCGAACTGAAATGCCATTTGATGTGAAGTTAAACTAGAAATTTGACTAGAGATCAAAGGGCAACCGCCTCTGGCTACTTTGATGGATAGATTTCCTTTTCCAGATTGAGATGGCTTAGTGCTCAGAGTGTGGCTCCCATCCCACGCTGCTGACCGATGTGATCCCGCCGGGGGAAAAGAAAAAAAAAAATAAGACATAACGATGACAAAACTATCATTGTGACAGAAACTCCACGAAACCAAGGGAACTTGAAGGTTCTTCAATCTTGTGTGGAGGCCAGTCTTTGCTTTGAAGGAAGCGCGATTTACTTCTTGTAAATAATGGGGCGAAATGGTAAACAGCGGGCGGTCGTCTCGTGTGGAAAAAATGATGATTTCACCCTGCAGAAACGCCTCACTTCATTAGTGAAATGCGAGGAAGATGCATGTTGGTCAACCAGGCATGATATTCTATCTTAGAAATAAAGAAGCATCTTTCACAATAATAATGATAAAGAACGCATTTAATGAATTACTGGAACTGTAATGGATGATCGGCTGTTGTACGGCCGGTTGAGATGTTGCAAAACATACAATGTGGAGGGTAAAAAGAACGACTTCCATAATTTATGCACATTCTGTCTCTAATACCCAATTTGTATTGAGCATTGTGACAATTTCTTACTGTCATCCTTCATGCATCGAAGCAGAAAAACATCAGATGTTTAATGATGTTACTGCATTCCACAGATGGCATTGATGCCGTTTCAGAAATAGCCCGGAGAAAATCGTCATGTCTCCACTCTAAACTGTATAAATAAATCACCTCATGTACTTGTTTTTATTATTATTATTGTATATTGGAAGATATTACAGTGTATACTGCTGTGATTAAATTTAATAACTTTTTTCTTTCTTCCACAAATTATGTCATCCTCTGTACCCTACATGTTGTCGCCCATCTGCTTTTTCCTCTCTCATCTTTGTTTCTCCTCTGCCTCATTAAAATAATCTTTTTAATGTTTTTTTTCTTTTCCTCTTTGTTTACCTGTTCTCTCTGTTCTTTTACTCTTTGTACCTGACTGTATCTCTGCTCCATCTTCACTGCCTAATTATTATTTTTCTCACTTCCCCATTTTTCTTTTTCTTTATGCCATCCCTGAGATTTTTCAGATTTTGCTACTTCACTGAGAATATTTGTGACGGGCCGACGAAAAGTAGTGCATAAATGTGGAAGGAAGACGAGAGAAAATCTGAACAATGCAGTGTTTTTGTATTGAGTGCCGTTTTCTCTCCAACCCATTGTTCAAAAAAATTATTACATTAACAAATAGTAGTAGAAACTAAAATAACACTGAACACTGAACAAACCATTCCCCAACATGGTGTTGGCAGCATCATTCCAGACTTTTTTAACAAATACAAATCTGGCAAGTATGTCTCTACCAGGGTTGTACAACTAAATAACAAACTTTTTGCTAACTTGACTTCGTAAAATAGCTTTAGCAAAGTTGAAATAAATGAAGATCATCATTCATTAGTTGTCAAGTATTATAAAAATTATCCATTGTTTGTAGTTGCTGACTTGAACTGGTATGTGAGTATAAATACAATTTGGTGTAAGTCATTCGGCCAATTTTAGTGTCTATGCAGGTTTTGATAATCTCTTATTTCTGCAGGCATATGGGAGTGCCATGTTTCATTTAGAGGTATAAGGTCAACAGGGACTTTATAAAAACACCATCACATTTACTATACTTTTATGTTTATTTCATATATATACATGTATATAATGTATATATATTTCAACAGACTCTTACTTTATCCTTTGTAAAAATATTTTTGTATTATCTTCTACGTTTTATAGTTTGTTTCAGAACACCCCTCGATAGGAAGCAGTCTAAGTGCATTTCATCTCAACAAACAGCGAAGATGGCTTTGAAATCTCATATCTTATTTTGCTAGCAATGAACCCGCTCAAACTGAACTAAATAGAGCAATTCGACAGGACTTGAAAATGAATTATTTGGATCCCGCTGACAATGTATTTTCCTCTAAATGTGTAAAGATTGAATGGAACACCCGCTTGATCTTTGGAGCTTTGCAGATAACATTCTTTGTTCACCGTCACTTCTGTCTGCTCATTATGTTTCAAAGGGCTTTTGATGATCAGTTCAGGATGCAACGCATCCGGATTTCTCCCTAATTATTTAAGATGGGGAGAAAGAAGGGCCATGCAGGATGACAGATGGGTCATTGTTTTGATGAGAGAGATTGAGGAAGTCATTTTCCGGACGATCCAAACACCAAAGAACAGACAGCAAAGGGCATTATCTGGACAACACAAGGATTATTTGGAGGGGTAAAAGGAAAGTAATAGTTTGAACCCATATTGGCAGTCAAATCCAAGATTGCAACTTTGTGGAAACAAAGCACATTTAAACTGTTAATACAAGATAGTACAACTCAGTTTCTAGAGTTTAAGACCATATTGAACATGATCTAGTCTGCATAAACCTCTATAAAAGCAGAATCTATCTTTTATCTTCTATCTAGAGTAATTACAACTGCTACTTGCAAAGATATTAGCACTACTGACAGCAAAACAGGTTCCTGCTATCGAGATCGCAGTGCTCTCCAAGAAATTGCCAAAAACCCAAGAGTTAAATCTAAAACTCAACATTTCAATTTAATGTTAGTGGTGAGAGAAAAAGTTTGTTTCAGCCATTCCAGCAATGGTTGCTCAATCAATTTACAGAAAACTGATAAACTAATAATACTGGTGGCTGAGATGATTCTAAAAAGATTTTGTGTTTCAGTTTGACTTTTTACTTTTACCTTGACTGTACTTTTGCGTAGTCTTGAATTAACATTAGCACAAATGTGAAAATTGTCTTAACTTCCTCTACAAAGCCCAGTGCAATGAAACAAAGTTTTAGTAAAGGGACTCATTGTCCCCAACATTGATCCCAGGGCAGTGTGAGCAGGAGGCTGACATCCGCGGAGGGACAGGAAGTGGCAGGGGCAGCACCTCTCAACAGGTGCAGATGATTTACATGAATCTAGCTATGCAAAATATTTTTAAAAAGTGAATAAATCGAGGGCAAAGATGTCCAAGCAGGATCGGACTCATGTTTATGCATATGCGCAAGCAGCAGCTCTGGTTTGACTGGCACTCAAAGATGCATAAAAAAAGGAAGAAAGGTGAATGGAGTCTAACTTGAGTTTTGGAGATCGTCTGTTTTATGCAAGAATTCACTCATATCGTCCGCCCACAACTGAAAATAGGCTGTCTTTGTTGACACTTTGAGCCTTGATCATGCAAATGTAACCTATCCTGCATGAGTTAATGCATCTCTCAGAGCTTTTGTCACATAAAATGAATCAACACTAAGCAAAGCAGTTCAAGACGGCAAGCTAATCTAGCTTCTACAGAGCCGAATGTTCTAGATGCCCTCCCACACAACCTCCTATGCATCGATGTGAAGCAAGGTGACAAGAAGCAGCTCCTTGATTCATCACTATGAGATGATAGAAACGACCACTTAAGTGTTAAAAAACTTAAAAGCTAAAGCTTGCGTAAAAGGTTATTTTTAAACATTGTTAATATAATTTTCTTTCAACAAAACTCAACCAAGTCTGCGTTAGTATGAATTTGTTTAATTGTGCTGGAATTTAAATTGCTGGATAAACTGTTAGGTTGTGAATAAGATTTTCTACATTAATTATATATATATATATTCAATTATTTTCTCTAAAGTAAATAGCATTCTTTTGTGTGTATCTAAAACTTGTGCTGTAAATGGAATGTGTTAGGAGTCTTAAACAGGTATAATAAACAAGGACCAGACACCTGAAGCCAAGCCAGAACCCTGGAGCCGAATTGCAGAACGAGCTGATGGGAGAAGCTGATTGGGCCAAATGGTTGCGACCTGGAGGAACAGGACCAGCGCTTCAGGCCTTACGGGAAGATGGGGGGTTACGTTGTGTTGTGAAGATTTACAATCCTATGATTGTTTCCCCCTTTCTGAGTGAATTTGCATACTTTGTAACGACGGAACTCCCATTAGCAAAAAGAGAGGAATAGTGGTGCGTGAGAACCTCAGAGCGAGTTTGGGGCTGTAACTGCTGGTTCTCTCCACCTTTGCTCTCCTCATATTAGTATAATATAATCACTTGTTTGTGTGTTTCAAAGTTTGTTCACATAGTTTAGACCTGACATTTATTTGGTCCTTCTAACCGGATCCCAACATACCTTAGGATTCCAGCCGATCAGGTGGAAAACCAGAAAAGTCCATGCGCATGGCTAAACTCTATAGACAGTTTATAGACCCTTTTCGGGACTGGACTTCGGCCCACCGGCTGGGATCTGATGGTTGACGGGACTCGGTTAGAAGAGAGAGACAAGTGATTATATTATACTAATATGAGGAGAGAAAGGTGGAGAGAAGCAGCAGTTACAGTCCCTAATTGCTCTTAGGTTCTCACCCCCGCTATTCCTCGTTTATTGCAAGTGGGAGTTCCCTCGTTACAAAGTATCAAATTCCCTGGAAGGGGAAAACAATCTTAGGACTGTAGATCTTTGCAATCATCGTAACCCCATCTCCGTAGCCTAGCGCTGGTCCTGTTCCTCCGGTCACACCATTTGGCCCAATCAGCTTCCCAACAGCTCGTTCTGCACCTCCAGGGTTCTGGCTGGCTTCAGGTCTCTTCCCTTGATTACTACCTGTTTATGACTTCTAACACATTCCTTTTACAGCACAGGTTTTAGAAACACACAAAATAATGTTGTAGACTTTAGAGACAATGATTCAATATATTGCACGAGATACAGACACAAATACATTCTTATACATAATCTTGTCAGCTTCAATAGCTGCTTTAGACAAAGAGGCCACCTTTTGCTCATTTAAGAAAACTACCAGTCATTCAGGCAATGTGGTCTTGAAGCACACAATTTCTCAAAAATTGTGTGCAAATTCCACATAGGTCTGGCCACTAGACGTTTTAGGGTTTCTAAATTTTTGCCTGCAGGATTCGGGTACATGTTCATAAGCATGAAAGATTGGTTTTTCATGATATTATATTTCATCCCATCCTCTGTTGACGGTGATGAAACAACCTCCTGTGATTTACCTATGAGCCCGCACTGCATTAACACAGACCACATCTCTTTTAGCCACACTAGCGCTACAGCAATTCTTCCAAATGCATTGAGGTAAGTGTCAACCTCTGGCTCCCTAAACACAGGCACCAGAGCAGTATTCTTGCTGACATCAAACCTGCTTTTCTCCTGCACCACCTGTGGAGACTCGGAGTACCCGGCTGGAGGTGATTTGCCACGTGAAAGCCTCATGGCTACTACCTCAAGCTTTTTCAGTTTAATCTCTTTTTCAGGTTCAGTTTCCAACTTGCGCATTTCAAGTTTGAAATCAAACTCAGCTTTTCTTACCAACTCTCTCTTTTGTTCCTCTAACTGTAGGTGAGCTAGCCAGACCTTGAGTCTGACATTACCACTGGAGCCACTGATTTCTGGCGACATAGGATCGAACCGAGGTATAGTCGCGGGGGGGCGCCTGTGGTTCTGCCAACTGCTTCGGGGCAGTTACCATTACAGCCTCTTCTTCATCTTTCAAAGGAGGGAGTCCTTTTGCTTGAGTCCACAAGGACTTTACGCTCAACCAGTCTTTGAACAACAATGTTTTTAATTTCAGCTTTTGAAAAATGTTTTTTCACTGAAATCGTAAAGCCAGACATAACAAGTCGTCCTTACGACACAGTTCCAGCTTTTCATAGCTAGGAGACTGTTAACAGCCTGGCCGGCATGTAACAATTATATATATATTCAACAATTGTCTCTAAAGTCTATAGCATTCTTTTGTGTGTATCTAAAACTTGTGCTGTAAATGGAATGTGTTAGGAGTCTTAAACAGGTATAATAAACAAGGACCAGACACCGGAAGCCAAGCCAGACCCCTGGAGCCGAATTGCAGAACGAGCTGATGGGAGAAGCTGATTGGGCCAAATGGTTGCGACCTGGAGGAACAGGACCAGCGCTTCAGGCCTTACGGGAAGATGGGGGGTTACGTTGTGTTGTGAAGATTTACAATCCTATGATTGTTTCCCCCTTTCTGAGTGAATTTGCATACTTTATAACGACGGAACTCCCATTAGCAAAAAGAGAGGAATAGTGGTGCGTGAGAACCTCAGAGCGAGTTTGGGGCTGTAACTGCTGGTTCTCTCCACCGTTGCTCTCCTCATACTAGTATAATATAATCACTTGTTTGTGTGTTTCAAAGTTTGTTCACATAGTTTAGACCTGACATTTATTTGGTCCTTCTAACCGGATCCCAACATACCTTAGGATTCCAGCCGATCAGGTGGAAAACCAGAAAAGTCCATGCGCATGGCTAAACTCTATAGAACGAGTTTATAGACCCTTTTCCGGGACTGGACTTCGGCCCACCGGCTGGGATCTGATGGTTGACGGGACTCGGTTAGAAGAGAGAGACAAGTGATTATATTATACTAATATGAGGAGAGGAAAGGTGGAGAGAAGCAGCAGTTACAGTCCCTAATTTGCTCTTAGGTTCTCACCCCCGCTATTCCTCGTTTATTGCAAGTGGGAGTTCCCTCGTTACAAAGTATGCAAATTCCCTCTGGAAGGGGGAAAACAATCTTAGGACTGTAGATCTTTACAATACATCGTAACCCCCCATCTTCCCGTAAGGCCTTAAGCGCTTGTCCTGTTCCTCCCGGTCACAACCATTTGGCCCAATCAGCTTTTCCCAACAGCTCGTTCTGCAACTCGGCTCCAGGGTTCTGGCTTGGCTTCAGGTCTCTTCTCCTTGATTACTATACCTGTTTATGACTTCTAACACATTCCTTTTACAGCACAGGTTTTAGAAACACACAAAAGAATGTTGTAGACTTTAGAGACAATGATTCAATATATTGCACGAGATACAGACACAAATACATTCTTATACATAATCTTGTCAGCTTCAATAGCTGCTTTAGACAAAGAGGCCACCTTTTGCTCATTTAAGAAAACTACCAGTCATTCAGGCAATGTGGTCTTGAAGCACACAATTTCTCAAAAATTGTGAGCAAATTCCACATAGGTCTGGCCACTAGACGTTTTAGGGTTTCTAAATTTTTGCCTGCAGGATTCGGGTACATGTTCATAAGCATGAAAGATTGGTTTTTCATGATATTATATTTCATCCCATCCTCTGTTGACGGTGATGAAACAACCTCCTGTGATTTACCTATGAGCCCGCACTGCATTAACACAGACCACATCTCTTTTAGCCACACTAGCGCTACAGCAATTCTTTCAAATGCATTGAGGTAAGTGTCAACCTCTGGCTCCCTAAACACAGGCACCAGAGCAGTATTCTTGCTGACATCAAACCTGCTTTTCTCCTGCACCACCTGTGGAGACTCGGAGTACCCGGCTGGAGGTGATTTGCCACGTGAAAGCCTCATGGCTACTACCTCAAGCTTTTCAGTTTAATCTCTTTTTCAGGTTCAGTTTCCAACTTGGCATTTCAAGTTTGAAATCAAACTCAGCTTTTCTTACCAACTCTCTCTTTTGTTCCTCTAACTGTAGGTGAGCTAGCCAGACCTTGAGTCTGACATTACCACTGGAGCCACTGATTTCTGGCGACATAGGATCGAACCGAGGTATAGTCGCGGGGGGGCGCCTGTGGTTCTGCCAACTGCTTCGGGGCAGTTACCATTACAGCCTCTTCTTCATCTTTCAAAGGAGGGAGTCCTTTTGCTTGAGTCCACAAGGACTTTACGCTCAACCAGTCTTTGAACAACAATGTTTTTAATTTCAGCTTTTGAAAAATGTTTTTTCACTGAAATCGTAAAGCCAGACATAACAAGTCGTCCTTACGACACAGTTCCAGCTTTTCATAGCTAGGAGACTGTTAACAGCCTGGCCGGCATGTAACAATTATATATATATTCAACAATTGTCTCTAAAGTCTATAGCATTCTTTTGTGTGTATCTAAAACTTGTGCTGTAAATGGAATGTGTTAGGAGTCTTAAACAGGTATAATAAACAAGGACCAGACACCGGAAGCCAAGCCAGACCCCTGGAGCCGAATTGCAGAACGAGCTGATGGGAGAAGCTGATTGGGCCAAATGGTTGCGACCTGGAGGAACAGGACCAGCGCTTCAGGCCTTACGGGAAGATGGGGGGTTACGTTGTGTTGTGAAGATTTACAATCCTATGATTGTTTCCCCCTTTCTGAGTGAATTTGCATACTTTATAACGACGGAACTCCCATTAGCAAAAAGAGAGGAATAGTGGTGCGTGAGAACCTCAGAGCGAGTTTGGGGCTGTAACTGCTGGTTCTCTCCACCTTTGCTCTCCTCATACGAGTATAATATAATCACTTGTTTGTGTGTTTCAAAGTTTGTTCACATAGTTTAGACCTGACATTTATTTGGTCCTTCTAACCGGATCCCAACATACCTTAGGATTCCAGCCGATCAGGTGGAAAACCAGAAAAGTCCATGCGCATGGCTAAACTCTATAGAACGAGTTTATAGACCCTTTTCCGGGACTGGACTTCGGCCCACCGGCTGGGATCTGATGGTTGACGGGACTCGGTTAGAAGAGAGAGACAAGTGATTATATTATACTAATATGAGGAGAGGAAAGGTGGAGAGAAGCAGCAGTTACAGTCCCTAATTTGTTCTTAGGTTCTCACCCCCGCTATTCCTCGTTTATTGCAAGTGGGAGTTCCCTCGTTACAAAGTATGCAAATTCCCTCTGGAAGGGGGAAAACAATCTTAGGACTGTAGATCTTTACAACACAACGTAACCCCCCATCTTCCCGTAAGGCCTTAAACGCTGGTCCTGTTCCTCCAGGTCACAACCATTTGGCCCAATCAGCTTTTCCCAACAGTTCGTTCTGCAATTTGGCTCCAGGGTTCTGGCTTGGCTTCAGGTCTCTTCTCCTTGATTACTATACCTGTTTATGACTTCTAACACATTCCTTTTACAGCACAGGTTTTAGAAACACACAAAAGAATGTTGTAGACTTTAGAGACAATGATTCAATATATTGCACGAGATACAGACACAAATACATTCTTATGGGTAAACATAATCTTGTCAGCTTCAATAGCTGCTTTAGACAAAGAGGCCACCTTTTGCTCATTTAAGAAAACTACCAGTCATTCAGGCAATGTGGTCTTGAAGCACACAATTTCTCAAAAATTGTGAGCAAATTCCACATAGGTCTGGCCACTAGACCTTTTAGGGTTCCTGAATTTTTGCCTGCAGGATTCGGGTACATGTTCATAAGCATGAAAGATTGGTTTTTCATGATATCATATTTCATCCCGTCCTCTGTTGACGGTGATGAAACAACCTCCTGTGATTTACCTATGAGCCCGCACTGCATTAACACAGACCACATCTCTTTTAGCCACACTAGCGCTACAGCAATTCTTCCAAATGCATTGAGGTAAGTGTCAACCTCTGGCTCCCTAAACACAGGCACCAGAGCAGTATTCTTGCTGACATCAAACCTGCTTTTCTCCTGCACCACCTGTGGAGACTCGGAGTACCCGGCTGAAGGTGATTTGCCACGTGAAAGCCTCATGGCTACTACCTCAAGCTTTTTCAGTTTACTCTTTTTCAGGTTCAGTTTCCAACTTGCGCATTTCAAGTTTGAAATCAAACTCAGCTTTTCTTACCAACTCTCTCTTTTGTTCCTCTAACTGTAGGTGAGCTAGCCAGACCTTGAGTCTGACATTACCACTGGAGCCACTGATTTCTGGCGACATAGGATCGAACCGAGGTATAGTCGCGGGGGGGCGCCTGTGGTTCTGCCAACTGCTTCGGGGCAGTTACCATTACAGCCTCTTCTTCATCTTTCAAAGGAGGGAGTCCTTTTGCTTGAGTCCACAAGGACTTTACGCTCAGCAAGTCTTTGAACAACAATGTTTTTAATTTCAGCTTTTGAAAAATGTTTTTTCACTGAAATCGTAAAGCCAGACATAACAAGTCGTCCTTACGACACAGTTTCAGCTTTTCATAGCTAGGAGACTGTTAACAGCCTGGCCGGCATGTAACAATTATATATATATTCAACAATTGTCTCTAAAGTCTATAGCATTCTTTTGTGTGTATCTAAAACTTGTGCTGTAAATGGAATGTGTTAGGAGTCTTAAACAGGTATAATAAACAAGGACCAGACACCTGAAGCCAAGCCAGACCCCTGGAGCCGAATTGCAGAACGAGCTGATGGGAGAAGCTGATTGGGCCAAATGGTTGCGACCTGGAGGAACAGGACCAGCGCTTCAGGCCTTACGGGAAGATGGGGGGTTACGTTGTGTTGTGAAGATTTACAATCCTATGATTGTTTCCCCCTTTCTGAGTGAATTTGCATACTTTATAACGACGGAACTCCCATTAGCAATAAGAGAGGAATAGTGGTGCGTGAGAACCTCAGAGCGAGTTTGGGGCTGTAACTGCTGGTTCTCTCCACCGTTGCTCTCCTCATACTAGTATAATATAATCACTTGTTTGTGTGTTTCAAAGTTTGTTCACATAGTTTAGACCTGACATTTATTTGGTCCTTCTAACCGGATCCCAACATACCTTAGGATTCCAGCCGATCAGGTGGAAAACCAGAAAAGTCCATGCGCATGGCTAAACTCTATAGAACGAGTTTATAGACCCTTTTCCGGGACTGGACTTCGGCCCACCGGCTGGGATCTGATGGTTGACGGGACTCGGTTAGAAGAGAGAGACAAGTGATTATATTATACTAATATGAGGAGAGGAAGGTGGAGAGAAGCAGCAGTTACAGTCCCTAATTTGTTCTTAGGTTCTCACCCCCTATTCCTCTTTATTGCAAGTGGGAGTTCCTCGTTACAAAGTATGCAAATTCCCTCTGGAAGGGAAAACAATCTTAGGACTGTAGATCTTTACAATACATCGTAACCCCCATCTTCCCGTAAGGCCTAAGCGCTGGTCCTGTTCCTCCGGTCACAACCATTTGGCCAATCAGCTTTCCCAACAGCTCGTTCTGCAACGGCTCCAGGGTTGGCTGCTCAGGTCTCTTCTCCTTGATTACTATACCTGTTTATGACTTCTAACACATTCCTTTTACAGCACAGGTTTTAGAAACACACAAAATAATGTTGTAGACTTTAGAGACAATGATTCAATATATTGCACGAGATACAGACACAAATACATTCTTATACATAATCTTGTCAGCTTCAATAGCTGCTTTAGACAAAGAGGCCACCTTTTGCTCATTTAAGAAAACTACCAGTCATTCAGGCAATGTGGTCTTGAAGCACACAATTTCTCAAAAATTGTGAGCAAATTCCACATAGGTCTGGCCACTAGACCTTTTAGGGTTCCTGAATTTTTGCCTGCAGGATTCGGGTACATGTTCATAAGCATGAAAGATTGGTTTTTCATGATATCATATTTCATCCCGTCCTCTGTTGACGGTGATGAAACAACCTCCTGTGATTTACCTATGAGCCCGCACTGCATTAACACAGACCACATCTCTTTTAGCCACACTAGCGCTACAGCAATTCTTCCAAATGCATTGAGGTAAGTGTCAACCTCTGGCTCCCTAAACACAGGCACCAGAGCAGTATTCTTGCTGACATCAAACCTGCTTTTCTCCTGCACCACCTGTGGAGACTCGAAGTACCCGGCTGAAGGTGATTTGCCACGTGAAAGCCTCATGGCTACTACCTCAAGCTTTTTCAGTTTACTCTTTTTCAGGTTCAGTTTCCAACTTGCGCATTTCAAGTTTGAAATCAAACTCAGCTTTTCTTACCAACTCTCTCTTTTGTTCCTCTAACTGTAGGTGAGCTAGCCAGACCTTGAGTCTGACATTACCACTGGAGCCACTGATTTCTGGCGACATAGGATCGAACCGAGGTATAGTCGCGGGGGGGCGCCTGTGGTTCTGCCAACTGCTTCGGGGCAGTTACCATTACAGCCTCTTCTTCATCTTTCAAAGGAGGGAGTCCTTTTGCTTGAGTCCACAAGGACTTTACGCTCAGCAAGTCTTTGAACAACAATGTTTTTAATTTCAGCTTTTGAAAAATGTTTTTTCACTGAAATCGTAAAGCCAGACATAACAAGTCGTCCTTACGACACAGTTCCAGCTTTTCATAGCTAGGAGACTGTTAACAGCCTGGCCGGCATGTAACAATTATATATATATTCAACAATTGTCTCTAAAGTCTATAGCATTCTTTTGTGTGTATCTAAAACTTGTGCTGTAAATGGAATGTGTTAGGAGTCTTAAACAGGTATAATAAACAAGGACCAGACACCGGAAGCCAAGCCAGACCCCTGGAGTGCAGAACGAGCTGATGGGAGAAGCTGATTGGGCCAAATGGTTGCGACCTGGAGGAACGGACCAGCGCTTCAGGCCTTCGGGAAGATGGGGGTTACGTTGTGTTGTGAAGATTTACAATCCTATGATTGTTTCCCCTTTCTGAGTGAATTTGCATACTTTAAACGACGGAACTCCCATTAGCAAAAAGAGAGGAATAGTGGTGCGTGAGAACCTCAGAGCGAGTTTGGGGCTGTAACTGCTGGTTCTCTCCACCGTTGCTCTCCTCATACTAGTATAATATAATCACTTGTTTGTGTGTTTCAAAGTTTGTTCACATAGTTTAGACCTGACATTTATTTGGTCCTTCTAACCGGATCCCAACATACCTTAGGATTCCAGCCGATCAGGTGGAAAACCAGAAAAGTCCATGCGCATGGCTAAACTCTATAGAACGAGTTTATAGACCCTTTTCCGGGACTGGACTTCGGCCCACCGGCTGGGATCTGATGGTTGACGGGACTCGGTTAGAAGAGAGAGACAAGTGATTATATTATACTAATATGAGGAGAGGAAAGGTGGAGAGAAGCAGCAGTTACAGTCCCTAATTTGCTCTTAGGTTCTCACCCCCCGCTATTCCTCGTTTATTGCAAGTGGGAGTTCCCTCGTTACAAAGTATGCAAATTCCCTCTGGAAGGGGGAAAACAATCTTAGGACTGTAGATCTTTACAATACATCGTAACCCCCCATCTTCCCGTAAGGCCTTAAGCGCTGGTCCTGTTCCTCCCGGTCACAACCATTTGGCCCAATCAGCTTTTCCCAACAGCTCGTTCTGCAATTCGGCTCCAGGGTTCTGGCTTGGCTTCAGGTCTCTTCTCCTTGATTACTATACCTGTTTATGACTTCTAACACATTCCTTTTACAGCACAGGTTTTAGAAACACACAAAAGAATCTTGTAGACTTTAGAGACAATGATTCAATATATTGCACGAGATACAGACACAAAGATTTTTTATGCTGCAGAGTTAAGACTTTAAAGATAATAATTGAATATATTTATATTAAATGTATCAAATCTTATTCACAACCTATCAATAACTAAATAAGTGTATAGCTTTTCCATTTTTACTAAATCAACTTTAGACATATGCAAATCATGGAAGGCGCTGTTGTAAAACCGTGCTTCTTAACCATAATGTGCGTCGTTGCAAGAAGTGGAGTAATGTGGTTGTAAAATAACTGTCACAGTAAAATATTGAACAGATAAACAAAATTTGACCTACCAGAACAATTTTTATATGATGGGAAATTAGCTAAAATCAAGTGGCAACACCATCTAGTTCTGTAGCATTCTATTACCGAGCAACAGATGAGTGAACAGGAAGTGTTATCTGCAAACTCCTCTTCAGGATGTGAGAGGAACTTAGCCTGCAGGTGGATGCCGGGGTGAAGGAAGGATGTGAGAGGAACTTAGCCTGCAGGTGGATGCCGGGGTGAAGGAAGGAGGAGGAAATGGAGTGTAAACGCAGCAGGATGGATCATTAGATAGCGATATGTGGAGCTCACCAATTAACTTAAAAACGTACTTGGATAAAAAGCAGAAAAATTACAGGACCATCTTAAAAAAGCTTCTCCAGTGGGCTCTTCATCTTTATGACAGGAATCTTTGCTTTGACCGCCCTCAGCTCCCCCATAAGGAAGATAATATAAAGACATGACATACTTACAGGATACATTTCAAAGGGGAATTTTAAACAAAGGGCCATTATGGTAAGACCTTGATCACACCAATCCTGCCTGAGGTTTCCATTTCAGAAAGGTTACCTTTTGAAAGGTCAGAGTAAATTTGGACTTGCAGTGTGGAGATGATTGCTATAATTTTACCTCTGCATTAAGGCTGTAATGCTAGAACTGAAAAAGGATGCATTGCAGAGTCCATTCTCTCTCAAAAAAATGTTTTTTCATATACTATGTCTGGAAGAATTTCAACAGTAAGATCTCTAACTTTGCCAAACGACGGTCGGTAGTTTTTTGGCATAAGTCTTTAAGAGAGTAGCGGTTGCGATAATAGATAGAAAACCAGACACACTACAGATGACAATTTTGTCTGCCAAACCAAGTATTGGGACATGGATAATGCAGCAACTCAGCGGACCAAACTGAATCCCAATCCAGCGGGATTCACGGTTTCCGTCATGAACCTAGATCACTTGCTTAGAATCTTTTTCAACACTTAAAAAGGCTGGTTTGTGACAAAAAATGTTGGTACAGGCAATTTCGGTACATGTGGCCCACCACGAATAACCAGGCATAATAATCTCTGCAGATGATCCTGACTACTAAACATGTCTTTCCCTGAGAAAGACATGAAAAACAGACAATTTGGTTTCCTTTTACTGTATTACGTCATATTTATTGGTACTTCTAACTGTGTGGGATCAAAGTTGTGTGTTTAAAGTTCAAAAACATACATTTCAGCTTGGTAATGATGCTGACTAAAACATCAGTTCCTTATTGTTGCCATGGAGTCATTGCCTCCCTTACCATTTTGCTCATACTGTCTTCATTCCTCCGGGCTTCAGTCTCTGTCTCTCTTCTTCTGCATCCTCAGTCTTCAGGCATATTTACGGCTTCGCTTAGCAGTTGACACTAAAGTATTCAGCCACGACAAACATCCTGTGTTGTTTGGGGAGCTGAAGCAGCGTAGCTGGTATTTCAAACGTCAGAATGGGCAGCTGATAAGATCTGCCTGGATTCCGCTACAGTTAGAAGAGGGAGTAGCATCAAGAGGATATGCAGTCCGAATCCATTTAGTTCAGTTGCTTTTAGAAGTCGGTTAATTATAAATTTTCCATCTGCCTGTGCTAGTAAAAACAGACATGCTTTCAGACTATATCTTGCTACTTTTCCTATTTGAGAGTCAAAGAGATGCAGGAGATGTCAGGGTTTTTTTTGTTTTTAGCCTCTCCAGGTCAGTACTTTATAGAATCACCTTAACTGAAAAGTATTTTTTTTTCTTATTGTATTTGCAGAAGAGCACAAGCACAGTTGTGTTTAGGTACACTGACTGGAAAGTGAACCACCAGCCCAGTTTCGAGCCTTGCAGCCCCTACCAGGTTTTCTCGTGTTTCTCGTGTTGTGCCACATCCATCTTATCAATTCTGAGCTGCTTCTGTCGTCTTGCTGATGAAAGGAATCCTCGCAGCCTGGTGTTACTGCCAGCATTATGTGCCGTGTTACTTTCCCTCCATGCAGTGCTGTTGATGTAGGTCAAAAAGTTACATTCCGCTCTCATCTTGCCAGAGTTTCTTTCAATAAGAGTTTTTTTGGCACATCTCCACGAAAACAGCTTTGCGGAGAGCATAAGTAACAGATACCCTGTCAACAGACTCTTCCACCTATTGATCTCTGCAGCTCCGGTCCGGTGTGCACCTCGTGTCCTCTGGTGACCGGTTTGTTGTGCTTTTTGCTCCTCTTCTTTTACAGTTTTAGTTGGCTTTCGGGTTGCAATGCACATAAGAAATAATTTAAGAAATCCTTGGAAAAACAAACATGTTAAATACTGTGGCAAAACTATGCACTTAGGAAGGCCTGTGGAACCGATCGGGCTGGAAGAATCTCTTGACACTATTACAAGTGTTTGATTCTCAAGTGCAAACATATTTTTCTTTCTCATATGATCAAATCTGCAGAGAATTAACAAAAATCGCTTTCAAGTGGACTCAGCTGTTGCTCAGTAACTCGATGACGACGGAACAAATAAGGGTGATTTTCAGTCTGACAGGCCTGAAGCAATGAACCATTGTCTTCAGACAGATTGTAAGATTGAAGACCTTTTTATATTGCAAAAAATCAACACTGCTGTGGGCCAGACCAATTCTGGATTCTTATTGGAGCAATTCGGAGGCGGGTTGGAAAATAGGCTGATCGCATCTAAAGTCAATGACATTCTAAAATCCTACACATACATTCAAGCGCAACATTTTCGACGTCACAGCAAGTGGAAGGATCTATTTTGTACCGACGCCTGTAATAACTGCACTCCACAAGGTCAGGCACAATGTGGCACCGTCTATTAGATCCACTCAGTTCAACAGCCGAGACACGGTGTGCGCGGCGTGCTTGAATGACCACTTAGACATCACTGTTCCACTTTCATAAATAGATATTTACCAACGCAGTAATACCCATATACAGTTACATTTCAACATGCATAGTTGACCTCCACCTCTGCTGATTAGTACAAAAAAGTAACAGAGATCTAGAACGAGAACGTTAAGCAAAGCACCGTCCTTGGCTCAGCCGCCTCCAATGAGCAACTTCAAACATACTTGGGTTTAATTAACTATTGATTTTAAGCTCTTTCAGTCCTTGTTGTGCGCTGAGAAGTACAAGGCGGCAGCAACAGGAAAATTTCTAACATTTTTAGTCTTTCTGATATTTTGCTCCTGTCTCGCCACTGTATTTCGCTGAGGTCTAAAGGCCAATTGATTACCTAAGCATTTTTTAAGCATCGACCCAGGTTCCACTAACCCCAGCTGACCTCGGTGTACAGCCTGCCTCAGCCTTAATGCGTCTCAGCCTCGGCGCCCCCCTTTTCCCATTTCAAAAACAGCTCAAATGAGTTGGGCATTTCTGTGAGCCGTCTCCCTTCAACCCCGTTGTAAGTCACTGATGAACATTGCTGTGTTGATTCTGGAGTGTTGACATGCAGGAGATGAGGGCACGGCCATTTAAAAGTCAATATCAGAGAGACAGATAGGCAATTTTAGAAAGAGAAGTACACGTTAGTATTCAGAGGGGAGAAACAGTGAGCGCAAGTGCTTTTCGAATACAGAATCTACCGGGGTTTTTAAAATTCTTTTTAAAGACAGGAGAGTGTAAGATAAAATTAATTAGCTGCTACAATTTACGACCGACACCGTCAACATGAACTTGCTTTGAATTTGACCCAAACTATACTTTGAGTTTTAATTCTAAAATAAGTCACCCTTTTTCAAACAGCAGTGGAGAAGGGGCAGCATAGCAATTAGGGGGAAGCACATAAGTTCTCTGTGATGAAAAAGCATTTAGTAATGAAGTGACTTCAAGCCGGACTGAAATTTGAATCCCCAACTATTGCAGCTACTCTATAGGCTTGGAATCATTGTTTCAATATCACCTTGCTCCTGGCCAGGTTGCATCTGGGTCCAACATCTAAATCTTAAATTATGGCAGATTTATTGTTTTATTAAGTATTTTACACAGAATATTCTAACAAAAGTAGCATGGATTTTGTGTTGATGTAATCGGAGTGAATAATATTTGGAACCATTTTGTGCGTAAATTAAATCTGCAACCCTTTTGAGCTAATTTGCATATCAGTATAGATAAATATAATCCCAGTATTGTCCTGTATTTTGTAACTATTTCCACTAATACTGACCATTAGTGGAATTAGTGAAACTGATTTCTCTCCATACATTCGGCAGCGCATGAGTTACATACATGTTAGGTCATCTTAAGACATGTAATAGCTTTTTTTTTTCTTTTTGTCTCTCATCTCTCTATGTTCAAATAATGACATTGTTCCTAATGGCAGTAATGCACCTGGCCTTTTTTACATACTGAGTTGCATTCATGCCTACCATCTGTTTATCCTGAAGAATGTGTTTGGAAAAGTAGGAAAAGTGTGGTTTGAATCAAACATTTTAAATTAAATAAGACACATGAGTTAAGCTATATAATAGCATGAACTATTCTAAAGAAAAAAAAAAGTCAAATTCGATAACTTAAGCTTCGGTGCATCAGAAAAGGTAAGCTGGGAAAAGCCTTTTAAGAGCTTGAATATCTACTCTTTGATTATTCAAGCCTTATTTTTATTTTTTATTTTTTTTAAGCCAGATAGTATAGACCTTTAAATACCTTTTTTTATATATTCTTTGGGTCTGGAAAAGCTATTTGAAAGACGCTTTTAAAGTAGCAGTGGTCATTGAATCTTGGTGCTTACTGTGATGAACTTTCTTTTGTTGGCTTTTTGGCACTGGGCTCAGCTCAGGAGAACATGAGTGTTTGGATGGATTGAAAGCACAGACAGTCGGACTGAAGGAATAAATAGATTTTAAAGTGGACGGGGTAGAAAAACGCAGTTGGCACAAAGAAAGAAACATCTCGAGAACAGGGCTTTTAGAGAATGTGGCTTTTACTTTGTGAGAAAAGAGTGAGGGAAAAAAACAGACTGAAGTTAATGGCATAAATAGGCAAGAAACTGCAGCCAGATTTTCTATATATTTTATGGTTTTCACATCATTCATGTGAAATGAGAAAAATAAAATGTCCATCAATGAAATGTTGTGACAAATTTACAGTGAAGCATGGAAACTGAAATGGACTCTAAAACTTTCTCTGACAGAGTACATCTCCTACATACTTGTGGAGCAAAATGAATATTTTAGAGATTGAGGCCTTTTAATTTGTTCTTTCATCCACAAACATGCTTTGCTGACACCTTCAGCTGGTCTTAGTGGAGTTTCTGATTCATCCAAAACAAACGCTGAGCTTAGCTTTTAGGGCGACTCACGGATATATAAGCTGGCTTCTCAAAATAAGTTGTTTTCCTAACATTGTGGACCTTTACTGAACCCTGTTTCTTACATAAAGTTTTTAGGGCTAAAATTGGTATTATAAATAAAAAACTCTTTTAGATGTTGCAAAGTATAATATTGTCTCTGTTCAAGTAGTTAATCTAAAACACGCTCAAAAAAACTTGGCTGACCAACTTTTTGTGTTTGTTTTTTTGTTTCTTTTTAAATGCAAGTGAGTATTTTACAAAAATAGAAAGCGGACATTAGCACAAGGCATTCTGGGTAAATTTAACCCAAACCAACCTAATGGCTCGTAGTCTTTTACAAACAACTCAAAAACTAATTATACAACTGCTAAAATTTGACAGCATTTCATTTTTGTTTACTTTGAAGAAGGAAGTTGTCAGTCTTGGCTTTCTTGTTATTTGCTTCATTGGATCTTGGTACAGTGCCACAAGAAGCAAAGTGGTAGCCGGGTTGCTCAAAGGGTTTGGTTCAATTGGTTTTTGTTTGGTTATTATTTATTTATTTATTTTTTTGTAGTTTTATTTCCTTGGGGTATTTTTATCAGCAGTGATTAAGTATTGGTTGATTCATAGCCGTTTTAATATTGGGTATCAGTTCATAGTGGACTTGGTTTGTCAACAATAACGTATAATCTTCTAATTTTGACTACAACTGTTAACTCACCTGATAGGTAAATCATTTTTCCTTTAAACAAATTTTAAACAGAGTATGAGTATTGTTTATTGACATTAATCTAGCGGGCCTAATTAGAGCTGAACTTGTTGCTGCCAGATAAAAGTGCAATGTGACTGAATCTAGAAGACCCCAAGTTAAACTTACATTGTGAAAAGTCTGGGTTGTGTAGCGAAAGGGCATGCTTAGTCAAGACTGCCTTTTTATGAGTCATGTCCATTTAGTTGCTGTGTGGTCAAATGCGAGAATAATTTATGTAATGACAACCAAATAACCGGAATTTTAGACATTCTGATTCTGAGACTGTTCTTTTTCACAACAGTCTCCATGTTGGGAGAAAAATTGGCCATCAAATCAAGCAGAAATGCTCATTGCAACAACTCAAATTCAGCACGTTAAATCAGTAGCTATGTTAGCTCTTGATGCTCTTGATGGCTGCAACAGAACCGAGATACAAGGCTTTGTGTGTTTATTATTCTGCTCAGTTTATTCTTTTTTTCTCACTATTGCTTCTTTTTCCTGTTATGCATCACATTTCTTGCTTGGTCAAACAAATTCATTTTCTGGTGTTTCAGATTTCAAACAATTCAGAAACTCGCGCTTAGAATTCAACATGCAACAAAGTTGATTCCATCTGAAATCTCTCAAGCACTTGAAATTGATTTAAATATCATAATTGAAAGGATTGGCAAATACAATTTATTTATTTTTTTTTTGTTTACTATGAATTATATAAAAAATTGAAGACATTTTAAGGAAATATATTTATTCATTTGCGAGAAGTTAGCCTTGAAGTTAGGTTGTAGGCTAACGATTGGTTGAACATTGAGTTTTGTTCTCATCAAGCAATTAAGTTTTTGAGAGATGACACAAAATATACTGCTCAAAAAAATAAAGGGAACAGAATGTTCCCTTTATTTTTTTGAGCAGTATATTTGACACAGACTAAAAAGTTTATTTTTCGGGCAAATATTACTCTGACGTCATGCAATACTTGCATATCAAATCTGCAGCACTCCTGTTCTGCTGCTCCTTCCCTTTGGCCTGTTCTCAGTCTCACTCAATGGAATACCAAAATAGGAGGAACCTGTGTGTGCATCTTTTTGTGAGAGGAAAACAAATGAATGGCTCATTTCATACAATCGAGCCGGTCAATATACGAACATCACCACCCTCCCCAAAAGCAAAACAGCTGTTGATTTGATTTAAGGAGCGCAGTTTGCAAACGTGTTCAAATCGTATCTATCAACTAATGCAGATTGGATAGATAGAGAACTAAGGACTTAGTTTAGTGTTTGTCCCCTACTTTTGTTGTATGTATGCTCTACCGTGGAAAATAAAAAAAACATTCAGAAGATGAAAGTAAAGGGAATTTGATTTCAAAAGTAATGCCATGACTAGTTTTACAGCTAAGTGAAAAACAGTACTAAATCAAATCAATATTTGGTGGGAGCTCCTCTTGACTTTAAAGTAGCAGCAGTTTATCAAGGTACTCGGCATGTATTTTTTATTTTATTTTTTTTCAAAGGTATTTGGTAGAGCTGTCTTTTGAAGATTTAGTTTGTTTCAGCTGCCAATCTCTTTATTTAATCCCACACCAACTTTTTTTTTTCTTTTATTAAGTGCGGCATTGAACAGAGCCGTTTAAAGCTCTTCAACAGGACCTTGAATCTTTTAATGTCTAACTTGTAATGTGAAGTGTGGAAACAATGGTGCATAATAAGCTCTGACTGACACAAATGTAAAGTTTCTGTCAGTCATGTTGGTTTCCAGCATGTTAGTGGTCTATGAATATTGCTCTTAGAATTAGGCAGTAGAAGTAGTTCTATTCAGTTTTTGTATTTTGACTTCTTCATTTCAATTAGATCCATTGCAAAAAATACATATATTTTTCACCAATAATTTGGAGTTGCAGTCCACAGAAAAACTCTCTATTCTTGAATTTGTATGTAAAGCATGTCGAGTATTCACAGATTTTCGAAATTTGTGGCTAGTTTTGGTCCCTGAGTCCCCTTACATACTTGTGGTCCTCTGTACTTTGGAGAGATCATAAGGTCTATTGCATATGGCCTGTGTGGCATATGTGGTCTTGCCGCTGCCCTAACGGGGCGAATAAGAAAAGAGATGAATGTGTGACGACACATGTTCTGATTGACATGAATAAAAGCCGGTGCAGAGTCAGTGACATGAGCCCTTCAACTGTGACCTATTTAAGAAGTGTTTACTCTTTGAGAATCAACAACTCAGTCATGTCAGCATGAAGAGATGTTTCTGGATTCTGAAAAGAAGGGTCATGCAAAGGTAAAAAATAAAACAAAGAGAATTTCTTACTGCATCCCAATTAAGAAATGACTCATTGCAGAGCAAAGGTTTCGGTACGCCAGAGTGGCGTTGCCAACAGGTCTCCCACTGATCCAGCCGGCAGGCTTTCGGCCACCCTCGGAGATTAATCAAATTCACAGAATGTTTTTGTTAAACATTTGAGTGGAAAGTTATTAGGAAAGCACTTCATGTTCAGCAAGTACATTTCACACTCATCTTCGCTTGTGTTGTGCTTCTTTCTTCAACCACAACAGGCCTTTCACTTTGCCTCCTCTCCTTGGAATGAGAAGGGATTTCTTCTTTCTTGCCTCAGCCACACACCCTCAACCCCATTTTAACGTTGGCCATGGTTTACTTTGTGTAGCATTTGATCAGCACTCTTCCAGTCTTGGCCAGTCTTCAAACTTCATCCAGATGACTGTAAAGGAAATGAGTCATGTCAGCTTACGTATTTCCATCCAGCCATGTCCGGATGATTAATAAACAGACATTCAAAAGTCTAGTCATTCAAAACCGTGCACCCGTAGTCTTGTTTCTCTGAGATCACATCCACTAGAAGCCCCCGTCAATACAACAGCTTTTCCCCCTGTAAATGCTTTTATCAGCTGCAAGCATGAATTGTCCCATATTACTTTAACAGCTGCGAGTTGCGATGTGGCTTGTGTGCACAGATGGGTCGAATGCTGCTCTTCTTTTACTGTCCAAACGAGTCCCACGTTTCAGTGGCTGTGCAAACTGCGAAACATCTGGGTCGCATCAAATTTGTGACATCTGTGTCCTTTCCGATACTTGCCCCAGATAGTGAAAATAGATGCTATCCGGGATGTGCATACACGTACAATGTGGTTTGTTTTTTTAGATAGTCTGCTGGTGGTGCAGCGTCGGAAATTCGATCCAATTGCACATTGAGGTGACAGCGAACTCCCTTTCGATTACTCTCGGTTTAGTTTGCTAGAGGTTTGACCTATCAACACAGTATTTTAGCAGCACTTTCAGAGGAAAGCAAATTACCCTTAATTAGAGGTTTGACAATTGTGCAGATTCATGCTGGTTAAAAGCAACGACGATTTCAGCTCTGCTTGGACGTCTTCAGCCTCCTTTTGATCAAACAGATCAAACGGTTTGGAATGGTTCCTATCCAGGCTCTAAGACATTCCCGTCTGCCGTTTATGCATCGAACATCAGGATTTTAAACACTGATCCAGATCATATCAATGGCATGGTTATTGACAATCAATTTCAATGAACTTGAGCTACCAATTTAAATGTACATCGTCGATCGATATTATAGAGCTGCTCACTGGCCCGTTGCCTTTGCATGTTGAGAGGATGTTTCCTGGGGAACAAACGTGCCTCTGGCAATTTTTTTAATTAAGTATGCGCCCAACTCTGATTTAAGTCATTCCTATTTACTTTGTAGTCCTACCTTTATTTTTTGTGCAGTTCATCCCTAGTCGTTTTAGTGATGGAGAGCAGGTGTAAGCCCTTCAAACTGAAATTTTTCAAAGATTTTCCTCTGTACCCCAAACAACTCCCAAGTCTAAGGCAGTATCTGCCTTTAGTGTTCACTAGAAGAAAATTAATTTATAAGTTATGTATGTTTTTATGAGTTTATATAAGAAAAAAGAGGAAAAATAAATTCTAATATTTTAGAAAACATAAAAAACTTTCATATACTACATAAAATTGAAATTCCAAATATTCGTGTACTAATACTTTTTGCTAAAGTTTTATTACCAATAATAACGACGACCCTTACTTTAAGGTCCTCTTACTCTTTTTGGTCACCATTGTTTCCGGTACATTTTATTTAATTTTTACATGATCCTAACTTGAAGACAAAGTCATAATTACTAGTCGAGTTCATGGACAGACCCTAAAACATGCAATAAATATTTCAATTTTATCCATAAAAGTACCTTCTGAGACACTAGTAAAGAAATATTTTATCACTTTTCCCTGATTTTAATGTGTTGAGCATTACATTGTGCTTGTGAAGCAAAGGCTTTACTGCTGTGTAAAATATGATATATGGAATTATCCATTAATATCTTGATTACAAAATCCGAAGGTAATGCATGTCTGGGAAAAATCAGAGTAATTTCCCTCACTGTCTGTAAATTAAAACTTTGTAATTAAACCCTAGCTGTTATGGAAACAACAAGCATCAGTTGTGAAAGAAACCGAGGCAAAAAGAAGAAATGCAAATAAACCTCTCCTGCCAATGTACATTTTGGCAGCAAAGCCCATTTGCCCACCAAGTGTCCCGTTTTTTTGTGAAATGTGACATTCCCCAACAAGCTGTCAAATATGTGTTAGCATAGGAATCAGCAGGACGAGAATCAAGACCGTTTTGTGCAGAAATTGTATCATTGCTGCCCGTCGTTAGTGATGACACATGTTCTCTCGACGTGGAGCATTTGGAACAGGCCTCCTTGTTCCAATCTAAACCACTGCAGTGCAGATGATGATGACGATAATGTTACTGTATAGATTTTTGTTAAATGAACTAATTTTGCCTGATTGTAATTTCTGATGAGAAGAGCCCGGACATTAATGACTATGGATTTTCGGAGTAGAAACTGCCAGCATTTGACTGTTCATTAACATAGTGTATATAAAGGAGCGCTCATGCTACAGATTGAAAATGCTCTAACAAAGTGAAATATCATCTCAAAAGACCAGCGTTGGCACAGGCTTCTGCTCGTAGCCTAATATATTTTATGCAAACAATCCCTTCGTGTCTTGATCGATTGGGCAGGGAAATTATCATAGATTTGCAAGGCATTCGCTTTGGGCAGCTCATTTTTGAAGACCCCCTGTTACAAGGCTTGCATGGAAGAATGCTATTCGCTTCAGGTGTTGAAACAGCATGTGGTGCCCCTGTTGCATTAATATTTGAAAAGTCTGCAGGTAAACCTACCCATTAATTTGAGGTAAAAGTCATTGTTGTTTTTTTTTTGTCAAAAACTACCAACTACAATGTTTTGCAGAAGTAGTCATACCACATGATGTTTTTCCTCCTCAGACAAAAACTGTGATGTATTTTATTAGGATTGAAAAATATATTGCTGCATAATTGTGGATCATAGATGATTTGTTAGTGACCTAATAGCTTCAGAAGTAATGTAAAGGTTTTGAAGTATTTTTTGGAGAACGTTGGTAAATCTGAAGCGACATGGCGTTGGTTGCATCATGATGTGGGGATGCATTTCTGCAGCAGGCGCAAAGAAGCTTATCACAAGCAATGGGGATGGTAAATAGAGATTAATATTGGATAATGTAGGAGGAAAGTCTCTTAGAAGCTTCAAAAGTCTTTATCCCCCATTGGGGAAAAAACTCTCTACATACATTTAAGTTCAACACATATCCTTGCTTTAGAATTGCTTAGTCTAGAGTATGTTAAAGTAGAGGCCACAGCCACCAGGAGGCGCTAGATGGGCTTCGGGAAGTTTAAGGGAAGATAAAGGTAAAGAAATGCAAAAATAACAAAAAAAAAATAAGAATGTTTTCATAGAAACTTTGTCCATATTTATTTCTTTTTTTTCAGTAAGTATGGAGCAATTTTTTTGAATATGTAATTAGAGTGAAATGAGGTTCTAAGAATAGCTAATTCAAGAGGTTGGCCATTAATACAACCCACAGTGTTTTGTTTATTTAAAAATTAAAGGAAGAACTGCAAAAAATTATTGTAATGTGACAAAAAAAAGCTTTTCTGTAAATATATATTGTGATTTGGTTCGTACTACTCAGAAGAGCATTTAGAGTTAAAGTAATTAAGAAAATTGCATCATATAAAAGAAAAAAAATTATCATGCATAATATTTGCCAGTAAAACATAATTTAATGGGTGTATTGCTCAGCAGCAGGATTCTCACCAGAAATAAATATCCACCCCCTGCTGCCTCTCATCGGATCCTAAAAGGCTACTTGAAAATCTGCAGCAAACACTCGAAGCCACTACATTATGCTTACCCCCGTCTACTTAACCAGAAAAACTCCCCGCTGCGCAATTATGTAACATTTGGGGTTAGGAGTTCACAAAGTCATTAAATGCTTTTCTAATTATTATTGATTGAGCGCTGTGGGATCGATGCAAATCTCAAGTGGAGCAGTGGCCAAGAGAGAGGTGAAGGTGTGAAATTTTCCGGCTAGATGCCAACTCAAAAAAAAACCTGAAGGAAATCACAAGTCATATTTAATTTAACCCCTGAAGTTTATCTAAAAGTTAGGTAAGAATCTCAGCTCGACTTTCAGTCAGAAGATTATACTTGCACCTCATGGGACTGGATGAGATATTAGTTTTTGCTTTAATGATTCACTTGTACTGTTGTTTCTCTTCCCCAAAGGTGAATGATTACACAACAGATAACTTCCACACAGGGTCTAAATATAAGTCTACCTTCACCAAAGGCTCTGAGTTAGTGGCTCAGAGGTTTTCCTTGATCACGGCCATTAAAAGAGGTGCGTGTGTCTTCACAAGCATAAAAAGGTTTTCTGAAAGCTCCGACTGGACTGACTCCTACTCAGAACACTGAGAGAGTTCAAAGGTCTCATTGGAGATCTAAAAAGAAGTTGGTAAAGACTGCTTGAACATGAGCAGATCGCAAAATCATCTCTGCTGTAGTCGGTACAAGTTGTATGGCAACAGGAAGTCGGTACATAAATGCGTCGGCTATGCCTTTCGTGACCCCTCACACTAGAAGCTGCTTTTGCTTTTGTCCACAGCAGAGACAATCTTTATCGTCCCCCATTTCGGTTGGAATTGTGAGAATTTTCTGTAAATAGAGCGAATACGTCTTTCGAGACTTGTGGGGGAAACGTCTGTGAAAACTCACCAGCTGCAGACATGCAGGTGAAACTCTGTTTCACCACATTGCCTGTGCTGTCTATCCAAACATTTGATAAGAACATATTCAATTACTGGAATGAGATTTAATTTTCCTTTATTAAAAGCTAATTCGTGTGAGGACCAGGCCTCTTTGTCTTGGTGCTCACTTTTACAAACAATGACATGTCTGTCTAAGGTTGTTGCTTATTTGAAAATCGCTTATTTTCAACAGCCTTAGTGCTGTTGGAGATTTGGAAGCACTCATCACAAGTGACATTTGTCCAATTCTCCTTACAGGAGAGGAAAAAAAAAGATGACAAATAAAAACTCACGATTGTGAGTAAATATGTGATTTTAACAGATTTATGTCAATGGTACCAAAAGGAAAGGGAGACAGACCACGCTAGTTTAAGATAGCATAAAAAAATAATAATTTAGACCAAAATGCACAATATGGCTAAATGTTAGGCAAAGTCTAAAGCTCTACAATTACTTATGAACTCCATGAATCGTCATTGTTTGCAGGTAAATCCTAAGAAAATATGTTGTTGATTTAAAACTGAAGATAAATAAGCTTAGAAGAATCCAGATCCTGTCGGGTGAGATTTTGGACTGTGGCGTACTGTTGTGTGATTAACCATCGTTTGACGAACCTTTATGTCAAAGCCTCCAGAAATGTAAGCTGGTCAAGTTAAATTGTAATTGTCTTGCATTATTTATTATTTTGGGGTTACAATTTCATCTAAAAAAAAGAGAAATAGCGAGAAAATGAGATTTTGCTGTACGCGTAAAGGAAGGGAAGAAAAGCACATTGCGTCTTATTGCTTCAGCTGTCAATTATAAATCAATTTCAAGCATTGTGCCAATCCAAAACCCCCCACTTCCACACTGCACATTTTTCAAAGTGACATCAAAGGTTTGGCTTCATCAGAGGTGGACCTGAAGCCCTTTGGGATATTTTCTCCAAATGGGGGAGCCTGCTGTCCGGTGTCAGTAACAATAAAACATAACTTCCCTCTGGACAGCTGTGCAGTAAAGCAGCAATACTTTATCCACGATTCCGACTGGAGACCTTCCTGCGAGACTGCAGCACCTTTCTTCTCCTGCACCACTTACTCACTTTCGGCATGTCTGGGGAATATCTGTGCTCTGATACCCAGAAGCGCATGCACACAGATAGTGGATCGTAATCCACTTGCCACTGCAGTGATTGATTGTTTGCACGGCTGAGAGACACCTTGCGTGGCTCAGACTTTCCTTCAAGGCGCCGAGGACTCTGGGTTTGTTGGACTTCTCAGACACGTCGGTCTGTCTTGGAAAGATTTGTCCAAATTTGACTTCTAATCACAGCAAGTCAACTTCGTTTGAATTTTTTTTCCTATATAATGCTTCTACAGCTCTTTTTGAAGTTCATTCCTTGATCTTCAAAGATAGATTGCAAGGCATCGCCTGGGTCCAGACCTTTGATTTCAACCAGTCCACTGGGTTGACTAACAAGTTGACAATTCTGTCTGATATCAGGCAATCAAAGGCAAACAGTCTTGGACTCTTTAATGACTTTGATAGAAAGATGTCTGCTGTTGTGCTTGCCCTTTGGATATCACAATCGCAGAATCTGCCAAAAGTTTGCAGTTTCGTCTGTATTTTAATGTTCGCTTTTTCTTCCGCTTGCGCTACAGAAATTGAAAAAAGCCAAACGAGAACAAATGCAGAGTTAGAATTAACATTTCATGAAACTCTCCTCTTCCTAATCTTCCCCACAAAAGTCTATTCAAAAGCAAATCCTCTCGATAAAATGCAATTTCGACATATCCACCATTTGCTTGCACTGGCAAATATGGCTAATCCAGAGGATCTTTGGATTCAGCCAAGCGAACGGGAAGCCCAAACCGGTTCCTCTCCATCAGGCACAAAAGTTGTTCAGTAATTCTTCAAAACTGTTTGCCTTCCACCCAGATACCCTTAAATCCATCAAGCAGACTGGGATAAAAACATGTCAAACACCTAAACGCTCTCATGCTTGGCTGCCATGTCTGGTTTCTGTTATTTTATTCTCATCGTAATTTCAGCTATTTTGTGATTATTTATATGAACCTGTGGGGAAAAAAATACATATTTCTGCCTCATTTTTAATAAGTTTGCTTCTCCAAGTGTAGTCATGAGTTACTTGTATTTTTAAATAATTATTGCAGAGGAAATAATTTAATCTGCTGAATGACTGAAGAGAGGAAATGTCTGTCATTTCAATGCATTCCGCCTTTAAGAAGAGTATAATCATTCAAGTCCAACGCTGTCATTAACATTAGTTTTCAGCTCCTGCAGTTTCTTGGAGAATAAAGGTGCCTGATTGTTTTGAAAATGTTCAATAGCATCCTCATGGCACATAATCAAGTCACCTTAGCAGAAATTAAGTGGATATTGTTTAAGCAGGCAAGAAAAAAGAAGCAAAAAACAAATAGTTTTTTTTTAAAAGCGAGTAATACCTGCTGGTGACCAAAAAGTTTATTTAATACAAGATCTTAGAGGAATGGTTTTGTTTTTTTTTGTTTACTTGGTTGCACTTGCTGTATTTTAAAAAGTTAGCTGGACGCAACATATTCACATGTTCAATGTGAATATGTATAAGAACCAAGGTTTGTTTAGAGGAATCTGGAATGAGGCCAAAGTAGCTTTAATCTAACAAAGATTAGACTTAAGACTCAAGAATTAAGGATAGTTTTATTTTTAGATTTTTAATTTACCTTAAATATGAGCAGAAGTGTTGTCTTGATCTAGTTAAAAAATATAAATAAATAAGTTTTAACAAAAAAGATAAGATTGGTAAAATGAAAGAATAACTACATATATTAAAATCATTATTTTACATCTTAGCAACAATGTGCACAGAGATGAGAAAAATATTCCTTAAAGTGAGTAAAAAAAAAAAACACGAGGAAAAAATTAAATGTCTGAAAATGGAACATCCTGCTGTGTGTTGAAGGAATGAAGTAGAATAAAAATGCTTTTAATCATGAAATGTTTAGATCGTTCATCACACGCTTCATTTTGAAATCTTTGGACTTTTGAGCATTTCTGAAATCTTGCCTGTAGTCATGCTTCGGGGGCAGACTTTTGGAGCATGTGGAACTCTCTTTTTGGTCAAAACTGGCAATAAATCCTGCTTGTTTACATTAGTTGCATTGCTCATGTATTCGGCAACATAAGACTCAGGGAAAGGATGTGTATCTGTGCTGACATGGTACAGTTTGCATTTGTAGAAGCTGCTGCTCTGTATATTTATCACGTAACATGGAAGTAGGTCAAAAGACAAGCTCATAAATGTCCAACTAATTTTAATGAGCACTGAAAAATGCATAGAAATAACATACTAGAGTTTCAGTTCATATCAAGTTTAAGTTTCGCAGTGCATAGAAAAAATATAAAATAAAAACATAATTTACTGTTAAAGTGACATCTTCTAATTTGAAACCTCCACAATGATGCATTGGAGATGAAAGCCAAAATGCAGCTAATTTTCTCTTAATGATTTTGCAATGAACTTTAACACTGACAAAATTCTGCAAAGAGCAACAATGAAACATGACTAATCAAGGCTCGGACGGCTTCTTTGGAAGTAAATAATAGACTGCAGTGATAACCAGCCAGTGGCATATAATTTAGCATCAAGTCTATTATGATGGTGAGTAAAAGCAACACTGTGTAATAACAGTGCCACATCAATATCTGGAAATGATTCTATTGTCTGTCCTCTCTGCGTTATAATTCAAGCTACGTTCTATCTTTGCCTCTCAGAAGTTGAAATCAATAGGTTTTCAGCGGATAACAAAGGAGTGTTGTACATCAGCGGTGTACTCTCAAGATAAATGTAATCAACAGCTGTGTGCTTGCTCAATATCATTGTCCCTACATTTTTTTTCTTTTATATAATTTGAAACATTTGATGCAAAAAATGGCATACAGTCATGCAAAAGTACTAACGGCATCCTTTGAAAGTCTTTAATTTGGAAAAATTACAGAGTATCAAATGCAAAACACACTGAAGAAAAGCAAATGTAAAACTTTTTTTGATAATGTAATTTAACAAATTAAGTGGGAGACTCTGCTTAATTTCTCTGCTTTTGCTTTTGTTCTCACCCAAAATAGAAGATTGTTATTCGGCATCGACGTATTCGGCATGAATCAAACAGCATTTTAGGAAACAAACCTTTTTGCACTTGTAAAAAGAGAAGGAGGAAACGTCAAGATTTGCAGCAGCAGAACCCGGAGAGCTAACATCACAGAATCCATAAATAGTAAAATGTTAGGGCATCATTTGTACAAAGAGTGAGATATCTCAAATAGTGGTTATTAAATGTGAAGTAGAACTACACCCTGTACCATACAATTACCCAAAACTTAGCAGAAAATCCAAAGATTTGAGAAATGGATAGTTCTGGACTGGGTCAAAGGCAAGATTTTGATCCCATTGAGGTGCTGTGAGTTGACTTAAATGCACAAAAAACTCTCAAACCCAAGGCAGCTATGAGTGGATCAACTTTCCTTTAGCTGATGATAGATTGATAAAAGGCTGCAAGTAGTTTCAGCTCAAGGCAGTAGAGTGGAGTTGATGTGATGTTCTGTTTCTTCTGATTGGAAACACCTTTTCCTTGATATGTTTAATCTGTAAAATATGGCAGTTTTAAGCAAAAAAGGTAAAAATATATATTTTTAAAAGGTAGATACACATGCAAGTGTAATCCTTAGGTACTGATTTTCTACAAATTGTATCATTTCTGTTATTATTGACTCTGTACCGAGGGAGTCGACGGAAACTCAGTCGCTTTCAATCCCAAAGTTTGCAGCTCATAAATCTGCTTGGATTGCATTTAAGTGTGCTTGTTATGCTGTGTCAAACACCCCAGCCGCTGTCATAGAGCAATGCACATATTCATCAAAAATGCAGACCAGGCACTTTGATCATAAACTGCAGGGACCGGAGACCTACTGCACAGGTGTTCGCTCGCTCGACAATGTCACTTCCTCTGTTCCATCTGCTCACAGAGTAACATCCATATGCATGGTGTTTTCGAGATCGCCCCGCATACGCACGTCGCCTCCACTGCCGACGCCCTTCCTCTCCTCCACCCGTTTTTCGTTCAGAGATAAAGGCCACTCTGACCTCAAGAGCACCTTCGTGTGCCCTTGTTTCTGTCTTCCAGTGCTTCGATAACACTCCGTTTCACCACCTTATTTATGAGCCGAGTATTTTACCGAAAGTTTATGTCTGCAATCTTGCTGCTTTAAAGCTGCATTAAGGATGTTTAAAGCTGGAAGGCTCGAGAAGACGGTGTGTAAGCTTTTGCATTTGAACAAGTGTCTTCTCGGGCATTGACAGCCGATTGTGGTGCTGATGTAAGAGCACCTCCACAGAGGGGTGAATAATGTAACGACTGCTGTGACTCCGGCAGCAGAAACAGTGATATTTATTTATTTTATTTTACCGCTGCCTGGGAACATATTTCAACACGCAGCTGGAAGCCCTACATTCACATAAAACCTAATTCTGTGAGGAGCCACTGGGTCAATAATTCACTATCAATGGGCCATCACCAGAAAGCGTCTCCTGATGCCACCAGCAGGTTGAGGTTTAAGTGCTTTGACTTCAGGCACAGGGACATCTGGCTGTTTGCAGACATTAACTTTATTGAGCCAAATCCTCAACAGAGACTCGTAAATTTTAGCTTTATGGTGGCTAACTTGCTTTCATGCTATGGATACTGTAGGGAAATATCATCAGTTATCTATATTGACACCAGAGTTTTATTTTTAGTACTCTGAAACTCTGTCTTGTTTTTTATTTTTATAATTTTTTGTTGCCAAGTTTTATTACAATTCCGAATAGGTGGATGCATTCACAGGTTAAATGGGGTGTTAAATCTGGGGTTTTAAAACTTAGGCATAAATATCTGTGCTGTTATTTGGTGTAAAAAAAGTGTCGGAGCTCGTAGACATTAAATATGGAGTTCCACAAGGTTAAGTGTTAGGACCTAAATGATTCCCTTTAAAAATGAATTACTTTTCTGTATTTGTTTTGTTTCCAGTAGGCATAAATAGTTTATCAGGAAAGGAACTTAAAAATATGTTGTGGAAGATTTGTTGTTAAGTTGTTAAACTTAAGAAATGATTTTAAATGAATATTTAATGCTTTTGTAAATTAAAAACTTTAGGACCTGTTGGCACAAAGCTCAAAACATATTAAATTTTTTTATTTTTTTGCCAAATAATTAGCTTACTTTATTTCATTCTACATTAAAACAAGTGTTTTTCAGTGTGTGGAGTAAAACTATGTAATGTGGAGAATGAGTCCAAAAATGGTTTCCAATACAGAAAAAAGAAAAATACATTATAGTTTTCTAAAAATGTTCAGCCTAAATAATACTTAGGCAGCCGTTCTGACCCCGACCCCCTTATTAATAAATATTTTGTTAGTTTTATGAGATAAAAAGCTGAAGTAAACTACACAAAATAAAGCTTTTCATAGATGAAGTGAATAAATATGATTTTATTGTGTAAAACAGCAGCAAGCATAATTACGTTTAGCTTATTAACAGTGGGTTTGAGGAAAAATAAAACGTACTTACATTGGCCTGCCATTGAAATTGATGAAAATGAAATTTTATTATTTTAAATAAACAGCTTGAAACATTCCGCAAACCCAGAATCCAATCTTCTTCACGTGGCATAATTCATTCCCCATGTTTCTAGGTTTGATTTAGTAAACTAATAGAAGAGTATTTGTCCTGAAAAATTTAATTAACGGACGATAAAAAAAAAATTAAAATAAATAAATAAATCTTTAAGCTGCAAGACTAAAGCAAGTCTGATTCTTTCATTATCCACCACCCTCACATTTGCTGAGACCCAACAAGTTGTGAAAATGTAATTAGAACACCTAGCTATTAATATGAAGCAGTTGGGGGGCTGCTGGTTGATTATTCATTACCTCTTGTCTGCACACTCGCACAGCTGCCCGAGCAGTGTGTCGCTGTCACGGTCTCCCCATCTGCTTGGCGCTCGCGGTTCAAGTAAACAAATAAAAGAACGGGGAAAACAAGGCAAACAGGGATCTGGGAGAAAATAGATCACACAAAACGCTCCTATTTCAACGCTTTTGCAAATGTAATACTCTTAAGAGGAAAACGAGGCAGAACGAATGTGTCGAACTCTCTGCTTTATGACAATTTGCTCTGGAAGATGTTATCGAATTATATGTTTTTATGAAAAAGGGATGCTTTTGTAATGATATTGTCCTCCCTGAAATTCCTAAGGATTTCAATGAGGCTCACCTTAACAACATATGAAATGCTCCTCTGCAGATCAGAAGCTATTCTCAGAACTCTGACTCATTTTATCACCAGGAATTGGACTTTTTTGCAAAGTAATGAGCTTCCATCATTAGGTTTTGATTGAGTAATTAATTTCAGTGTACATTTGACAGCTTTATCTCAGGCATGGTAAAACTTAAAATTACAAGCTAATGCTTTAGAAAGAGCCCAGTGGAAGAAGTAGAGGGGAAAAAAAGCAAACTAATTGGTTTTCATTAATGACATTACATCTGGGTCAGAAGCATCTCATGCAGCTCTAAGAGAAATAGTTTGTTTTTTTTAGATTGTAGGATAACCATCCTGATTGACTTTTTCAGAAAAAAGGAAACATATAATGTGGAGTTGACTTTATAAAATAAATTAAAAAAAACATTCAAAGATGGAATTGGACAATTGTTTGAAAGAAATTGCATCACATAAAACTGCCTTGCCATTTGTTTCTTTTTTGTTTCTCCCCCTCCCAAGTGTCAATTTATAACCGGGTGGCTTTTTCAAAATAAAATCTACTTTATTGATCCCAAAGGGAAAATAAATGTCGCTGTAACTCATATTCATTCTCATATAAATTCAAGATTCTTGCTGAAGCGTTTGCCGTTTTGTGGCTTGAATTTCTTGTCACAGTTTGCTGGACAACTATCAAGTTTGGGATACTCAGCATCATTTTGTAGAGTTTTACTTTAATACATTAAAACTCCATAGAATATATCGGTTTACCGTTTTGAATGAAGAAACTTAAATGCACTCTTAATAGATGGAGCTTCTGCAATGATTTTTTTAGAGGTTCTTCCTTAATTCGACTGGATATTTATGAAATATTACTAACTACTAAGGAAGCTCACTAGAGTAGATCAGCAAACTGAAGCAATTGTGTCAGAATGAAGGCTTGAATTTCCACTGGTGTTAGAGGTAAATCACTAAATCCTCTAAATTTATGTGAGATTCTGAAAATGGAGAGAAAAACAGATCGAAGTTAGAGAAAGCTAAGCCTTTCACCATGGAAAGAGGGGAAAAGAGATCATTGGAGAAAGCAGGGGTGTCAGTTTTCCAGTTTACTAAATCTGGAATTCAGCTCCAAACACCACTGGGCCTAATTACAGCTGTATGCTGCAGCCGTAAACAGTGTTCTTTATGTTCTCAGCTTCTCTGAAACTCTATTTGGAATATGCTCCATATACCCACTCGAACATAAACTGCTAAGTAAAAATGTATCCGTAATTATCAGCAACAGGTTGCACCTTATTAAAATGCGAGTTGTGATTAATCTTTATGCTCCGGTACATCATCTATTGCTGACCCATTTTTCCGCTTGTGCGCTCACGACGTGGCTCGTAAAACGGCAAAATTGCCCTGAAAATTAATAACACGTCATTATGCATTTAAGGTAACACAATTAAACATCTTGTTATTATCACCGTCCGAATCTCAGCCGCCGCTTCCCCCACTCCCGGTGCTCCGAAACATGGGAGGACGCCTTAATAGAAGAGACTTTGACTGGGGTTAATAACGTTTAATGAGCTGTGAATCGCGTGCGAGACAACAAAAGACACAAGTCTGGCTAATCAGCATAGAAAGATAAATTACACATGGTGATGATAAATTGAAAAGTATCGATCTCTTTCTCGTCAATACCAGTGCGTCGGTCCAAATACCTGCCAGAAACGTGAACACGCATTTGACATGAACCATATTTGATGGCTTGCTGACAGCCTTGAACTTATACCCGGCACCCATCCTTCCCTCCCCGCTTCCTTTTCTCCCATTGTCAGAAAGCATTTCGTCTCCTCTTGACTCAGAGTCGGTTGAGCTGGAGGCTCCCTCGGTTGAGGGATGTGATGGGATTTGGGGAATAACTGCTACTCCAGATTAAGGATGGAGATGAGGATGACGAGTGACTGACAAAAACAGACTTCTGGGAGGGCTTAGTTACTTTATAGTATCAAGGTCAAGGACTGACTAAGGATGTGGGCATCGGCGCTGGCTGCGCTGACATGCCGAATTTGCAACGGTTTTTGAGGGATGACATAAACCAATAAACGGGCAGGATCGGAGCATCACCTGAAGATTTGAAGTGAAACTGTCAGGTGTGGGTTTTGTTTTAGACTTAAAAAAAAATAAAATAAAAAAAAACTTGTTTCAGGAAAAATAATCCTCCAACCGGTTTCACAGTTTCATTACATCTTTCTTAAAATACTCCTCATATAAACTCCTGCTTGGGAAATGAAATGGGGCTTACTAAAGCAAAAGAAGCCGCGATAATGTGCTTCACCTGCATGCACGCACATAATAACCACTGTATCCCTCCAATGGTTTACATAACTGAAATGATGTGCTTCAGCTCTTCTCGCCTTATCACTACGAGACATACTTTATTGCCTAGACCACCTCAAAGAAAATTAAATGCAGCCTCATCCGTTTGAAACCCCCTCCCCGAAGCACATTTTGCGAGGTTCTAATGCCGCCGAGATACTGTTGAGCTGTTGTATTTTTCAAACACTCGCCTCCAAAGATTTGACTAAATGCCTTTTTATTTTCTCACTGTTCCTCTTTCTGTGACTCGCATTATCTTTTTGACTCCTTTCTACAGCCTCCAGAGAATAGAAGTGCCCTTAAAGCATGGAAAATAAAACACAAAATGAATATTAAACTCAGTACTGAGGTTTTTTTGTTTGTTTTTTTCCCCATCACTCTCACCTGCTGTGGCTAAGTTTTTACTAAACTGATGAGTCATGTTTGTTCAGACTCAAATCATTAGAAAATCACCTGATTATTCCCTGTGTGCTTTTACATGGCAAAAAATAAAAAATAAAATTAAAAATAATCCTCAGTCTTTGCAAAACATAAAACTGATTAATATTACATTGGAAAATAAATGACTTTTCAATCCAAGTAGATTTAATAATTTTTTTGTTTCCATTGCTATTATTACACTCGCCAAATAATTTGCTTATTAACTTCTAACTTGCTTTGAAAATATTTTGTGTTAAATGTTAGAGATGTAAATGGTTTTAAATTGGACTCTGTTGGATAGGTCGGCTGCAACCAGTATTGAATTTGTTCAAATGTTTGTTATGCATGATTGCTAAAGGCATAACTTATATGAATTACAGCAAGTGTTTTCAACCCTTTTTATGTTACACAGTTTAACTTTTTCTCTTTTTTGCTCTTTTTGGTGTATTTTTTCTCTTTTTTTTTTTACATTTAAAGAGCTGAAAAGTGTGGTGTGCATTTGTTTTAAGCCTGCTTTTCTCTAATACCACTAAATGTGTAATTTAGACAAAAGCACATTTATGTTATAGTGGCCCAGGTATTTTAATTGTTTGAAATTAGCCTAGTTTTTTTTCTTCCCCAAAGTTTACTGGGACTTTTACAGAAAGTCCCAGTAAAATACTTAAAGCATGTTGTATCATATATCTGTTTACGAATTATGGACAATAAGGTACAGCCAGTGAGGCAACTAACAATAATAGAATAATGCAGGAAGTTTCTGTTCATTATATTTGTTGAGCATGTCAGAAACGGTTGGATGTCGAGTTGATTCTGTCGCCATGCTGCACATAGCTGATTGCGTGATCGTTACGTAAAACAACTTTAGATGAACTGTAGGCTGATACATTTCTGATGTGATCCTCTTTGACAATGACATCAACAAGGAGATGTGGGGTTCCAATTCGAACATTATCTGCAAACTGCAATACAGCGTTGGGGGGGGAAATGTCAAACAGAGGGATGAGGCAGATGGAACAGTCCAATCCCGCTCGTTTTCAACAGTTCATGGCTCTTATTTTGTCTGCAAAAACCTTTTTAAAACATTGAGTGAGCCAATGTTTAAAGAAAAAAAATAAAGTGTCCTTAAAGAAAATGCAAAATGTAATGTTTCCAACCTGCTTCACTGTTGGAAAATGCATGAATATATCTAGTTACCGCTCCGGGACATCGGCTTCCTGTGGAATCCCAAAGCCTTCAGGTTCATCTCATTTACATTTTGGTGATTTATTCTATGTGGAATCTGTTCAGTGATTGCCATGTGGCCGTTTTTCCAGAGTACAGGGTAGCTGTTCACAAAAATTAGGCCAAACGTCTAAGGAGGAACCTTGCAAACCCTGACTGGACACAGAAGTATTTACAACCTTAACTGTAGTTGTCATTTTATTGGGACTTTATGGCAATTGAGTAAGTTAAAATGTCAGTTTCACAAAATTGAAAAAAATGGAAAGTAAGGGGGGCTGCAAAGGGGAAACAAAACTATTTTTAATGCCATGGCAACAGCTTTTAGCACACTTTTTAAAATATAATTAAGAGCAAAAGAATATAACAAATGACGGCATGGCAGTATTTTCATTGTTGTTCATTAGGAGATAATTAATCAGTTGAAGGCAATTCAGCAAACCTTTTAATACAAAATATGTAACATAAAAGCATCACTTCCTTTAGCGCAGCAGGAGTAATGATGACCTTTGAATCCACATTGGACTCAGCAATGCAACTACTGAAAATGAGACTTTTTTTTACAGTTTAAACAAGAATCTAAAAAAGTGGAATGATTTGAACCACAAGAACTTTTGACTTGATGTTTTTGACTCGTGGCCTAGTCCAAGAGTCTGGGATGCTGGGTGTGAATTCAGGTTCATGAATAAAACGAGATCAACGGTGACTTATTAAGGGCTATTAATTAATGGAAAGCGATGAATTATACACCATAAAATAGTTCTACCTAAAATTAATTTTGGGGTATTACAGATCCCCTATATCTCATTAGCTCAGCAGAATTTAATAGATACCACAGGACAAATGCATTGCCCTATATTCACTGCTGTCTAAGACATGTTCTTTCATCTGAAGACCAGTTATTTCAAGGAGTTTGCTAATTAGTAAATGTTCATCTGAGCACTGAGCTCAACAGATTCGCTCTACAATTACTGAGGAAACTGTAGGCTTATAATTATCTCTTTGTTCATCATCATTCTCATTTTGCGTGACACAAAGGCCTCGATTAGGAATCCTTTCTACTTTCCTCACTGCGTTCCTTTTTATTCCTTTTCTCAACAGCACACCACCTACATTTTATCACACAAAAATGATATAACTCACATGTTTCTACTTTCACTACACCTGATTTATAGAATGAACCCTGAAGTAACTTGTTCATTTTTTTTTCTGCCATTTTTTATTTTTTTTCTTGACAGCCGAATGATGCAACTAGCTCAGAAATGAATGCAACTTCGAACTTTAAATTTGACGGTGTAAGCCGGGAGAGTGAAAGCTGTCGGGACCTCCCGGGACACTGGGATTTAAATCACCTAATTCTGATTTCAAATCTTTTTTTATTCTCCCACCAAAGTCTTGTTATTTTGAAAATAGCATGAGGTAAAGAGCGGTGACTGTGGTTGGGATTCAACAGTCGTACAAAAGAAAATGAATTCTTGCTGCAGTTTATTGGCACTTAGTTCAAAATCTTTAAGAGTATGCAGTTTGTTTCTAAATTACCTTGCTTGATTTCCATGGAAAATGGAATAATCAGTAACAGAATGGGCTAAAAACAACTGATACTGTTAGAATCTGTGATTTGAATAAATGTAAAAACATATTTATAATCTAAGCCAACATAGAGCAATATAAGAGTAACAATTCCCTACTCGTGTGGTAGTTTAGATTAATGCTCTTTGGCAAATGCGTGACATTCCTCCTTTTGGTCCATCGTGGCTTTGAATTCACCCCAAGTCTATTTCCTATTGTTTAATAGTGAAGATTTGCCTTACTTGTGCTTTTGTAATGATTTTAGTCAGTCACTCCTGGGAATATTCAGAACTGCTCCGTTTTCTCTGAGATGTTGCCTGGGGCCCCAAAGCCTCAGAAATGTGTTTGTAACTCTATCAAGACTCATAGATGTCAACAAATTAATCATTTTGTCTTCTATTACCTGAGATTAGAGTGTTTTTTTTGTGTTAACTTGAGCTGTTTTTGTCATACGTTTATATTTGTTTTATAAAAAACAAATACAAAATGGCAAATACAAGAAATGTGTAAGGGTGCAAATAGTGTGTCACAGCACTATGTACATATACTTGCACAGGGTGATGCAGGAACAGTTGAACATTTCTTGGCAATAGAAAAGAGACATCCAGTTGTCTCCGAGGCATACATTGACATGCAACCAAGTGTTAGAGGAAGATGGCCTGGGTGTAAAAAACACACTCTAGTGAAAACAAGAAATAAGACCTCAACACCGAGGCTGAATCGCTTGGAATACCAAAAGAGCTGGTCAGGTTTTTAAAACTCAATCTCTGCCTCTTCAGGTTACTTCATTGAAAGATTAATTCATCACAACAAAGAGCTTGTCAGAAAGGAGAGAATGGCAACAGTTTTATATTATATTATTTGAGGCCAATATATTTTATGGAGATGCTGATTTCATTTTCCAGCAGAACCTGATTGTTGCACGGAGCCAGACACATCCAATCCCATTGGCTTCGCCTTGCGTCAAACTTTCATGTTCTTCCACTTAATTTATGTGTAGTTTCTAAATCGGGATACCTTGAGCAGAGATAGCAATGTTCCCATCATCAAAGAACTGCAGTAGTACTTTTTTATTTTTTATCAGGAATAAAAAAAATATGTTTTCTCACAAGGAATTTTTGGAAAGCCTACCTTTCTCACGGTATTGCACAGATTCTGGTTGTAGTAATTACATGTTAAGCGAGTCCCCCATGGCTCCAAAAAACATGGGAGGGTGGGAAGAATGTGCGCCCTTGAAGTATTACATTCCTTTGAGAAGTACTCCATTTTTCATGTTTCATTTCTTCTTTATTTCCCCCCTTTCCCTTCCCTTCAAAGGGCTAAAGCATTCCTCGAGTATCCAGGTTTCTATGTCTAATTAAGGATTCAAGAGGTGCCGCTGCTTGCAACTGTGTGTTTTGGTAAACAATCAATATTTCCCAGCTAGAAATAGATACTCGAGAGCCAAATACGATGGGACTCCAAAATCAAAACAGTAATCAACCATCTGAAATATGTTTCCGTGGTGAAAGACGCTAAACGTATGCAAAGCCACTTGTCTCGGTGATATCAGGAATCATTACTAAGGCCTCCGTGGTTGTAATAAATGCATCACTGCTGACATTTTAAGCAAACACCCATTTAAATTGTGCCTGATGCTCCCCTAAAAATGTACTGATGCAATAGCAAGAATATCAAATCTGAAGGCTTTTTTTAAAGTGAAATTTACACTCAGTTCAAGCTATCTCTAATTATTGTTCAGTAGTAGTACAGGCAGAAATTAGCATGTTGGTATAGCTTGAAAAAAAGTGCATAGTTTCTCTCCAGATACTGCAGTTCACACTAAACATTTGCAGGCATTTCCATGAATGTATGAGATGAGAGAACAGTCATTTAACTCATGAGGCAGGTTTAAAGGAAATGTCAAACAGCCTGTGTTTCGGTTCAGGAGTGAATCTTTTTTCTTAATTAGGGGTTCAGGGAGCTCAGTTACAGAAGCGTTGATGCTTTTGTTTGACTTTTCCCCCTATCTAATTATTCCCAGGAAACCATTTTTTACCAAAGGCTTAGAACCATGAAACGGCATGACATGGTCCCAAATACCTGCCACCGCTCTGAGTCCAGAACGTGAGGTAAAGCTTTTTATATCAGCGAATTGTAGTGTTTGAATGTTTTTGGAGTTGAGATGCAGGATTGGAGTGAAGGTACTGGAGGTATGATTAACCCATTAATTGGGGGCTTGAGTCTGGGACTGAGACAATTTAATCGGGGGAAAAAAAAAACAAAGATGAATTTGCTTAGTCATTTTTGACTAAGATGACTAAGGCTTGATGAGGACAGGTCAGGTTCTCCAGATATAGTCAACCCTGCCTCATTTACTGAGGATGGAGAAATGACGCCAGTTGTTTTTTTTTTTTTCCTTGATTTTCCAATGGATTCAATCCCATTAAGTCATTTCTTGTTGAAAGCTGGAGGAATGGATGGCTCAACAAAGCTGTGACCCTTTAAGTTTGGTGCCCATAAATAAAAAAATAAACAGCATTATTCTCATTCTCCTCTATTGACGGTGAGAAACCTGCTGTTCTAGCTTTGCGAAGCGACTTTTTCAGACAGCCTTGGACTCCTCTGGATGTGTAGAGCTTCTCTCCAATTTCCTAGTGTGCTGCTGTAAAGTACGCAGAATTAAACCAGGGAGCAAACCTCCTATGAATAATTACCTTCTTTTTCAAGGGGGCTACATTGTCTAATGCCACACTTGATGAGGAAGTAACACTATGAACAGGAGCATCAATTTGTGAAGGGATAGCGATTAAATTGCTGCCTCTGCTGTGTTTTTCTATGATCGTAAGGAAATTAAAAATGGAACAGATTCTTTAAAAGTTGTTCCAGCGTCGGCTGATAAAGATCTACGATAATGAATTTTTCTCTCAGGGGCGGAGTACTCTGTTATATTAAACTCAAAGGTTATTAAAATTGGTCAGGCAGGACGGGGATATGAAGAAATATTATTCGTTCATGCTCAATCCCGTATCACCTGTGTGAATGGAGTCTCGTGGGACGCTGGTTCTGCTTCCATTTTTGTTCTGGAGTTATTTTATGACTATCTTCCCCTGATGTTTGACAGTAGAACTGCAACAGTAGTACATTTATTTCAGGAACTTTATCATGAGCTGAAACACTTTGTAGATTAATTACCCACACATTGATGTTTGAAAGCCCTTATTCTTTAAATTTTGACAATTTTCTACTTTTAGTTCATGAAAATAAGCAACATTACATCAAAATAAAACATTTTGCAATCCAAAAATGTAGGTTTAATGCAAACTATGTTGTTGTCAAAAGTTACTTTTCATATGACAAATGCATTTTCTAATTTGAGTATTAAGTTTATTGGTCTGTGAGCCACAATATACCAATGTTTCAAAGTAGAGCAGTAAAAAAAATATAATTTAGCATAATTTACACCAAACTGAAAAAGAAACTGATTAGTGGTAAATCTGATCTGCTGCAGGAGTGTAAAACGTTTCATGGCTTGTCAGACACATTCAACTTTGCCGAGGACGCATCAGCGCTTAAAAGGCGTTGCGATAACTGTGCGGTGATTTTGTTATTCTCTTTGTTTTATCAGAATTTTCTTGTTACGTTGGATGCGCTTTATCCTCAATATGTCAGGCTGCTCGGCAAATCCATACCCCAAAAATATCTTTCTCTGAAACACTGTCAGGGTAGGTGGCGCACAAGTTAAACAAATTTACTTTATTTTGACACCTTAAATCAAGCCCCTGTTATGTTTTAGGGGAGCATCTGCAGCAGTGGCTTTAGCTGTATGAAGGAAAACAAATCACGCTAGCAATACCTGCCAAAAGAAGACATTTAGAGCAAGACGACGCGTTTTATTTCTGTCTGCAGCGCTGAGACCCACAGCTTTGAGAATACTAATCCCTCAGATATCAGTGCAAGCCTGTATCTAAAGGATTAAAATGTGACCTGGAAGGGCATTATTGGTATTGCAGTAACAAACTACAGAATGCAAAGCTTTTATGGCTTCCTGGTAGGAAAGAAAAACGGCTGCTTTTATTTAATAAGTGTCAAAGGTTGGTTTTAATACAAGAATGAAAAAGTGTCCCTACGGACAAAACAACTTTTTGCAGATAATTGACCTGAAATGTTTAGATTGAAAACATTTTTGGCTTTTTCATTTGAATTATTGAGGCTTTATGTGAAAAAACACCAGGTTAAGCTGCCAAAATGGTGTCCCCCAAGAATCTGAAAGCAGGAGAAAGCAAATCAAGCCATATCCTTTAACATTGCAGAAAAAGAGGCAAAACTGGCATTAGGTTTTCTGGGAGCTGTGAATTATTTAACTCCTGCATTCAGCACAGCTCAGAGCAACATGTTTTAACTGAAAATACATGTAGGCCAGCAGCTCAGTAAGGGAACGTGACAACTGGCTTATATTACCAGGTCTTTAGGCGCAGGCTATTTGGGGATTCTGATTGTACGGTACTCTGGTGGAAAAACAGCTTTGCGTGACAGCCTGATGCTAATACAACTGAAATATATAAAAATGAATGTAAACTGCAGTTAAAAATCATGTATTGACATAAATTCTTATTATATTTATATTCTGTTGTAGAGCCATAAACAAAAAGATTCATTTGAGGTGAGTGAGAAGAAATAGAAAAGTGATATACCACTTACCGAAAGATATATCAATATGATATATCATATTAGCTTAGCTTGTCCATGCTAACTCTTGTAGCTTAATGTGAAGGTTTGCAGTGCATTGAACAGTTTTGCAACAGACCACAGTGAATTTCACACCTTGTACATGCACCAGACATACATTGCCTTAAGTACTTTGTTTACAAATTCACTCTGTCATGTTTAGACCTGTTAAATGTTTCCAATCTACCTTAAAGATAGAAGATGGCACAATAGCAGCACATGAGTTAATTAAAGCTTAATAAACTATTATTCCGCTTTAATAACAGAGAAACCAGTAAGATTAAAAGAGAACCATGTGTTTCATTTCCATAATTAGTCTTACTGGTGACAGGTAAATGGTATCAAAAGGTCCTCTCAAAGAGGTTAGGCCTTTTCATTTAGATGAGAAGGGGACCTTGTTGTCGCCACTGCTTTCACCTCTATGGGTAAATAGTGCTGTAAGGCTAAATCCACCACAACAAAAAAACCTGCTTTATCTACCAGGAAATACTCTGAAAGATATTAACTTTCCTATTATCCAAGCACTCATGCAGCACTGCATCTGAAATAAAAGTATCTCTTCAGTGAAGGTCACTAAAGAAGCTAAAAAGCTTTTCTAAAACACTGCAGTTAGGCGACTGCTCCTGTATCCATCAAGGTTAAAATCAAATAAAAAATTACATAAATTAAGCTGCTTTCTCAGGGCCAGCACTCATTCCAGACCCTTTGGTGTCAGCAAAATATTCTGAAGTTTTTATGTGTAAACAAGACTCATCATAATGTAGCTGGGAGAAACAAAGTAGGAGAAGAAAAACCAGCTTTCAGTGCAGGAGCCCCTTTTGTGACAGCAGCTAATGCACTTTTTTTGCATTACTTTTAGGAAGTTCGTTTAAAAATATAGCAATTGCCGGTTTACAAAGATACAAAGTCAATTAAAACTGAAAGCGTCTTTTGTTTCGAGCAAAAAATTCTCCCGAGTGTTTTATCTTCAAAGAAATATCCAATTAAGCGACCATTCGAATGTTGCTTTGCCAGTTATGCAGGAGTTTCAATGGGTCACAGAACATAAAATGGTTGGAGAAACATGCTCTCCCTCAAAAGTTTCTGAACGATTTCTCCCAGTTTGTAGTAATTATTAAATTAAGTATTCATCCAGTGCAAATAGGCATGTGTTCTCTAACAAACTCGCTTTTTTCACCTGAAACTGGTGTATATTTGTACTCTCTTCATGCCTACTTCAAGTTGGTACACAAGTGAGTGGCTAACTCCCAGCAGTTTAAATGAGCCTTATATCGTATCGCTGTGCTTATTACTTATAAGTCAAATTGCAAATGCACTGTGTAGAGATTTCTTCCACCTTCCAGCTGCGAATCAAATTTCTCAAATGTTTGGAGAAATGAATCAAAAAGATAATTTACTAATCCTTAATGAAAATTAGATTGCAGCTGTTGTGATAAACCTCCTCCTTCCAAACCTACAATCCCACAAATGAAAAAGGGTAATAACGTCCCTCTGCAGAAATCAAAACATGACCATTTGGCCAGCAGACAAGTGAAGGCACAGTGGCTCTCAGCAGAGCCAATTACCACTAGAGAATAACCACATGAAGTGCCCCATCAGGGATAATGTTATAAAATTGGGGAGCAACGCAGGAAAGATTAGGGAAATGTATCCTGGTAGTATTAGGAATGGATGTTTTCACAAATTGTTTTATGTCCAAGTATCCATGACTACCACCGCCTATGAAGCTCTAACGTTGGTCATAATAAGTAGGTAAAAGACAAACTCATGTTTAAAATATGCTAATTTCACAAATACCAAGTTTTCTACTGAACATCCGGTTCCTGTAGTTTTACAGACTGAAGCGATTTCTCATCGGATCTTAAGCGTCACCCACTGGCCAGTCTATACATCAGGGGTGGAAAATTCATGCCCTCGGTGGCTGGTGTGCTGCAAGTTTTAGATGTTTCCATGCTTGGAAAATTTCTGCTTGGAGGTATCTAAGAATTTCATGAGCCAATTTTCATTCCTTACCTCCTTGATCTTACTTGGGGATACACAGGGTGCCTGTTGCCGAGAGACAAATGTACACAATGGACAAGTTGCAGCCTGACAAGGGCCGACACATTTCAACAAGAAGTGAAAAGTTGAATAACATTATATTGGAGCACCAACAGTATTTTTATTTCTTGCATAAATACTGGAATGTGTTAATAAATCCGTTTTTCTAACCAAACTCTTCTATTTCGGCATTTAGGGGCAGTCTGTGTGCAGCTGAGCTTGTGCACATTTTGGTGTTAAATCCTTGACCAAATAAAAATGCGGGATGTCGTCGTAAGAACACACGTTCTGCTCAGCAGTAAGATCATTAACTTGACCCGTTGGTCTGCAGAGCATAAAATTAGTCTGTGAATTGGTGTTAGGCCCCTTCAACAACTGTGTTGCCACATGGCTCCAAAGCAAATTAAGACGATTCTTCTTTATCTCATTAAAACACATTAATTTACTTTAAGCAGACTGCCCAACTGATGCAAATTTTCCCATCAAGGAAAGATACAATTTCATGATGAAGGCAGAATGGTTACCTAGTGGTCAAATACACAATTAGCATGGTTGGTTAGCTCGAAGCTAATGCATTGTAATAAGCCCATTTAAAACAGGACATCCTTTGGGGCAGGCGTTGCTTTGCTCACTTTTAATGCTTTCTTAGCTGTGTCACATTTAGTTAGAATATGTTGGCTTCCTAACTTATTTGAGAAGTTTTGAGATTATGCACTCTGAAAGCTCCCAATATCGAGTGTTTAGCAACTGTCTTACCATCCCATTGCACTTTACTTTGCAGAACCTGGTAGGGTGCATGACTTCTGAATTCCTCCCATTTCAAAGCAATGCCACAGCGATCACTGCGCAATATAACACAAAAACAGTGATACAGTTGGGGAAGTTGAGTCATCAAAATTGGTTGAATTTCAGCAGCCACAGAGCAAGAGCAGCAACACATTGTTAAGGAGATTAGAGGAACAGTCAGAGGAGAGAATCGCCTTTACTTTAATCCCATATGGGTTTAAATGGAGACGAGCAGACGCTGTTTGAACGTCTGTGAAACCGGGGCAACTGTCAGTTTGGATGGGAAAAAAAAGAAGAGAAAGATGGAGTGTAGCCAACAACCAGAGGTTCTAGAAACTGAAAGGTATAGCAAGTGTTGTTTGGGAGACGTATGAGGAATGCAGCCGAGTGCGTGACTAAACTTAAAATCAGTTTGGCACTAAAACACAGCATCTTTCACACTTTTTTTTTTCTTTTCTTCTTCTTCAAGCCAACCAAAGTGCTTTCCTTTGAAATTACATTACGCAGTCAAAATATGGGAGTGAATTAAGGTTGTACAAACCTACAATGTAACACATTTTCATCATTTAGTGAGAACAACCTGACACAAGAGAATTTAAAAACTTGCTTTGCTAGAGTAATGAGGTGGTGCGACCATTTTCCAGTGTTCACACACTTGACGTTTTCTCCCTCTGTGAAAGAGTGTATCGTGCTTAATGCAATCCGTCTGTACATTAAATCTCCAGAGGGAGAGTTATAATTAAATGGATGCAGAAAAGTAGTTAGTTTCTAAGTGTAGTGCAAATAAATGCTAACTTGGCCGTGAAAGGCTAATTTAAAAAGGTGCATTAATAGAGAGGAGGGAAATAGCATTTGAAATTCGGGGGGACATTGCTGAACAAAATGAGCAATACTGGGAATGAACACTGCAAATAGCTGCACTATTTAACTTCTAGAAGCCTCTTTGTTTTGACTCATTTATAATTAAGGTCAGTTAGCATACCGCAACTCATCAGTGATACAAACTAATCAGTGATACAATGCTGTACCCGGGGTAAAAGGATGTCGTTGTCTTAGCACTGTGCTATTCAGGTGCTAAAATCAGAATATTGTTTTAAAAAATTGTGCCATTTCTCTGACATGCTGCCGAATGTTTGACATGACAAGTCTGAAGATGTTAATTTCTCGTCATTTCTGTGAAGACGTTACTAAAGGCAAGCTGGCATTTGCCTTTGGCCAGTTGTATCTGACATAACACTTTGAGTGTATGCGACATATTTTTAAATAGACAGATTGCTAGATTGAGATTAAAAAGTTGAACTTTACCTGTTTCCATACATCTTAAATGTCTGACGGTATTAAGCATTGTCATAGAAACAGTTTTTGAAGCCATTGCCATTTTTAGTTTATTACTAATCCTCATCACTAATTATGAAATTACTTTCAATATATCACACCATTGCATTTTTTGCATATATTTAAGTGCTTGATCAAATTGAGGTCTACAGAAAACGGACAAAAGAGTGGAGGAAACTTGAGTGAGTGATGGCTGTGTGGATGAAAATCTCTTGTTGTTGTTGAAGGGATTAGTCTGCAGTGATGGGCAACAGTATCATAGATGTCCTCTTGCTACAACAAATGTATGCAAATGCAGAACACATCGGCAGCAGAAGACGGACAGGTGCCACTCCTGTCAGCAGAGAAAAAGAAACTCAGGGTACATTTTGAATAAACAGGGCAGTTCCTGAATTCCACTAGATCAGGAGATTGTTTCTATAAACTAGTAAATGGATGTGCATGTGGCTCATCTAGCAGAAGGTTCATGGTTATAAAAGCCAGATAGTTATGGTGGATGTTTCCTCAGAGACTAAACAATATGACTATAAGCTTGCAAGGTTACTTTAAGTTTTATTTAGATGTATATACTTGCTTTGGAAATGGCCTTCCCTGTCCTGAGGGACAGCATGGGTCTGCGTTGTTTCAGCTTTTTCGAGGTTTTCAGAACCTCTGGATTCCATTTGCACACAAAAAAAGAAATAGGGAAATATAATATGAATACACACTGCTGAGACCTGCGCATAAAACTAAAAAAAAGGAATATCAAACATTATGGGGTAGAGCAGCTGGGTCCAGTTACAAGATTTACCAGAAACGTATGAGCAGCTGTTATTGAAAGAGTAATAAAGGTTTCAACACGGTTCACAGATGCAGTTCCAAAATGTAAAAATGTTTACTTGCTATTAAGTTTTTTTTGGGGAGGCTGGGAGGATTTGTTGTAATCAAAAGTGTATCTTGTTAAATTTACAACTGCAATCACAAAATTATGCTGGGAAATAAAATGTACTTTCAGGTTAATATCACAGATGTTATTTGGCTGACTCGTGCAATTTGTACTGATACATATTTGCCTACTTTAATATCCTACATGATGAATTAAAACAGTCAGTCATTTATCGATTGTTCAGACCCTAGTTTTATCTAGATCAAGTGGTATTTCTGTTTGGTATATTGAAAAAATGTATTTATTCTTTTCATACTTTATTTCAAGTACAATGTAGCAAAATCAACTGCATCCATCTGCTGTGAAATGTAATGGTGCATTTTTGAAAAGCTAAGCTATTCTTTGGCAAAAATCACTTGTTGTGAAACAAATCAGTTTTTAAAGAATTATTAATCAGTTTCTGCATCAGTCAGTTCAGGTCCAGACAGACTATACATTTTGATTTTCACACCTTTCTCAATTGAAGTGTGTCCCAATGCCAACAAGAAATAAAAGAAGAAAAGAAAAAACATTTTGTGTTGCCACAAAACATGACAAATCTGGGTATTTTACGTTTTAAATGAGAAATGGTCAGATTGACTTGAAAATAAAAGCCTTTCATTTGTTGCAAAGTGATTTAAAATGAATATTGCTTTCTACTTGTCCAAAACAGAAGAGTTATGAGTGGGCCTCAAAGGACTTAATTAGTTTTGGACAAGGTGCATATGATAGCAGCAGAGAAAATAAATGCTTAATATTTCAACAATTGGAGTGAAAATATAAACACGAGGCTGAAATGCCTAACTTTTATTGTAAAGCTATGGTCATTTGTTTAAACTCAGCTTGAGTCATACTGGATTCATACTTGGGCAAAATAGGGAGGGAAATAATAGCTGCTTTCATAAACCTATTCAAAAGACATGGATGCCAAAGGCTTTTACAGTTCTAACAGCTTAGATTCATGGAGGTATAAAATTATGACACCTTGGTGGAATGAACATCCCAGCACCTCTCCGCACTTAGTTATGGATAGTTTTTGTTCTGCAGTTTAAACAAGGCCTGTACATCAGATCAATAAATCTGCATTAAAGGTCTCTTCCAGTAGGGCTTATGCATCAAATAAATAATTCAGTAGACGAGGATACCTCTTGCAGCTCTTATATTTTATCTGACCATCGTAATGCGCTGACTGGACGACTCTGTAAACCAGTATATGTATTGGAAGAGGTCAGAAGCAACATTTTCTGTATTGTTTATTCAAGAAGTTTTGCTTCCTCGGGTGTTTGGAAGGAGACAGACAGGAGCTGGCGGAAAACTTTAATTTTTTATGGCAATTCAGAGGTTGTTCTTTGGCTTTGTCTGTTTTGAAGTCTGGACTGAAAGGCTCTCACTACCAACCTCCACATGACAAACGGCAACGACTTCTTTTGTTTGATGAGCAACAGGCAACCGAGATCTAACTTTGTGAAGGTGCTGACAAGAAAAGCAATTATTAAAGAGAAGCAAAGGTTTCCTGGAGGTGGCCATTGGCTGAAAGCGAGCTTTTGACGGCAGCTAACAAATTCAAGTGAAGGGATAGCTCTGGAACTGTCCAGCGATAGTAAAAGCCAGACCTCTGCCAGCTACAGTAAGCTTTACAGGCCCCAGTTTGTCTTTCTCACCACAATATTGCCAGAAAAGATGCAGGGAGTTTGGAACCTTCAATTATTTCCACGCGCTTCTGATGAAATCTGCTAAAACTAAGCAAAAGGCATTACATGATGTGACAGGCAAGTGGCTCACTTCCCTGTGTTGCACATGCGAGCGCGTCTACCGCAAATGCAGCATAAGCAAAGCTAAGCGGCTGCTCTGCCTCGTCACGCCTTTTCAGTGCTTCTCCTACTCAGGCATCAAACACCATAAAACATTTTCGCTTCTTCCCATCCTGGCACAGGCCTGTTTGTCTCATCCTTCAAAGCCAATCCTCAAAGACGGATTATGTTTCAGTTTCTCCTTCAAAAAAGGGAGGGAAAAAAGAAAGGCGGAAGAGTGCGAGTGCTTTGGAATAGAGAAAAGATGAGGACGATGTGGCAATTTACAGTACTTTGCAAAAGTATTCATACCCCTTGAACCTGTCTATGGTTTGTCATGTGAAACAAAAACTGTTTTACGTGATAGACCAACATGTGGTAGAGTAAAACTGTGATGTGGAGGAAAAATAATACTTGGTTTTCAAACATCAATGTGTTTTGTTTTATTTAAACAAGTTCCAGAGTGAAAAGTACCATTAGGTCTTGGCACTTTGTCTGACTCATCATCCAGTTGACACAGTCTTGTACTTTATTAGCTTTATAATCCAGCATAACACATTGAATCTTGACTTTGTCATCATTCCACTCGCGTTTCATTGGTCATCATTCCTGTTCTTGTTGTGTGACTTTTTGTGGTGGTTCAATACTCCATGTTTTACAGGTCTAAAGTAGTAGAGATTAGTTTTTTGGGCCTCTTTTGGTCTGTCCCTATTGATGAAAACATTTCTGGAAATGGTCCTGTGCGGAAGTGTTTTTGAAGTCCACTACCCATTTTAGAAAACAATGTTCTTGTCAACTGGCTGGAGCTGGAGCTATTTTTCCAAGAACGGTTAAAAATGTCTTTCTCGATGTAGCTGGTAGAGACATACCCCAAAAGAGAAACGGAGTTGTACAAAGTAACAAACTCAAGAGGAACTGAACACAAATATATGCCACACTGCTCAACCTGCATCATTTTCTTCCCATCCCATAATCGTGCACCACTTTGTGTTGGCGTATCACATAAAATCCCCATTAAAATGTATCCAAGTTTTTGGTTGCAACACGACAAAACATGAAATGGCTCAAAATGTGGGTTTCCAAGTCACTGTCTCTGTTTTGAAAGTTGCTCTTTGAATCTGGGGCAACTTCTATCCATTTAGAAATCTTCCAAAACTGTTTTTATTCATTTCTGCCCTCCTACACCGACGTCCTACCCTCTTCTTTGCCTTTCCCTCTGACTCAACCAAACTCCGCTCGGCATCCTTGACAGTAGAGAGATCACAGGAGTTGAGAGTAATGAGACACAGACTAGCTTGTTTCCACTGTATCCTCTCCTTCATTTTTCTCTCTATCCATACTTTGCTGCCTCCCCTCCCAACACGCAGTCAGTCATTGTCTGCATCTCTGCATCTCTGCAACCTGCCACGAACCAGGGTATAATTCATTACCGACTGATGCCAGGAGTGCTGAGACAAAAAAGGTGATGAAATCAAAACACTGTCGGTTGAAGCCCACCCTCTTCCTTTGCTTTACCGCTATTCTCTAAAGCTCTCTCTCTCTCACTCCCTAACACTATTTGCTTTGAAGTCTAAACCTGACTCAGCAGCCGCGTTCCCCCTTCAGCCCCACATGACCGAGGCGAGCATCAATGTCAGGCAACCTTGGCAAAGACTTACGGTGAGCAAGCCTGACACGGGCATGCAAATAAATTAGACGCATGCAAAGGCACATCAGCAGTGACCGCAAATCACATATTCAGGAGCGGGGAGGCGACAGCGCCACACTCAGATGCACTCGAATAAAAACACACGGTCGATGGGGGTGGGGGGTTGGAGGTGACGGGGGTGTGGGTGCCTGGAGGAACGCGACGCGGAGCGAGGAGCTAATTCTGCTACGCCGAATGACAACGACATGGCAACAGGGCTGCGTCACCAGCTGATAGCAGGAAGACAGAGAGAAGTGGGGAGTGAGGGGGCGGGAAGAGGGAGGAATGAACAGAGCGAGACGGCGCGCGTTGGCAGGAGGTGTAAAACGATTGGAGGTAAAGAAGATTGAGGTAGGGCCGGGGCCATAAGTTATGCATTCACACCTGCTGTTTTCTTCTTCTGTATTTATGAGACTCTGTCCACTCTGAAAGTCAATGATCAAAGAGAATCAGAGGCTGTCAGTGAACAACGGCTGAGGTGGGGGCATAGATACCCGCACCTCACCCCCGATCCTGCTTCACACCAATCCACAAGTCCTGCAACACAACACATGCAAATGTTACTCAGTACTGGAAATCCCGTTTTTGTTGCATTCCTTCCACCGCCCAAACAGATAACACTTAGTGTTCAACTTATAACTGTAATACTGTGCATTTTCCTCCTTTCCAAATGTCAGTCCCCATTTTGTTTACTGCATGATTAGATTGGTGACCCAGTAAGTAACTGCCATTTGGCACACTTTTTGACAGCTCAGTGGGTGGCAGTGGTGTTCCAAGAAAGATGAAAACAAACAATGTTCCTGCAAAAGAAAAGGGAGGAACATATTTAATGTTGGCATGAATGTAAATAACACACACCTTAAAAACGATATATTATTTTACTTTTAAAGGTTACTCTTTACTGAAGGAAAACAAGAGCCGTCTCTTTAGGGATCTCAGTGTTGAAATGAAAAGTTTCCTTTGCTTGAATGCAAATGGCAAAAAATAAAAATATCATATTTAATTTTTTTTATAGTCGGGTTTGAAAAAGTATTAAACAGTTTATTAGCCTCAAAATGTATCTGTTTACGTAAAATATGTTTTTGTTTAGTTGTAATATATAATTTAACTGCTACAAAACATAGCTGGTTCAAAGACTATTGAATAGCTAAGGTGCTTCACTGATAGGTTTGATTGGGCAGAAAACTGACCTGACCTGAACTCATGTGGGATAAATATTGGTAAATATTGGATATCGGGCTTAATTTTCAAATCGGCTTATAACTCAGCTTATAACCTGTAACAATTATTGCATACTTTTAAATTAATCTAGACAAAAATTACATTAAAAAAACTTAAATTATACTCAGTGTAGTCATATAAAACAAAAGCCCCACAAATATATATTTTTTTAATGTGTGTGCTTCAATTTTTAGTTTTCGTCTTCATTCTCCTGAGTCAGTTTTAGATGAGTTGTCACTTTTTATAGTTTTTGTATTCATGTAACCTGCAGGAACCTTTGCCTTTAAAATATGAATAATCTTCATCATTTAAATACCAGCTTTTTCAAAATGTTCCTGTGATCTGAGACATAGTAAGAAATATGAAGCTATCTATAGTTTGTACTTCAGTCAGCAGAATAAAGTCCATTGATGAATGAGAACTAAATAATGTATTTAAATAAAATAAAGTGCAAAAGGATTTAAAGATCAAGGAATGAACAACCAGCCTCGAAGCGTCCGTTTTTTAAAAAGCCTTTAATTTGACAACCTGGTTTTCCTTCTGTGCCTACATTTCCCCTCACCAAATGCTAACCATAGCTCGATTGCCACAGGGTGGAACAGTGGAGCTGAGGTTGAGACCTGACAGTGAAAACAAAAAGCCTGATTTGAACCTGCATGTCAGATACAGCTTCTCTGTGTGCAGTTTGTATGTCTTCTTTAGTTGCGTGGGTTTTTCTCATCTGCTCTGGTCTCCTCCCACATGCATGTTGGCTTAACTTGAGATTCTGGCCATAAGTTTTTTTTTTAATGGACTTGCAATCAGTAATGTGTGCATGTTCTTTTTTTGATAATAAGGTTATTTTAAATTGCACAACCTTTTAAAAGTCTATTTAAAAAAATTATATTGCATTATGTGTAGTAACACAAATTATTTGAATGTTTCTTCCTGCATAGACTGATGATAAAATATAAATAAAACTTTATTTTTTAGCAACATGCTGCACAATATACGTTTAATTTTGCTGGTTTCCTGATATATTCCTTGCTTTAAAGTACATTAAACAAAACCCCAAGACAAAATTTGAACAAACCAGGACACCAAAATAATTTGGTAACATAATAAACAGAAAAGTAGTACCAATTTGTGTGCACTTTCTCTAAACAAAGAGCATAAAAGTCATTTTAGAGCCAATTAAAACGTTTTTTAGTTGGTTGAGAAACTACAACACAAAAGGGAAATAAAATTTCATTAGAGAGGATGAAGCTAAAGTAATGATCTCACCACACTAGTATCAACACTGATATATCAACATAGAGATGCCATGTTGGTATTTTGGATCAATCTGTCTGCCTCTACTGGACAGTTATTCCAAAACCAAATCAAAACTTATTTGGTGCTGGATAAGAAATTCGCTTTAGTGTCGCTTCAGTATATATGGTCACGTATCCAAAGTCGACCGTTATGTATTTACCTTTCATTGAAGGTCATTCCAATATCACAGATGATCTGTGAGAGACTTTTCTTCATCAAAACTTTTTACAAGCAAAAGAAACGCTGCACTTGCCAAGCTATTACACGAAAAGATAATTAAATTTGATAACAGAAACAATTAATTCTGCCTTTTTTGCATTAGTCCGGAAAGTCAGGGACTTCATTAACTTCCACACAGTTAGTCTATTCAGTAATTTAATTCATGAATTTAAACATCTGGCGGTGGTATGCAGCAATTTAGTCCTTGGTGCTGGTGGATGAAAATCTGAGCTTCGTCTCCTGAAGAAAGACGTAAAGCTACCTATTTTAAACAGTTAGGGAAGATTAATGTAGATGGATATAAAAAAGATGTGATGATTTGAGGTTGGATTTTAATTTCAACTTTGAAAAGATGTTGGCATGTGGGAAAAGTCAACGTCGTGATGCTTGATTTACATAATTCTGGTTGTTTGTGGGATTTTCTTGTTTCTTTTCTCTAAAATGGAGCCATTGAGTTTTTAACCCAAGAAGTTCCCATTTAGTTTCCTGATCCAATCTGAGTTCAATACTTATTTCTAACAAAACCGACCGCATTTTTATGTTTTTCTTGCTCAGCCTTTTGGCCTTGGTCAGGCTCGCCAAGGATTCCCTTGCGCTGGGCGATTCAGGAAATAAGGTCAATTTACACAAAACACAACAGCCAGAAAAACCTTGTCCATCAGAACCTCTATCTGCAAAAGCAGCTGAAAAGCACAGACACTCATCCAGTCATTTAAAATGTCCCTACTATTCATATATATCAGCTCCATCATCCCTCTAGTTAAAACCCGCCAAAATAAGAGTTACTTGTTTTACTAAATATACTTGCCCGCTTCTTATGAACCAAATATAATTTTCTGCCTCTGCTGAATCTTCTTCTTGCACATCTTCACTAGAGGCACCAACAGTGCCAGAGTGTGCTGATATTTCCTTGTTGAAGAAATTATCAAGAGAGTCATAGCTCAGGAATGGACCAATCTACTCTGCTGTGGTCCCACCATCTAAATAAGGAGTGAGATATCAGGGTCGACGCAAATCCAGCGAGTGTGACGTACTGCATTGGCAGATAGAATTATCTTAAATTTAATTTTAGTTTTATTTCCATTTATCTGTCAAACTATGCAGCTTTTTTGACTCAAGCGGCTGAAACAAATTTCTACTTTGTTCCACTTTTGTTCGTGAATCTGGCAGCACAGATGGGCCTCGCTGAAGTAGCTGTCAGGAGGGTATTGTAGATTTTAATTTTTTTGTGTGTTTTATTATCTAAAGTAGATGCATTCAACCAACAGGTTTCATGTGTTTGCAGCTGCTCGTATCAGAATCAACAGATGCTGATTGGTTTTAGTGCAAGGAAGGGGCAAAAAGTGTGTAGATGTAGCACGAGGGGGGAGAGAGGGAACGCAGTTGGGATTGTCAGTCCACCAACAGAGCAGCAAGCATGAAACATCAGTTGAGTCAGGCTATCTAAAGTCACATTCAGTGTCACGCTGAGAGGAAGTCTTACTGCTTATTTCTCTGCCAAAACGCAACACAGAGCAGCGAACAAGCCGTTACTGCGGAGGCTTTTTTTTATTTTTTCTTCCGTCTTTCTGCCCCTCATGAAAAGTAAGCAGCTGTTTTGAAGACACCACTGAGTTACATTATTGTTCTTTGCCTGCGTCTTCAAAAAATGTCATTTTTTGTTTTTGTCACAGTGTGTGAGATGGCAAGCAGCAGCCCACCTGTTTCATCTCAAAGAGATGACAAGATTGCAGGGCTAGACGCCTAGCAAATTATTCAAAGTCTCCGAATCAGAAGAAGGAGGGGAAGGGAAGAAGAGAGAGCCAAAAGCCTGGCCTGTCATTCTAACTCTTGTCATCTGTGCACACACAGGAGACTCGCTGAACTGAAAAGACAAACATACTTGGTTTGTCGCGCTCGGAGCCTAACGTCGAGCTTGCATCCCCTAAGGTGCAACGTGTCACATGGAGCTTATTCTCATAAAGTGGAAATCCAGCAAACCAGAGAGCGGGGTCTGTAAACCCTCCGTTCGTCTGGTGCAGTGAGAGAGCAGGTGTTGCTTGTGGAGACCTCAGAGCAGAGAAACCGCCGGAGTAGCGCTGTTCTTACCGCCACTTGGTGCGGCGCTCGCAGGAGAGTAGTGGGCATAGTGAATCAGCAACCGCACAAGCGTACACTGAGAGCAAAATGAAAGTACATCTGCTTTCAATTCTATTTATATATCAAGAAATAATGTAACCTGGTAAAAACCAGCTCCTTATTCTACACTTTGCTTTGTAAAGAAGGTCTACGGCGTTGACTATCGGCAAGCGATTGCTTGTTGGAGGTTTTGGACTTTGTTGAAGTCTTACTTTACCCAATTGGTAATATTTGACGGTGACAAATGTAATGTGCCAGTTTACTGTCTGCGGTGAGCCAATCCCACCCGCTACCAGACAGGCCTGTTGGTAGCAGGTGGGCTAGTCTGCTGCTCACACTGCTCAGCTCCTGCTCCGATCAATGGCATCAGTTGCTTCAGTGAGCAGATCCTCTCCTCAGACTGAGAGGCTTATCGTCACCAACTGGACTCTCATCAACGTCAGAGTCCTGTGTGCAGCAGGAACCCCGTCTTTAACCAGCTTTAACCTCAGCTTGAAGAGAAGCTACAATCCACACACAGGTTTCATTTTTGCCTCAGGGAGCTCAGTGTAACATTTCGCATACCCCTTCCATTTGCACGAAAAACATTTTATACTTTATCTTTTTTTTTCTTCTTCTTTTTTAAATTATGTAAAACAAACTAGTGTTGGATCACTTAGGGGAACATATCCAGTCTGTATTAACATAATGCAAAGGATGAGGAAGCCACTGCGAGGTCTGGGAGCTAGGATAAAGCTTAAAGCTGTCGGAAACCACAATTTCCTCGTGATTTTTGGTGCTTAACACATGCAACAATGGATGACTGAATTTATTTATTTTTTTCCTATTCAGTATTTGCCTGTTGGTCGTTTTCAGTGGAATAATCAGCCGTCTTGTGAGCTCCAATGGAGTGGAAAGAGCTGATATTAAGAGACCATTATACTCTACATCTTTTCCATCTAAAGTTTAAATTTATGGCTATATTTCTTTTTAAAAGGAGCAACAAAGAAAGAAAAAAAAACTTGTTATAATGTTTTTGAATTAACCTTCTAAATTAAATCCAATATCCCAGCATTTACTGCCTTTAAAATGTACTCACACCTGCGACGGCTCTTATTTCCACTTGAAAGCGACACGTCCATCGTTGCTACCGACTTGGTTTTTGCCATGAGGGCGACATTTCATGGCCCGTCCCGACTGAAAGCGTGCGGAGAGAGTACGAGTTGGAATAAATCAAACTTTTGCACGTTGAAAATCAGAGAGGCCACACTCCCCTGGTGTAGAGAACTAACATTCTCGTGTTGTGACCGCATCCTGCATCCCTTTTTGCCCAGAGTGCAGAAAAGACAAAACCAGAGTCTGCATGCATACGATATACATAAAACGGGGGGAGTAATGTATTTATTTATTTATTTATTTTGCACTACAGGCAAAACTAAGGTTTGTAGGCTGTATCAAACTGCAGCTGCCCTTAGCAGCTTCGACACAGAGACGAAGAGTGCCTGTATGTTGGAAAATGTGGCCCGGGTGTCAAAAGAATGCCTGAGGGTATAACATGAAAGAAGGTAAACAAAGGACTGGGGCAGTACATGAAGGAACGCTTCTCGTTTGGTCTTTGTAGAAAGACACAACTGAAATTCAGATTCCTTTGTTGTTTCTCCTAATTGTTTTGGGAGAAAACTGACAATGATGAATGGATATGTTGGAGGAGAGCTTTCAAGCCTCCTGCCTTTAGCTTAAACAGTAATATTTCACTGTCATGCATCTCAGATAACTGGATGATTGAAGCGAAGAGAAGGCAAAAGAAGAAATTAGTTGATTACGACCTCAAAATGTCAATAGAGAATGTCGATATGGGTAGTTCATAGTAAAAGAGATTCTGTCGTGACATTTTCTTTTTGTTTGAAGGAGATAAGTAACATTTAAATAAGTTTTTTTTTTCTAACGTATAAATTATTTGGCAATATCAGAGTCTTGGGTAGTTAGTAGGGATGTGGCACATACCTTGGTATCAAAGTTACATTTCAGTACTTTTAGTATGTTATAACCATATTTGCACACTTTTACTTGTACAACCAATGAGTGCTAAGGAAAATAAATGGCGCTCATGGATTGGCTGCTTTACAAGAAGCAGCCAATAGCGTGTAAAGTGACGTTGTACTTGGATGTTTTAGTTCCTCAAATGATATTTACTTTGAATTCTTCAGATATGCTTGTTTATTAATCTGTGAATATGCAGGGTTTCTTTCTGCTTCTCAAAAGCCGCTGATATAAATCCAGATCCTAGAAGGCTGTGCTAAAAATGTAGCCTTTCAGTATCATTGTTTGTGATATTTGGAAGATATCTATATGCTGAAAAGTGTTCAGCCACAAATGTTTCCAGCAATTGGAGGAGCTGATTGAATCTACCTTTGGCCAATAATATTTTCCAGTGCAGAAATGTCACTTTGTTTCAGGTGTTTTTTTTATTATTTTTTTTTTTGCGCTGTAATGGCTTAACTTGAATGTGAGTGAAATATCACCTTCTTGTGTTATACGCAACTCCGGTGATTTATGAGTTTCAGCTCGATGATTGGAGCTGAAATTTAATAAACAACAGAGTCCAGACGGAGACTGCAACATGTAGAGAAAAATGGTAAAAACCACTCTAATTTCCTAGTTTCTCACTGATGTCAAAATAGCAGGAATGTGTATAGATGCTGCAGCACCGTTTTTTGCAAAGAGGTCATTTATAAAATAGGGACGCCTAAAAACTGAATTTTAAACTTTTCTTGTGTACATAGACACAGTTTATGTCTAAGAAGATGGCACAAAAGCAAGTATTTAAAACTTATATATTTTTTTAATTTTTCTTCACCATAATTATTAAATGTGATGAAATGCAGAGCTTTAGCATCATGAGTTTAAGGAAAAAGTACAAAGGTAGAAGAGCAAAAGCAAAACAAGAAAGACAAATGTGTTGATAGGCCAACTATCTGTACTTTATGTGGAAGGCAACAACAAATTTAAGTTCAATAAGGAGTTCTGCTTGAAGTCTGCTAAATTTGCAATGAATATATTCTATTTAAAAGGGTAGGTGCGGCAGGAAACATCCTCCAGAATACCTCATCGCCATGGTGACGCACAGTGGTGGGAACATCTTGTTGTGGGGATGTTTCTTGAGTTGAGACACTGCTGTCTGAGTTATCTCCAAAGGAACTGTAAATTGGAAACCTGAACAGTTGTTGTAAAGTGACTAGAAGATACCAAAGATATACATCACAGACTCAGAAAACTGATTATGTACCTTGTTAAGACCAGCCTCCTTATGCACTGGGAAAGTGCTGGAAAAGAAACATTTTATATGTGTGACAGGGACTTGATGTTGAGGTTTGTCTGGGGAGAAAATTAGAATAAATTAATTAAAAAAGGGATGCTTCATGTCCTAAAGCAACTCTGTCAACATGGGAAAACACGTGCATTAGCAATAACGGTAGACGAGCGACGATAGACGACTGATGAAGGATGAACCGTATTAAAGGCTGTGACCTGTTCCGTTTGTTTTTTTGTGGCGGGACGCATCAGTCATTACAGCCCCTACAAGTAGAATGTGTTATTTATGTCCGTGATGCTGTCACATTGAACTCGCACTTACATGTCCACCGAAAACTCTTTGTATGAATAATGTAGGTTCCGGGGGGGAGTGGGCGTAAGTGTGACGAGCAAGAAAGAGGGACAGAGGTGGATACAAATGGTCAGATTCACAGTCGGAAAGAGATGCATGCGGTACATGTCTCTTGGCAGCAGATCAAACAGAGGAGGACTGTAATCCTGCGCCGAATGTCAGAGAAGAAGAAGGGAAAAAAAAGCAGCACAATCTCTTGACAGTTGAGGAAAAGGCAGAAAACAAAGGGAGGGATGGAGCACTGGCGCAAAACAAGCCCTGCCAGGAACTACAGCTTCAAGGCCTTTAGATGTGAGGGAGGGAAAAAAACATAAAGAATCTGACTCAATTCAGAGGGAATTATTTAAAAGATAATACAGAGGGAGACGGAGAAATGAAGCAAAGAGGGAGAAAATGAGTAAAGGATAGTTGGGAGGTTGGAGGGTGGTAGAATGGCACAAAAAAAAACAGAGGGGAGGATTAGAAGTTTTTTGTAGAGATAAGCAAGATAAAATTGAAACAGTGTATAGAAAAAAAGCCAGAGAATGTAGGCCAACCAGTAGCTCTAACGGAGGGTTAAGTTGCTAGCCTCCCTTGCTGCTTAATTAGCATGGCAGTGCCCTTAAAGAAAGCATTGAACCACCGCTTGGCGCTCTGGAGCTGCTCTCTCACCAGCAGCTCAGGGCCGTGGTTGTACTGGGCAGCTCCCATGCGGGCCGCTGTCTCCTCCCTCAAGCAGCAGCAGCAGCAGCTTCCTTTCACAGTCACCAGCTACAGATGAATGTAACAATATACATGGACAAGAAGCTGCAGCATGCGACTCCAGTCACAGTGGTGCTTCATCACTGTGCAAGTTGGATTTTAGCCATGGAGAAACTTTTTCAGCTGAATTATTTTCTTACTTCACCTTATTTTAGCCTTTAATATTATGCAAATGTTGTTTTTGGATGTTACTACCAATAAGGTGTGGCTAAAATGGGTTCTATCTTTTAAGAATGGTAGGAATTTGGTACAACACTGATGGAAGCACTTTAAGATGGAGAAGTTTAGGTGTTCCTCTCTTATTGACCACTTTGATGTTTTATTTAATATGAAATAAGAGCACAAATATCTAGCAATTTATTTTTTAGCTCATAAGTAGACTTTTGAGTTAGGGTTCTCTGTGCGCCTCTGGTAGTGCTCCAGGACTGAAATTGGATTTTCCTTCTCTGGATTGTTTGCATCTCTGCTGCTCCTCCAGAGTCACTATGGGCCTCTCGCTAGTTTCTAAGACCATTGCTTTCCTAGCTTAGCCGACATTCATTGTACGTGGTTGTCCCCGTAATCTTTTCATTATCAAATAATGGATTGAAAATGCTTGGAGAGATGATAAAATGTTGTAAAATGGCAAACTACGTGGATGTCTGACGGCCTTTTTTCCTTTATCTTCTATCTGCGGATGATAAGCAAAGAGTTCAAATCGTCTCCTTGTTTGAGTGGGTGGGGAGGAGATGGAGGAAGAGCATAATGGCACAGGAAGGCTGTGTGGGCAAGACACGTGGTTCACACCGTGTGGGGGTGGGGGTGTGTGTGTGTGTGTGTGTGCACGCTCCTCAGACAGTGAGGACGGTGGCGTGTGCATGCAGAAAGTGTTTTCTTCAACCGCGAAAGTAACACCGACTGTGAAAAGACAAAAGGAGAAAGGGGATTGGTGGGGGTATCCTTTGAGCAAACATAGAATTGAATTAAAAAAATCTTAATGTGAGTAAACTAAGATGGCCTACAAGGTTTGATTGCCTATTTTTACCCGCTGACATCTTTAAATACCAGGCATGTGTGAGCTATTTCACTTGGAACCAGATAGATGTGTTTAAATGATATACTGTATGTGACATTTCACCAAGGAGACTGCTTTTAAAAGAGCAATCCATTTTTTTTTTGTCACAAACCACTGAGAGCAAACACAATGAAAAGCACTCACTCATTGTCTTTCACCTTAATTAAACCATCCATCTCTGGCTGTCTGATACGAGGGAATAGTGCAGGGCAAATGCATGAGGAGACAGTAGGGATAAAGTCTAACTAAACTCTGAAAGAGAATTCCCCCCAACCCCCACAAAAGAAATGTATATATAAATATATTTAATGAAAGGAAAGAAAGAAATTAAGCAGGATTTGTTTGATTCGGTGTGTGATTGTGGCGTCGCTTGTTTGCAGCAAGCCCGTTATTTTCCCTGTCAATCATCAGCTTCATGCATTATTTGTTTGGGCCCCCCTGCTAGGAATAAGCACTTAGTTATATTTCTTTTCATACGCGGCGTCAAAGACACATACGATGAAACATACATGAAGGAAAGCACATAAGCAAACACACGGTGTGCTCTTTGTAGTGAAAATCCCATTGGAATCTGTTTTTTTTTTTTTTCTTTTCTCCCCTTGAGAGACACTCATCACCACCTGCCACTGATCTGATCAAAGTAAACCAGAATAGATTTTTGTTGAATTCAGACCTCAGATTTGTCAAAGTGCTATTTTCAACTGCAACTTGTGCCTCTCCTAGCCTGTTGAAACCTGTCACTCACTATTACTTAGTGAAGGCGCGACCCAGCATGAACCAGCAAAGAAGGAATTTTTTTTTTTTCTCTTTATACGTATCCTGTCAGGGCCTGAGCATCATATCCGCTAACCTGTCAGCTGCCACTCACAGCTCAATCAGAGTTTCATTGATTTTTAGCATCACCAGTGACGCGAGGCATCTGATATATTGAAAATGCACTATGTATCCAGGTCACCGACAAGATGTTGACTATTGTCTTTGTCCGTTTCTGCCACAGGATCCTGGGGGAAACCAAACTAAATGTACAAGTGGATCAGAGTAAATAAATGGAATATAATTTAAAAAATTGTCACTGGAGAATCCAGAACATAGGCAAAAGGTAGTGCATTCCTTGATTGGAGAAAAAAGACCAGATTCTGAAAAGTATTCAACTCCTTGGATGTTTCGATCAATGATTTTTTGGACCAAAATTGTCTGGTAGTGAAAAATGTGACTTTATATTGAAAAGTCTTTCTCAACTCATTCAAAAGTGGGTTGCAGACCTGTTCTCAGTTGTCTAGTTACACTCCTTGAAAGAGAACATTCAAAGTCTGTGTGCATACAGTTAAGGAGCGTGTTGTATCAGCTTATATTTTCTTGAAGTACCGAGGGAGGACCATTGGCTTCGCTTTGGAATCGGCACAGAAACCGACTGCACACTGAAGGACATAAAGTCAACCTCTCTTCGTTCTGGTGCTGCACTCTGATGTGCAAGCATACTTCCTTTGCTACTCAAGTTGTACTCAACCATTCTACACTCAGTGTACTGTAGCTTCTCAGCTCCGGTTCTGCTAAACACACAGAATCAGACTTGATATTGAGCGTTAAGAGTTAAGAGGTTTTGTTTTTATTTGGAGCAACTCTGGTGTTTACTGATTTAAGAAATTTCTTTTTCACATACGGTCAGCTTGGTCATGGGTTGTTTTTTCTTTCCTCTATTGAAAGAAACAGTTAGGAGCTGCACTTTGTTTTTACTCAACTTCATTCAATTTGATAATGTGGAAGAAACAAATAATAAGGGATATCTGGAATGCATCGGAAAGGAACTAAACTCAATCAGTGAAGCTTATTTAATTTGACAATTGCGTTTTGTGTGTTAAGTCGTATAACATGCCCTTTACAGAAATACATTTTGAATTTTAAATGCAATTTTTCCAACATTTGTTGTTGACTTTCGTAACAATGGGAATAAGTTACCAAATCTTCCTTTCGTTCTCTCACATTCAGAGAACAATACTAAAGTTTTGCCTTTATGCTAAAACTTTAACTTATAGACCAGATATTTGATTTCCCTTTGGACTTCTGCTTTATTGGAATGGAACGCTGTATGAGCTTGGAGTCATATGCACACCTATGAACATATTAAAGTAAATGTTCACTAGCCACCAGAGTGAGATTACACCAGCAAGCCCTTCTACTTTTACAGATCAGCACATATGAGATGGTGTGGAACTGCAAACCGATGTAGGCGATGATCCGCAGCCAATGTGCAAGGGAGGGATAGATAGCGGATAGAGGGATGGAGGAGGTAAGATGTAAAGGGGAAAGGTCACTTGTTCCTCAATTTGTTACTCTTTAACATATTGCTGGTGTGTTTAAACACAGACTGTAGCAGCAGGCAAATCCAAAGTCGACCGTTTGCTCAAATAGTCGACTAACTGAACAAAGAATATGAATAGTGATATATTCGTATACATTTGACTTTCAAATAAATTGAATAAAGGGTTTCTTGAGATTTAATTTAGCCGTTTTGATTGTTTCCGTCCATCTTGTTGCATTAGGATGAATTAGAGTTTGCTCGAGACCCCATATGATAAAAAGATATTTTATTTTTCAGTATCTTATTCTTGAAGAGTCCTTAACATTTTGGACAAACACTCAAGATATTCTGAAGCTTTTCTCCATTTTTCATTTCACAGTCCCGCCTCTCGACCAACACTACTTGTTCTCATCACTTCACCTTGCTTGTAAGTGCATTTTATACTACCGTCATAAATTGCTGACCAGCAAAGTACCTCACTGCAAGGAATTCATATGTCCTGAACTCCTGTGGGATTTGCATGAAATTACAAAGTCCCTTGTTACAGGATTGTCTCTGACAATAGAGGCCATTAGAGCAATACTTCTAAGAGGATATTTGATAATCTGGCAACCGTTATCTTTGCCGGATACACCACGAAAATATAAGTCTCTGGGAGAATAAGTCAACCCACCTATTGTCTCCGACAGAGCTGGAGCAAAGGCTTATGGGAAGCGAAAGTTGGAAATGATGTAAAGCAAATGAAGATTAAGCCTCCCGAAACGAATGGAGAAAAAAAAAAAACATTCTCATGCTGCATTTCATACAAATGAATGAAATGCATCGCAAGTAAAATACCAGTTTGGAGAAGTATTTGTCTTCTAAAGGCAGAATTTTCTTCTAAATGGAAGATGGCCGCCTTCCACCAATAACCAAAAGCCTGAACAGCGTTTGTGTTTGATTAATTTTAGTTTACATTTGTTTGTGTATGTCTTTGCTCAGTTAATCCTTAATGGATGAATATTAGTTTGACTTTGTTTCCGACTCTAGCTGATATCTTTTTGTTTTTTCTGAATTTTGTGGTTTATAAACGGCACAAATTAGCAGCATATTGTTATAGCTCCCTTCAAAACAAATAGATTTGATCAACAAACTGGATTTCATCTTTTAAGACTTTGCAGCTTTGTGGCGTTGATGTGCTTTCGCGGCGTATTGACGTCTCTACCAGACCATTTTCAAGAGCCTAACCATGTCTTCTCAATGATCACGCCAGACTTGGCTTGAATGGTTGGGGGAGAAAAGAAAAAAAAAAGGCCTGAATTGTCTCCATGTATTTTGCCCATAGCTGCTTTCCTCAACACCCTTTCAGAATGAAATGGTGCATTTTAAAGAAGAGGTGAAATGGAATCCCTGGATGCGCTCTCAGAGGTAACATAGCCTGAAGAAAGAGGGGTCGGTGTAGCGAGTCCTTTGACATTGCTGTCACATTGAGTGAAAGTCTTGGCTAAATGACTTGGATTCTGTGATTCTAGCTGTGTAGTCAGATGCTATGCAGGTGTTGTAGGCAATGAGCACTGAGATGAGTGATGGCCAATCTGATTAAATGTGACTCAGCCGTATCTGCATTCGTAATAGAATGATAGACAAAGTACATTCTAGCAAACAGAACTCTGTAGTGTCCCGATTTGACCAAAGAGACGGAGGGGTATGAATTTACAATTGCAAAGTCGTTTAAAGTCTTTGCCGTTTAATTTATTTTTAATTATAGCTGATTGATGTAACATAATTGCATCATAATAAAGCAGTGTATGAAATGTCCATCTGAATAACTTCACCGGTTAAATAAATTTAGTGGCTCCATTGATCCAATTTTACACATAGAGTTTGTTTCAAGGGCTTGAGAAGTTCTTTCACTGAATAGGGAGCTGTTTAAAGCTTCTGTTACTCTAAGGGGATGCCATTTGAAGATTAAAGGTAAATGACACTTTAGACTGTCTGAGCTGTGTAAGACACTCCAGACGCTAATTGCATCACACCAAAAAATGGCAGAATGTGGTTCCCCTGAGCATCTTTGGCCTTGTTTAATGTCATTTTATTGTTTTGTCCTTGCCAGACCTTTTTGTGTAACACATCTTGAAATCTTTAGGTTATTTTGGGGGGTAGAGTTTCTGTGTGGGAAACCACACAACATTTTTATCTTAAAAGCAGGCGGTTTTGTAAACATTTGTAATTTAGATCAAAATTATCAATTTGTAATTATTAGGAAGAAGAGTGCATTGTCACATTTTCACATTATTTAGCCTTTTATCGTTGCTAATGAATTTGATTTACGAAGAGTAGTTTTGCTAGTGCAAGTTTTAAATTTTAATATTTTATTTTCTGTTTTATATTTTAACATTTTTACCTGGACTTTTGCAACCATGTGTTGTTCAAAAATATACATCATAATAGATTCAGATTATATAGTTTAAATTGGTTTTAAAAATCAATAATGTGATCACCTTTCGTATTTATTTGCAGTATATTTCCTGCAGTCTTTCTCTTCAGGCACTTTGTTTTTATTTCTATCCATTATTCAGTTTAAACAAATTCATTTTATATTGGCAATTTCTTCCACAAACAACCATAAACTTAAGAGCAACCTTAAATTTTGTTGGGATGTTAAAGGAAACATGATAAATTTGGATTTTTCCATAAAAATGTAAAACTCTCATATCCTCATGGAATAGATAGAATTTTAATGTGGCAAAATGTGAAAAAGCATAAAAAGGAAATCCTTTTTGGTGGCTGTAATACAAAATGCAATAAAAAGTCGAATAAGAACCCTAATGCACCCCTTTTAAAGGCGTGATTCATTTCCAAGACTAACATCTCACTTAAATAAACTGGAGTAATAATTCAGGAAGTTCTTCATGAGGAGGATGGAGTTTATATGATTTGGATCTTGTGCAACATGCTCTGAGGATGTGGCGGCGGCCATCTTAATGAGTTTGGAGCTTATCACTGCTCACGAGAGAAAGCAAATCAATCACTACCCCTGCTCGGTGATGGGTATGTGGGAGGGAGAGTGGAGTGGGAGACAGAGAGAAGTAGAGATGTGACACGAGAGAGAAAGCTCGTCAGTCCTCTGGTGTTGTTTAGCACAACAGCCCGTTGCCGAGGATTTTCCTGAGGGACACTTGTTTTAATAAAAACTGGCCCCACATTAAATTCTAATCCATTAGTATGTCTGCTGAGCTCTGACAGTGTTTTATCAAACCACTGGAATAAATGAATGTTTCTTCATTATCGCAACTGGAGCGTTTCAGTAATATTGCTCCAGTGCTTTCTTGTGCCAGGGATGTGTTGAGGTTTGCATTGCAGCAATTCTGACTGCATGTGTTAATGTAAAGTGCACTTCCTGCCACTTTTAAGCTACATTTCTAACTTGGATTCTGCTTATTAAATGCATTTGTGTGACTGAGGAGACAGTTAACAAAATGCAACAGCATGAAGATGCCAGCAATGACGTTAAAGTCACAATTGTTACTGTGTGGTGAAAATATGTGCAAAAATAATCTCCATCTCAGACTATAGAGACTAGATTAAAACTGGTAAATGTTTGAGTTTCTCTGTGCAAGGTTTGAGACTTGCACAGAGAAAGTGTAATTTATCTAAAAATAAACATAAAAAATCCTAAACATGAAGCAGCTCATCTGAGAATGAGTTATTTTGTTGGAATTAAATGAAACCAAGACAAAAGAAAGTTTGATTAAATGAGCTGTTTATATATATATATAAGCTAAAGAAAATTGTAGATGGCTCCTGGAGATAAGTTAAATAAAAATAAATAGAAGCTAAATGAAACACATCATTGATTTGTTTGTGTATTTCACTCAATCAAATGTTTTGCATCAATTTCTCGCTTGAGTATTATCTAAACATATTTAAGAATTGTAGGAAAGCGTGGAAAATGATGGATGGTAAAGCCGCGGGCTCTTGTTTCATTAACTGAGGGTCAGAACATTCATTTTAATGCAGACTTGATAAGTGCAAACCTGGCAACTTCTTTCTTACCAGATTTATTGGTTTCTATTTTCCTTTTTTACATTAGCAGTAAACAGGAGCAGATGCTCGAGTGAGCAAATGGCTAAAGAGCTGCCTTCTTTCTTCAGGACAGATGACCATTAGGAGTATTTTTTTAAGATCTAGCCCTTAGTGTGATGAGAAGAGATGAAGAGCAGGACATCGATAACAGGAACTGGCAGTGGAGTGGATAATTAGCCTTAAAAAGGAACAAAGGATCAATACCCCACCCCACCATCAAAGTCCCAACCCCTCCTCGCTTTACAAAGCGTTTGTTCATGGGGAAAACAGGTTTGGACACAAGGCAGGAAGCTCATCTATCAGTCTGACAGAAAAGGCATCCACTGTTACTGATGAAGCATTGCTGGATTTTTGTGAAGAAATGTTACTTTGAAAGTTACGCGGCAATAATCGAGATCGGCGTGGCTAAAGTTTTCCACGTTATTTGAAATTTTAGGGATAACGAATTTCGTAAGAGTGTGCAGACTTAGGGGATATAAGGAAAAATAATCTATTAATCCATAATGGTCTCTTATAAATTTAAATATCACAACATTTGGCAACATTGTTGTATTTTAAAAACCCTTTAACCCATAATTGTCACCCCGATTGGGTTTCAAGGAAGCCAATGGGTCCGTCAGGACATCGGTGTCCTCTTCAGGTCATGGATAGATGTTTGCATTTCTTCTGAAGCTTTCTGCTAAAACTGAAGTTTTATAGTATGGTAGATATAAGTCATGAAAATATATTCATATCCTTTCACTGCAAGCATAAATTAGGGGAAAAAATGTTCTAATAATGGTTAAGAAGTATAACATTTTAGAAAACATTCACTTTATTTTTTTATTTTCAGATTCAGACAAGTTTAATTCTGAGAAATAATTTATTTCTGTGTGCATTGGTATGTAATCATATACGCACTCTTGTAAGCTTTCTCTTTCTTTGTATGGAAGAAATCCAATAGCACAACAAATGTGTTTTTTGTAGAAAAAAGCTTAACCGGCAGGAAATGCCATCGACACCCAGATTTTGCAAACGACAGTTTAATGAGCTATCCTGAAAACTTTATACTGCACTAGTTTTTTGTTTGTCTCATAAATCTTGGATAAAACAGCAGAAATGACTGTTATTCATGGGGCACATCTCTGTCAGAAAGACTGAGGATCATGAGGCGAGTCATATTGATTAGATCTGGTGACGTTATTAGCAATATTTGCATCTTGGTAAGCCTTATTTGTTACAAAGCTAAAAACTATACATTCATTTTATCCACAATTGTATTTATTTGTTAATTGCCAATAGAATAGTGTTGGAGTTTAGATTGACCTGCAAATTGAGAGCTAATCATGACTTACTTTACTTAAAAATTTGTTGTTTCAACATGACAAACTGTAAGAGTATATATTGCATTTTCAAGAAACAAATCAATGAAATCAAGGTCAAACCCCCGGTGAAGGCCTGCGTTTATGACAGCAGCATCTAGAATTGGATTGTGAACCTAAACAGGAATCAGTGGACAGAGCCTCATTGACATTCAGGGAACATCATGGATAGAAACCGAAGATGATCAGATACTTAAAGTATTAAAGTGCGGCTTGTTTCTGGCGTTGTCCTCCTTTTCTTATTCCTGATGAATCTCACCAGCCTGTAGTCCAGACATGGAGCACCACCTTTGTTGTTCCAAATGAAAAGGCCTTTTCATCATTAACATTTTCTCCAGGAGATGCAGAGTGATTAGGTTCATTCATGAGCTGCTACATCAAAGACAGAAAAAAATAATAAAAAAAAATAACTAGAGACGGAAAAGAAGAGAGGTACATTTTGGAGAAATCAAAAAACTCCAGCCACGGTTGGCCTTGTGTTTATACCAGCCTTTCCTGACTTTAATTATTAGCACATAAGTAATCTCAGAGGCCCAAATTGATTATTTGAATTTTCGCATTAACTTGGAACCTACGGGGACCTCAATTTCCACAGCATCAGAACGTTATCCTCGTTTGAAATCAGGTTTTATTTAAAACCTATTACCGGGTTTCCGAAGCACGCGGACGGCCAAGGCGCAGTAGTATGTAATTATCTTCATATGAATTATTAATTTCATTACACTGCGACTGAATAAATGTAGCAGGTTCAGTTAAGCACTTTGAAGGTGACAGCGGAAACATTACATTTTGCAAGACGAAAGTCGGTGTTTCAAAGGCATTTATTATTCATTGGATTTATTTATTTACTGCGTGAATATTTCACATTTAGCAAAGCGAGATATGTGACTTTATTTTCACCTTTAAGGATGCAGTGTTTTAATTGCATTATGAACCCTGTTTGCTCTGAGATGCGTAGATATAGTCTAGTGTGACTGAGATTCACCTTCCAGCAGGTCATAAGCTACAATGGAATCAGAGTTTTTATGTTTTCAAATGGCCTAGTCAAATTTTCAGCTTAAATCTACTGATTATGTATAGTAACACATTCAATCTGACAGAGTTTTAGCTATTTCATATGAAAATATCCCAATGAAACACTGAAGTTTTTGTTGTAAATGGAAGAAAATGCAAACATCATGATTAAAGCAGGGTACTGCAAGCTCTTGACAGTTTTTTTTCTCATTTTTACTTTTGAGTCTACTTGGACTGGAATTTGTTCATGCCCCATTTGCAAGAAAAGATCCTTTACAGAGCACAAAGGTCATACGGCGTAATCATCAGATTAAGAACCAGCCAGCTGTAAACTGCCCAATCGTGGAGCCATTAGCCGTTAACATCCTGTCAGCAGAAAGCAGAGGAGGCATTTGAATTTGAATCAAGTAATCTCTACGGTATCTTAAACAGTAGGGAGACTGAAAAATAACACTTAACCATTGGTGATTTGCCTTTAACAGAAGTTAGAGCCAGTGCAGTGGTGCTGAAAGAGTCAGAATTCAAAGCTTTAACATTTTTAAAATGGACAGGCCATTTACAGCTGCCCAATTAACTTTGTTTTATTTCCCGCAGAGGGAGACAGGATTTTTTTAATGTAGCGCAACGACCCCGCCCCATACTGGGATTATAGCCGCCCGAGATTGTTTGCACCCACAGAATGCCACAGGTCACCATGTAAACCCATTTATATTGCTTTTTGAGTCATTTGTCATGTAACAAAGATGCAGCGTTGACAGGAAAAAAAAAAAAAAAGACTTGGAGATGTCCCTCAAAAATACCCGTGACAAAATGAAAAATCTTTTTCCGAGGCAGAGATGATGCCGTCTCGAGTCAGATTGATTCCTCCCTGCTAATGGGTTAATTCTGGCATAATTCAATAAGCGCCTTCTCCCATGATACCTTACACATTTATGTGGAGTCTATAATAACATCCTGACAGTTAGATGAGTTGGGAATCTCCGGTGGTTTAATTTGGTTCTAATTCCTCCTGTTAACACACTTTAACAGGGCAAATGAGATCTAATGCACATCGCCAACTTGTTCCTGCCGTTTGCATCATTTGGCTTTTGATCAGGTGTTCCCCGTCACACGGGGGAAGGAGGCTGGAAATGCTGGATTTTTAATATAAAGTTTCAAGTTTGAACCTCCACATTTGCAGGCTGAACATGGAGGTTAATTGCCTGTGATGCAGAGAATGGATTATATCAGGCTGTGCCCGGGTGTTCGGGAGTGTTAAAAAAGAAAGAAAAACGAAGCATGGAAAATTATATGTCCAGCCCTGACGAAAAGATGTTTAACCTTGAAAAATGGAGGCAGCTTAAACGACATCCAATCATCTCTTTGGGAAGTGTTTGTAGGTCATTCTTCAATATGAAAAGAAATGGATGAATAACTAAAGGTCAACCCTTTAAAAAACAGACCGTAGTGAGGCAATGAAATTAATATTTGATCCAGTTTCCAGTGATTTTGTCAAGTGTTTTGATTTTAACAGAATACACAGAGCTGCTTGAAAGTGTACACATCGCTGATTTAAAAAAAGCAGGCTTTTGAGATGAAAAAAACACTTATCACAATAAATGACACATTTGTCTTGTACAATGTAACTGAAGATCAGACCAATCTGTTAGAATAAAGAGAGCACATCACCAGATTGCATAAATGCACACAGCTTTAGGCTAATACTTATTGAATCACAATTTGCTTTTCATGTAAATTTAGCATTGCACTGAAAAAGTTTTGAAATAATTTATCATCATTTCATTTTTTGCACTTTAGTAACTTTGCATTTTAACATGGGTGCGTACACCTTTAAGAGCCTCTGTCTGTCAGGTATAGTGAATGAAATTCACTGCCCAGATTGAGCTGCGTTAACAAAAGTAAGCCATTCCTTAGTCTTTTAAAGTTAAAGTCAAAGTCACATACTGTGCATACAAATGAACCAACCTTTGCCCAGAACAGTATTTTCAGACAGACGCCACCCACTCTCTCTCACTGTGTTAGTGGATTGATGGAAATCTGCTGTTGTGCTGATTGTGTTAGTAAAGTGTAGACTTTCACTGCAGGTTTTTATTTAACACAAATATTTGTAGAAAAATGTGCTGAAGGAAGAAACTAGTTCTGAAATCACAACAGGGACAAAAAACTCAAATTGATTAGCTGGTTTTGGTGAAGACGATGTCAGACATGCAAGTTCTTGCATAGATTTCAAACAGCCATCTTCTTTCAAAATTTGTCTAAGAGCTGTGATGACCTGCTTTGTGCATAATTCTTTTATTATTTTTTGACTTCCACATTTTATGTGATAATTCAAGTTGTCACTGTTTCCACTCAAAAAAAGCTATGAATCATTTTTGAATAAATAATTTTTCTTTGTAATCAGAAGGAACGTGTATAAAAGGACATATTTAGTAAAACCATTATATATGTATACAAAAGAAAAAGAAAATTCAGATGAACATCCCAGAAATCCCTCATTAGTTGTTTTGCTTTGTGTGATGTCATCGGACATCTTGTTGCTGAGAGGTTCTGTTGGGAGGGTGGATTTGATCTTGGATAAAGTTTTAGAGCAAAAAAAATAAAACATCTGACATGATGTTTTGTAGAAACATCTGGTTAGTAGCTTTAACATGAGATGATGCTACTGTAGCTTAGAAGTTTGCAGTTTTTTACTAGAAAAATAAAACGAATCCAACATGTCCATGTCTATAGCTTACTACATTTGGCCTGCTAACGTATAAATGCTTGCGTACATTTTTCTTACATTTGTTTGTTTTTGTGCTCATCAATCACCTCTTTTTGCACCAGTATGACTCTCTGCTTTTCATACACAAGGCCTACACACACAGACAGATTCACAGGTACACAGAGAACATCATAAGTAGCTGACGTCAGTAATGCTGTAAGAGCTCTTCCACAGTAGCCTTTTTTTTCCATGTTTTTTGTCTTTTTCTTTTTTTTTTTTAACAAGTACACCCACACTCTGCCAAGTTCAGCCTCGCCATTGTCCAAACACAAGCAAACTGTCACTCGGAGCGCTCCGGGAGGACGACACGGTTGGAAAAACAATAGTTTTCCCATCGGGACCAGTCCGTTCTGAACGGTTAAAGTCGGTGCCAAACTTCATCCTTTTTAGGGACTCAATATCTCACCGGCTGAAATCAAATAACACTGTTGGATTCTGGAATTGTCTCTCTTTCTTGTCAATGCTATTTTCAACTGCCACATTAGTATGTCTTTCTCTCCGTCTCTCTCTCACGAGTGAGAAAATTAGTTTTTCTACCTCCCACCATTTCATTATCTGAGCGATCTCCCAGTGCACAGCCTAATTCCTTTAGCGAGGCCCCGGTTTTCTGCAGACTCCTCGCCGTGCTTTCAAAGCCACGGAGATGGCAACAAAATGGGGACGGGACAGAGAGGGAGGCAGCGGATGTATAAAGAAAGAAGCAAGTGGAATTTTACAGTAAATCAGACGGCCGGTAAAGTGGATACAAAGGCGCAAGTGTCCGCCGAAGACCCTCAAAGACGCAAACCGCCCACACGCCGAGCCTTATCTCCTTCCTTCAAGCTATCACACTTAGAGGCACGTAAACACTGCGAAAGAGCCAAATTTACCAGTGACAATACAGTCTAATTGTGAACCGAACTCGGGTTAGGTAAACACGTTTCCGCTTTGAAGATAACTGGGTTTGAACCTGGGGGCCACGTAACGTGTTCCGCGCAGCACGGAGACTCTCCAAGGAAAAACCAATCAGCGGTGGACAAAACGTGAAGACGGCTTATCAACTTAAAAGAAAGTAATTACAAAGCAGGAATTAATGCAATCAAATCAGTCGTGACATTTTCGCTTTGACTAGACCACAACAAGATACTCGGACTTAAAGGCGACTTTACAGATGGAAGATTAAGGTATTTGGGCACCAAAGAGATCAAAAAGGGATTATTTACATTTTTATATGGAAAGTGTACTCTCTGATCATCATTGATACTTGATTATAAAACAGAGATTGGGTTTGATCATCTAATTGAGCTTAGCGTATATAAACATTATTAGTTATGCCGTCGGAAACACCTCACATTCAGTTTTGAAAAAACATGAATATAATTTTCAGCATTTTTTTATTCACTTCCTTCTCCAACTCATTGATCATTTTGGTCCTTAAGTTGTGGATATTTCACTCACATTTGTGAAAACAAACATAAAAAATTACCATGTCAAATCTTTTTGAGATTCTAGATTAATGGTGTCCAAAGTATGGCCCCGGAGCCATGCTAATGATTGTGTGGATCCCTAAACTGTACTTAAAAAACACTACAAATTTGGCCCAACAGCGAACCCATCAGACCGACACTGGACCGATTTTTGCTTAATTTTCACTGACAAATGAAAAAAAGACAAAAAAAACCCATTGCATATAAAAATGAAGTTGAAAACAGAGAAAATATTTTGAAAACTATCTTTTAGCCTCACAGATCTCAAACTGTGCTTCAAACTGTTTATATTTACAGCAAGATAACAAAGTCCTGATTTAAAGTCAAAGTATTGCAGATTTTCAATTAGTGCTTCGTCCAGATGTCTTAACAAAGGGAGACAAATGGAGTAAAAGTCCAGGTGTAAAGTTAGTGTTATGTTTATGTCCGTTTTGGCTTCAGGGACAGAATGCTATAAACACTGCTACAAAATCTATACATTTCTCGAAAATATATTTTGATCTTGTTACAGCCAATTGATATTTCACCATTTTTTAATTTTATTTCTGGAATCAGAGTACAAATAAATCTCGGCATAAATATTTCCCGACCTTACGCTTTCATTGTAGTCAAATCGCACGAGCAAAATAAAAACGCCTAATAAAGTTAGTGAAACCTGGATATATCATGCCTGAGCAGCTACTGTTCAGTATTGGAATCACTGACACATACCAGGCAGGGCAGGATGGGGCACGCTTCCAAGCTAATACAAGCATACAGTAGAAGCGGCGAGCCTGGATGGGCTCTACTTAAATGACTTGACAGTCTAAAGGAAGCCATACATCAAGCCGTTGTTTTTTTGGCCAGGCGTCACCAGGGCTCGGCTGGGGAGTCAGTAATGCTATGGTTGCCATTTATCAAACGACAGGGTTACTGCGGCTCCAGATCAGCGGGTGCAGCCGCCGTAAACAAACAAACAAAACGGGGAGGCCTGATGAATTCAGCCCCGCTGGCCAACGGGAGCGTAAAGACAGGACAGGGAGGCGGCGGAAGTAAAACAATGACAAAACAAACCAAAGATCTAAATAAAATATGAAACATGTTGCCTTGCATACGAAAAAACAAAACAAAAAACCCAGCTCTTTAATCAAAAATGTATCATACTCCCATGAACGGAGATTCACAAACTAGAATAGACTACTGACTCTTGAAATGATAGTTCCCAGGATAATTGCCTCCATCTTGCATGAAGGATTTGCATCCCTATGTTAACTTCATCATCCACCATTTAGGGTGAACTGGGAGGTGAAGGTTAAGGCCGGATTGCAGGAAGTCCATTAATTCCACCTGCATTGATTTATCAAACGGGGATTCGGCTCCATAGGAGCACCATCTGCTTTAAGTCACATAGTGTGTGCACTAATTGCAGAGCTTTATTTACCGTCATAGGAAGGCGAGTAGAGTGTTTAAGTTGTATGGATTTTGGTCACAGCAAATCTGAATTTCCAAAGACTCATTACTTTATATGATTTTAAGGAATACAGGAATAGTCTGTGAAGGTGTTTAAAATCAACGTAATAACTGTAAACGTACAAAATGTAGTGCTGAAACAGAGCAGAACATTTCTTAAAACATACTAAGCAGCGATGGAATTTTTTTTCAGTGTACATATTTTTACCAAGATAAGCGTTAAACAGAAGTGTTTTTTTTTCCTCATTTTATCTCAAATATTTGAAACTCCAAGGTGCAGTGATACGTTGCATATTATTGGCTGATATTTGCAAAGCAACCAATCCATAGTGCCATTAATTTTTTTCCTTGATCCTGATTGGCTGTAAGCAGAAAAAAGCAAGCATGCTAGTATTACTCAATAAGGTCTATTTGGTGTTTGAACTATTAAAATGAGCAGCTATATGCGTTTGGAGGGAGTCTAATGCATACATCTCTAATTCTCCCGTCCAATCACAACAAAGGCAGCAAATATATTTGCCATTGATTGTAGCTGGCACATTTTTCAGTATTGCATAACAAATTAAAAAAGAAACCTTCAATGTATTGACAGCAGCAAGTAGCTTTTTAATTGGCAGATGACACATTTGACTTTAAGATGCAGTGGCTAATCAATCAAAAGTTAAAATCCGAGAAGAACATAAAAGTGTTATAGCACCATTTAATTCAGAAGCGTCAAACTAACATTCCTGGTGAGCAAATTTAGAGCCTTTAAAAAAAAAATACAAGTTTAAAATCCACTCTTTATTCTGCATGTACTTGGGAAATACACTTAAATCTAAAGTGCTTTTTATCTATGTAAGAATATGCTTGAATTTACTGTGACCAAGTCCTTGAGAGTCCCTATGGATGTTAAGAGCTTTACCATGGCTTTTTATGAGAAAATGCCTTATCCATAATGCATTTTTGGACCATAAAGCTGCCCAGTGTCCCCTCGTAATGATTCCCACTTTGGATTTAAGATCACAGGAACAAACAAAGCCCAGATGCTTGGGGTTACACAGAAAGAGGAAAGAAAACTGATCGGTAATTATGGCAACGTGAGGTAGAAAAGGAGGCGTTGGCAGTGATGGGGGCTGGAGTGGGGGGTAGAAATCGGTTGAGTGCTGATGAACATTTGAGCATTTCTACATGCCTGAAGGAATTCCATTAACCACTCTGATTAAAGTAATCATTGGAGCCATCGGTGCCTGTCAGATGCCATCCCTGCCCTCTCAATTACCCAGATCTCCTTGAACTCAATTGCTCACATCATCATGGAGACCGGGTGGCGAGAAGGAAAGCGAGGGGGCTCGGAGGAATGTGGCGGCATCGGCGGGGAAAAGGGAAGGGGCCGCGGTCGATGAAACGTCACTCGAGCATATGCAAAACGTCCACCCTGCAGGTCTCTGAACGTTCCCGGGGTCGACGCATTATTAGCATAATTATCATTTACGTATGATTGCAGCGTCTTATTGTAAACCAAAAAGCAGCAAAAAAAAAACCCCAAAAGAAACGTGAACAATTTAAGCCACACCCAACTTAAAGCAAACTGCCAAGTTTTGAATTGGGAATAACTGACAGAAAAATAGAAGATAATGCAACATTTGGGCATTCAAAGACCAAAACATACATGAAAGACAATCATGTTAAGCAATAAGACAGGAAAAAAAATATCCAAAACCTTCATAATATCAGTTTTGCTTTGTATGTTACCACCATATAATATGAAATATTTCAGTGGCACAATGGCAAATTTAACTTGCAAACTCTTAGCAATTTTTATGCCCCCACTTTATTCTTATTACTTTTTACATAAAAGTAATCTGAAAATAGATGCACTTGAAAAAGAATTAAGTTATTTTCATTTTTGGCAGCTAAAACATTTTGTACAGGTAGACTTGTGAGGAATCCACCTGGCTGAGGCAGAACTCGTATACATTCCTTCTAATCAATATTGAGCACATCTTAAATCACAACAATATAGACAAAAAAGATCAGGAGGTGAAACTGATTAAGCAAAATCTTGTTTTTTATTTCTATTTCATTTACTGTTAATTTAAATTAAACTAAAACTCCACCTTCTAGATTATTTAAAGATATGTGAGCTATACACAATCTTTAGAGTTGCTGAAACGTGGCTGTAAAGAGGGGTCCTTGAGCGTAATTTTGCCCCCAGGCCTTGTTTATGGCCAATGCGGCCCTGCACATGTGTGGCATCAAGCTGATTTTATTTACCATAAACACCCAATTCTGCCAATGCAATCTGAGAAGCCATGAAATTGGATTGGGAGCAAAACTCCTCCAGAAAAAGTTTTTCTTATTTTTTCTTCTTAATCAGCTCTTTTTTTTCTTAAGAACATTGTTCGAAAATAATTGCCGGCCGGGCAAGTTCAACTCCACGCACCGAAAATAGCAGAAGTGATGAGCCAAGACTTGGTGCAGCTTGGACAGGTTTCATGCGCCGTGCCACTCTGCTTCCGCATTGATTAACTCTCAAATGGTGCGAAAGCAGAAGAGCGTACGAGAACACCGGCTGCCCATCACCCGTCTCTCTCCCCCCCGGCTCTGCCTTTCTGATGAGCTCTCTCTGCGAGGAGGGAGGCTTCCTCTGACGGCGGCGCCTGCATCACGTCTGCCGGCCTTGCGTCAGATTCCATGCGATGAGTTTCAGTGAGAAATGATCAGGGATGCCGGTCAGTGTGAGGCAACACCATCTGGGATGCTTCACCTCGCCCGCCTGCCTCCTCTCCAATCTCGCCGCAGAAGTTCAAAGATTCTCTGATCAATTTTGGTTTTAAAATGCAAGTATATTACGCTGCTTTTGACTGTAAGCTGGGTCAAGGCGGCAATTAACCAAACAGTCTGGGTTGGATAGATGCTCATACTCGCACACACAGTAATGACAAACCTATTTCAGAAAAGGGGGAAAAAGATTCATTGATTTCATCAATGTGTTTGAACATTTTGTCATCTGAGGATGGAGAAGAAAAAGTAATTCCAGGATATGAAAATGAAACCCCATACAGCCATCTGCGCCACATTTTAAACATTTGTCACTGTGCTGCTCAGGTGCAAAGTGTTTAGCAATTTAAGCATCACAAAAAATAAATATAATTCCATGTCAGGAGCTGTGAGCACCCCACAGGCCACCAATGCTGGGCGAGTGCACACACTCCTTGGCTATGATTCACATCTCCCTGCAACATGTATGACACATCCACAGTTACACTCGGTTCCAGGACTCCTCATCTCCCAAATGGTTGCCTTCTGCTCTCATTCCGAGCTTCTCTGAAAGCAATGAGGACCCAGAGCGTTGCATTTTTTTTTCTTTTTTTAATAAGGCTAGGCAGCAGGCAACACGATGGACTTAGTAGTGGGAAAGAGAAAAAAACATAAACAGTTATATAACAGCTCTTTGCACGCGGAGAAGGTTTAATTATAAATTCATTTAATTCCAAATAATTCCCCGCGAGTTGAGAATTAGTCGACAGGCCTCCGCTCCGGAAAGATGTCGTCTGTCTCTGCTGAGGGAGCGCTTGGATTCCTAAATGGTGACGCTCGCTGCACTCTGAAAATGGTGGCACAAGGGCAGCTTTTTATGCTTTGCGTTTTCAAGTAGCAAAGTAGCCAAACACAAATTAAAACAACAACCTCAAACAGCACGAAAAAAAAATCTACCTTTAAATCTGTATTTAAAAAATGTCTTAATTTCACCATGTCGCATTTGAATCTGGATTCGTTTGAACCCAGAGGCCTGTCTGTCACATAGCATTCACTACCACACATCACTGAAAAAGTCAAACATGACAACTGCAAAAGTAAAATGTAGATATTTTTAATGTTGTAAGTTTTGCTCTTGACTGAATTTTTGATTGTTTCATACTTTTGTCTGCTTTTGGTAACCAAATCACAACAGCAGGCTGTTTTGCACCAATTCCTACTAAAAAACAGTCAGACAGACATATTTGCTATAGAAAATAATAATTAATTGCCTTATTTTGTTTTGCTTTACAGTCTAAAGTTGTTGTTTTTGATTTGTGCTTGTCTTTTTGCTCTTTTTCATGCGTCGTCAACCACAAAACCTTTCATACCAACCAGTGCATCATTTTGCACTTACTTTAAACTTGCTTTACTTGACTTGCCCACTTTATCAGTTAATGATTTAAGGAAATTCCTTGTACTTTCTATTCTCTATTGTTATGGCGACCACTCCACAACGTCCCCACCAGAAAAATGCACATCATATATGGGTAATAAGAGCAGTTAGGAGTCCATTCAACTAGCTAAAAATATTAGTCATATGCAAAAGAATGAAAATATGGCATTTGAAATTTAGTATTTTAACAAAACCAAGTTGACATGTGATTCTATTCCTATAATAAATAGCTCAGCTGCTGTTTTTTGGTTGTAATTTGATCATGTTCGACTGGCCCAAACAGATATCAGAACCACAGTTAACTGAAAAATAGTGTTATATAAAACCACACTGAAGTATACAATTAAATAAATGTACATTTTTATGGCTATCCATATGATTAATTTTAAAGAAAGTACTTAATAGAAGCCTATTATGACTACCTTCAGATTTCATCACTGTCAAAGTTGATACCCACTGGCTTTGCAGGAGCTCTAACTCAGCTCCTATCATGTTTATATAAATGACCTCCTTGTCGCTTGGCAAGCAGTAATGTGGATACAGTTGTCATTGTATAATTGCAAAGGTTTAATGCTCATTGATTGGATCCCCATTGATTCCAGGCCTTTCTGAGACACAAGCTTGGCCCTATGAGTGAAGCACAGACTGTATCTTCAGTCGCCGGTTCTTAGCCAAGACATTGTCAATTGATTTACCAAATTAAAGGGTACCCTACAAACCCAACTCTGATGTTCTTAGTAATATCAACCAGAACACTTCAGGTTTCCTCATAAACACGATGTATGAACCTGACATCTTGTTTTATTTGATGACAATAACATAGTTTGGTCAATATAGTGCAATAAGTGCAAAGCAATCAAAACAAAGGAACCAATAAGGAATAGAGAATCTGCCAATGCTGGTATAAAAATAGGTGTTACATTGATTAAAATATCAGTATTACACAACATAATGAATACTTCAAATATCATTTATGAATTTAGTTTTGATAACATATCATCTCTACATATTAAGAATGAATACTCATATTCATTTTTAATATAATAATCTCCTTTATGAGAGCTCAACGAAGGCAAACTCGCCTTCCAATTTCAAAAAGTGCAGAAAGCATACAAAGACACTATTTTTTGTTGGGTTTTTTTGTTTTTTTAAATCTTCAAATGACCCAGTCTGTTTTTGAACATTTGGGGGGGTGTGCCACTTTTAAAAAGAAAAAGCCACTGTTACAATGCAGAGCTACAGTAAATGAAACTACAAACATAAGCCTTTTTTTTCCAGAGGATCATGGAATATGATGACACAGGTAATATCTGATGTAGAATCAAAGTTTTTTTTTGTTTGTTTTTTTTTAAAAGACATGGCAGATTATATCAATAAATACTTACTTACAGACTACAGCAGAAAATAGTCCTGCACAGTTCTGATCATCTGCTGTACAAGTGTTTTTTCATTTTTAGTCCAGGAGGCATTTTATAAACGTTTTTTTTTCTCTCTCTCGCTCTTCTGATTCACAATATACCTTTTTTTTTAATGTATGGTTATATTCCTGAAAATGAAGTTGGATAGGATTTACCAGTAGACTTACATTTTGTGTTATTCCATCTTCACCATAAAAAAATAAAATTTGCATCATCATCAGTGGAGTTTGTTCGTCTACGTGTCAGAAAGCTGTATCCGTGTTGTCGCGTTTCAGAAAGAATTGATTGTTCGGCACACCCCGTCCTAGCTCCCTCGCGTTTGCTCGTGTGTTTCTGTGCCAAGGCACCCTTTAATAAACTGAGCCACTGTTTCAAGGAGGACCAGCAGAGAAAGTGTCTCATTAACATTAGCAACCGCGTTGCTCAGAACTGACTAAAGGTGGTCTGTTTCTCAAGGACCTCGAGGTAATCAGGCTCAGACTGCAGTTTAGCTTTTAGCTCCAAATACTCGTTTCTGTTGGGCTCCACATAAACAGTACTGGGTGCTGTGCCGTAGAGAACCGTTTCTCTTATCCTCTCCGGGTGCAAGAACTGCCGTCTGACATCGAAATTTGGGTTGTACGTGTACGACACAGGCCCAGTGTACTTGTACTCTAAATTGGCTGCTGGGATGGACTGATGCGGGGATTGCTTATCGGGCTCCAGAATGCCCCTGAAAAAGTGGTCTGCATCCTGGATGGGGGAGGGGTTGTCACGTGGCTCGATGGTGCTGACGCTGTACGCGGGACTCCTCAACGTGCTACTATCTCTCTCCTCATCAGGGGTACTCCGGTATGTCACCTTGAGCTCGTGCAGGTCTCGGTAATCCTCCACTGTGTTTCCTTCCCTTGACCTGTAAATGGGATTTTTGCACATGTGGCCCATCGGGTGAGGAATGTATTCGTAGACGTGACCGGCGGGGGCTTTGACTTTAGGGCCCGAGCGATTGCTGTAGAGGCTGTATTGAAGGTTGAAGGAGCTAACGTCCGAATTATTGGTGCTCGTGCGGTCACTCTGAGACTTTTTGCGCCTTTTCATCACCACGACGAAGAGTCCCGCCGCCACAAAAACGGACATGATGAAAACAAGCAAGAGGCTAAGGATGAGGACAGAGAGGGGAACTGTGCTGCTTGAGGGGCTGAACTTCTGGGGAGCGTTTGTTGTGACAACATGGTCGTCCATGGGCTCCTCCGTGGGGGGAGTCGGTGAGACGTATGAGTCAGTGTAGTCTGGGCACAGCTGCTCAGACTGGATGGAACGCAGATCTGTCCCCTTGTGGCGTATGGGCGTCTCGCACACAACCTCATTAACCACAGTGCCTGCACTGAGCTGCTCAAGCCATATCTTCATCCCCACTATGTCGCAAGAACAGTCCCAGGGGTTTTCAAACAGATCTATCTGCACAAGCAACTTGAGCTGATCTAAAACACCGCTCACAGGCAGGTTTTGGAATTGGTTGTTACGCAGATTAAGCCGAGACAGGGAGAGGCTGGAAAAGATGCCCATGGGTAAAGTTTTGAGGAGGTTGTTGTTGAGGAAAAGCAACTGGAGATTAGGCAAGTAGCGAAAAGTGCCAGCCTCCACCTCCTTGATTTTGTTGTACTCTAAATAAAGGTACTGCAAGTTCTGCAAGCCAAAAAACATCTCCCCTGTAAGCCTGTCCATGAGATTACCATTTAAATACAGCCGACGCAGGTTGGTTAAATCCCCAAAAGCCCTGTCATGGATCACACTTATCCTGTTGTTTCCCAGGTGAAGCAAATCCAATCCAATAGCATCGACAAAATCAGATCTTCGCACCACAGGGATGTAATTTCCAGTGAGATACATTTTTTTAGGGTTGTATGGCTTGGGTTTTAGATCAGAAATGCTTTCAATCTTTCTCTCCTGGCAGTTGACATTTAACCCAATTTCAGAAATCTGCAGATTACATGTGCAGGCAGTGGGGCAGTCCAAAGGCACAGGAGATTTGGTCTGAAAAGCAATGATGGGGCCATAGTTGTACGGGTTACCGCCTGGTAACCGAGAAGTGGGCTTTAACCTAGTTCTGTTAAATTGCCGTGTGCCCTTGGTAGGCCTGGAGGAGGACCTGAAAACAGCTGATGAGGTGACAGAAGCCGTGACAGCAGAAGGTGTGGTCTGATAATATCCATTGGTGCTGCTGGGTGGTGCAGGCCTGACCGTGTCCTCTACGGGTCTCCGCGGGCACAGCTCCTGCTTGGACACCTCATCCAGGTCTCTGCCATGCAACCTGAAAGGCGTCTCGCACACCACCTCCCCGACCAGAGCCGTGTAGGCTATGCTCTCCAGCCAAGCCTTGAGAGCGATGAGCTCACAGGAGCAGTTCCACGGATTTTCCTCCAGTTGTAATTCCACAACTTTGTCCATGTGCTCCAGGAGGCCAATGTAGGGGAACATTTTTAGTCGGTTCCCCCGAAGGTCCAAGTGCGTAAGGGGGACATTCCGGAATATATTCGAGGGGAGGGCAGAAAGTAAATTATCATTCAAAATCATCACTGTCAGTTGGTGCAGTTTGCTCAAGGCATTGGGCTCTATAGTTGTAATGTAATTATAATCAATTTGTAGGTATTCCAAACTTTCCAGCCCTGTGAAAGTGTCGTCCCTCAGAAGGTCAATCTTGTTGTTATTCAGGTGCAACCTTTTTAATCCCTGGAGTCCGTTGAAGGCACCCGACTCGATTTCAGAGATATCATTGTTCCCCAAGTGCAGGATGGTTACCCCGGTGTAATTGATGAAATCATTGAGTGACAGCTTCTTCAGGAGGTTCCCTGTCAGCAGGAGGTGGTACATCGGGAACTGAACCGGGCTGATCTCTGTCAGTCTGATGATGCCCCGGTTCTCGCAGCTCACCGTCAGGATCCCCTCCTTCTCGTCGCACGTGCACAGGCTCCGGCAGATCTCCCCATAATTGTCATACATCTCGATCAGCCTCGGAGATGATGCAATCAGAAGGATTATTTTTAGAATCCAGATATGCATTTTGTCCTGGGAGAGGATGCCCCGGCTCACTCGAGTGTGGTGCCAGTGTGAGGTGTCATCTAGGGAAGGGAGGAGGGGGTGAAGGGGTGGGTAGAAGAGAATAGAAAAAAAAAGGAGGGGTTCTTTTTATACTGCACAGGAAATGCATGAGACACGTGCAACATTTTAAAACTGCATAGCTGCCTACTAAAGGAACTTAGCCCCTGTGAAGTATTCATGGCACACAGGCAAAAAACAAGTAGACCTATTGAGGATTGTTCGGCGTGAAGATGCGCTGCAACTTCAGTGCTTAATAATTATAAACACAAAGGATAGATGCGCAAGTTGTCGGATTGCTTAAATTAAAACCAATCCTTCTTGGAAAATGGAAGTCGAGGCTTCATCACTGGATTTCCAAACACCAAGCATCATCTGCCTCCAGTATACCTTACACAGGAATCTTCCATCGTTTTCTAATGAGGAATCCTCATTCAGCTCCCCTTCACCGCCCCCCCTGGCAAACTGTGGCCAAACTGTCTGGATTCTTTTCCCTTTTCAGGCTGGGAGCAAACAGCAGCAGGAGGACACAGGGATTTCATTCGAGAGCAGTGTCATTTTTATCGACTCTTATTTAAAGGGTTGGGGGAAAACTGAAAAGGAGACCAGAACGCGTATCTCTCTCTCTTTCTCTCTCGAAAGGAATTGATCTAGAAAAGGAAAGGGAAAAGGGAGAGAGAGAAAAAAATCCGGCCTAGGAAGGCGACAGAACCTCCTTTTTGCCTACAGGCAGAAATGATTGGGAGAAGTTGATCAAAGACGAAGACGGTGTGAGGGGCTGTTGATCTCTGGTAAATAACCAGAAAATGAGGCGGCAGTGATTCTACTGCCATGGAGTGGGGGTTCAGGGAAAAGAGGGGCTTACATATTGTTTTCCCTTCTTTTTGCTTCGCGTGCACGTGCAAATACGCGTGCACGCGTACATTTTAGACTATGCACACCGAATCCCCTCCAAATAGTCTTATTTAAGACATCTCCGGCGCTGCAATCGATTTTTAAAGTCGCGTCTAATGTAAACGTCTGTTGCAGACGATAATGGGTGTTATCATTAACTTGGGAGGCATTTTTGTCAAGGTAAAGCGAAGCTGCGCGCACACACCTTTTTTTTTTTTCTAAACTGTCTTGAATCGGATCAACTTCGCTAATGCAGTAAAGGGCAGAGAGAGGATGGGAGGGGGTGGGCAGACAGAGATTTCAGCACCACGGACAGATCCCCATAAAAAAAATGTTCCAACCTACAGTAGAATACGAACAGAATGCGTGAATAAATGCGTGAATCATAGACATCTTACCGTGCCGATCCGTGTGAACGCCAAGGCATCCCGAAAATCACGGTCTTCTCTCTCCAACCTCAGTGGAAAACATTGATCTGTCTTTTTATTCCTCCTTCTCCTATGGTGTCACCCGTCCTTCATTCGATCGCCAAAGCAGATATGACAACAAAAATCTGACGAAATAGAAAACAAACTAAAATAAAAATAAATAATTAAAAAAAAAAAAAAAACAAGTCAAGTCTCCTCCGCGTTAGGCTCCATACAGCAGGCGCACGTTAAGAGTGCCGTCTGATCCGGGGAAAGAAGAAGAGGAGGAGAAGGAGGAGGAGGGAGGGAGAGATCTCATTCACGCCAGCGCGGAGTCCGTCCGGCCGAAATCAGCGGCGTCATCTCGGAAGAGCAGCCAGAACCAAAGTTCGGACATGGCCGAGAACAGAGCGCTGTAATCCCACATCTCAGAACATCACGCCGGGCTTGCCGCATGCATTTTTATTTGTTTTTTTTTTTTGTCTTAAAGAACGTGACTTTCCTCCAAGTGCGCACAGACCTGAAGCAGATGACAAATGCGCCTCTTTATTTTAGCCGCCAGAGCGTCCAAAGCGAGCGCAGATCAGCGAATATGCTCTACCAGCTTTCTCCCCGAATGCAAGAATCCCGATTCTTCTCTCTCTCTCTGTGTCTCTCTCTCTCTCTCTCTTCCTCTGCAGCTCTGCATCGGTCATGCGATATCCAGCCTTGCTGCTGTGCAGAAGCTTGATCTTCCCACCAAAATCTTACTCTTTTATGTTTTCTTTTTCTTTTTTCCAACTAGTGGAACTTAAAATAAGGCTGGCGCAAAGCAAAGGCGGCGCACACGTTCTACCTCTGCGGAGAATATGGTCAAAGAAGAACAAAAAATTCTTATGTGAAAACGTGCTGCCGCTAAATGAACGAATGAAACGCAATTTAGTTGTCTTAAAGGGTGTCTAGTAATGATAAGGAAGGTGGGTGGGGGGATAAAACGGGGCAGTTTGTGGTGGGGGCTAGGAGGGGAGGAGAAGGCTGGAAGAAGACCCGCAGAGGGCAGCACGATGATGAAAAAGGCATTCTTCTTTGCAGCAGCAACAAGCGTCTGAGAGCCGCAGCTGTGCGCGTGAAGCTGTTTTATTCATCATGACTGATCCTCGTGCACTGAGAGAGCTCTTTATTTTATTTTTCCTCTTTTGCCTGGGGGATGGATTCTCCTTTTGTCGCTTTAAACTGTGTACAGGAAACATCCCCTCTGACCCGTGTCACCTTTTGCTGACTCATGATTTAGGAAAGTGACTCCCTCCCTCTGGACGTCACTTTTTGTCACATTAAAGCTAAAAACATCAGCGTGTTAAAAAAAAAAAAAAAAGAGTCTAATTTACAAGCTAATATAAGATGGGAGTGAAACATAGTGGTGGCAGTATCATGCTGCAGGAATGAGTTTGTTCAGACGAGTTTGATGGTTAAGGCAAATGTACGGGACCTTTAATGTGTCTTTTATCTTAAAGGGTTTATAGATGCTTGTTTTTTTCCATAGTTTGTTTTTACAAAAAACTAATCTGTTTATTAAATGCAGTTAAAATGGAACAAATAACACTGTATACAGTATAAATGCCTTCCACACTTGTCAGAGTTTTACTTATTCTTTCACTTTACAGTCATGTATGTTTGTTTTCTAAAACCCAGATAAAGATAAAGCACTTTGAAATGTCCGGTTACACGGGGACAAAATGCGAAAAAAGTTCAGAGGGTGCGAAGACTTTTACGAGGATCTGTACCAAAGTTGTGCCAAGACCGTTGCAAATCCATTTTGGATTAAACCTATAGTGCTTGCAAACACAAATTTACAAGAGATCTCCATCCGGAGAATTGAATTTACTGTAGGATTAAGCTTAATCCAGTTTTGCACCAAATACTCCAGCCCACTAATGCTGCCATGTATTAGCAAGAGCTCCATATTTCCTTTTTGTGTTTTTTTTGTAAACCAAATCACGGTTTATTTACCCCTCCACCCACTAATTGCTCAAGTCAAGTCAAAGCAGAAGATGCCCTTTCACCCTCTCTCACTGCAGAGAGACATGAAACTTTAGAGGCACTTATAACAAAATCCCCGGACGGAAAATCAAATTAAATCGAGGCATATGGTGGGCCGCCCATGTCCAAAGAGATTTCCCACTTAGTCAGTATTGTGCGGTAATAATAAAACTCTTGGTGCTCTCCGTCTTTAGCAAGCAGAGAGCGACAATAAGCGGATGTGGCATCCATGCCGGTTTTTTTCAAAATTAGCCGTGGAGGACGCATTGAATTATCTTAAAGTCTTGTTGCTCTGTAATCGTATTAAGAGCGGTCTATCCTTTGGGGATGGGTAAATCGGTATCAGGCTGGGACACAGCGATGGGTACTCCCTCGCTGTAGAGGAAGTAGCTCCCCAGAGAGGCTTTGTGGCATCAAAGCGAAGGGTGTAGATGCCCTAAATCTTATTTTTTTTATTGTTGCCTTTGTGCTGATGAGGAAGGTAGATAGACCCGGGTGTTCAGATCGCAAACTTTGCAGAATTCAACTTTTGTTGGATCAAAAGTTTCTCCTTGAAGCTTGAGGGGAACATTTTACACCACGCACAAATGTGTCGGGGTTCCGCCTGCAGGGGATGCGAATCTTCCCTCCACTAAAGTCTAATGGGCTCATACAAACATGAAGTGCCATTACCGTAGATCGGCTGCACAAAGCACGCAACATTCTAATCAGCTCTTGGACAAATAAGAAAGTTATTAAATGTAAATGAAAGTTCACGCTGTGGTGAGCTTATAACATGGGTCTTTTGGTGGATCTTAATGGATTTTAAGCATGATAGAAAATACCTTCCTCTTTTGAACTCATTAGCACAGCAGCTGATACGTGTTGCAAAATATATTTCATAAATAGCTCTTTGGTTTTAGCTACTGTAAATTTTCTTGGCATTATGGGAATTTTTCTTCCTTCCTTAAAGGAAGTTTTTAAAGCAAGGAGAGAGGTTGTTAGCAGTCAGTGTCTTACCCCATCCTGATTATTTTCCATCATTTGAAGAAAGGTCAGGCTGAGTAGTTAAGACGGACAAGTTCCAGAAACATTCCAATAGTAAGTTTAATTTTATAAAAATGTGAACCAGCTACACAAAATGATCATCACTAAATGTTAAATGTAAAAATTGTGAGGTTTAGAAATGATCCTTTACCGATTGAGATTATCTTCACTTCTTTTTTTTTTATTTTTCTGGTTTAAACTCTTATTTGACTGAAGAAGAATATGCCAGCAAAAATAGTCAAAGTAGAACAAAAAAACTATGAAACTGGAAGTTTTGTCTCATGTAGTTCCAATGTTAAATTGTGAAATTAGTCTAACAGTAAGGAATAGGCATACTTCATCTACTTGACTAACTTGGAAACATCTTACAGAGTTGTATTTCAGTATTGGTTACTGTTCTCCTTTTGCACCAAAAATGTATTTTTGAAAAACCTGAGATGAACTGCAGCTGCATTTTTTTCAAGGAAAGAATTGTAGAAGTGTAGCATGAGTTCATATTCAGCCCCTCTGAGCCCAAATCTGCATAACCACCATCTGGTGTAATGAGAGCTGAATGTTTTCTTTTGGACTGCACCTTTGCACATCTACAACCAACATTTATTTATTTATTTATATTTTCCATTCTTCTAAGCAAATAAGTCAAACTCAGTTAGAAGAAGTGGAAAAAGCATTTGAGAAAAGCTCTTCTTTGATCTTCCCAGACATTTTGAAATGGAATCAGGTCTGAACTTTGACTGGGTCATTTCACCTCGGATACTTTTCCATTTTCTTGCCGTTCTCAAGTATTCTTGCATTTTGAAGTAGGTTTTCTCCCCGGCATATGCATGCCACACCTTTCAGATTTGTATTCATTCAAAATTACAAAACCTGTAACCTTTGCTTCCCACTTCACCCGCATGCACCTCTTTGTTTTGCTGTTTTCTGTAAATACATTTGCAGGTTAAAGAAAAGCTTAGCTTTCAACCACTTCTTCAAACATTCCGTCTGTCTGTATTAACGGCTCATGAATCCTTTTTGTCAGCGGAGAGTTTGACATGCAATGTGCTGTGATTAACTTGTGAGGTTTCGTCTGACTCGCCTGTCTCGAGGCCAATTGATGCCGTGAGCAATTTCCGTCCTAACCCAGTAGGTCTCAAACAGGTCTTGGAGGCCAGAATCCATTCAAAACGCTGATAATCGGGGAATTAAAAAACAATTTTGGGTTTGACAGAGCAATCCAACTGGCACATCTCCTCTGCTGATAACAAGATGCGGCGCAGAAATTGCTTTACATAAACAAGCCTGGATGTAGTTTTTGGCCCCCGTAGTGGAATGAAGGCTAATGAGACAAGCAAGGATGGATAGGACGGAAAAGTGAAAGTGTTTTGTTGCTCGGCGCCGGTGTCACTTCACCAATCATGCCACTAAATAATTCCGTTCGTGCGGTGTCGCGTTTAATGTATCTGTCATAAAAGATACAGCAGTAGCACATTAGCTTTATCTCCATTTGAAAATTGTATTTAACATATACAAACACTTATTAACTGAAACAGGCCTTGTTTCTTTTTTTATTATTATTAAAAGCGGACTCACGGCACGCTGATATTACAGACTACAGACATAGATTATGTCTTTATTCTTGGCCATAAATTTTATTCTTGACCATAAATTATATTAGAAATTCTCATTTTTACAGAAAGAAAGAGACACAGGTCAACAGCCTAAAAATTGTCTTTGGTTTTTCCTACTGATTTAGGGTAATTCAGATGAGCTGAATCCAAAAACAATCACATAGGTTCTGCTCAATAAGGTCAACATTCTCAACTATGGACACAACATGAGCAACAAAATGCCTGAGAATCTGGGATCAGAGATCCCATCAGGACATAAGAGAGAATTTTGCACAATGAAGACATAATGTTCAATTGCTCTAACCCTTATCAGTGTTTGTTATTCAATTTACAGAAATCCAAGCTTGTAACATTTAATCAATACACTCTGTTTGAAATCTTTTTTTTTCTTCTAAAATGAGAATATTAACAGAAATAAACTGATAATGACACAAAAATGTAGGTAGAGGATCAGATTTGTCTGAATCAAATTAGAGTCAAAATTTGACTTGGTTAAGAAAAATGGATGTCAGTTTTAGCCGTGCAAAGTAGACCCAACATATATATTTTTTCTAACCCAGTGTTTAAACGCTTTACTGCTACAAAAATTAGATTTTCTTTTCAAAAATTACTTTGGCGATTCCACGCAAAACTCTCGTCATAAAGGCTGATATCCGTCACATTCACTTTTTCTTGTGAAAGCACTGCCTCTAATCAAACCACGTAGAGCTGAAACCTGCACTTCCATCACAGCTCCAGATGATGTAGAGCTCCCACTGTAGAACAGGCCCAGCTGCTCCGACAGCCATGATTGATGGTCAAAGCTGCTCACGGGGAGTGGGGGGGGGGTCACAGGGAGTCCTTCCCTCTGTTTCCACCCCTTTGCATTGGCCCAAGCCAAGTGGGACTCGGGTAATTTAAAAGTGTCGAATGCGTAACATGCAAACTTAACTAGGAACCTTAATGAAATGAGCTGCTGACAATGCGATAAGTGCATCCTCGCCGTATCTGCGAGTGGATCAGATTGACTTATTAGCTCCCCTCGCAGGGGGAAACAAAAGCGGTGAACCATAACCGAGTCGAGCCCGTTCATTTAACTGTAGTCAGCAAGCGCGAAAGGCTTTTAAGGTTATGGTGCACTCAAGAGTTGGATGCACTGGTAATAAAATAACCTTCTGTGAGTTCAACTAACTGACTGCTTGGCTGTAGTCTGCTTGGCACTCTCAAAGGGTGAAAACAAGGATCAGGGTAATGTCTTGGATTTACTCAAGCAAACGCAGCATAAACACTCAACCACTAATTGCATGCTGCTGTTCTTTCACAGAGAGATGGATGGGTGTTAGGTCAAACCTCTCTGCAAGTCGGTTGTCAGTCATTTTGAAATGTGCAGTTAAGTATTCAGATGATTTCTTTCTCTGTGATGTGGGAGTTTCAAAGGATATATCTTTCTGAATGTTGTGCCTTACTCCATTTTTGATCAGGAAACTAACAAGCCAATCAGAATAAATTTGCTGCAGTAACTAAGCAGAGTTTATCTAGAATGGGGTAATTCCTCTTCCTCATCTGGATACCTTGAAAAAAAATTTAAACTACTCAAGAAAAACAAAAGCAATAAAATCTAGTAGCTTGATTTTTTTTTTTACTGTTTATTGACAGTACCGCTCCAGGCCTTCAGGAGGCGGTAGAGCACACTAGTTCCTGATTGGTTAAAAACAAGCAGAAGAAAAGGTGTTAATTAGGTAACAGGTGTGCTGCCCAGGAGAAGGGAAAAATGTCTACGAACCATTTTTGAGGCTTTTATTTGTTTTACTAAAACTTCACAAACAAGACTATGCAAAAATTGCGATCTTTAAGGAGGATATGGATGGATCTTTGACTCTTAACATTTCCATGGTGAGTGAAGTGTTATGTTATTACCTGTCATAGCGACTCCGCACTGAAACGTCAAGTGTTCCGTGTTGTTTCGGTTAATGTTGGATTAATACTGAAGTTCTGTCTCCTTATTTGTTTTGACTTGATTCTAGGAGAAGCGATTACTGTTTGCTTTGCATAAGACTAAGTAAATACACTCGGTGGTTTATTTGCGTCAACTGAGCAGAAAAGTAAACAAAAGTCTGTTTTTGTTTTTAAAAAATGACTGTAAATAAATTCCGATCTGAAAAAACAAAGTATTTGACATCAGCTAAAGTAGTTTCCAGGCTATTAGTGCGATTAAATTGTACAATTGTTACTGGAATGCAAAAAAGCAACAAATTATATTCGGTGCTGACCTTTCTATTATTAACAGCTTGTTGTTAGTGTTTATTCAACTGGGAGTTTTTTCACACATTGCTATGGTGCAACCACACGTTTCACTGTGTTTTCTTAGGGTTTCATGAATTATATAAAGCAGGAATAGAAAACAAACATTTGGTCTTATATGTTTTTTGATTTTCTACAATTAAAATACTTTTATTTTAGGATAGGTTTTTCAATATATGTATTTGCAGAATTTCAGCTTTTTTAGAGGGTTGTTTGATCATGAATGGTCTATTTAAGGCCATGAATGTCATGTTTAATGTGTGACGTTAAGACCCCTTCAGTAACATTGTTTTTTTTTTTTTCCTTTTTAAGCTATTCAGAAGTTCTTAATATACTTCGGAGCAAGTGTGGAGAATCTCCTGTATGATTTTCTGACGGAGCACAGAATTCGTGGTTAAAACTCGCCATCCATGTTTGTAAGAGGAGGGAAGGCCCCAACCATCACACTACCACCACCGTGTCCAACTTTACGTATGATCTTTCTGTGATTGGTTTACCATGTATGTAAGGGGAAGGCTCAAACGTTCTTGCTATGGTCTGGAATTCATTTTGTAAATGTTCATTTTGGTCAATGGATGCCATTTTTCCTTGTCTGTTTCTGATTGTTCATTTATGAACTGGTTGGACATTCCAGGAAAGGTTCACTACATTTCATGTTTTACTATTTGTGGATTATGGCTGGAGTCTGTTTGCTTTAGAAATGGCTTTGTAACTTTTTCCTGAAGTACTTTGCTTTCATTTTTTCTTTAATCTCTTTAGTTCAAGGCGTGGTGTGTTGAGTTTTGAGAACTTTTATTTTACTTTATGTCGGCAGCTTCTGTTGAAGTGACTTCCTGATCCGAAGTTCTTACGGCTTAAGTGGTGTAAGTGAAACCGAACTCTGCTTTCCAAAAATGGTAAATTAAAGTGAAATCCTGCTTTAATGCTTTGAGTTTTTTTTTATTTTAAGAAAGGGTCAGACTTTCTTTTTAATAATAAATACAATAATTGCTTAAAGTAAAAAGATGTTGGAATAAGGAGTGAAAACATTTTTTTTTTTAAATCCTGGCTTGTGAGGCGCCAACCAGTTAATGAATTTTGCATCGGGCTGTGCCGCCCTTTGGGAAAATTAAATGCAAATCAGTTCGTAACCTTTTGAGCAATTCCACTCACAATCAGGCAAACACACAAACAAACAAACGCTATCAACCTCATAACCTCTTTGGCAGGTGGAGCACATGCTTTCTAAATAACTAAATAAAACCCACAGAGTGAGAGGCATCTTGTTATATTAATCTTCTTCCAACCAGGAAAATGCCTTCAATTAACCTGCCAAAAAAGCGGCGTACCGTCAACACATCATTAACTCAATGAGATCCTCTCAATCACTAGAAGGAAGCCTTCCTTTGGTTAGTGTGCACCACTCTAAGGCTTGCTTACAAAAAAATAGAATCCAGAGTAGGAACTACAAACTGGAAGTTTCTTGGGTAAAAAGCAGCTACACAGCAAAAAATGTAAATTTAATGTAAGGTGCCTGGATTCAAACTTTTTTTTCTGCCAAATTATTGAATAAAGATATATGAGCTCCGCAACAAAAAATATTATTTATTTAATCTGTGTTCAGGTTGTTCAACCGTCAAATTAATGCAAAGTGCTGTTATAGCCATTCAGCATCTGAGTGTCCCTGATTATTCATGTAACGTCTTTGAAAAAGAAAAGTGGACCGTAGATGCTGACATTAGTGTTCTGGATGCCGATACATGCTGTCACATCTGTAGCACTGAGGTCATATTTTAGGCTTGAATTGCTTCGCTGGTAAGTCATCTCCTTTCTGTACAGCTTGGGCAAAACAATTGTCTTGTCTAACATCCCATCAGCTTGTTTTTAGAAGGAAAAAATAAACCTTTCTGCCAAAAGGAATCAGCTTTTTACATAAAAAAAAAAAAAAAAAAATCAAGCTTTAAGTCAAAAGATGTCTTTCTTTACAGGAAGCTTTCAGTACAATACCAAGTGTAACATTTAGACTTGAACAACAAAACCCTTTTTGTCAGTCTGAAGACGCTCTCAGCACTTTGATGCATAAACCGCTTGATATTCCATCAAACTCCGTCTCTGTCACTCAGCCTGCCTGAATCTCTCCTGCCACGGTAAAGGTTTAGTTTTTGTGATACTCCTCCTCCTCTTTCTTTTGTTTTCCTAGTCTCCCTTGAACAGGCTTTTTACAGACGCAGCGTGAAGTACCGGAGGCTTCGCAGCAGCCAGCGAAGGTTAAAAGATTGCATGGTGGCCAGGCTGGCCCTGACAGTCCGGGCACTGGATCAGTCAGTGGATTTGGGGGCTGGTGGCTAAAGCTTGTCTCCCCGAGGTGCACTGATGGAGCGACTTGCTTCATACTGGACCCAATATGTGTGCGCGTCAGTCCGTCTGGACTCAGGATTTTGTCTAGCCCCCAGTAGACTCTGTGGCCTAGATGGAGAGTTCAACAAAGGGAAGACTTCCATGGCCTAGAAAAATAAATCTCACCAAGTTAGGCCTACTGTGACTTGCTTCCATTTTACCGTTTTTGCTGCATTTCTTAGTAACTGCTTCAACAGTAATGCTCCAAGCTGTACATGTGCTTCTTATAGCAGCTGTTGAACTACTAAATCCAAATAAAAAGGTTAAGAATCAACTTTCCTCTTGCTTCAGAAGCAACTGACCTACACAGAGCCTTCATATTGTTTTCATACGTAGCACCACATTAAAAGCACAAATTACAGTGTTTTTTTGTTGGGATTGTATGTGCCAAATGAACACCAAGTAGATTACTAAGCAAAAGGAAAATATTAGTGCTTTAGCCTAAACTTAAAAGCTGCTGTCCTGCAAGGCCAGATTTGTGCAAAATGTGAGAAGGTTATGTGAACCTAAGCTGTGGATCAGTGCAGCTCCTCCACAGTTAACGTTGAGTTCTCAGATGCATCTCTGGCTTTGTCAGTTTAGGTGGTCTTGATAGTTTTACAGACATTCTTTTTTTTATTTCAGATAATAATTATACCATTTTAATTTGAGTACATTTAGGTCCTTAAAAACCGTCATGACATTTCTGCGTTGGCATGTTTCTCGTGTGCTTCTACCTGATGCTCCAGTTTTCTGCCATGCATTTACCTTGTTACTTTGTGTTGCCCTAAGGCATGGCTGTGTGCATGAGCTGCTATATGTGTTGGCGTGGTGATGGACTGGACAGGTGTATCTGACCAGCAGTCAACAGTGTACCCGTTGACTGCTGGGATACAGTCCAGCTCTCCTGCAGCTTCAAACAGGATGGAGCTGGTAGCTGAAAATGAGTGAGAAGCTGATTTATTCTGCATCGGTGACTAAATTTGTCCATCTTTGTAGTTTTTATTGTCATAAAATCCTCACTGGTTGTGTTGTAAAGCGCATTCTGAAATTTGGTAGAAACATTTTGCAGACTAGATACCGTTCTGTAACTTTATTTAGCCAAATATTACACTTTCTGGGTTATTTTATGACGCATGTAATGAATAATTGATACGACTCTGTCAAATATATACAGCAGCGATTCCCCTGAAATACCTCAGCATGTAAGGATTTATATTTAGACTTCTGTTCTTAAAACATAACATTGATGCCAGATTTTTTTTTTTTTTCAGTGAGTCATACTGATGTTGAATGTAAGGTCGCCACCACCGCTCTCCGAGCACAAACCGCAGTGCTCTTCATTTTCATACCTCTGCATCCTTAAAATGGAGAGCTTTGGAAGTCAGTAATTTAAAAGAGGATCTGAAGGGAGGCTGTGGCTCACTTGGAGCATTTGAATGGCGTGCCATTCGACATGTAAAGGGGAAACAAAGCAAGAGTGCGTGTTTGAACTGAAAGTTGGGGGCACTATTTGTAGCGGTGGGACTGGAGGCAATTTGTTTGATCGAGATGTGCCACCGAGGGAAGCTTTTCATTAAAAGTCACTGGAGTTGAGAAAGCAGAGTTCCACGTTCTTTATATTATTTCACAAAGCAGAAATGAAGCAAAATCCAAGAAACCACAATGGGTGTGAATGTTGCTTCCTTGGGTTATGACTGCCTGTACCTTTTTGCCCCGAGTTTTTAAGTATCCATGCCAACAACTGGAAGTTGTTGACATAATTTCTGATGCATTTTAGTTTATGTACAGTTCTTGAAATTGCTGGAATGAGTTCTGCATCGGAGAAGCTTTGAGCAAAGAATATCATTTAGTTTATAGTATGAGCAGTTATTGCTAGCTGAGTGTTTTGAGTTTGTAGGTTTAACGACGGATGACATGAACTCACAAAGGTGCATTTACTTTTTAAAATATTTACTACTTCAAATTTTGAGATTCTTCTGTATTTTTTAGATAAACCGCACTGTACAGGGAGCAGTGTGGTTGAAAGCTCTAATGTGAGCAAGTCAACAGATGGCATGAAAAACTGAAAAAAGGAGGAAAACATAGTTCAGGGTGAGGTGGAACTTTGGCACATTAGTTTGACTCACCAAACACAGACGAGTTTACACAATTCAACTTTTTAATAATGTTTATGACCGAACAATATTTTTAACCTCGTCCAAGGGTAGATTAACATTTTTTCATCTCTCAAAATCCTATGATTAATTAAATCTCTTCACATTTATACTTTCTCTTTCTGAGAACAATAACACGAGCCGGTAAAATGCACAGTGTGGTGTTTACCCGCTCGGGAGAGCGTCGCCTTGGAGCGACTTTAGAAGAACTATGTGTCATTTGGTGCCTATTGAGAGACACAATCAGGTCTCAGCAGCTGCTTAATCTGGAAGGTAGGCTGAGGACGGCGCTGTCATGATGTTCCAAGATGTGCAACTGGTTTCACTATTTGATGTTTCACAAGCCAAGCAGGGGAAATATACAATCATCTGTGCATCGCATTTGGGAGCAGCGACTTGGTGCCTGAGCCATGCAGATCTTGGGCCTCTACTGAACCTTGACTATGTGTTGATGAACAATATTAACCTAATTTACCCTCTTTCTGACCTTTGTAAATAATTATTAATACTTAAACCCTGTAAGAGGTTATTGACTAAAGATGTAGTAACTAACTTGGGGTGAGAGCAACAGAATTGAAATAGGACTACACTGAATAAATTAACTCTGTTTAAAAACTTTTATTTTTAAGACTTCACCAGGAACGTTAACAAGTGTGAAGGGCGCTTTCTCATGGCAAAAACATAATTATTGCACTAACAGTTCTGACACACAAATTGGATCGGTTGTTTAGAGTGCATGTGCATGCGTGGGTTCTCTCTGGGTACTCTGGCTTCCTCCCACAGTCAAAAAGAAAAACATGACTGTCAGGTTAATTGGTCTCTCAAACTTCTCCCTAGGTGTGCGTGGTTGTTTGTCCTGTCTGCCTTGCGACGCCGCCGGTCTTACCAAAGGTGGGGCGGGTTCTCGCCCCTTCGTCTGCATCCATTCCTAAAGCTTGAGCAACATTTGATGACCCCGGCCCATCTTTCAACCCGCATTCACAAGCTTCATATTTCAACCTCACCTTGCAGCGCTGTTATCCACTTGAGTTATCACAGTGAGAAGAAACCATCAGCCAGAAGGAAAGCTAAATGAGTCGTTCCGTTGCCGTTTTGAATTGGTAATTGAAACAGAAGAAGGAAGAGACGCATCTGTTGCCTGGTTTGGACACATCGATAGTCTATGGCTGTTTCCCTTCATGGGAAAGAAGTAGCAGAGAGTGGAGAAGATGCTCCTTCCTCCATAGGTAATTGCATATTGATCCAAGTCACTGAAGATCTAAACTGTGACAGTGCGTTCAGTTTTATCTCTAAAAGAGTTCTTCTGTGTTTGTCTTTCTCCACCTCCTACATTGGACAGTGGCCGAGAGTAAAGAGAAATGATATTCAGCTAATTACATTTTCACAGAGCTGTCCCTCGTCTCCAGCGCGCAGGTCTCTGTCGTTATGGACTTCACAATTATTCTATAATTAAACGGCAGAGGCCTTTCTACTCTACTGTTTGCAAAGTCATTCACTCGTTCTGTGTGGGAGACTTTTTAAATTACCAAGTCACTCCTCTTTCTCCGCCTTTCGCACCTCGCTCCCTCTCCCTGTCTTTCAGACGCTGTCTGTCCAATGATCCAGAACAGCCTTCAATGTCTCCCCCCCACTGATGAATTAAAAGTGTTTCTTTGGCGGTTGCGGCCTTCGTGAAGGATTCAAAGGCAACCGGCAAATAAAAAGATTTTTTTTCTGTAAGGAAAGGAGAATTTTTCTTTTTAGAGTACACTTTTTTTTCAGCAGTGGGAAATTATTAACAAACTGAAGGCAACTGCACCTTGAGACCAGCTTCTTCTTCTTTTTTTGTAATCATGGGAACATTCACTTTGAATATCTAAATGGGTCCAGAAAGAAATGAATGAAGCTCTGGAGCTTCATGTTTTGTTCCAGGAGTTGCTGGCAGATTTCATACAGTCATATCAGCAAAGGAGGAGTCGGACAAAATGAAAGGAAGTTCTTTTCAAATTCAGATATCCTATTTTAGGTCTGCCAAAAGAAAAAAAGCCAGCCCTGTCTGAATTGAATAATTTAAATTCTGTGTTTTATCTCCCTACGCTCTCTGGGGTCTGGTTCACACTACGCTTGCATGTGTGACTCAGTTCGAGGTGTTGCATCACAAAGCTTGGGAGTGTGGATGAGCAGACGTGCTCGTGTGTATCCCTGCCATTTGGAGGTAGTTCTCACAAAAACATCTTATCTTACCACTCACATGGCAATAACGGTTAGCAGTTTCGAGTCGCATCCTGTCACTGAAAAGCTGGCACTAGTTTTCTGGAGAGAAAAAAAAGATTGACTGAAATTGTTTTTCCTTGCTTTGTAAACTGTGATTAAGCACAAAACTGAAGGTTAGTTTACAGTGAGGTCTTCTAGGATTTTCTAACTCAAAGAAATTCAGAAAGAACTTTACTTTTACCACATTTTATGTTACAACTTTATTCCAAATAAGTAAATATCTTAAAATTCTACAGATATTTTCCTTTGATGTCATACTTTGTGTTTGACCTCTGACCTTCACTAGCCAATGTGGGGCCTTACATAGACAGATGTGTTTCTTTCCAAATCAACTTCAATTAACTGAATTTCTCACAGACAGATTACATTTAAATTGTAGAAACATCTCAAGGATAAATAGTGTAAATTTTCAGCTTCATGCCAAAGGCTGCAAATACTTATATAAATGTGATTTCTTGGTTTTCTATTTTTCAGCAAAAATCTCAAACTTTTTTCCACATTCCCTCAGTTTTGTTGAGAAATTAGATTAATTTGATACAATTTACAATATTACTGTAATATAAAATGTGAAAAAACTGAAGAATTCCTGCAAATATGTTTGTGGTGGGATCTGGGTTTTAAGTGGGCCATGATAAAATATTACACTGTTGTACTTATTTTCTGAGTTCTCTTACTTTGTGAATATAGAGGCATTTCTTCTCCTTAGATCGATCGTTCTCGTCCGCAGTTGGATTACAGTAAAAACCTCAAAGCACTATCCATAGCGGCATGACTTTGGGCATTTTTGGGCCATATATAAAGATGATGCATAACACAAGATGACTTCATCAATTTCCTTTCCAGATTCTTTAAGGTGCAAGAGGTCAGAGAGATGGTAAAGATGCCTGGAGCGTTTTTATTTGCCAAATGTCCGGTCAAGATGTTAAACATAACTAACTGTTTTCACAAAAAGGCTTTGTGGATCATTATGCATGAACAATAAGAATACACAAGCTCCTCAGAGGACACACAACCTTTGAAAACAGTGAGGCACATGTTATAGGCTTGTTTTTGTAAAAGTAAAGTAGAAAATGCAGTTGGACTCACCTCAGCAGGTGCTCAGATATTTTTCCTTTTAAAACATTATTATAATTAGTTCATGTATTCAATATTTTACATTAGCACAAAAAGAGAAAGCTGTTGTCTTCCTCCATATGTTGCTCTGTGCTTCCTAAAAGCGGGCTGAAAAACTAACATACCTTTTGCTTCAGAAAGACACATTTAAGAGCATGTTGTCCTTCTAATTGACCATCTAATATCAGCTTACTGGAGTTAGCAAAGTGTAATTTTTGCAGGAAGATTTAGCAATTAGTCTAGTTTTTCTTTTGTTTTTTTGACTGCATTAAATTTTAAAAAACATTATGTAGAAATAGAAGTATTAACTTTATTCATAGAACTACTAATCTGTGCCAGAAAAGCACAATCTTATTAAAGTGAGAGTTTTGTAGTTTAGCCCAAAGCATCTTGGTAGTTCCTTAAAATCCATCTAGTGAAGCTGCTCTTCTAAACTCCCGGCTGTTTAAGCTTAATTTCAATGAAAGGTACATATCAGGCGTTATCTGTTAAGTGCCCTATAGCCAAGCCTTCTTTATGTCTGTCTTCCTTCCACATTCCATCTCGATCCTTTTCGCTTTTACTCCATCACCTTTTGTTCTAAAAAGGGATTGAGAATGTCTAATGTAATTCTGCCTACACTTTCCTTCTAGGTAAATTGTCTATCATTTCCAGCAGTTGAGAATCCAATCTGAGCAGCTATATTACAATAAATGATGGCTTCCATATGTTCTTGGAATCTATTTTGTTTTTTCATAATAAAATGGATTCCAGAAATACCAAAGCTTGTACACAACTTCAAAACAATCCAAGGATGGGAATACAAACATAGGTTGTTAGCTGTAAAATTGAAATGCTATTTAATAGCAATTAAAATAGATCAATAAAAAAGAGTTAAAGAATAAAATGTTACCTGTTTTTTTTAGCAATTTACTGATGGTTCTATTATGGGCTTAAGCTATTCTGAGTGCTACTATGTTTAACCAGGACGGAAATGCTGGCTCAATATTTGTATCAACAGGACAGGTGTATCCAATAAAGCGGCCGCTGAGTACATTCATTTCCAAGAAAACATGTTATAAGTTGGCATTGTGCATTTTCTGTTTCTCCAAGGCATTGGAAGAACTCACAACTTCTTGCTTTCCTACGTTTTGCCAGTGGACAACTTTAACCTGAGAACTTTTTCTAAGTAAGGCCTGAGATTCTTGGCAGTTTGCGATGCAAGCTCTAATTCAACTTTGGATCAACACATACCCTTATTCTTGCAGTGGATAAAAGGCAGATGGAGCTTACTTGGCCATGGCCAATAGAAGAAGATAATTAAAAGCACTTTTCATTTGTTTGAAAGTGTGGACTGAGTGAGAAGTAAGTGGCAAACAATTATCCTGCACAACATGCCAAAGGGTTGTTGTTTTCAGGTGAAGTCGCCAAACAATCCTCCACTCTGCAAGTGAGAGCCAAGTAAAATGATAGTAGAATGAGTTTATTTTTAATGTTCACCTAGCAGGACCGTTTCAGTTCTGCTGAAAGTTCTTGATTGAGTTGAATTACTTAGAGAACAAAGAGTCAGAATTATTGCTCATTTGGACAACTTGTTTGAAAATTTAGCATTATTAGGTTTTGCTCGCAGGCGAAACTTTCCCCTGCAGAGGTTTTCAGGGTGTCTTTGTCAAGAGAGGCAGACTCCACAGGTTTTTCAGGGGGGGGGGGGGGGGAGCTGTGAGAAATTAACTTTCAAACAGCATTATATTGAGAAGGAAGTTACTCAAAGATGATCAATTTATTGCTGAGTCGGGAAGATTTGTGTTGCAGATCATTGCTCTGATCTCCTAAAGTAGTTGCCTATTGTTGTGCTGCGTTCGGAGCCTTTTCACCCCTTAAGCGCAGAGGACAGTCAAGTAAGACAAAGTTTTTCTCAACATAATCAATGCTTGATGGGACTAAATTGTGAAGGGTGGGAAAATGATAGAATCTCTGTCAGAGTCAGTACGTAATGAACAGGTTGACTGTCGTCAGAGCTTCTACATCCAGGAAAAGGTTAAAAGCACTTCAGAGATTATAACCGTTTTAGTGGAGCTGTGAGGAGACGTAGTGCTAAATCTGCCCTCACTGTGCTGAGCGAGAAAAACCTGGTGCCATTGATCTGGACTCATTTGCCTAAACTACCCTCATTGCAATGTTGACGCGAAGCTAAAGTTCAGTGTATTAAAACATATTCTTGGCTGCTTTTCTGATTAATCGTGTCCAAGGTCATCCTTCTTTTTCAAGTGGATGGACAGGTCTTGATCATTTTAAATCTGAAGCTTAAATAGAAGAACTGTGTATGCACACGGCATTTCAGATAGTTTGCTAAAAACATAACCATGAATACTAATTTTGTCTATAATTTGGTTGGATTGATTGAATGTTTAAAATATCTTGCAAAATATTTAAAATCATTTGGAAATTTCAAACCTCTCCAGATATTTCAGCTTTTTTTTGCACAACAGAGGTGTCTTTAGCTTCTAACAACTACAGATTGTATTGGCTATTCATGATATAGCTTTTCATTGCCAAAGCTTATTGAGATTTCCACCAGTCATCTCATCGCGGTGTGACCTACTGCATCCTAACAGATTTAAATCCAGGTCCCCCATGAGGCAAATCGGACCGCATGCAGTCTTCCAAAGGGGAATACCCTTCCAGCCAGAAAAAGGCAGCATGTATGTTCACAAAACCTTTGGGGAAGGCCACTCTGCTGCATACAGATAAGAGAAATGAAGAATTTATGCGACCTAATGGGCATGAGAAATACTAATCCTTCCCAAATGCTATATGCAAGGCTATAATTTTTTTTCCCAATATCCTGTCAAGATCCTCAAAAGCACCTAATTATACTCACTGTAAAACACTGATCCTCTTTAAATCCATCATGTTTTCACAAGCTGACCAGAGAGAAAAAGATATTACTTTGCAAGTCTTACAAACAGCCCAAATCTGTCAAGAAAGGTATGAAAAGGACCTCCTTCTATTTTGCCTCCCTTCTTCTTCTTGTCTTTTTCACCACCAGCACTTGTCTGCGGAGGGCTCTAAAATAAGAAATCCCTTTCCGCAGATATAATTAATCACTCTGGGAGAACAGGGCGTGTAATTATTTAGGTTACCACAGAACTCTTCGAAGCTCCTCCACTTCACCCTCCCTTCATTCCACACAGAAAGCTTTTAGGAGACACGGAACCACACTAAGCATGGCGGCTAACTATGAAAGCACCTTTTGAAGCGGATGACCTCACGTGCATCCGTGAATGCTCATTTTAATGCTGGTTTTACATATTTTGTTTGAAATTTTGAGTGTTTTACTCAAAGAACTGAGCAAATTACCCTATAATGAAGAGGCGAAACAGCTCTTTGGTCATTAATTTGGTGTTTTGAGAGTAACTTAAAACTACTGTGGATGCATCTGCATAAACATCATCAGTCTACCGCTGACTAGTTTGGAGTGTCAAAATCCATGTTTAGTCCACACAGGTCACATTGTCACTCATGTTTGACTTCATGAGGATTGTTCTTGAAACAATTACATTTTATTGTCTGACTGGTTTTTGCAAGTTTCTTTCATCTGAAACAAAAAACGGGGGAATGCAGTAGCAACTGATGCAGTTTATTTCCCTTTGTAGTTGCTATTAGTGTCATGATTAGAATAGAATTAATTACTTTATAGTACTTTTATCTCAACTCTGACGCTTTTTTTCTCACAACCAGAAAAACAAAGTGTTTGGCAAATGGCAGCAGAATATTTGTTTAGAGGCACGGCAGTAGAAAAGGGAGGTGGAATGGCCCTGCCTTCTCTTTTCTTCCCATTCTGTTTGGCAAGTAATTACACACCCTCGCTTTGCTGATAAAGAGTTCAGCATCAGTTCACCTGAAGATTAATACAGCACAATGAACACAGTCGTTTGGAGTGGTCCTGGTTGATTTGGAATTATCCCGATTCAATGGGACTTCAACTAAAATCCCTTGTCCAGCGGCCCGGAGAAAGTTGCTATTGTGCAGCATCAAGCAAGCCAGAGAAGGGAGAGGCAGCTCAGTAATGTGAGCTCTGCCAATTGGATAACACTGGTGTCCAAATGAGGGATGGCAGCACTTGTCAAGAGGGTGATAGAGCCGTGCTCTCTAAAGGGGAGGGTAGACTGATAATGTACTTTGTGCATGGTATGATGCCCCAAAGAGGGAACATTACAAAGCCTGAGAGTCTAAACCAGACGTCAACACACATTTCACTAATTCTCCTGATGAGATGCATTATCAAGAGGGTGCTATGTTGCAGCTCTGCTCTTAAGTGGAGTCTTGCACTCTTCCATGCCAGCAGCCTAAAGTCATGTTCATGTGGTGAAATATTTACCAGTATAAAAGGTCAGTGGATCACCAGTTCATTGATCAGGATTCATCCTGTGAGAACAGCGACTCCTAAAAATTTCATGACCATCCGACCTGCAGTTGTAAAATAGTTCAACGTATGTAGCATGTGTTATTAGCATGTGCAGCAGGGGCTGCTGTTATGGTTCTCAATTGGGAAAACATTTGAATGCAGATCCTAAGGGTCAGGCATGAGGTCATGTTACAGGCAAAGGAGTTCAGGTAGACTGATATGTTGTGCATGGCTGAGGAGCCTAACATTAAGGTTTTTATACATAACATCTATATTGTATTTATCTCATTTCAGCAATAAATTTTCTCTCTCTCTTAGATAAATTTATTTATTAATTCTATTTAACTGTATAATTATGGAAAAAAATCCAATTATTAATGTTAAAATTCCAATTAATAGTTATTTTTATCAAATTGAGAAAAACAATGCGTTGATCAGTTTAATTGATTTTAAATATGAACTGTTCTTAAGCATGTGGTTGAACGGGAAACCTACTAGAAGTTAAAATAGAAAAGTTATTCACAGGAAAGAAAATTCTGTATATAATTAACAGAATTTAGTGAACTCCTGATATTAATGTGATAATATCTTAAAATCCACAAATACTGGAGTTCCCGTCTTTTACTTACCTTAATATGCATTAATTCACACAGTTGAAACCATGTTATTGGTGATGACATCATCCAACAACATGTTAAGTGGCATTGGGCCCAGATATCTGAGCAGTTATGCAAATTAGTGACATTACACAGAACAGCATGGGAACAGGTGACTCCACAAATAACTGTGAAAAGGCAGGGATCCAACGTAGATCAGAACTGGGAATACAAAGTCAGTATTGGCAGTCTAGATGGGATCAGAGGGGGTCTGGCTCACATTTGGAAGGCATTATTGGCAATTACTAAAAGATTGTAGGTGAAACAAGATCAAGTCGTTTGAGATTTTGTGAGTAATCCCTTTTTTTTAGTTTAACTTTGTAGTTGTGAGAGACCTTAAGGGAAGCTAAACTCACTGTCCTGGTTTTTCTGGATGCCCCTTCTCAAACTGTTACCTCCCAGACCCAACCTTAGATAAGTGGAAGACAATGATAATTGATGGATCTGAGAGTCGCAGTAGATAAAATGGCTGCAGTCAGTTTATCCACTTGGGACCACACAGGGTTTAATGACAGTTGGCAAATCCTCCAGTCGTTCTTGAGACATTTCAAGTCGGAAGACACCTGACATTGGAGAGATGGGTTGAGATTGACATGTCTGGGGCAAATGGTGTTTATTTGCTGTGGTTCAAAACAACTGTTTGGAAGAATAACATCTTTTCAGAGTAATCTGCCTCCTCAAGGCAGTAAATCTGGGATTACTGGTAAGAAGTTCAAAATTAAAGAAACCCCAACACTTTATGAGTGATTTCGAAGGAGGGAGTGCAGAGATTTACTTTGAGTTTCAATCAAAACTGTTGAACTCACAAAGGGCAGCTTTAAACGATGAGAGATAAAACAAATGTTTGTTCACAAGCTTGTCAGCCAGGGATTTTTAAATCATATCACTTTGTGTGTAATTTTAATATATGCTCTGTATATTTTGGGTAAGTTTGCCTGAGTGCTGTGGAAAAAAAGATTCCAGCCCATTCAAGTCCCCTCTCCCCCAGCACATCGTTGTCTTTCATTTCTCTCCCACACACTGTCTCGGCACCAACTCTAAAGTGAGTAATGCTTTAAAAGTTCCTGTAGCCAGGGGAAAGACTGTCAAGTAAAATTATATGTTGGAAAGATCTTTCATCATCGCGAATGTTGTCATTTGCTTTCCCTCGGCAAATGACAGAGCTGAGAAACGGAAAGTAAACTCTGCAACATTAAGGATGGAATAAACACAGTGGAATGTGAACAATTCTCTGTAATATATCTCAATGTTTCCCTTAACCTCTTTATAGTTATTACCTTTAAAGTGTATTAGCTGCGTATTATGTCTACACAGAGACAACCTTAGCTCCGAGGACATGGCATCCACAGGACAGTTTTCTGCTTGCAGCAGACTGACGATTGGTTGGTTTCACAGGCCATGCAGGATATTTCTCCACAGATTTTAGTCTATTTTGTTAATTCACTGTTTTTTGAACTAGAGATGTAGCGAACAGTTTAATAATTGATTATTCTGACAATAAAGTCGATGAAATATTTTTGCTGACTTTTCAATTTAACCACCAAAGCTTATTTTGTACAATATTAGACATAAGTAATAAAAGCATCATCTAAAATTCATAACTGCGTAGCCCTTTCTGCTCGATTTAATATATTAGCAGGTGAAGACAGGCAGTGACCGACCGCTTTGACGTTGGGTTTCTGTGCTCACCAGAGGACCCTTGTGAAAGTGTTCAATGACATCTGGCTAAATGCAGACTGGAAAAACCTCCTTAACGGCTTTGTTGAACTTGAATGCAGCATTTTGTTAACCGTGATACGTTACTGGAGTGACGAGAGAACTGGGTCAGATTTTCTGGTAGAATAAGTTACTTGTTTCAATTACGCTTAAAATACTTTTGCTGGTTTATAAGTCACTGAATACCAAAATCTATTAACTATCTTTTGTCTTTGTATTAACCGTTCAGATGATTCGATTCCTCTGGTTCAAGTTTACTCTGTGTGCCCAGAATCAGACAAAAACATAAAAAAGCCACATTAGGATTTTATGATGTGGGGGAAAAAAAGAACTTCCAGAAAAGTACAAAAATGCAGAATTCTTTAGTTTTCTTTAATCAAAGTTAGTTGCCTTTCAGAAATGCATTTATAAAATTAGCAGATTAACTTTAGTTTGTAGTCAAAGACTTTTTTCCTTCATTATGCCTCTGCAATGTATTTCTTTTTGTGTTTTCCTTGTTCTACTCACTTTCAATTGTCTAGTTCCTGAAATATGTTATGCAAACAAACTTGCCTTTTCTTAGAAGAGCATTTAAAGCGAAAAGAAAATAAGCTTTGGGGAAATAGGAGGCGTCCTTCACTAAGGGCAAACGGATTGCAACAAAAGTCGTGTTTTCTTTTCTACACAAGATCCGGGGATAAGGAAAAAGACAAAAACAGAACGCTCCATTTTCCTGGATGGCATCTTGAACTTGTGGAAGTTTAGTCAAAGACAGCAGCATCTAAAATACGCATCAGTGTTATTTTGGAGGCCCTGGCCTCCGTATGCACGGATTATTTTACAGGTGAACAAGGAGGGTTTGGAAAATGAGATTGAAGGTCATTAGAAAGACTGCACAGTCATTGTTGTGATGAAGTCTCTGCTGAAGGTAAAACAAGATTGCACACAGATCCTAAGGGAGAGAACCACAGAATGAATATAACATTACAAACACAGATATGGAATAAGGAGAGGTCAGAGAAACTAATCTATAAAGATCAGTATTCTTGTTTCATTGCATTGACTTTCTCGTAGCGATGACTTTGACTCAACCCCTGCGAATAAAACTTCCACGTCTTAAAATAGGGAAGGCTTCGAATTGAGTTCAAGGAAATCCAAACTCGCAGTACAAAGGACAGCTTTTAGAGCCTGGCTTGACTTCCTGACATGGAGACTTCAAAAGGATTCCCAAAAGTGGAAGCTCCTGCTGGTTGCTATTATCAACTTTTTGCAAGTCAGGTTTTCAGTTGTAAATTTCTGAAGAGAAGACATGCAACTAAAGAAGTTGTGACTTACTTTCTTTCAAAGTTTGGCATCCAAACTGGGTTTAGGATCAAAACCTGGACAGTCTCCTTTTTGTCGAGAACATGAATTGCTGTCTGGTCTAATCAAAAAGTGTCAGCCTGGACTTGTGCTTTTTATTTTTTTTCCCTCTGAGGGGCCCATAAGCTGTAACTGACAGGGTACCAAAGAGTCTTTGGCAGGTCCACTCGGCCATTCAGAGGGACTGCGGGAGAAAAAGGAAGCAAAACTCGCTGTATTGCTTTCTGATGATAAGAGCCAAATCATATGAGGGCAGAGGATTGATTAGGCTACATTTTTTCCCCTGCAGTTTCGTGCAATAATTTCCTTCCTATACATCTTCTTTGATGTGAGACATTCTGCGAATATTTGAGGAATAAAAGCAGTAATATAAGGTATTTTGTACAAGGACACAGAGGTTCAGGAGGAGCACTTTGTGTGCCTTACTGATTTCATGCTTTAGCTTTCTCCTCTGCATTATTTTAAAAATGTTTTTTATAGAGCATTAGATTGTGTTCCAACCATCTTTTAATTATTAGGTCAGTTCTTCCTCACATTGACATGAGAAAGAATGAGGGAAACCTTTAAAACCAATAAAAGCTCACGGCAGAATAGAGCAAAGTGTTAGATATAGTTAGAAAATTGATTCATCCCTTGTCCCTGCAGGATTCTATTTAATTGTTCCATTTAGAAAGAAAAGAGAGCAGGAACATTATTAGAGAGTTGTTTCCCTCTGCAATGCTAGCTTTAAGATTCCTCCACATACACAGCGAGCATTATCGCAATCATGAAATCTCTCTCATTCTCCTCCTTAATGCCCCCGCTCCATCCGATTACAGCATCTACATTCCTGCAGAATACTAATCGAGCAAGTAAATGGTAACACGTTATTCGGAGTGAAGTTCAAGACCTCAGCTAATTTGGTTTAGCATTGGAGTGGAACCGAGTTTAATAGATCTCCATTGCAACAGCTCATTTGCAGAATTAGAACAGAGTCTGTGGTCACATGCATTGTTTTTAATCTGTGCATGTGAGGCTTTAAACTAAAAATTTCAGAAATTATTTTTTTTGTTCCTCAAAGGGCCCGTGTTCCTTTGAAGTTTCAAGGCATCGACCCAAAAGCTAGTTGTAGCTAAATGTTATGTTGTATAGGCATAAAATGCTGGTATTTCTGCACATTCAATATTAGTTTGCAAACGGTTTTGTCAAACATGACTGAGTGATTCAGTAGCATAATGCACACCAATTTAGAATAGATACGAGATATGATTAACCCCTTAAGTACTTGATTTATTTACAATGCACCATAAAATGTTCCCACTGCCCAACAGATTGTAAAGTAGTAGTAGATGTTGTACTTTGAAAATTACACATTAGTATTTACCATGCAAACAACTGCTATATGGTGCAAAATGGATAATTGTGTAATTTATGGGAACTGAAAAATATGCAGGAATTAAATGATTTAACTTTCTAAATTTCTGATTGTCATTCAGAATCTCACTCAAGTTATTGGAAAGGTGAATAGAGATGTGGATAAATTAGGAGACAAGCGAATGTAAATTTTTTTTTAGCAACACAGTGATCCTAAACGTGTGTCATAGGTAAGATTTAATTTTTCAGACTTTAGAAGCAGGTCAAGAGGTTGTGGATCAGAGTTTTGCGGTTATCACCAACTTTATTAAAGTATCAGATCGATTCACATGGAATATTCAATTCAGTACATTAAAATGCTTCAAAAAACTAATATTGATTTTATTTTTTCCTCCCTATGATCATTAGACACCTCATTATTGCGTGTGCTTCATACTGGATTTAGAGTTGCTGTTTCCCTGCTCAGTTAAGAGCACAGCTACAGGTCTGCAATCTGTAAGTTAATCACTGGACGGTTAATTTGCTACTTCAGGGTTGTTCTTGGATACTGTTTGACATTTGATACCCATATTCATCATGTATATATCATTGTGGTATAATGAGAATTGGAGTCATAAAGTAGAAGAATAAATGACATTCCCTTTGCAGTGGACCTTCTTCTCCATTCATGTGTATTTCACTTCCCTCTGGGCATAGTTGCCAAAGGTTAGCCTTGCAGATATAAAAAATGCAGTTGATAACTCTGCAGGAAAGCCATTTATTTGGGAGTAGGCAGACAAGAATTGATCTGTAAAAATTTTAGGGTATTGCAGTAATTCAGCAGCAGGAAGGTATCTTGCCATCAGCTTTAAAAGGATTCAGGATAATCTGTAATACTTGGATGTAGAAGGTTATATGTGTTTGAACGTCTGTAAGCAGAATGACCACAGTTTAGCAAAAATCTTAACATATATTTACACATTTTCCTCGAACCCCCAGTTTGTAAAAATGTGTGTAATTGCTCCAAGATGCCGCCTATCAGCCGTAACCAGAGATGACTTTCTTTTATCGGTGGAAGTCCTGCCTGTTTCTGATTTGTAAAGGGGCTTTAAGCCGCCTGAATGCCTCATAGTTGTGTTGTGTTTAAGGCTCGCTCGAGCAAAGAAGATGAATTCAAATGTCTCTTGGCAAATGCATGCGTTCCCACTCAGGTTTGCACATTCAGCCTTTGCTGTTCCACATCTCCACTGGCCTCTCCGAGAGACCGATGAGGAACAATGGCTGTCTGGAGCTGTTAATGTCCTCGGCTTCACGCTGACAACAATGTAATCGTTGCATGGCTGTACATTGCAGGTAGGCAAAGTTTTATGGCTCAGCTGGAGCAACTGGTCCCCCACTGGTTGATAGGATACATTATCCACACTTGTGTTTTCCACTCATCACATTAAAGGAAACTGCTGGGGTTCACTTCTGTTTATTTTTGGCTTGAAGGATGTTGAAACTGTAGCCATTTTCCTTGTTATATGGTTAGCGGCCCAGGCTGTAAATGTTGCATTACCTGCAGGGACTCTTTATCATGATCCTCATAAAAAAAAAAAGTGTCCTCTGATCCTTCAGCATTGCTTGTGTTAGGAAAATGTAGGCTGATTCAAAACCAGTATGAAATAAATAAATTATATGTTTGTCGTTAATTCATTCAAGATGGGATTAAAACATTTTAAAAAATGAATCAGCGTTTGACGCAGTAATGTATAAAAGCCATGCAGTGACGAGCTGTTTGTGAGAAGCACTTAGAACTGCAATCTATTATCACAATTAATTTTTTATAGCAGAAAGCTTCGCAACGTGACGGCAAGCTTCAGTTAAACATTAGTATTAAAGGAACATTAATAGTGGCTATTTTTAATGAACTCTCCACCAGAACTGTTTCATTAAAATATCTAATTGAATGTTTCTGACTATGAAAAGTTTTTCTCAATTAAAATATTTTTGCTGTTTTAAATTTTTAAAATGTTCTGACACTGTAAAACTTTTTTTCTGCTATTAACTATAAGCAATAAAAATAAATCCATCAATTGTGTTTGAATAATGAACTAATAAAATAAGGTGCCACCCCAACAGTAGAAAAAACATGTAAATAATTTCAGTCATTAGGGACTCAGAAGTCTGCTTGTGTTTTATATTTGTTTACACTTTAAACATGTAATTTAAATCACAACAATGTAATTATACAAATTACATGGAACAAATACTGCCTGAGTCCCTGCTCTTTAATATTTTATCTGGTTATACTGATGTCAAACCACATCTGCTTAATAAAACAAACATTTTTTTTTTTCCTCTTTGACTTGCTTATCATCTAATCTTTCCAGCAGTTGCCAACTCAACACAGGGAGCACAACAGAAATACATCAATGGACTCTGGGAAAATGTTTAATCTTGGTTGTTAAACAGCAAAATGTATTTTTGAACAAAAAACCTACGATAAGGTGCAATTTTCTTAACGTTTGCTGCTTTTTGCACACAGCTGAGATAAGAACATTTATTTAGCCTTTTTACTCCCTGTATAGATATCTGGAACATCTTTTTGAACACACTACCAATTAGTATCACAGGGTGACAGCGTGGCTAAGTTCAACAGGGTGCAGGATTGTTTGCGAGAGAGATTTTCAGGGTGTGATATCAAGAAAAACAGGTTGCCCAGTTTACTTCTGATGCGGTTCATGCTAAGATTTGTAAAATCCTCAAACGCTTGTTGGCACCACAATCCGTCTGCCATTGTAGCAAATGCATTGAATAGTTTATTAATTTTTTTTAGGGTTTTCAAAGATGCAGAAAAAAACGAAAGTATTCGCTCCTAATGCGAGGATCGTATAAATATAATTGACGTGGTGTGAGACAAAATCTTTTGAAAGACGTAGTCCAGATGGTATGACTTCATGCTCAGAACTCCTCCAATGTGGCTGAATCAAGGTGGTTTAGCAAAGAGTGGACCTAAATTTTGCTGCAGCGACATAAAAGAACCATTTGGAGTGATTACAAACGCTTAATGGTGGCTATTCCCTCAAATATCGACACAGTAACCATAGCCAGAAGTCTTAAAAGTGAATTGGGTTTTTTTAATGTTTCCAATAGGTTTAAAGCTACAACGTTTACATGTCAGCAGCAGACAATTTATCTCCCTGGACAGGTCTGAGCTTTATCTGCTAATGGCGATTATTTTAGTGTTTCGGTCACAAGCTTGTTGTCTGCATGCTGGAAAGATTCTGTTCATAAACATTGTTACCGCTCATGCACGATTCAAATCGCGGATGAAACGAGATTTGCAGTGTTTATGGATTTCTTTGAGTCATTAAACAGACCAAATAATCTCAGGATTCCTGAGCTGATTTTTTTTCCCTTCAGATGACAGCACTGCCCCTCCTTTAGCTAATGTACTATTTACAGCCGGTTAGTCCCTTTGTTGGTGAGGAATTCAGTCCTAAAATGATTGAGGGTCATGGAAGCATGGTCAGCTTGAGACAATCTCAGTGAATTCCACATTTGTTTAGAAATGGATTGGAAGCTTTTACTCTGGAATATTCCTGATTGTTTGTCAATTTATTTACTATGAAAGTATTTGAAGTTATTGTCATATTTCTTGTAATAGTTTTGACAAATAATGCTGACTAATATGTATTTACACCCAAATGTTTTTAAATCTAACTCTGGTTACCCAAGTTTCTTCAAGGTCTTAATAGATGGTGATGTTGTGAGCTGGATGGACGTCTACTGTGAAAAAGCCTCTCGCATTGGAGAAACTCCAGAAAGGAACTAATCTTCTTTATCAGCTTCTTTGAGTCACAGGCTCCGATGCAGCTACCATAATAGATGTAAGAAGAAGAGATTGCGTGCAGCATAATAGTTGTATACAAGATATGCAGCAGTGCGCAGCAAACACTAAGGTATGTAAACTTTCCAAAGAATTACATGCTTTTCTTACATGCATCTTCACTATTATATCTTCAGTTCTTTACTTTCATCTGAAGAAGGGATTGTGGAGCATTTGGAAACTGAGGTGCTAACTTTGTCAGCTTAACACATGGAATGCATGTAGCTCACATATATGATTTGCCATCCAGGCTGCTGTCATCAGCCTGGATGGATTTTGATTGACAATATTTCCAAGGCTGATACTATCCCTGCAGCTGGTGCACCTTTTCTTATTTCACATTTTTCTTCCTCTTAACTTTCTATGAGTATGCCTGGATACAGCAGTCTGTGAACAAACAGCCTTTTAAGCAATTACCTTTTCTGGATTACCCTTCTTCTAGAATGCAATGAGTTTTTGTTTTATTTTGACATATGTTGGATTGCCAGTTTTCCCATGGTTGCATTGCCTACTGACCCAGATTCAGAGTAATTGGAGGCTCACGAACCCTTTGCAGGTATTTTTTGATATCATTTAATAATGGGTCATTATTCACTTTTATCAGGGTTATAATTTAAAATATGTGGCCTTATCTACATAAATGCACTAGAGATAACTCAGGACCATCTATAGTGATTGCTTAAAGAGGAATTTCAGATGTCATGCAATCTTAAATATAGTACAGAAGCTGGTTATCAACCAGAATGCTTTGGTCCCAATAGATGCCCATGACACCCCATGCTTTAAGTCTGTGTAAAGGGTACATATTCAGCCTAGTGTGCTTTTAGTTAAGGACACGCTGCAGGGTAATGATTATGGTCGAAAATAAAGACTAGCATTACTAAAATGTTTTTCAGCAGTTTACTGAATGCCAGACGGTGCAAACACCTTGATTTGTGCATGTAATCATGTGGGACACTCATATGAGCGGCCTTGAAATCAGGCTGGCATGCTGAACGTGTCAATCGAGGAAACGTCTTTTAAATTTAGATCCCACGCTGGGCAATCCAAGCAGGCCTCAATAGAATGTAGATATCTCAATAACAGCAAAATATAGATGGAAAATGCTGTTTCAGGGTAACGGCAGGTGCTTTAGAAGTATTCTATAGACGCAATGGAAATGCTTTCTTATATGGAGACATTGTGTCTGGGAAAAGCATTTTAGTCGATCATTACCTCTCACCGAGAAGCTAATAGGAAAATATAAGAACTAATTTCTTCATAGAGCGAGACACCAATTTCAAGCAATGTGATTTTTTTATTTTACCCCCACCCCTAATATTACCCATGCTTTAGAGAATGGTTTATAATGATTGTTGTCCATTGGTAAGCTGATAGTTTGATTCTTCATTTCAGACTTGGAAATGTTTTTGGGTCAAATCATAAATTTTCTTACTTCTTTTTGTTAAGTTTTAGTTATAACAATGGTTGTTTCCTATTGGAAAGATTTTATTTCTGTAAATGGAGGAACCATAAACAAATTATTGTCCTTATAGATAAGGTGATATAAATGCTGAGAAATATTGAAATTAGATTTTGCCACCACTCATACACCAACACTGATCTTGACAGAGCAGGTTTGCAGTAGTATTAGTGATTGCACTGTGACGAATTGTAAAAGGCTGCTTTCGGAAAAACCATAGCAAACAGTATCTATCAAAAGAATAAAACAGTCTTTTAAACATTCAGGATGAAATAAAAAAATGTAACATTGCTGAGAGATACATTTCACATCATTTATTCTCAGTGTTCTTGCAAGCAATATGATGGATTTCAAAGTCAGATTTCTGCAGTCAGTTTAAAACATATGTTTGCGTCTTCAAGTAGCGGCACTTAAATATCCACGCCCCTACTTAATTACTATTTCAAAGAAAACATGTAAACCACTAATGCTCCGTTTGTTCAAAACAAGTTAGAAGATAAAGTGAAAAGTTGCAAACTGATTGGGAAAAAAAAGCTATGTTTCACCCAAACCATCATATGCAACTCTAGTACCTTCTAGAAATTTCTCCTGCGAATGTATTGTAATACTGTGTCCCATTTGCTGAAAAATATCTTTTTGTTTTTTATTTTTTCTGAGTTCAACAAAGAAGTGCTGGAATGGATTTGACTGTGCAGCACACCACCTGGCAGGGGGTCTTGGTAAGTTGGATTTTTTTCCTGCTTGATGCGTTACCAAATACATATTTATGGCTACCTGGTGTTTCTGCAACCCAATGCGTCGCCCCCAAACAGAGATCTCTTTGAATACAAAAAAGTTAACCTTTAATTCTTCCTGGGAGGAAGTTCTTTTGCCTTTCAAAGTGCATTATTAATTGTAGATAGAAGAACTTATGAAGTAGAGTAATTCAGGTTTTAGGCTTGTTATTTAGGTTCTTAAATCTTGTTATCATTAGCTATGTGTGGTGTAGTCATGTATATCTTCTTGATTCTCAGCTTGAATTTCAGGCAATTCTGTTCAGAACATCTGGATGTGGTCAGGCTGAATTTAAAACTAATTTTTGGTAAAGATGAGTCGGTGCATTATTGGCCATGCTTGTAGAGCGTCGTCATAATATTGAGTGCCAGTTAGCATTAGTTGTCACTTCTGAAGGACGACACCGTCTTTGGTCCTTTTTTACACAAGAATCACACTGCAAAGCTTTCAAATAACTGCACCAGTTGTGTTTCTATTCTTTAATGTGGTCTTCATGCTCTGCATACCAAGTAGTTTGTTTTGAGGGGTTGGAGTGTTCACTCCCACCCTCTGGGGTTTTCGTTGTCATGCATTCGCTAGCGTCTTTAAAATTCATCCAAATGGCCAAAGTATTTATTGGCTAAATTACTTTTAATTTAATTCTTTAGTGTGTGTTGTTGTGGGATGTGTTCAATCAGTACGATTGACACATCTAGCCAGTGTTGCTCTGCTTATGTATTTTCTGAAGTGAGGGATCAATTGCAGAGCTGCACACTGCAAAAGACATTATGCCATTTTGACACATTGGTTGGTTTTTCAGTGATTCTTTTTTCTATTCAGTGGGTTCACTCCAACAGTCAATTAGAACAGCAAAATACTCTACTTAGCCATTGTAGCCCTTCAAAAGTGGCTATTAGTTATGTATTGTAGAACCGGGTACTTTAACTGTGCAAATTGAGGGTGTCAAGGCAATTTTGAAACTTGACATTATGTATTATTCTTGGCATTTACTTGAGCAATAGAGCTTGTATTGCTGAGTATTTGTCTAATGCAAATAAATACATTAAATTTGTGCTTTCATGTGATGAAAAAGGTTAAGAGTATTGTTAAACCTAAAAATGTTATTGGGTTTAGCTGTTTGTTGTAGAGCTAAATATCTTTTTTTTTAAGTCTGTATCTCATTTGCATTGACCTGTTTCTCCGCCAGCAAGAAGAACACATCAGCCAGGCATCTGCAAGACATAAGTTAGGTGTTGGTTTACCCGACACTCCCTTCTCCATCGAACATGAGGTATGTTACTTGCTTGTTAATGTATTATCATTTTAATATAATCGTACTAGAGAAAGTTTCATAACAGAGATCATTTAAGTTGATTGTTATATTACAATTGCAAAAGAAGCTTAAGTCATCAAACTTTGTAGCTGATTTCAGGTGTTTGTTGAGCTCTGGGTAAGTTTACTAATTTCAACTTTCTGTGATAAAAAAACGGTAGCTATTTTATCACAATACACTTCTCTCCAGCCCCTAGACAAGCACTGAATAAACAGAACCGAGAAAAATGCAGTGGGACATGCCCAGCCATGGGTTGTAGACTGTACAGCAGGGTTCCACAAAAATAAGCCTTGAGGGCCTGTGACGTTTATGCTGGAATCAAATGGGTGAATATCCTCCTCAGTATGCAGTCGAGTTCTCCAGAGTCCTGCTAATGGCTTCATTATTTGATCCAGGTGTGTTCAAGCAGAGACGGATCTAGAAGTTGCAGGACACTGTCCCTTGAGGCCTGGATTAGAAGACCACTGCTGTACGAGATGGAGGTCAGTTTCTCTCAATGGTTCAATGTTGTTATTTATATGGAAATATCGTTTTGTGTGATTTCATCAGAGGTGTTAATAATTCTGACCCTTAACTGTATAACTAATAGATAGTGGTTTTATAACTTTTCCCAGGTGGAGGGATACTAACATTGTGAGGGTTGTTGTCATTTTTGCATTGGATGCTATGATTAAAAAGGTGGTCTCACAAAATCCAATGTTTAAGTAGATATGAATAATTTGAAAAAAAGCAGCAATGGTTTATAAAATGTTGTTTTTATGGAATAAACATTACACAATGTAGTTTTTGTTGGAATGTGTTAAGAATAGTAACTTTTATGCCTCCCTTCACAATGGGAGATCAGACGACAAAGGTGGATTTCCTTGTGATATAAAACAGCATGAAAAATTTTATACAAATCTCAGAATTTATTCTGTGAATGATTGGACCATTATTCTTGAAAGATTAAAAAAAAAATAATGTGCTCAAGATTTATTCAATGAGCTGAAAATGAATATATTTGAAGTAATCCATTTTATAAGGCTATTATAGTAGAAATGCCATCGACTTATTTAGCTTCTTACCTGGACAGATGTCGTTTCCTAGGAAAGTAATGACAAATCTTTGAAATTAATTTTTTGCTTTCTGATGGAAAATGTAGAAGAGAACATCAGTAAGGATTGGTTTGCTGAAATTCTCGTTTGATTTTTATACTACATGGGATAAAAATCTTTTAGAATTGTTCTGCCAAGTCATCAAGCTGTTTTCTTTAACATTTGGAAGACAAATATGCTCTTCAAAGTAAGGATAGGACTTCTATCATTCATATTTTCTTGTCTTGGTTTTACACACGGTTGTGTACAGAAGAGATGTCACACACTTCTGTTTCGTAAACAAAAGGCAGACAGAGAGAAGTCCTTCCCGAGACAGAAGGAAAAATAAAATAAATTGATTTATTTTTATAAAAGAAAAAAAGTGTAGAGGATGGAGAGGGTTGTTGTCGAAAGCTGAAAGACGGCGATTCATCTCCGGAAAGAGTCTTCATCTCAAGGCTGATGGAAAGAGATGGAGAGGGTTTGTGTGGCAGCCATTCTGCTTTTTTTCTTTCTGTGAAATCTCCATTATAGGAAAACAAGTTTTTAAACTCTCTTCTATCTAGAAAGTTTTCACAAGAGCAAGTGCAGTCTTTGTTGGGAGACTTTGAGTCAGTTTTTATGGCCGACACAGACAAAAATTTTAGATTTATCTGAACATGTGTTGGATAGAATAATCCCATTCTGTGATATGTTGTTTTCTAATCTTTATTTAAATAAAATTAGTTATAGTCACAAATAGAGATATTCATGCTGGGGTTTTCTCTGAAATATTCCAGCTTTGCACATCATCAAAAACGTTTTAGTCTCCATTACTGCTTCTGTGTATTTATGTCTGTAGATTTTTCTGAGCTAGCAGGACATATAGCTGTTAATATGTTCTCAAAAATGACTAATTGCAGTATTATTTTATTTATAGAAGTACAAAGCTTGCTGTTGAATTTGCAGGAGTTACCACATGAAAACCCTTGTTTGATACTCATTTCATCTTTTTTTTTATTCTTTCATTTTAAAACAGATCTGTTTAAGGCTCCTTAGAGACCAAAAGGCTTATATAAAGTATTTTAAAGATCTATTTTCAGTTTTGTTTTAGCAGACAGGGTTTGTGAGACTTTAATCTGGTTGGAAAGGGGTTTAGAAGAAAACCATCTCCAGAGCATTATGGATCACCTGATTTCACATATTAGATTTGCTGTTGAAAAGATGAAAATTTATTTCATACAGTTGAAACCATGTAGTGTTTAAGAAAATCCTCATGTCTGCATCTGATAGGACAGATGAGGCTTTTATCCAGGACAGCTCGCCATATCACTTGCTTTTAACGGTAGCTATTGTTACTTGGTGAGACTAATATATTGCATGCTTTGTGCAGATTAATGCCATGTTTACTTTTCTATTTTGAAGAGAAATGGACATCTGCAAGGTGTACACCTCAGCAAAAATTGAAGTTTTTGGCAACTTCCTTGACACTGAAATCAATAGGAAATCAAAGTGTTTTTCCCTGGGCGTCGTGTTAGAGAGTCCTTAGAATTAAAGTAACGAGTTGAACTGAGAAGAGAGGAGTTGGAACAGCCAGGGCCATAAAAAATGGCTGCTTGCATGGTGTGAAAAGGTTGTGTAGAGGAAGGGACCCTGAGGAAATCAATAATCACAGTGGACAGTGGCAGACTGTGCATTTGGCCTCTTCCTGTCAGTTATGCTGGCACAGCTGCTGGGCAGCACAAGAAGAAACAAGTACTTCACCTCATCCACATCCTGTCTCAAATTAGCAGTGGCCCTGTCCGATAAATTAATGACACCTTGGGAATCATCCCGTCTCTTAAAGACACTGTATGGGTTGGTGCAACAGCTCCTTGAAAAGTGAAACTACCTCATAGTGGGGAATCACTAATATCACGACATTAGTCCAACTGCAGGTCTGTTATCTCAATGTAGTTAATGGCTAATTCCATGCTTCATTACAGTTGGAGCCATGTTCCTCCTCATATGCCTGTTTAATCCCCTATAACTGCTTTATTTTGATGTTCCAAAAATAGCAGTGGATAATTTATGGGATAGAAATGTTTTTGATGCTTTAGTTGTGCTGTGATGGCCTTAAATTGGATGTTTTTTTGATCCCGTGTGCATTTTTAAGGAGCATATACTTGTGTTTGCTGGGTTTTTATTCACTTTCGCTTTGGTGTGTTTTGCTGAAATTCTCTGTGTGGATGTCAGTTAAATAACTCTGATTTAACAGCATATCATAGTGGTTGAGTCACTCCTTGTGAATAATCACAGTCAGCTAAACTGACTCAGGCACCTCTCTCAGATTGCACTTCTAATTATATTGTAACTTAAGCAAATAGCTGTTCTGCTGTCATATTATATCAAATAAAAGTTACAGTATTTTTTTGTTACCCAGCAACAATTTGGAGAGAAAATTCTTCTTGATGTTTAAATTACAGTGCTATTTTCACATTTTTGTATTGAGAATTTCTAACAAACTTTCAATGCTTTATTTACCCTCAGTATCAACACTGTTACCAAAACCCTGTGAGACTGATATGATGGCGACTCCAAACCGACTAAGGTAAAAACAATCTCATTTAAAATAAGTATACAATATTGTTTTTCTGTCTGTGGTTTCACTCTTGAGATGCACAATGTATGTGGATTGATGTTGACTGAAGTTTTTAACATTATCAGTCCCATAATAACCAGGTTGATCTCAACAATCAATGTTCATTTCTATTTTGTGTCGAGGTGTGAATGGGCAGTTGAACTGTCATCTACCTCAAAATCTAGGTTTCAATAGAAGTAAAGTTTGAATGTGTTTGTTGATGCTAAGTGGAATATCGTGAAAGGCATTCTGGGTAAATATAACCAGTGGTAGCATCAGAAATGACTTGGTGTCATGCTTGCAGTTTTCATTCAATTATCGACGTGTACACACAAGTAATGGTTTATTTTGTGTGTTTAGAGAAGATGGACAGAAGCATGACTGAAGGGTGAAACAGTTTTACTTTCAGAGAAAGCAGTGGATTCAGGGGCAAGTGTCTCTGAGTGTAGAGCAGAGTGGATGACGAAGGCAGATTCAGAGAGGATGTGGAAGAAATCCCTGATTCTGTGGAATGGTGCCAGCTCCTAAAACAGGCACGTCATTGTTAGGCTGATGGATTTCCACAGCTAAATTTTGGTCCTCAGTTGAACAAATCTATGGATGAAATGGGTGTAAAAAGGTTTTTTTGACAGAAAATACGTGTTTTTTCATAGCACAATTAAAGACATTCGACTTTAAATGCAGCAAACTGCATTGACGTCACAGGAATTATTCCATCTATGTAAAATAGAAGTCAATTTTTTTGTGTTGGCATTCCGACTTGTTAACACTAGGGAGGTCTTAACTCGTGTCTCTGGCTATCTGTTCTGTCTGTAAAAGAGACAGTCTGCTGTTGTTCTCTCCTCTGTTTGTCTTCCTCTTCTGTGCTTGTAATTACCTCTCAACCATGATCCCTTTATACCTCAGAGTGTGCAAAGATACCTCTGGGGCTGTGTGTGTCTATGCACGCGCTCATTCACATCTATTCCCAGGCGAATTGAACTCGGTCTGTGTGTGTACACAGAGGTCCTGTGGGGGCTTTTTCTGTGCTGGATAAATAATGATGAATTACAGATTGATTACCCAGGAGTGAAAACTCTTCTATTAAAAGTGTTATAAAAGGGTGCAACCTGGGCAGGAAAAGACATTTAAGATTATACTTGGCTCATAATTAAGGGAGAAATATTTCTGGGTCATGAACATAAAGATTGGCAGCAAAAGTGTTTTAAATTATATTGATTGCATTAGATTTGTGGCGTGTTGGGCAACACTCAGCCTTACATAGCATCAATACTTTTCACTTGTCTATTTGACATGTTGAGTGGATGGTCAAGTATTCACCTGTTGGCACATTTTGGTTAATGCTCAATGAAACCCTTGAGAGTCTGTTTAAAGCAGAGGTTCTCAATATGTGGGGTGTGCTGCCATTGCAGGGTGGAAGAGTATACCAGGGAGTGTTTGTATTTAAATAGTTACTCTGATTACACAGTTCTGGCTTGTTGTAAGCAGTACGACCATTGTAATGTGTTAGAAAGTCTGTGTCAAAATGGTTTATTAAATGTAAAGTTTTGTTCTCTCCTTGTTTGCTGTGTTGGATAAAGTAGTAAAGTTTGGTTGACAATTTATTCTTTGAGATTTGCAGCAAAGTATGTTGGTTAGCAGAAATTAATTCAGGCTTGGGATTAAGAACATTGTTACATTGATGCTTCCTCTGTAGCTTTTACCTCTCAAGTTTGTCCAGGAGTGGTTTTGGAGTCTATTGTCAGACTAAATTCGACGTTTGTGAGTAATTAGTTTAATGCTGGATCCGTTTGATGATTTATTTTGTGATGCAGTTGGTGTATAGTACATCAAAGCATATGCAAATAAGTGTTGTCACAAAGTAAATCACATAAAACATTGGCTTCAGGAAGACATTCTTTCAATGCAGAGGATAATGTAATGTTTCTATCATCTTTAATAATGAACAGGATTACATGAGCCAGCTAGTTTATTTAGCATATGTTTTTTTAATCATTGTCCAGAAAGGGGAGCTATATTTGTCAATTAATACATTTAAATGTTTTAAATAGGAATTGAGCGTATCAAGCTGTTAGATTTTATTTGTGTTAACAGTAGCAGGGTGTACTATTTGGATAATCAAGATTCTAATGTTTATAGACACAATTTAGAAAATGGGCATTTTTTGCTGTATTTCTGAAATATAATCACCTTTCATTAAACAACACATTAATGCTATGTAAAAGATTTTACAACTGTATTTATTTTAATTTGCCTCTTTTATTTTAAAGTGAAAGAACATTTGATAACTTTAATCATTACTATGATTAGTTAAACAGCCAGATCTGGTATCTTCTTAGAGTTAAAACCCTGAATAGGTGAAGAAAATCAAAAATGTTTCATAAAGTGATGTTGTTTTCTGGAAAAATAATTTTTGTATTTTATATATTTTTTTTTTAGTTTCACAGCAGAAATGAAGCAGTTTTCATTTGTGGCCTGTTCAACTGCGAAGTATTTGTTTCATCTTGATGCTTTCACGAGTTACATTTAGAGATTATTGCAAATGTGTTTTAATCAATGCATTGTTGACTGACTTTAGAGTTAATCACTTGCCAGTGTGTCTTAATAGCATCCGTCTTTCGTGTGGCTCTCTGGGGTCATTTACATTTATGTGCTTTCCTGACCAACATGGCAAAAAGTCAATTTTTTCAGTAAATTACATTATTTATTGAGGCCAACAAGAACATTGGACCCTCAAGCATTTCTATTCATTGTAAAAATATATATGACACTTGGGAAATGGTTATGGGAGAGATATAAAACAAGGTATTTCTTCTGTGATGATGCACAGGTTTGTGAATAGGCAAAACTGTTTCTAACACCATCATTGAGTGTTTTCTACCTTCAGTGATGAATTTTGCCATGTTGGCTAGTCCAGAAATCCTCTAATAGTCGCTGATATTAGCACTGATTTTAATTTTATCAACACAGTTTTTGAAAAATGCCTGGGAATAAACTCTCAGTAGAGTTAGACTGTCATGTTTTATTTAGAAAATGTATAATAATAATAAACTTGAGAAAGAGAACATGATTTATTTAGCAGGTGGAGTCTGTTAGAGACAGTTAAAACAATTTCTTTTAATGTAAGCATTGTTTGAAAATGAGCTTATTGTATGATGTCTTTGGATGGTTTATTAAAATCATTGTTTTGGATTAGGTGCTGCATCTGCGTGATATTGAGAAGTTAATGGACGTAAAGGCTCTGAAAAGATGGTACTTAACAGGTAACTTTGACACTCATATGTTGAAAATTGTTTTTCTTTTAGTTATTTATAATATATGAAGTGAATTTCCTAGTAAATATTGTTTAATTTAGTAAGTTTTGTTTAGGTTCACTGCTTTTTTTATAATCAGTCACTACATAATATTATTTTGTTCAAATACATTTCAATAGAAAATACAAACATGTTTGAAGTACTAAAATTCACAGCTTTGTTTAAACAACAAGGACATGGAGTGCATTTAACACCAGGCAGGGGGTTTTGATGACAGAATTGATATTAGAAATGGAAGCTGGCTGGTAGTTCAAAAATTGTTTGTGTTTTATGGTATTATTATGAATTCATTTGGCTTTAAGGTGACATTAATAGATTTTGCTGTTTAATTTGTACTGAATGAAGTTCAGAACCAGTTAAGCTAAATTGCTCTGACAACAACAGCTTGCGAATCAGTCAAAAGCTTTGTTCCAGTTGAAGGCTGAGGAACAAATCCTGGGTGAAAGGCAATTGTTAACAGTTTCAGCACTTTTAGAAAGAGAAGCAGGGTATGTTATTTGATGGCTGAGCTACAGTTGGCTTTGCAACATTGGGGAATAAATGCTGACAGATTCAAAATGAAAATAATAAGTGTCAGACATAATGGGTTTCCAAAAGGAAGCTTGGATAACAGAGATGTCTTGTTGCAGCATTTTTTGGTGGCTGTATTTATGATGGACTTGGTGTCCTGGAAAAGTTTGAATTTGTCATAGAAATAATTTTATTGAGATCTATGTCAACTATCAAACTGAGTTTTAAGAATCGGACGTTATTAGTGATGAGGAAAACTTTGGATATTATTGATAGTTTTACATTTATTACAGTCTAGATCTGTTGTTGAGTGACACCCATTGGTTGAGTTTGAAGAGAAAAATATTAATGGTTTATTTGCTTAACACAATGTTATGGTCCTGGGCTGCAGGTGCTTTAATCTGTTTTTTTCATTTGCAGGTTTGGAGCATAAAGTATTCAAGTCTGGCTGTCTCCATCTTCTGGGTCCACTCAGCTGCCGGCTTCACCACTGATATAGACTATATTTTTTTCTGGACTTTAACCATTGGATGGTCTCCTGTTTTTCTTTAGGCAGTTCTAACACAGAAGACCATATAAAATTTTATCAGATGTATGGAGGCAAGTTACTTGTGTGATTTTTCAATGGGTTTTATGTAGAAAACAGTGCATGACAGGATAAAGATATCTACTGCAGCCCCCCTCAAAATAAATGTCATTAGATTTAGAAAATTTTAATTGATTAAAAGAAATCTTGTTGATTGTTTGTGCTTTAAAATGGAATAATTGATGTGCAGTCATGTAACTTTTTGGAGAGCAAAATCCTTGTTAACAAGGGAAGGATCAATGTTGTTTTGGCAGGAAACAAATGTATTGTGTTAGTATGTTTCCACATTTGGACCCACAGGTCTTTGTCAATTTCTGCCAGCAGAGTAGAAAGGGACCAATCTATGTCTTTATTGGAAGGGTTGAGTTTAGAGTGGTCAGCTTTTATTTGAGGCAAATATGTTGTTGGAAGTAGTTGCTTTTTAGATGGATTGACAAGATTAATGTGTGTTGACTGACTAGAGGGTAGAAAATTTACATTTGTGGCAGGTTTTAGTGCTCCTTGCACATGCAAACTTGACGCATGGTGCCTTGAAGTTTGCAGCATCATTAATTGAAATGTTACAAGGTGCAGAATGAGTGTAATCTGCTGTATGTAATTATCAATGTGACTGTGTTACAGCTTCAGTCACTTAGATTGTAGTAAAGTTCACACATGATTAATTATTTTGTGGCTGGTTAATTTTATTAACATGAGAGATAATGTGAACTAGGTACAGTGAATCACCAGTTATGTGGATTGATAGTTTCACACCAGGCGAGTTATCAAAGGGCACATATAGTGTTTGACATGATTGGATAAAAACTTGAGAGTGAAAGATGAAAAACAGTAAGGTGGGGAAATATGCAGCTTGATGGCTGTTGTCTCACATTGGTTTATAAATGAGAGCAGACTTTAGGAAGATGATTTAAACAGAAGTTTCTTAAAAGTGTTGCTTGGTTTATAAGATATAGAGAAAAAACTTTATTAAAACATGGTTACTTTTGTCTAAAGTAATTATACTAGACTCCCGGTTTGAGGTAGTGTGTAGGGACAGATAAACTGCTCATCCAATAATGCTTTGCAATGTTAGTTTTCTTCACAGTATAAATGATTGGTTTATTTGATATAACAACATATGCTAAGTAAAGATGTCATTTTTTGCCAGACAAATGTTGAGTGCTTGCCCTATGTCCACCTTGTTCTTCCGATGCAACATAGCCTTAATTGTGCTCAATTGTTTTTTAAGGGTTTAAAAACTGTTTTGTTGATACGGTTAACCAGTTTAATTGTTGGAGAATTGATTACTTGGTGACATAGATATGTTGTAAGTCATGAATGTATATTTTTGTTGTTTGAAGTGTCTTCTGATATTATGATGTTGAATACTACTTGGCAATATATTGTATAATATTTAATTAATAAAAAAAAAAAAAAAAATGTACTTTTATATGTTGAAAAACTAAATGCATTATGGTGGTTTTCAGGTTATGTAATCTTGTTTAAAATTGTTTGTTGTATAAGAATTGTGTGAAGTTAACATGTTTCAGTAACATCTAAGGAAGTGTTTTCATCCATGAAGACTTGGATATTTTACCAGTAACTAGGTTTTTGAGGAAAAGGAGTTGTATTGGTCTTTGTATGAAAAACTGTCTGATGTTATTTTGTGGAAATTGAAATTCATGTGTTTAGATATGTTCATTTACACCAACAGTTTTTACCTTTTGTGATTGAAGTTTATGTGTGTAAGTGAGTGTTTTATCATATTCCTTAAATGTTGACTACTGTGGAGGGGGATTGTTTGAAGTGTTTTTGGAAATTGGGGTTGCAGTCCTGTCTTTTGTTGAAGTATATTAATACATTATAGATAAATGAAAAAGATCAAAATTTTCATGAATAGAAGACGATACAAGGATTTGTTTTTATAAAAGACATTTATTTATTCAATGAATAAGTAAACATGGAGTGACAAACATGTTCTCATCAATCGCATTATATAGGGAAGAGAAGAGAAGAGAAGAGAAGAGAAGAGAAGAGAAGAGAAGAGAAGAGAAGAGAAGAGAAGAGAAGAGAAGAGAAGAGAAGAGAAGAGAAGAGAAGAGAAGAGAAGAGAAGAGAAGAGAAGAGAAGAGAAGAGAAGAGAAGAGAAGAGAAGAGAAGAGAAGAGAAGAGAAGAGAAGAGAAGAGAGTTTGTTGAAATCAGTAAAACCCCCTAGATTTATACTGAGTTTTGCTCTAATGCCTCTTTGGAACTACCACAACTTGTTTTTTTTTTTTCTTACATATTCTATATATACACATACTAAGTTATACTAACCTGGAGCATGACAACCCCCGCCAGGTACACGGCAGAGGTTGTCTGGTGCCCTAGTGAGCTGCACTCTGCACTTAAGTTACAGTGATCCTGCGTTGAAGACCCACTGCAGCCAGTGCGTTTCAGATTGCTAGGTTGAAGCCACACCCATAGGTTCAAGGCACACCTACAGTTGCTTGAAGCCAACAATGTGAAAGTCACTGCCTTGAGTCTGCTGCGGGTCTTGAACCCAGGACCACTGGAACCGAAGCTCAGTGTCCAACCCACTCACCCAGGCGGGCACACACCACATTATCAGCTGAAACTTGAAGAAGTACTGAAAACTCACCATGCTGTTTAAAAAAAGAGCTGACTACACACCAACTGCATTTTCTTTAAAAATAGTTTTACACCATAACAGGAGTAATTTCTAAACATTTTTACATCACACCTTGATGTGAAAAAGTTAGAAATTAGTCACACTTTAACTAATTTAAAACTTTTTTTACTTAAAACCGTGACTATTTTTTTAAAAACTTAATCTTAAGTTAATTTACACTTAACAATATACTAATACCTCATTTACACTTGACTAGGTTTGCAGTTTTTCTTTGTGTGAAACAATATTCTGAAACATATTAAGTCTTTGGATATAAAAACTAGCCTACAGCGTTGGCGCCTGACTTACATTTCACATAAAATAAGCTAAACACTCCAATTTTACCAGAACATTCCTAGTTGCATGTTTTACATCTCAGCTCTGCTTACATAAAGGAAAAAAGAAAGTTTTTATTTTCACATAAAGGACCAACTCATTTGCCTAAACTTGTTCTTTAGCAGATAAGCATCAGTTGTTTTCAAGTGGGAGCGTTTCTGATGATATTCACAGGCTGCTCCCCAGTAATTTCCATCTGACCTGTGAAATTGCACTGTGGTATAGCAGCATCTGCAACACACAAAGGGCATCAATAAAAATACATTCCAATTAATTCTAATTATAAAACAATATAGTAAAGTTGATTTTCCAGTGGTTTGACATGCATGTGTTCCTACAGTGGAACACAAATACTCCCCTTAAACAGGAAGAAGCCCTCAGCAGAAGCAGCCACGACCAACTGGGGTTTGGAGCAGAATATGAAGAAAGACTCGCTGATGACAGGATTATCTGAACCGGCGTCCTCCTCCAGGAACGGGGTGCAGCTTCTGTGAACAGAAAAACAAAAAAAAAGTTTAGTTAGTTGCAAGTGTTGAAAATATCTTTCATGTTCTCCTTTTCCTAACAACATTAGGGGAGGGAAAAAGGATAGAGATTAATGTTCTCTATCCTGAACAACATACAATATGTTGTCATTTTCAAAGCCATGCAGAAAAATAGGATGCAACTTAGAAATATTGTTGCTGCCACACAGTTGACTGGGTATGATTAAAAGCAATGGTAGCAAGGATGCCAGAGACCTGGCACATTACAATTAAAATCTTCAGTAAACTGTCCACTACATACATTGCAAATAGTTTCTTCTACCCTCCAAATGCTTAAGAAAAAGGAGGCGCACCAATTCTGTCAATGTTAGAGGAAAATCCAAACAACACCTTATTGTTAACTTTAAAGGCTCTGGGTTTTTTTTCCCTTTACACTTCAGACTGTGGAGTCTTTTGTAAGTGATAAAAAAGAAATCTGTGTGCATCGCGAGTGGCTGAAAATGAGATCAAGAAGCTACACAGGAATGTGAACAAAGCAGCCGCTGAGCACTAGTCAGCCTTAACATCCATTTGATCAAAGGTTCGCCATTTAATAGAAAAGAACACTTTGATGCTGCTACAGCAACTAATCAATCACTTTGACAGTGATCACTGGGCTTCATTTTAGGCCTTTACACTTTCCTCAGATGTGCAAAATCATACTTTTTTTTTGCTTGTTTTTATACAAGTAGAAAAAATTGCCTTAACCAGAAAATGTTGTGAGCCCCAGCACATTCGTCTGTTCTCAGATAAGACCTTCTCTACAGTTTACTCCCCCTCGAGCATTACACCTACAGTGGAATGCATCACTTTCCACAGTTAATGCCGAGGCCAGGCTGGTAATAGATTGATTTAAGTAATTATTTAGAGATGGGGAGGTAGGTAGAGAGGGAACAAAACAAAGTGGTAGATCGACAGGAAGGGGGGTGTACACGCGCCGATGATTGAATTTTGCTCCAAAATCCTTATGGAACGCAACAGATAGCCAACGCCGAGAAAACGGGCGAGCCAAAATGACATTACATGAAAACGTATTGACCGTCTACTGTGTGAAAAATGTAATGTGTCCCAGAGAAAGTGCAACTGTGCATATCGCACACATTAGGAGTCGGAATTCTGACACGCAAACAGTGCCATTAGGACCGTTCTGAATGCGAGCAGCCATAACAGGTACGGAGCCCCGGACCTGATTAGATTTGATACTGACAGTGCATATGTCTTCCTCTGGCCTGGCACTGACTGTGCAGAGTGTAGAAATTGATTTTGGTGGGGGAGGTGCGGTAAATTCTGTTGTTATCGACAGGAGGAGGGCCTGGATGAGAAGCAAACGTGGACGCTTAAATTTTATAGAAGCATGTAGCTCACTGCTACGTCGAAAACAGAGGAAGGAAGAAAAAAAAATATTTAGCTACAAGTCCCAACTAAAGGAGAAAAAAAGAAGTCCAGAATATGTGTTCTACAATATGTACTTCAAAAAAATGATACACCGGTAAATATACTGGCAATTTAATTAGCAAAACGATAAGTAAACAAACTAAAAGTTTTTTTATTTTAACAATAGAAATTATTCTAACTATAACTTTTTCTTTTCTGTACTTCTTCACTTACTCTTAACGCAGGGACATAGCATGAAATTATTTTGCTTTGTAAAAGTATCTCTAAATCATGAGAGCTTTTCTCTAACAGATTTTATCCAACAAATACAACCAGAGTAAACACACACAGGAATTTTGACACAATAAATTACTTGCTGCAGAAAAAAATAGATTTTTTTTCACATTCTTTGAAAAGGCAAGTCAGCATCAACATATACTTGAACAACTATTATTACTGTGCGTCTTGCTTGTGAAATTCAAAGCATCGCGCTGCAGATTAAGATGGATCTCGAGCAGCAGATCCCGTTTGTTGTGGTGGTGAGAGCAACTTTGGGGACGCGTGCAGAAAACGACAGCGGACCATATGGACCACCGGCAGCGTCCTCACACAGCCAGTCAACCCGGCCGCTTTGGGGATCTGCTCCATTCGGCCCGCTGGGATAACCTCCCTGATAAGCCAGTCTGCACTGCATCAAAAAGCCTCTCATTATCCGTCAGGCTGACCAACCTCATCACTTATCTATAGCTGGATGTACTATGCTCCGCCAGGCAGTGTAATAAGAGAAATTCCACATTTTCTTGTACAACCCACATTGCTCCTACATATGTCTTGCTTTGCTCAATCAGCATGATTATAAGATGGAAGTTATAATCATGATGGAGAACTAAACTATTGGATGAAAATATTCAACAATTTAGATAGCAAAAAAAACATTACAATGTCTCTGTCATCATTTGTCCCCGTTTGATGTTATCATATACAACTAATTACCATGAGTACATCCATAAGATTTAATTACATTTTAACTTAAATAATAATAATACCTTCATTTACACCTAACAAGGAACTCACTGAGCATAAAAAGGCATTCTAGCAACTTTTGCTGAAGAATTAACCGTCTATAGTGAGCTAGTACCTCTCTTGCCAGGCAGACACGGTGGAGCTTGAGAGTCCACACTAACCATCCATCATCAGTCTGGACTGAACTATTGTCAATTTTCTCTGACATTTACTGCGTTGGTTTAAAAATAAATAGCCTACTGTGCCTCCAAAAGAACAAAGTTCAGTTCGTCCAGCTTCTTGTTGAACCTGTTTTATTTTCTCTGGTCTATGTTTAGAATCCTGCCAGATTTTAGCTTTTCTTTCAATTTCACCAGCATTTTTTTCTTTGCACTGAAAGTGGTTTATAGTGAGCCCAGCCGGAATCCTGACATGAATCGAATAGAAAATCTGTGATAAAAATTAGGGTGATAAATTCTGACAATACCAGAGAACACATCTGTAAGACTTCTTTTTTTACAGACTATTCAAATAAGTGAAAAGATGTAAAACAAATTTACTTCAAAACCAGTTTGATTATCTTGCAAGCAAAACATCCACGCGCCTCTTCAGTATGTGTGTAAAATCACACATACAAGAAAATAACAAACTCAACATTCCACACTATTCAGATCACCAAAAGAAACATCTGAACTTCCAAGACAAACTTGTTCAACAAAAGTTCACTGCATTTCTGGACACTTTTCCCAAAAACAATACTGCACATTTTATGGTGGTGGCAAAGTTTCCAGAGACTTCTTATATATATATATATATATACATTTTTATTTAAAGACTCATACAAATAAACTGGTCAAAACAAGAATGTTTATTAATCCAGATGTTGAAAATAAAATTCTCGTTCATGTTATTAACACTGTTACGTCATCTAAAAGATGGAAAAAAAGAAAGTTTGAACACCTTGTGCATGCATTTAATAGTGCAAGCTAATGATCCGCCACCATTATGGCCCCTGAGCTCGATCGACCCGACGCTTGTTCGATACATTTTATGCATGAAAACAGTAGCATACAGAGCAGTAATGTCAGTAATTGAAAATGGGTGAATTGATTAAATAGACAAGCTTTACACGAGCACATATTTCATGGCTTCCCGGATGGGCAGCTTCAAAAGAGCCATTGAACCCTGAAATGGGATTTCTTCACAGAACATTTCAGATACTCGTCCGACGGTGTTTCACACGCCGGAGTCGCATCCATCGCTAAATGCAGAAGCGCTTTCGAATAAAATGCAAATCAGGCCAAGGTAACCACTTCAGCAGTATCCAAAATTCATATCTAGTGCAGTTTTAGAGGGAGGAAATCCATCGCGTTTCTGTTTTTTTTGGACAATATCAACTGTACATTCATGCCCGTGTAATGGCCCACTGAAATATTTGCTAGGCAATCTGTAAAGTAGCACATGCAGCACATTTCTTTTTTTGCTGATACGCCACAGTTCACATGTGCCTTGCCTCATTGAATAATAGTATGGGTTTGTTCTATCAAAGAGAAGCCCTGTGTCACAAGTGCATCCAACCCCCTAAAGCAAATTGGAACAACTTGGTGATGACATACATTGTTGTACAGAAAAAAACTGTTTTACAGTTACTGTGAAAATGTCTGCAGGGTAAAGGAAATTGGTTGAGTCAAGTAAAGGTATGATCCACAATGTGACTGATAGCCACCTTTACTGATAGACCCTGAGATTTATTGAGAGGATAATCATTCAGAGCAACGCTAAGGATGACAAAATGAGACACTCTGTAAATGAAGAAAAATCAAATTTATTGTGTTAATCATATCTTAATCATTGTTTTTAAGTAAATAGATGCTACTACAAAATCACACAATTGTTAATTTTGTTAATTTAGACAAATAAAATTTATATTTGATGAATTCATGTTTTGGGGTGAGGTCAGTTCAGTAGCCCTGTTAGTTGATACTGCCTTTTCTCTGCTCTACTTAAGACAGAAGCACAAAATAATCTGGAACTACTTTGAGAGATTTTAAAATGGTCAACTTTACATTTACAGTCAATCGGTATTGGGAAACATCTTAAAATTTAACAATCCTTACTTCCACCTTAAAGTTACCAGTGGAAGAACATACAAGGACAAGAGTTTTTCCTATGAATAACTGGGAGGTAGGACATTACAGTAGCGATTAACTACATCTAGCACCATCATCTTCTGGGTGAAGTTAATCTCATTTCCACTGGTCTAGTTCATTCCTACTTATTCTTGTTTTCTCCCAAGGCGGGGGGAAAAGAGGTTTAAGAAATCCCCATACTGGTAATTTTTTGTTCATTCCAGGCTTCTCATTGGTGCAAAGAAGAATCTCTTAAGCTTTTCTTTGTTTGTGATGTTCATGTCAAAGGGAATCACAAATGCGCTTGGTGTCTGTGTATGAAAGATAAAGAACACGCATAGGTTGGGTCTTTCTCCGCCGCCCACTGCGAAGGTATGCCTGCTGGATGCAAAAGAAGGTAAAGGATGCGCTGCAGCTCTTTTGTAATGCATAATACAGAATACAATGCAATCTGTCACCTTGATCTCCAGGCTATTTTTATCGCCTTTTGATCAGCGTGGATTAGATTTTAAAAACCAGCAAACACGTTCAATGTTTTTTGGCAAGAATGACAAGAAGCTCTAGATGAAAGGAATATTTAAGCGACGAGAGAAATGGAAAGAGAAACGCAGAAGTAGGTTCGGTAATTAATCCTGTTTGATGTTTTCGACAGAAATGGGTGTTGTGCCCGACCCCAGGACGGCCCAATACCGCAGGATGACGTTTAGAAAGAAATCAGATGGGATATATGATTAAATAAAACCAACTATGCCTTCCAAAAGAAGGTTTTCTGAATGTCCATCATCAGCAAATTGCATTGCACCATAAATAAAAACTATGAAACAAGCAGAAAATGTTATTTTCTCAAATCCCATCATCAAAATCATTAAGTAAATATATTGCTCAATGTTCCAGTAATTTTTAATCAATTGCAACTCTGAACAAGTTAGTTTTTAGCCTCGATTTAAAGGAGCTCAGTGTTTCAGCAGTTTTCTAGAGGTTTGTGTTGCATAAAAACTGAAAGCTTTTTCTCCATTTTAATGCTTCCTCCAGATTACTGAAGGAAACTTGTGAAAAGTTCAAAATCTGTAGATAAACACAGGTCCTCCTTCAAATGTGGATGCACACTGACAACACTAAGACTGAAAAGCCCTGAAAAATAAAATGTATTCAACTTGGAAACAAACATGACCTCCTTGTGATATCCTTTGGCACCGGCTGAGATGGAGCGTCATGATTGCAAAAGACATTCCTGTAGTGTTTGTGGCGGCTGCTCTACAAGCACCTGTGCCCCATTTGTGTCTGGGACTCGGATCAAAATCTCCACTTAATCAGACAGAAGTAATTAAGAATTGTTTTCACAGGCGGAGAGCAATTGTTTGCCCAGATGGCGGCAGCCCTCCACCCCACCCCAAAGTGTTACCTGCTCTGCATCGCACAGCGTGTTTAGAAATTCCATCGCAAATTAAATCTCAATTTAGGCCGCGATATCTCATTTTCTCCGACCCATCTTATCTCCTATTCCCACTTAAGAAGTTGCCTCCGAGCGACGATAAGAAGAAGAGGGAGGGGAACACAGTGATCCTGCTTGCTGGCAGATTAATTCATAGCAGAGGAAGGAGATGTGCCTTCTCTCCAACATTGTAGCTCGGTATATTATAATGTCTGTGATAGTCGTGAGGAGAAAGATAGAGCCGTGCCACGGGAATCTGATTTGTAAGCATACTTGCTGGATGTGCTGAACGGAACAAAAGCACAAACTTCACACAGATTTGCCAGTGCTGATTATTGTAAGAAGAAGAAAAACATAATAAATGCCTGAAGATCTCACGTGTACAAGGAAGGGAATAATGTGCAAAAAGAAATGTGGAGACATATAGATTTATTGTGTCTATTCTGGTTTCCAGTCTTAGAATTAATGAAAACATTGCTAAAACACTGAGTTCCTTTAACATCAAGGCAAAAATCCCCACATTTAGAGTCACTTTTGAGTCCTAATAACTTTGCTTGATTATTTTGATGATAGAATATCGAAATATCTGGAAATGGTCTACATTTCCTGAGCAGATTGCCAAGTCTTAATTGAAAAAATTTCAAGTCAGAAAGGCCCATTTTCAAAAGATTTCACTCTTATGTTGCCAATTCCTTTCATGTGAAAAACCCTGGGGTACATGCTGCTATACTTTTAAAAGATCAATCACAATACCCAGTGGTATACACTTTTTTTAGAGCACCTATGGAAAAAATACATAGGTACATTTCTGAGCCTGCGCATTGTACGGACCAGATTTTTGTGTGTCAATTCTGACAGATGCATCACTGAGGAAAATGTTTTTTGACCTAAAAGTCTGATGGGAAAGTTTCCAAGTCAGGAAAGCTGTTGGTGTATAGTACGGAGAGTGATTAGTGTGCAAATAGAGTTTAAGTGGGTGGAACGTTACACAAAAAGACAAACACGAAAACTATGATGAAGGTTTTTCCAACAGATCGTAGTGCCAGAAAAATATTGATATAGGTCTTTACTTAAAGGATCCATGAGAAACTTCTACATCCATCCAACCTGAAAGAACAAAGTAACCACTTCTTATCCAAGTCTGAGATGAACAATCACAATGCTGTTTGTTTGAATACAAATCTTTACGATAAATAGGTTCTAGATCACCCTGCACATTAACGCTGTTCATCTGTTTCATTCCATTTCTCCCTGCTCTTCATCCAGATCTTATTGAGCTTTTGGTGATTCCTGTTTCCATGGCAACATGAGTCAAGTCATTCTGTGGACGGCAGGGGGATGGAGTAAGAAAGCCAGGAGCTGGATGTGCCTGCTTGTTAGAAGAGTTCACTTATTTCTATGTAACCTCCAGCTAGCAACAGCTAAAAGGGTTTTCTTTATTATCAGTCATCTTGGAGCGAGCAGGCTAAATCTCTTTTGTTGGGTAGCATCAGAATGCCCAGACATCAAGTAACAGACTTGTTTTTTCTTTGTTTATCAGAAAACCTTAACTGCACCATTGAACATTTCAATTCCAGTCAACGTGTTGAGCTGAGAAACAATGTAAAGACACAAAAGCCAAAAAGCTATACCCAGTTGCAGGTCAAAGGCCAATCGCAAGATATCAACTAAAGGAATTTAGCCATGTAGATGTTTTGAATTCAAGCAGAGGTTCACAGTGGGGAAGAAAGAGAATTTGAGTGATACCGAAAGCATCATGGATGTTGGATTCCAGATTGGCTGGTCTCATTTTTCAGAAGCTGAAACAATCTCTCGGGTGTGCAAGTGCTGATACTTCACTGATATTTATCTTCTTTGTAAAAGAAGATAAATAAACAAGAATGGACAGACTAGTTGAAGATAAGAGAAAAACAACAGTAACCACCAAGTCATCCAATGTCAACATGTTCAAACTTGTGGGAAGCCACACCGAGTGCCACTTCTTGAAATAAAGCTACGATTGATAGAAACTCCCCAAAATATGGCTATGGCATTTGGTGTAAACAACAAACATGGATGCATCAAAGTCAAACCTGAAATGGTCCATAATATAAAACCACATTTTAATCCTTGGACAACTTTAATCAGGTAGGGCATACTGAAGGACGTCATCGAGAAAACGTACAAGCAAAATTGTCAGAGTCTGCTTGGTTTAACGACAGTTGGAAAGACAGCAATGAAAATAACAGAAGAGCAAATAAAACACACATTACTCAGGTGGAGGACAGTCAATCCTTGATTTTCTTACTCTGGACTTTCTCACATTTCCTTCTCCATGCTAGAGTTACAATCAATGAAAAGTTTTGTCTTCTGTCAGTGAGTACCAACGTTACCACCGCTCCACTTGTCTCGGAATACGAATGATAGGGAAAATCAAGCTTGTGGTGAAGTATATTCTTGCTTTATTCCTGTCCTAAAACAACATGACATACGCCGGTGCGAGATCAAATCATCCCAAATCTGCAGCCTTCAGTCTGCCTGATTTCTGAAGAGTATAATTGATAACATAGTGCCAATCCCTTGAATGGTGGATCTTATTCCATGCAAACAGAGTCAGATTTGAACAAAAAAGCATTTTAATTTCAGTTAGTTTGATACAACAAAAGTAATATTGCCATGACAAGTCTAGTCCAAACTTAAATTTGAAACAGTGTGTTCTCGAATCTACATCCTGTACCTGCAGACACCCGTTATCAGCAAGTGGCATTACCCTGGAACTCCGCTTCAGCCTGATGCATCTTTAAAATAGCTGAGCGATATTAAAAGTAAGCCGTGCTTTATGAGATCCGTGAAAAGCACATTTTCAGTGAATAACTTTAGGTTTTTGTTTCTCCTTCAGGCGAATATGAATTGAAAGCACCACAACAAGAATAACGCAGAGCAGGAGTAGAAAGAACGGCTACATAGAGACGACCAAGGAGAAAAGCAAGCCACTGTAAAAAAGAATAATTTGATGTCATCAGCACGCTTTGACAGCAAGATACAAGTCATGTTACGGAAGAAACTGATTTTTTTTTTTCTTTTTCTCCAACAAGTTGCTAAAGCAGGAACACTCACAAATTTCCAAGTATATATCTTGATTAAATCTTCATTAAATGTTTGGTTTTTTTATGTGGAGAGACTCGCTAGGATTAGCATTACAAAATGTGTGACGATTTGGCTTTTTATTTTGTTTCAACTCACCTGCTTAAAATGTGAAACATAACAAAAATATAAATCATTACAGTTGACTGCATAAATTACTTTATGCCATCCAGCTAAATCAGATTTAACATCCAGTGGTTATTATTGTCTGGAAAGCAAGTCAACATTTTGACCTGACTTATAAAAAAAACAAACAATAAAACAACTTTACATCAAATAAGGAAATCCTCACACATCTTCTGGTGATAAATAATTTGCCACTGCTCATCAGAAGTCACGTTTTTGTATGAAATCAGCCATATGACCTCTAGCACCACCTACATGCATTAACAAGCAATATCCTTATTGGACTGTACATCTAATTGCCAGATGTGAATAAGGAATAACTACTTATTATTAATAATGTTGAACAAACAGTCAGATTTCCATATCACGCTTGGTCTCTATGCAGCTCAATCTGCGCCGACTGTAAAGATAAATCGGAGACGTTAGAGCATGATGACCTAGACTTTAATGCTGCCACTAATGAACATAGATGATCCACACACAAGAGATGTTTTGGGTTTCCTTGGCACCCGTACTGCGGACACAAAAGGACAAACCTGATAGAGGACAAGAAAGGGAATAAGAAATGAGTGTTCCTCATTAATTATAATATTAGCCCTGGCCTTCAAACCACTTCTTGGCCTCTCTACATGTATTAATTATTGTTTGTTAGCTGGAGATGGGCTTAAGTAATCATTAAAAGCAATGTTTGATTCCATCAGCGAGAGATGCTGTTTTTTCTTTTTTTTTTTTTTTACATAGTTCATCTATTTTGGTACCAAAATAAAGTGCATCATTAATGCCAGCTGAATTTTTCATGAGATGATGGCAATGTTTTTTGTGCGAGAGGAAACGCAGCAGGGGGACAGCGCGGCTTAAAATCTTAAAAGTTAATCCAGTTTCTTACCGATTGTTGCGGCCGCTGATTCCCTAAGTAGTTTAGCATCTACCAGCTGGCCATGACTAAACTTTACAACCCAGAAATACCGTGATGTAACAAAGTAAGCCTCTTACTTTTAAATATGTATTGATCAATGACTTAAATCCATAAAATGCAGAACTTTAAACAACCTTGTAACAAATTAAATCAGTGGTTCTTTTGACATATAGCAAATTAAGTGCCTTTATCCTAAATCCCAGCCTGATACAAGTTTATCCTCTTATCCACTGTATTCTCTTTCGTCCTCATCTCTTCTGCTTTATCATTGCCCTGCCATTGGCTGATACCAGGCTTTACTTTCAGATTCTGCCACTAATACATTCTTTTTCATTTTCTCTTTCTTTGACATTTTCACATGTAGCCACCTTTGTAGAAGCCCAGTATTATGTAAAAAAGAAATGACTGATTTTTTTCTGGGAAACACACTGGACATTCTAAGAACAGTGGTGTTTTGCACCAATGTGGTGGTCACATCATCATACAGTGGCCTTTTTCCACACTCTGCTTCCAACGCATGTGAGTCAGAGATCGCTTGCTAATTTATAAGGATGTGAATTCTTGTTAGGCGACATGGTTTTATGGAAAAAAGAAGTATTAAAATAGACTTTAGTCAACTAATGTCTAAATCTACCTATAGCTGCTTAAACCACATTACAATCCAAAAACCAAATGGAAAAACTGCATCCAAAAGAAAGGGTCATGTTCATTTACTGAATGATAAAACAAACAAAACAATGCTTTGATGATCCTGATTACTTTTTGAATAAACACATATACATGCTAAAATCTTTTTGGTAAAGTTCCAGTTGTGCTGCATCTTTTACAAAAAAATTAATTGATGGAATTTGAAAAAGTGACATCAAGTCTGTAAGCTTGAAGACCGGAGTTTGAGACCCCTAATCTGAAAATAAAGCAGTCGTAAAATATAAACTGAATTTTCTTAAAACAATACTTTTGACCCATTCCTTTTAGTTCTTAAGTATTTCTCAAACTTGACTGAGCCTCTTGCTAACACTTTGAAGCAGCTGCTTCCCTTTACACCACCACCAAACTGAGTTCATGATGAACACGACATTTTAACAACTCATCCTTCTTGCTCGTGGCACGATGCTCAACTCATTCACCTTTCATGATGCTGCTTCTGTTTATTGATATTAACAATACATCACTTCTCCTCTGTTCGTCTTGATTGGAACGCCTGCAGGCTCACCCGCTACTTTTCATCTCCTCCGATTCTCTCTTATAACGTGCTCTGAGCAGAGGCTCTGTACCATCTTCAGTCAAATCGCTGTTTGGTGAGACGCTCTTGTACCCAAAATAGTTGTTGTTGTTCTACTCCTCAGCATCTGATTGTCAGGCCTTTGAATCTTGTCCCTGCTCCTCCAAAAACAGAAGAAGCACCCCCTCCTTCCTAGCTCAAGTATCAACCAGGCAGCAGTGTCCTACATAAAAAAAAGAGCGGGGGGTGCGGGTGGGGAGGGTGCGACATGAAAAACCAAACAGCCTCCCAGGGGAAAGAACAACAAGGATAAAAAGACAGAAGATGAAGCTGGCATAGCTGGCATACAGATTCAGGAGTGATATGCAAGCGCATACACAGCTGCCCTCCTTCACACATTTCTTATTCTCTCTTCCTGTTAGCGCCTTCAGTCGTCATAATTGTGTGATAGTGAGAAATTAGCTTTTGGACATTATGAACCAGCTCACAAACTGGGTGAAAACACAAAAAGGCACAGAGAGACAAATCTCCAAGCACATAAGCAGATGACCAAGACAGGGTCGACTTATAAAATAATACGCTACAGAACGTCTGCAATTAGTGGGCGTACTTGCAATGAACATGCAAGCGTGTGCTTACGCATGCACTTCTGTTTAGTCTAGGGTGTTTTAGTTCGACAAAAGATTAAATTATAGTTCGTCAAATCCGATTACAATTCCATTATGATCATTTTAAATAGATTCTACTTGAAAGAAAAATACTAAAACTGAATGTTTCAGCTGTAATAAAATAAGGCATACCGCATTACAGGGTTATCCACGCAAGACACAAATCCCTTTGACACAACACTTTCAATGGATGCTTTCTTTGTACATCAGTATCATTTGTGAAACACCTGAAATAATATTGAACTGAGGTTGGCAAACAGAGACAGTCACAGAGGCTAGTCTGTTAGCAGGTTGGAATTAAAGGGGCAGCCCCGGCAGCAAAACGTGCAAAAGTTCTCCTTACAACTCCACAAAACTAGCACCATGCGCAAAAGATGTGAAACATCAACAAGAATGTCAATGTTTTTCTGGGGTCTTGACAAGGTCATCTAATATTCATCAAGAAGCCGGTTTGAATAAATAACAAGAGTGAATTTAGGAAAATGTGACTGAACTTTTGGAATCTGCCAAACAAAAGAGCTTTAATTTGGAAACCAAAGTCTGGAAGAAAAGCTCACACACAGAATCCACATTACATAAAGTCCATTGTGACGTTTCCACAGTCAGTGACGGGTTGAGTTGTTAAACCATCAACTGGTGCCACTGACTTTTCTCAAGTCTGCAATCAACCAGGAAACTTCATACTGCTTAATGGAAATGCTCATTTATTTTTCCAACAGGATTGGCACCTGTCTACACTGTCAAATGTACAAAAAGTTAGTTTTATGGTCATGGTGTGACACTGTGCTGATCTGATCTTCAAACTGACCTAAACCCCAAACGGCCAAAGTATTGCAAAAGGAACATGAGGCACCAGAACCAACAGCGCAGATGACCTGAAGGGAATATAAAAACATATATTTTGCTTTGTTTTTTTTCTATTAATAGAAAAATAATAATAATTCCATTATGATTTAAAGACAACACTGTTGTCTTGAGCTGAGTCCATCATCCAAAACAAAGGCCACATATGTATGGCATCCTATAAACAATGTCAATACAGCCACTTGCAGCATCTCTATGTCTGCAAATAAGAGTCAGACTATTGCTTATTTGAGTCAAAATGTGTCACTACTCTCAACTGCTTGCTCTTAAAACTCAAAATCTGGACTGTTTCATGAAAACTATTCATTCAAGTATCATCTAACTCAGTGGCATTAAATAGCTAATTATTTTATGTTTGTTTGCAAACAAAACAAAAAAAAATCCACAACCATACAAATTTAAAAGTACGCCATTGAATTTTGAACCAACTCCTGAATTTTAAGCAAGCAATAAAGACTTGGAACAGTTTTATTGTTTAAATAAATGCATAAAATAAAAGAAGCATACCATAAAATCTTTAAAGTAATTAAAAATACTTCTGATTGCTGACTGGCTTTAAAGTGCCTTATTCTTGGTACAATAAATACACTCCATGTGCAGCGTCAGGGTCAACCTGCACCATAATGGCAAATCAATATCACACAACTCCCACCAAGTTGAGCAGTACTCTCTGCGTTTTGTCTCCTGGATGCTCTTTGTCTTCCTTGCACAAACAAGTGATATTTCAGATTCCGAGGACAGCCTCTGAGGAGGAAAAGTCAAAAACAGCTTCATTTCTCCCCACGGGAAAGCTGATGATGTTTAAAAGCACAATCTCAGGAGCAGACAACAAGATTGATACGGCAACAACTGCAAAGCGTGCCTCCCGCATAATGGAGATTTCAAATTAATCTATTGGTTTCTAAAACATTGACCTGCAGAGAAGCTGCAAGTGATGTGGTGTTTAGATATTACAGTAAAGAAAGAGACCTGGAAGCAGCTTCCGTGTCTCAATTCCACAACTTCCACTTACACACAAAACTTCCCCTCAAACTCGTGGCTCACACACTAGAGAGATCTCTAGTTGAATAAAAAAAAAAAAAGTCCTATAAAACTGCAAAAGTGGAAAAAAACATTGTCAAGTATTAAGAGATTATCTAAGACAGCCATATTTTTAAGTCAGTGCTTAAACTAGTTAAACCAATCGACGCATTCAGAGCCGTCTTAAGGAAATGGCATGGTAAAAATAAGAGCTACCGGCCACTGCTGCGCAAATAGCCCAACTTTTTGTTTTCCTTCTGTCAATGCTTTAAGCAGCTGCAGAATTTCCAAAACAGGCAATTATCTATTTCAGAGAACAAAGCGTGCACAAATCAATTGCGTCTCTTTGGAAAAGTTAGTGCATTGATTGGAGAAAAAAGGAGGGAAGTTATTAGTTTAGTTTGCAAGTGATTGATTATGTGGTCAGGAAACGGGGTCTTTAAGACAACCACCAGTGGGCTTAGAAATCAGAAGGGAACTTCAAGTGGCTTCTCCAATTCTGCTTTACTCAACCAGTTGTTTAATTCTGAGTTGAAATTAATATTAAGGACATCTTCCCTTTTTATCCAGGAACGGAAAGATAATTCAATTAATTTAAATTGTTCATTGTACGTTTTGATCAAAACAAAACGTCATATATAAAATTAAAGAAATAAACATTCTCCAGCAAAAATCCGTCACTAACTTGAGAAATGAAAGATAAAGTTTAGCTTCCTTTTAGATCTGCAATGGTGACTAAGTGTTTGCATGCTATTCCTCTTGGGGAAAAGATGCATCCACACACACTCTTGACCTGAATTTACTGCTGACCACTATACTTCTTCCTGTACATACCAAAGGCCTACATAAAAGCAAACCAACACTGAATAATTTGCATCGTTGCTGATATAGTCAGAACTATAAAGCTTGTCTAGAAAAAAAAAACACGATTCCAATTGTCTTGTTCATAAGTGATATCAGGACTGACATGAATGGACAGGTTGGGTCTTTATCTCCAGGAATGTGTTTCAATGAAAAACAGCCGACATTGTCCAAGTTGCTGCTCTTTTTGTGCGCAGCAGTGCAATGCATTTCCCAAAAGGAGTCCACATAAGGATCAATGGCATATAAGCAATAAAGTCATTGTTGGCAAAGAGTGAAGCCTGGCTTGCATTGCAGAAGACCAGTCAGGAGTCACCTGATGACTCCTATACATTGGCAAAAGAGTGTAGGAACTCAACAGAGCAGCAATGGAAGAAGGTATCCTGGGCTGATGAATCACGTTGACCTGGTGGGTGTGCATTGCACACTGCAGTAAGGAGAGATGGTAAGCCAGTGGGGGCAATGCTATGGTTTGGGAAATGTTTTGCTGAGAAACCGATGGTCCTACCAGTCACAAAGACGCTACATTGACTTGTACCATCTACCAACGTGTTGCAAACCAATTATACACTTTAAAAATAGATTCATTGATGGCTGAAACACCATACACTGCTAGAGGAAAATGGTTCAGGAAAGATTTGAGGGGGAAAACAACCACTATAAGGTGCTTGCCTGACCTCCAAATTCCTGGGTTGTAACTGTAGAATCCACTAGACGGCACAGTCCAGTGGATTGTGTCGTCTAGTAAAACTCTTTAGTTTTGAACCAAAAGGATAATAATGACATTACATGATTTGCTACAAACATTATGGTGCAGCATACATTCTAGATTTTAGTGAAGACCATGTTTCAGTAGAAAAGGCTTCCTTTTCCAGCAAAATGAGGACCACCACACTATTACACAGCTGCACATAATAGCTGCACTTAAAATGAAACTTTAACCACTGCAAATCAACAGAAACCCATAAATTAATCTGGTCTTGGGAACAAAATATCTTGAATTCGAATGCTTCGAGACCTCTGCTATTGTTCAACCCTTTAGTTTTCACTTATCAAAAAAAGTCTACCAACTTTGACTTGTACCAACTATCAACGCGTTGCTTAGACTTTAAAAATGGATTCCCTGACGGCCGTCAAAACAAGCATACAAAGTTCAATTCATTTTTCGGTGTAAATCGTTTTCTGCATTACTTGCAGCTAATGCGAACACGTATTTGCACCCATGGCAGCCCTGAAATCACACATCCTTCTCACAGGAGAAATCCCGATTTAACCCAAGGGTGGAATGGTCCATTTAGCCAGATGGAAACTGTAGCCATAAAACATCAAGTAGACTCCAGGAGCATGCATTAGAGAGCTGTCTAATTAGAGTATACTCCGTGCCTCATTCGATATTGTACATCAGTGCCACGAGCTGGTACTTACCAGACATTTCCATTGGGCCTTCAAAGAAAGTCTTCATCTGCAACGCATGTGGTCATCATTTAGGTTAAGGACCATTTATTACGTTTCAGGAAGATGTGTTAATCTACTGGAGAATCATTTTCACCTTCGCAGTAATGACTCATGAGACAGTCAAGAAGGCTTGACTAATTTGCACCAGATAATAGATTTTATCCATTTTAGCTTCTCATTTTGGAAGCACGCTCTGACAAAATGAAGGATAGGGAAGCCGGACAGACACACAGACAGAAGGAGTTGCTTAATTCAACAATCGGTTGGATATTAATTAAAACCCCAGTTCTGTGGCTGCATGGTTTTGAGCTCCATGGAACTAATTGTAAGAGATTGTCTCCTTTCCAACATGAGGCCCATAAATGACATTTTGACAACCACTAATTTTAGAAACACTAATTTACTGTCACATTTTACACATTTAAATTTGCCATTTTGCACGGCAAACATTTGCACTAATGAAAGAACCACAAATGACATTCATGATGGTTATTACTGTGTGTACCTGTCTCTGCCAAGCAATAACTGTCTCAGCATTTTTTTGTTTTTTACTTTGTTTTAAGTGTCCACATGATAAATAGGTACATTACAATCATTACCCAGTCACAAGCAACTGAGCCAACATTATGCTTAAGAAAGATAGACATAAAGAAAGAAAAACAGAAGTTGCCTCTTTTCCTCTTTCCTGCTTGCTGTGTTCTCATTAATTTTTCCCAAAGAGGCCTGTCAGCTCGACGAGTACATCATCCATTCATCAAGGCGCCAATACTCCGGCAGCACCACATGTTGGTAAAAAGAAAAGGTCAAACAACGAAATTTTATGTTTCCAACCTGAAGTGTGCCATTCAGCATTTTAATTAACAAAGGACGAGAAATAGCGAATAAGCTGGAAGTAGTACAAAGAAAAAAGAGGCGGCTTTGTGTAGCCTTGAGGAGAACAGCGCAGAGACATAATGATAATGTTCCAAGTCCCTGAGAACAATGAAACAGCTAGTGAGGAAAATCAAGCCAAGGAGGATGAATGACACAGCAAATATGGCACGAAAAGCTTGTTGAATATTACACTTTACAACTAACTATATGTCATGTAAGATAAATGCTTTTCTGCTCTTTCATTCAATGTTGCTTTTTTGCCCTTTTTCAGACATTTACAAACTCAATTATGGCTTCAGCTCTTTCTGAAACAATGTCGTTCATGCTGTTGTCACATTAATGCTTTGTTTTTAGTGAGGAAGACGCTTAAAACACCAAAACAGTACCATGCAGAGTTTAACGAAAGGGCAGCGACTGTGACAGGCTAACGATATATATATTTTTTTAAAGCATGCCTGCACCGATTGGTCAACTAATTACCGAATCAAACAATCTCCATCTAACTCAACCACCCAAAAAAAATCTAATAAAAAACACAAAATCTCTCACTAGGAATCTGAATATCAATAAATAAGATAAAAATATGAGACTTTGCCTTATTGCAAGAATAATTCCCATAGCAACTGACTTTGTAACTTGTGTGATAGTTTGCTGAGCCGTAAAGCTAACGCTAGCTATTACTTTTATTTATTTCCTCCTCTATGACGGTCGTAAACATTTTTTATAGTTAGTACCTGATTTGAATCAAAATGTTGATCGTTACCACTACATATTTTCAGGGCAGCAGGACCTCCGCTTGCCACTTTCTTGGAGAAACATTAAAAAAAATCGGGAAAGCTGGACATTTAAAAAAGAAAGACTAAAATTTCTACAACTTGAAACATAAATAATGTCAAGCAAGCAAACTGAAAACTATGGAAGCCCATTTCCGCCATGAAAAAAAAAAAGACCAACAGTAAGTCATAATTTCGACTTTCAAAGTCATAATTTCGACTTTATTATGAGATTCAAAATGTTGCGTTTTCTTATTCAGTACTCGTTAATAAACCAACTTCTTTTCGTCAGATAGCTGTGATTTTTTTATTGCTAATCTCATACAAGTTGCTGCTTACACACAAGAACTCACTCACATTGCCCCCAGTGGACAACAGCAGTACAACATGCACATAAACATGATGTGACAGGATACAGAACACGCATATGTACCTTTCAAAGTAAATTAGGAACACATAACACAAAATAACTCAAAGACAAGTTAAGATGAGAACATATTCTAACACAATCATAATTTCGACTTTCCAAAACAGCCAATTTTGTCATTTTTCAGTAGATATGCTGTCTTGTAGGAGATTTAAAGAGTATTCCATCTGATCGGTCTAACCAGTAAAACACAGATTTTTCTCCTTTTAATGGATTAGAAACAAATTGAGGAGTATTTCAGATGCGGTTTAACCAATGATGAAATTCTATTTTGTGTTATGTGTTCCTAATTTACTTTACATGTGCGTGTTCTGTATCAACAAAAGCCTGGAGCATAATCAAGTCTCCTGCATGACAAATCATTGAAGAGGGAGATATTTTTGTGAATTGCGGCACCTTTTTTAGGTAAGAGGTTTTCTCACTGGCTAAAAGGTTCTGGTTCTTTAACTCTGATTAGCCTTCAAGACCTCTCAGTCTGTAATGCAGGCGAAATGTTGAGTGTGTACAAAATGTGGTTTGTATTGTTGAGGATAGATTTTCTTTTTTTTTTTAACTGTATTGCTTTTAGGCGATTCTAAAATTTTGATCAAATTTAAGGTCTGTAAAGACCCTATTATCAACTATTTTCTGTGCAAAAATTATTATGCAAAATCTCCCATTTCTGTTGTTGGTTTTGATCTATCAAAGTGAAAATAGCTCAAAAAGCACAAGTGAATGTTTGTAACATAAAAACTGTGACCAAAACAGTCATTTCTTTGCAAATACAACTACATTTATTGTGTTATTGTGCATTTCAAGATCCTTTTAGATATAGTTCTTGCCTTCAGCTTGTTAAGATTGTTGGCTCTGGCATCTCCTTGACTCCAAGTTTGCTGGCCAATCAAGAACATTGATACCACAGTCATTAAAGCTAGTATTGGCACTTCTGGCAGTGTGGGCAGGTCCCAGGTCAAGCTGGGAAGACATCAGCGTCTCCATAAAGCTCGTCAGCACATGACATGGCCTCCCTAATCATTATTGACTGCAAACGTCATACTGGATCTCAATCGGTTTAGACTCTATGCCTCTCCACTCATCCTGCATTTGATTTCCAAAGCAAATGTCAGGGGTCATTTTAGGGAATGCAGCAGTTGTCCTAGTCATGTCCAGTAGCTTTGACGCTACACACCATGTGAATATTTTTGAAACTACAGAACTGACTCGCTGAGGATGACTCTGCTGCTTATTCAGCATTTTCTATTCTCTTGCAAAGCGTTCTATAAATAGCTAGATTCTTTAGCAATGGTCTTTTGGGGCTTGCTCTGCTTGGGGAGGGTACAAATATCTCCTGGACAATTCAACCCAAATGTCCTGCTCATGATTATTTCTATCTTTGCGGTGAAATTGTTCACATTGAACTTAATGTTGAAATTTAGGAAACAGAATCTGTGGGACAAACTCTTAGGATGTGTTGTTCCTCATGTACAGAATAAATACAATGAATGAGTTTTGCTCTTTTGAGTAACTGAAGTAGATTAGCTTGATAATGATATTCTAATTAGCCACACATGCAATGTATTAGCATTAAACAAAGACATTAAACATTTTTTTTCGGTGCTCTATCTTCTTGCAGGAAGTTGCAAAAGTGTTCTTGCTGTGGTCAAAAGATTTACAACTCTGACAAAGAGTTTCCTTTTTTAACCTCAGATCAGTTAGTCTTCATTTTTCAAGATACAGTTCCTATATATATATGAACCTAGCTCCTCTGTCATTCTTCTCACAATGCAACTCCAAAAGGAGGAAACCTTCCTGCATGGCCATTGTTCTCTGAGGACCAAGGAGAGCTGCCTCGCAGTTCATTGTAACCCCGCTTCTTGCTACAGACAGCTTACTTTGGAGTGGGTGGACTTGCTGTCCTCGGTGGTGCGAGGTGCTGTCTCAAGTGTCGCCTCACCTCAGTGACATTTACACGTCTGCCCATGCAAGAGAAAACCTCTGCATTGGCACTGCGTTATCTACAGCACCAACACCTACAGCGACGCCAGATTTACTTGGCTTTTTGGGCTCATGGTTGGGAGCCTCACTCAACATGCATTTGGCTCTTGGCAGGCAGTAGGAAAAACAGCATCAGGAGAGCTGTCAGTCACATGGTTTACACAGATATACTCCTGTCTGCAGCGCGCTCCGTGCGTCTTTACGAACTCAGAGGAAGCCTAACACCTGCTTAGTAGAAGCTATAAAGCCTGCAGACACACAGCGCCTCTCCGCTCGGTTATTGTTTATACCCCGGAGAAAACTGGTGATAGTGCTGTTAGGTATTGATGAAAGAGCATTCGGAACGTGTCACAGTTAAATCAAATAAAGCCAGGGACGACTAAATGCTAAAATTGATTTAAAATACCTTCAAAACTATGTACTAACTTCTGCTACCACATCGGTTCATTTTGATGTCAAGTTAAATTGTAGAGAATAAATTACATCAATGATGAAAAAAGCTTGGAAATCATCTTTGTTCACACAAAACCAAAATAAAGTATTTTGGCTACATTTCTCAATGAAGAATATTCCAGGACTGTATGTGTGGGAAGAAAAGCTTACCAAAAAGTACCAAAGACCTTCTGCCCGCCAATAAAACAATCCTTCAAAGTCAAAAAATCTTAGGAAAGGAGGAAAAAAAAGGAAAAAAGGTTGTTAGGATACCTGTCAGGGTGGTGATACCCAAACTGAAAAGCACTCAGGGTTGACAAATTATCCAAATAAGAGGTGACACGATTCCAGATCGCGCTTGAGTTGCAACAGCAGCTTTAGATTTACCGTCCGCTCACAGGCTGTAAATCTGAGGAAATACTTTGGTGTTTGATGGAAAGCGATGGCCGACTGTGACATTCGCGTTAAAACCAAGGAGGGGTCAGGTACTCTATTTTAATTCCAAGATTTATTTGGATCTCGTCATTACACACAAACTGCCTCATAGATCCAAAGAAATGTTTGAATAATTCACTCAGAGATGACTTTATTATTCTAATTCATCTGTCAGCCAAGCAAGTAATGCCCTAATGTGTGGAAGCAGCTACCCGTGAAAAAAGAAGAGAAAAGTCAGACCAGAACCTTCCCTCAGAGAGAATTAGTCGCTCGATAAGTAAACTTTGGGTTCAGCTCCGTGTCATGACCCTGACTTCACCAGGTTGTGGGTTCGATTCAAAAGAAGAGGTTGCAAATCAATTCTTTTGGAAAACAGAAAAAGACAATAATGCGAGCGAAGCTTCGTCGTCTCTCGGAATCAAGCCGAGTTTCACAGACGAAGCGAGTTCACGAGAGACGTGTCACCAGACATGGAACGCCTGTGTAGTCAAAAACATCTCTCTAAAGCGCGTTCCTATGAAATTTTAAAGATCTGAAACGATCAAATTCTTTTTCTTCATTGAAACATCCATGAAATATTTAAGTATATGAAACCAGAAGGGGCGGCGGGTGGGAGGAACATGGAAGCCTCCCACAACTATGTCCTGGTTTACCCAAGAAGCTTTTCACTCCGAAAAAAAAATACATTCAAATTTAGAGAATATCAGCTATGAAAAGGGTATAAACACAAAAATATGCTTGTTAAAGTAGGGATTAGTCTTTAATTAAATATTTTAAGCATGGGATCCAGATTGTTTTTGTAAAGTACAAAAGTGCTGCCTTCAAGATTCTACATGAGTCACAACACAAATCTGTTGATTAATATACAGTATATATATATATATATATATATATATATATATATATATATATGTAAAATATTAATCCTTGTAAAGATGTCCTTTTTTTAAGGTATGTCTTCAGCCACTCAATAAAATTGCCACAGGAGCACATAAAAAATGGGATGCAGCCTCCCAACACTATTGTTTCTATAACCTTTTTTACTACATCTTTTTCTTCCACTAAACTTTCCATAGGTCTTTTCGCATAAAGCACTCTGTGGACAACCCAAATGTTTTGCAATCACCTTCTTTTATGTACTCTCAGTATCTCCTGAGCGAGCAGTTTTCTGTATCGTCAGCAATAATTTAACATTTCCGTACTGATTTGGTTTTCTGCAACATTCAATTTACCTGCAAACCTGATTTTAGAAATGTACAAAAGATAAGCTTTTGTACATTTGAAACTTAACAGACAAAGTAATGTTTTGATATTTTCATTTATTTGACACTTGTTCTGTCTACAGGTGTCAGGGATAAATAAATATATTGTCAAATGAAAGGAAATATGACATGGGCTTTTTATTAGTGGAGTTTCTTATCAAGCGTGGGGTTGTTTGCACTTTCTAGCAGCCAAGAAAAAAACAAGAAACGCCCAAATCCCTTGCTGTTGCTCTACACCTGCATTTCCCCCAAAAGAGCACCATAAGCCTAACAAACAAAAGCCAACAGCAGGTTAAAAGTTGAAAGCAGCGGTTTGTACTCTTTGATCAATAAAATATGAGGGGAAAAACGAGACAGCAAAGGAAAATACAGATCTTTTTTTTTTTGCTTTAATGTTTTATTTTTAGCTACAATCCTTAACTTAACACACACGTTGATTTTCCAAAAGTAGGTCATCGGGAAAAAGTCCATACTGCTTTAATTTAGCAAGTGTTTATGATAATAATGGCGAGGATCCTCTGCATGTTACAGAGTATAGCTTGGAGGGATCAGAGCTCTAAAATTTGATCAGAGGGTTAACCGGGTATGCGCTGGCCTTACCATGTAGGCCGGATGCCTTGGGAGTATTCTGCAGGGAAGGAAAAAAAAAAAAGACGGAGAAGAAACCTACCAAGCTCTTCTTTTCTGAACTTTCCTTCTGTTGAACTAAATTTGGGTGTGCTTGCTGTTAACCTTTAGTCAATGATATAATCTGGGTAAGTGGTTTGTCTCTTAATTGCTAGCCTTAATTTTAGAATAGCACTCAGAAATAGAAGCTATAAAAATGGCCCCAGGTGGCTCCGGCCACTGGAGGGCAACGTTTTAGCGGTGGAAGTTGAAATGTTGCTCTTCTCTTAAGGAAAAGTTGCCAAAAGAAAAAGCGTTAGCTATCAAAACTAAGTCGAGAAGCAAATAAATGAGAAAACCGTCAAAGCAGATGTAAATAAGTGCCTGTAAATAATAATTTTTCAGTTCTGCAGCTAAAGCCTCAACAAGTGTCGCTTATGCTAAACATGTAAACATGCCCCAGCATAATGATGCGTGCGATTATTCATTTCATTATGGTTTCTTCACACTGTGAAACAAACCGGTTTAAAGAGTTTTGCAGAGCAGCCCCAGAAAGCAACAGCTTTATGAATCTTTACAATAGATGCAGTTTCAAACCATTTCCTACTATTTATTTAAATCAAGTACATTTTACCACAATAGCTAATGACACCATTTCAGTAAGCAAATTATTCTTATTAGCTCTGACTGACGGGTAGCCAGAAGGTCAGATACTTGAAGCTATATTTTCTTTACTGATTCATTGATACTAGGAATGAACATAAAAACAAACTGCCTGTTAAAAGCAAAAATTCTACAAATATTTAGCATTTACAGTTCATTCTGAAAGTATTTCCTGTATTTAGTTGAGTCTGTCAACCCAATCGAAGCATTGGACATTTATAAGGTGAAAGGAAGATAACCCATTGTTTTCATTGTCCACAAGATTAGCTTTTAAAAATATAACACTTGCTAAAATGTAGAAGGAATTATCTAAAAGTGGTTTGTCACTTTTGTACTTTAGGATAAGCTTATATAACGTGGACATTTGCATTTTTATTTAATTATAAGGCAATAAAGTCTCTAATTTCACTCCTCGAAATGGAATAATTCACAATTATTTTTTTAATAGTATTGCTGGTTCAGTTTTTAAATATTAAATGCATTTGGGGACATCTATTTTGAAATTTATTGATGCATCTATAAAACTTGTTTTTTTTTATCACATTGTTTAAAGGTTTATTTCTGAAGGCAGTTGGTTGCGCTTGCTTTTAATTGGGTTTACAGAATGCATATGCTTGCCATATTTAACTTTAAAAACAAATTAATTTCACTGCTCCGATTCTTCTTGTTTAAATAAATAAAATAAAATCCCAGCACAATTAACAGATGTTTTGATTCAAGTATGAAAATAAAATTAGCACATCAGAGTTAGAAGCTTCTGGCCAATAAAAGAGTTACTGGTGCCCCTACAATAATTCATCATCGTATTTTTTATTAAAATCACACTTTTTTTAAGAGTTGAGCCTTTTTGTTACTTTTTCAAATCAAAAGAATATGAACGGGGGAAGTATATTTTCCAGCAGCAGGACTCCGAGCCCAAGAGAAGCACCTCTGGTCAGCATTACACAATCTTTGAGTTTTCCCCGAGGCTCTTAAAAGATGATGAGATACAGAATAATTCATCCAGCTGTTGAATTTTTAATTAAAAAGTCTCACTCCATATGCTCCACACCAAATACATTTCATTCCACAAAAAATATGCTTTTAAGAGCAGCATGTGGAAAGCAGAGGGTGAGCACTTCTGCTCCAACTTTCTTTGACAGAAGAAAGTCTCAGCTGGCGGTCAGGACTTAAAGGTAACTTGAACGCCATGATGCAATGCGACTGATGTTTTTACTTTTCCATCAATGATTTGTGCTGCTTCTGCAGATTCTTGAAAGCAACAACAGATTAATGAAGCAATTGCCTTGGATCTATGTTTTGAATTCATGTCAACGTTTTTGATTATTTCCTTCCTTTTCTTTGAATATTGTGCTTCACTTACTTTTTATTTGACATGGTTGTGCTGTGGGCAGCGAGAATTTCAGTTGTGCTAATTGTTAGCCTCTAGGTTGCCCCGGTTACAAGCTTCTCACTCAACATCTGCCTCCTATTTTTACCCAGCTAACTTATTCTCACCAGTCTTGCCTTCCTTGTGTTTCTATTTTTAGTTAGTCTGATTCCTGAACTTTCAGGTCATTTTTTCTGTTGCTTCAGATTTTAACTGGTGTACATCTGCCTCTTTTGTTTGTTGCCTTTTTAAAACATTAACTACACTTCCAGTATTTGTTTTCTCTCCAATACAAATTTGAGATCCTCTCAACGTTATTCCCTACAGTTTTTTCGGCAAACTCCTCTGACAGACAAACAGGTTGACTAGAGCAGTCTTTGTGTTTTGGAGGAAACTTGTGCAAGTACAGTTTTAAATAATTTACAGAGCAAAACTGTTTAAAGAAGCTAACTCCTTATGGACTAACTGCATACAATAAAGCAATAGAAAACTTTTTTTTGAGAGACAGCATCTGCGATTACTTTTGTCAAATTTCCATTTTAGTTCTCTCTGACCAGAGTGCAACCTCCATCAAAGTAAGAGGAAGTTAAATGTAAACGCACACCACATTACTCAGCTTTTTTTTTTTAAAGCTTTGTACATATTTTTGTCTTTATATTTAAGGTTATTTTAGGTCACAACCATTTAGGAGCAAACATTATGAATGCAGAATGTTTCAGAGCTGCAAAAATACATTAAACTGTCGGTTTCATAAAGCTCATGACAAGTGAATTAATCTTTATGCTCACAATGCGCACTGCAGCCCTTTGATGCCGAAATGAGAACACTAATGCCGATAAGATATGCACAGCTAATGAAGAGCCTGTCTGTTTTTTTTTCTTCTTCCGTCTGTGATTGCGACATCCAGCCCAATCAAACCCTCAAGCACAAATATTGTAATTCCGTCTGTAAATAAGGTAAGTAGGCAAACTGTACAGAACACAACTCCGGATCACAAGCACTAAATTAATAACTGTCTGGTGAGAGGTTTAGATGTTGTAGTAAATTTGGCAGGACCAGTAATTATAAAACTAGGCCATATTGCAATGGGAGATAATTAACGTTACCATGTCCCTGGGAGGTTTTTGTGAAGTGGGGAGGGGGGAGGCTTTGACACGGCCTATTCAATTATGTCCTTCCCTGTGGGTCCGGAAACCCAGAATATAGAATATCTAAATTAGGCACATGACAAATCTCTCACTGTGTCAAATGGAAAAAGTCCTGGATGGTAGAGTGAACGGAAAGTTGTGCAAGAAAATCATGTTAAAAGGATTGGCGTTTTTATAAACAGCAATTACAAAGTGATTGTGGTATAAATAAGAACTAAAACTTAAATTTTACAAGTATTGATTTTCTTCATAATCCCCCACAGACTGGCTTGTGGGCATTCACACTTCAACTTTCACAAATATCGGGAAGGAAAGAGGATACGATGAAATACAACCAGAGCTACAGTCGATCAATTAATGAGACGGCAGAAATACTAAAATGACCTTATTGATTTTTGTGCGGCACACATGGAGCTAAATGCATTGAGCATTCCTACAATATCACAAGCATAAGTTTATTTGATGAAAGTTGCAAAGCATCTCTCCAAAATACTTGATGGGACTAAATTGGGCTGCAATTATAGAAAATGGGGGGGGGGGAAAGATGCTGGTTGTACAACATAAATAGCAACGAGTTTTCTAAAAACATGAAATACAAAGTGCAGATGAATGAGTTTTGAGAGGTGGTGCACAAAATCAATAAAATCCTACTAATCCTCTTTGGGTCACCAACAAACCCATAGCAAAGAGCCATTACCCCAAAATAAGGAGAACATTGTTTCCTGAAATAATCACCCAATCAAAATTACTCCAAGAGTTCATCAAAACTCAAGGTCAGGAAACCTCTAAAACACTGCAGCCCAAAATGAGGCAATTTTATTGCCTCATTTTATTTCTGGGCAAGTTCCAACACCAATGTTGACCAAAAATAATAGAAAAATTGCTTCCTTGCTCCAACTTGTTGGAGCTGGGAATTCTGCTTTGTAACAGAAAACACCTTTAAGTGGAAAACTACTTTTCCCACATCACTGTATTTCTATCTTGTCCTTCTGAATCTAGCATAGATAGACCAAGAAGTAGGCCAGCTATCTTCACAGGGGAATTCAAGGCATCACATTTGACCCCGAATGCATAACCTTTCTAAAACCGGCTCATTGGATTATGGGCTAAAGATAACCGAGATAGATGTTCAGAGACAGAATTAAGTGGACAAAACACAACGTTCTCTTTTAACATATTGCATAAAAAACTAAAAAAAAAACCTTTAGGATTAATTCTTAAACAGCGTTAGCTGACGGATAAAGCTGCTCTTTATCCATGCAGAATACATTGCAGACATAAAATAACGATCAGCACAGAGAGGAATATCAGAACATGCCCCGACGCTTAACTTTGGAAAGCTGAACCTCCGGTGTCTCATAATTCATGACGATTTCTAAAACGACTTCAACATCTCTTAAAGAATGGGAGTTGTGTGATGCACATTAAAAGAATTACAACCATTTATACTCGGAGTAGCCGAGGGGCCTTTGTTACTCTGTTGGAAACTATGTACTAAGCTGCAATTTCTCAGCTGTTGCGAAAAAAAGGCACAGTCACTATGGTAACCCAGTTGGAGAGCAAACAACTGAAAAGAAGACAGACCAACACAATTATCAAAAATGAAGATTGCCTGATCCGGTTCACTGATTGAATAATTAATAATCCTAAACACAGATCTGTTTTAAATGGATTTTAATTGTATAAAATAATATCCTTTTGATTAAAAGCAATGTGACAAAGAAAACATGACAATTTGAATTTTGCAGTTTGATGAATAATTTTATAAAATCATCGGCTGGGTGCTTTTAATAATACCAGAGTTAAATCATTCATTTCACAGAGCATCAGAACGTCAATTTGCAACATTTGGGGACATGTGCTGCTTGTGATCGATTTTAGTTTACAACAGAAACTCTTTTTGACAGGATGCGGCTGCAGCAGAGCTCGGACTGGACGGTGGCAGAAGGCGTGGCTCCTACGTAAGACTCAGGATTATTTCATGTTTAGAAAGAAAAGACCCGAGTGAAAGCAATAAAATCTTACTCCTTTTTTTCCCATCCTTCGTCAGACCTCAAAACAACAAACTTGGCTTGTTGATTTTATGGAATTTAATTTCCTTAGAGAGAAATCAATCAATTAAATCAAAACTGAATTAACTTTAATATTAAATTAAACCTGAATTGATTGTTGTAGGGTCAGTTTGGTTTGTATGACTAGATCCAAGTGACTTGAGACGACTTTTGCTGTAAATTGGTGCCATGTAAATAAAATGAAAAATTACATTTTGTCATTTATCTAATCGTTGCACGGTCCAAGCTGCGAGAAAATTAACTGGCACACGGAATATTGGCGTCTGTCAAATGTTTTTTGCTTTCCCAAAAACAAACTTCTCAGATGAAATATTTTAAAAATAATATAACCACAAGCAAATTAAAAAATATAAACATTTTTAATGTTCAGACTGCTTGAATTGGATGTACCCTCTGGCGATTTTGGAAATATTGAGTTTTTAACTATATTTCCTAAAGTCCAATGCGGGTTATATCTTTCAGTCATGTTCAAGGCAACAAAAACTTGTCATTAGAAAACATAAACAAACAAATATAAAATCCCGAGATGCAATTATGACACCCAAAACTGGCTCACACTTTGGCGTTTCCCATTATCCTCCAAATTAGATGTTGTGTCTGCAAATAAATGCTGAGTTTTCTGGGAACACAATATCTGTTTGTCACAATTTTACCCAACGAGTCGAACTGTCAGCCCCCTAAATGAGGAATAATGTACCCCGTTTCCCAGAAATACTGCACTGTCCTGGCCGACGCCGCAGCCAACTCCTCTGTTGTTTCTGGATAATTTAGAGCTCCCCTCAGATCTGTCAGTGCAAATTATGAGCTCGGCTCTTGTCTCCACCGGCTAATGATGTGGCGGTAGATGTTCATTTATAGCGGCTTGCTCAAAGAAGCTGGACAGCGACACATCAAGGGGATAAAGCTGATTTATATTCTTTATAATCACATGTTGCAGCACTAAATTTGCTTCAAACAACCCCGCAGTTTAAAAAGTAGAAGTTTGAGCATCAAACGTATAGCGCTGTGAAGTCAAGAAGCACTACTTTGTGCTGAAGTTATTCAATGTGTTTTCCCCCCTAGGCCAATTATCTTGGTGTTTAAGAAACATTATTCATTCTAAAGCTGTTCAACTTCCTAATTTTGTTTTACTTTCTGTTGTCTTATAATTAAAAATTCAAATAAAATGCAATGTTTGTGGTTAAAACATTACAAAATGTAAAAATTTTTTACTGCCAGCAGACATCAGGGTATGCAAAAAAAGCAGCAAATTACTCATCTGTCCTCCAAATCTCTATCTTGTACATTTTGAAACTAATTTCCTGCACAGCATTCAGCATTATGTTTCTACCCAGAGGCATATTTAGTGCTCCGGACCTGGCTTGGAATAAATGACATGAAGCTTATTTCAGCTCACAGCAGCATCATGTTGCACAACTGATCTGGTCTTCTATTCATCACCAGGAGGGCAGCTAGCAGTCTTCATCCCTTGACATCTCCCAGATGGAGTGTCAATCCTCCTCTGAGGACTCAGCTGAACTCCAGTTTTATATTTCGCCGTCTTTAACAAAAAAAACCTGGGGTATATTTTACCGATGCCAAGGGACCACTGGGAGTAAATGCCAATCTTGCGATCAATAAGTTATCATGCGTCTCATGTCTGCTCCGTTTCAGGATTGCAACTGACAAATCCGTTACTTGTTATTGCGAGCAACAGCTTAGCGACCCTTCATGCCACTTCAAACGTGCCTATGTGTTTGAAGTGTGCGCGTGGCAGCATGACGGCGCTGAAGAGCTGGTTTATCCTGCAGTCACACGGTGTCATGTCTGTGGCGCCGGGTTGTTTGATTTGACCAATGGCATTGATTAGCGCCAGGTGAATCAGAGGCTTTTTTTAACCTTTGTGTTTGATTCTTTTACTTTAGTTCAGAATTCCTAAGCAGTCAGGAAACGTTCAGGCTCTGATTCAATTATAGTTAAGTCTAAATAAAAACAGGAAATAAAAATGGAGCATTAAAAAACAGTTCCTGCCATAACTTTATTCTTCCAGTTTTTTTCTCTCTTCCTTGTTTAAATCCTTCCTTTCCTCAATTCCTTCCTTTTGTCCTTCCCTTTTTGCTTCTACCCCTGTCAACCCTCACACGCTCAACTTTTAAAACTAAAGTAAAGATGGTGTTGACCTGCAGTCGGTCGATATATCAAGTTGGTAAAATGAATGAGGAAAAATGTGGGCAGGACTCCGAGCACCAACGTTTCAGGGTTTTTGCATTTTCTGCAGAAGGATCCTGGGTGAGTGACTGTGGCTGCCTTCCCCTCCTCCAACAGCTAATGTGGGCTGCATTCCTCTCCGCTTTGGGCACAGTGACACAAACATTGACATTTTTTCTTCTTTTTTTCTCAGGCTTGTACATTTGCATGGATACACACCGAGGGGAGTGACGGCAGACTGAGACAGCTCATGGACACGGCAGGAGTCACAGAAGTGGCGTGCCAAGTCCCTGCCTCACTCTGTTTCACCTCAGGAATCTGCCTCCAGAGGACTCTGGTGACACACTGCTCACTATGGGTAATGTATGAGCTAACGACACACGAGTATTTGAAATACGGCATATTAGAACGACGCCCTCAATAAGCATGCGATTTCCCAAAAAAACACCATGTATGCAGCAATGCAGACAAAATTATTGGTTAGATCTTTAGCAACATATATTGACATTGAGCCATCCGTAGCCAGAAGTATCTGTGGAACATTTATTTTCCTCAAATCTCCTGAAACCTTTCAGAAAAATTAATCCTTTCAAATTGTTGCAGCCTAGATATTTACAGCTACTAATTTTCCAACATTGATTTAACAGTTCAGATATACCTACCTTGCAAAAGCTAGCATCTAAATCACTAAATGCACTGTGTTACAATTTAATTTGGAGACTAAAATCCCGTGCAATTAGTAAACAGCCTATGTATAACTTACAACATTTATATTACGCATCTGGAAGGCCTTTTGTTTCCATATTAGTTTGTTAAGGTTGTTAAATTCTATGATTGTGCTTTGGGACAATCAGCTTAACTCCCTGAATGTTTGTGACTTCAGCCATAAGCTTAGAAATTAACACATCTATGAACTGCATTCATGCTTTATCAGAATTTGAACAAAAAAAAGGTTCTCAGTAACCAAAGAGATATTCCTCTTGACATTGAAAAGTTGTTTTTTTAATCAAAATTAGTTGTTTATTGACACACATTTAACATATAAAGTGTGCAGCTCTGTTACAAGCTTTGTTTAATTTTCTTTTTACACAAAACTTTTCAATCAGCTAAACTACGTTAGAAATAGGGTATTTTATATTATTGTCCATTAATTTATGATTTGAGTTTCAGTTATTCTAATGAGTTCAACGACCACCACCATCATAATAACTCTAAGTCTTCTACGTTCCAAAAGCATTTCTTTGTAAATAATTATGAAAAAATAATTTACACCAATGCAAGATTTATTATGCAAAATTACACTGAACAGAAAACTAGTGTGTTTGTACAAATGTAACAGTCAGGAGAAGGGTACTAGAAGTCTATTTGCGTTACTCGCTGGTTCTAATGTATTTGTTTTAAATTCCTTAAAGATGAAACAGTGTGATATTTTCGAGATTCAAGGGGTCTCTCCCAATTTGAAAAAGAAAAAGGATAAAACGAGGAGCGGGTTTAATTAGCCAACATGCCAAAACGATTGGAAGCAGCATTTTGGGACTGAAAACCCAAGGAGGAAGAAAAAAAAGTTAATGAAAGACACAGCCAAAAGCGTCAAATTAACCGATAATTTCAAAAGTGAAGAGGCCAAGGTCAGTGGAAAAGTGGCAGCTGGTTAGCAAGAACTGCCTACATTGTTCCATCATCTCATCCCAGACGACTTGGCACATGGTTTGTGTTTTCTTGGATGTGCTCAAGAAACACAACATTCAAGAAATCTGCTTTATCAATTAAAATCAATTCAAATTTTATTGCACAAAATGTTTTTCTAGAAAGTCTGCATTTAAGGAAAAAAGATAACCAACTACCTATCTAGTTACTTTAGGAGTATATATTTTTTTTTACAACTTCAAGAAAAATAAAAATAATAATTAACTCCCTATGTGTTTAGAGCTTTTTTAAAGTAGATTTTTAAAACTACACTACAAGTTCTTTGTTGAAATGCTACAAAATCCATCATTATTGTTGCTTTGTAGCGGACAAGGTCAGTGTCAGCTGTGGCCATGCAGTTTTTATTTTATTTTTAAAGAGGAAGAGGTGCATGCAGAGGAACAGGACAAAGAGATGAAAGAGGAGGAGGTGAAGAATTATAAAAAAAAGTGTGCCAGGTACAGTGTGCACGATTAGATCGGAATTAAGTCTTTTCTTAGGATTATATTAACCTCTTACGATCAAAGGATTGTGGTCAAAGGATAGGTTTGAGCTAAATCGCTCTGGTCTAGAGAGGTTAAGATGCTATCATTTATTTATTGTCCCGTAGATTAAAGTAATGACTGTTTCCTTTTGTTGAATATGAATTAGGTCTGTATATAACCTTGGAGTTTGTTTTTGTTCTGATTTTTAAAAGTTGCCTATCTGATTGTTTATTTCATTAAAATACATACATGCACATATTCTTAAAAATGAAAACACTAAAACACAGAGTTGTGCTCATCCACTAAACAGTACTGCATCTGTGGTTTTATTTATTTTTTTTTTGGTTTTGCTCTTTTACTGAATAGTCCTGACTCTTGTCTCCCTAAAGCATTTTAAGGTTGTTTTGTTGGGCTGATGATGCACTTTGTTTGTAATTATCGGCACAGCCCATAAATAATTATATTATGTTCAGATCATAACAGGCATCAAGCTCATATGATGGGGTTTTTGCTTCAACATAGTTGCCCCCAAAACAGCCATCTTCTGCTGTTACAGTAGAGAATATTTCCCTACAGTATTTTCAAGGTTATCTTTTTCCATCATTGATCACTGATTTGACTTCCTTTGGCAAAACAGCCCAATTCTAAACCAGTCCAACATCTGGAGCGCCGACGTTCCCCAGTAGAGACTAAATGGGTTTTACTTTCAATTTTTCTGTTGCTTATTTCCAGATTTGCATTGGTCGAAACACAAGCACATCTAGAAAACATAGAATATCATTGAAAAACTTTAATATTTAGGTTTACATTATGTCTACGTCTGAACCTGCCTGGGTTAGAAGGTTAGAAAATGATTTTATTCTGTAGGAAGAATGTCTTGGCATCTTTAAACAAAACAAACAGTTCATTCTGTGCACAAACTGTTAATATAAGCATATAATAGAGGGAGAACACCTTTGTGTTGTGTGGAAAGGTTTAGTTATTACTTACAAGTAAACAAGCTGCCCTTACATAGTGTCTTGGTTACGTAGTGGCACGTGTTTTTCAGGGACTTAAACCACAATATTTATCAGCGGTCTAAAGTTAAAATGTACCAATGTTCTGTGATTGCGCTTTATCCTTTATTAGTATTGCTGCCTTCTTTTGAGATCATTATCTAGGCCATGTTTTGCTTGGAAAAAAAAACACAGATCAAGGTCATTTGAGGCCGTTTTTAGATGCTCAGTGCAGTCCATCTGGACAGCCCTTTTGTCACAATTTGTATTCGATTTCATCAGCTTGTTAGCCTTTCAGCGGATATTCGTCTAATGTGACTAAACTGACTAATGGAGCCAGGTTCTTTTTCAAGGACGGTGGGAGTGAACAATAGCCCAAACATTCATCAATTTCCTTCTTTCGCCTACATGTCCTATTGAAAACTGGAAAATGCAGTTGCTATAATGAAACCTAAGTTCATACTACACACTAGTACATCAATAATAAGGCTTTATTTCTTGTCTCACTTTTTTTCACACATTTGTACTTTTAGGTGTGCAAAAATTAAGACTCATTTAAAGGAAATATGGCTGGATGGCTTGTATTTAAGTGCTTCTGTTCTTTTTGTTACAAATCCTGAGTGGCCTCTCTAGCTCAGGCTACCTCCAGATGTGATGTGATATTACTTGATAGCCATTTGGCTGGCCATCACGTCCTGTCACTTGTGGGTGGTTGACTGAGGTCATGTTAGGGAGCAAGATGGCGGATTTGGATTGAGGCGTCGCAGTAAGTCTAGCTGTTGCATTGAAAATCAAATATTCACTCAAATATTTTGCCAACAAAGTCCACCGAGTCAAAGGCAATAAAATGGACGGCATATTCTGCCATTTAGTGGGAACGCGCTTTAAAAAAAATCTCAACTATACTAACGTCTAAAGTAAATTAATTAAAATGGTCCAGTCAAAGTTCAAACATAAATCCATTTCAATCAGTGGCATTTGAAAATGTTTGTTCTGAAAACGATAGTTTGCAGCAAACCAAAAGCAGCTCCACTTGGAGGAAACAATGGTTTTTCATAGAACTGAGTCATTGGGCTTCACACGAATTCACGTCACACGTTTTACATCTTAAAATGAGAAATGCTTTGTGCTTTTAAAGAAACATAGAGCACAGCTGCTGATTTTTTTTTTTTTGACAATATGATTACGTGCCTTCACAAGCAGCTAAGTACAATGCTACAGGAAGACTACCAGGAGTTTGCTTGCAGTGCATAATCAAAAGACATTTCCTGCACATGGTCCCATTGAAGCATGATAAAAATGGTTTTAAAACCTTATGAGGGGAAGATATAAATAACCCCTCCCTTCTTCAAATGGAGTGTAATCACAGTTTCAGTCTTTAGACTCTCACCTCCGGCGGTCTTAATCAAGAAGACGAAAAACCCTGCGTCTATCGTGATGTATAACAACATTGCATGCAATCAATAGATTGAGATTCTGCAGTTTTGTCCTCCTTATTGTGAACAACAGCAACAATAAAATGTCTTTCTTGCCTTTACCCACTCCGATCAATACTGCATCCTTCCCCCCTGATGTTGCTGCTCCAATTTTTCTTTTTTTGGGTCCTGTTTTTTAGAGAACAAAATGGATCATTCCCTAAAGCCTTTCGCTGCTTTCGTTGTAACACTCCGTTTGCTCCTTTCTACGGTATCCTGCCAGTCTCATTAAAGTTAAATGTTATTTTTCTGAAAGTTTCATTACCCCTCAAGCCACATTTACTGTTGGTTTGAGCTGTACACTAAAAAACAAAAAAGTTGAAGATATCTAGGCCTCATTCTCTCAGACAATTTATATTCCTTAAATACCTCTAAAATATTTAAGTTCTAAGTAAAGAATTTGGAACAAACATTTATTTTGCTTATTTCTTTGTTAAAGGCTGAGGTATTTTTCCCCTCATATTACAACTTCAAGCTTTAACCTTATGGTAGCCCAGCAAAATTCATAACCAACTGTTGCACTAACCCTAAAGCAATAATCATAAACATTATATCTGTTATCACTAAAGTAGTATGCCAACATGGTGTTTAGCAGAAGCTAATGCTAACACAACATAAGTTACATTTCCCTCAGTGCATGAAGAACTTAAGAGGTAACAGAACTGCAGCATAAACACTCCTCACCCATTTCAAAATAAAAGCATGAATATAAAAGTCTAATAACTTTTAGAATTATTAATCATTGACAAAACCTCAACACAGATGGCAAACTGCATTTATTTCTGGAAGCCAAATGGTCCCACAAAGCACTAGTAGTGCAAGTAGTTTTCTCAGCTAGCACAGCTAGCATGCTAATACACTAAACAAAAAAATATCTCAGCTTTTAGAGCATTAGCAGAAATGTGCCAATCACTTCATAGCAATAATCAAAACATAGTCAAGACATGATAATCAATATACGCCAAAGTTAAGCAGAGAAGCAAACAAAAGGCTTATTTTAACTCTGGAGGAGCTACAGAGATTCACAGTGGTGTTTGAATCCATTCACAGAACAACCATTAGTCACAGAAATATTGTGAAAGTCAAACAATGGAAAGAGAAACATCATAGACCCTATTTGCTGTTTCCAACAAGAACTCTTATGGGGCTTTGGGCAGGATTGTTCTCTGGTTAAATGACACCAAAGTGCAACTTAGTGACCTACATACAAAACATTGTGCGGCAGAGAACCAAGTATGTTCACATCTTAGAATAACATAGAAAAAAATCCAATTGAGAACGTTAGGCAATAACAGAAAAAAAATGTGTAACTTGTAGAGCTTGAGACCTTTTGTAAAAATAACTTTGTCTAGACATACTGTGAAAGACAGCATGTCTGCATACAACAAAAGCTGATTCTACAAAGCATCCATATAGATTGGCTGACATTAAATTTCTTATTTATATTTTAAAATATATTGTAAATTATGTTATTAAGCAATTAATTTCACAACTATGCAACACTGTTGGTCTATTTGTTTGTGGATGTAAAATGACAAAAAGGAGGAATGTTCAGGGTGCATGAACATTTTTCAAGGCCCCATTCTCAGAAGAAGAAAAGGTGTTTCAAGCTTCACATCCTCCTCATTATAATCTAACACCCATCCTGAGTCACTGCCCAGTCGGAGCTGACTCAAATTTGAGGGCCGCACTGTTGTGAACATGAACGACTCAAACATTTCAGAAACTGTCAATGGCTCGCTCCAAGTTCTCCAATTAGCCCCCCACGCCTCCCGACGCAACCCATCAGCACTTCGCTCGCTCATTCTTGGCATCGTACGTTGCCAAGTTAATATTTATACCCTGTGCTTACAGTACTAGAGGATTTTTACACACCGACTACAATGAAAACAGCACAAGTGATGTGGCACAGTGTGTGGGAGGACTGCTGGAGTGGCTGGAAAATGGGACACCGGCATAAGCACCGGAGACATCGGGCCTTTGTTTTTACCTCTAAATATATGAAATTCAGCTTCCTGTGGCTGTACACAGACACCATGAGGGTGAGAGAGGGAGAATGACATAATCAGTCCTTGGAGAAGCATATTTCCTTTTGTTGGTGTCTTAAGCTTTTAATGCCCTCTTGCTGACACTTTATAAACTGCAATTTAAAATGGAGGCTGCCTAGTAAAAGACTGTGAAAATGAGGGTTTTGCTTTGTCAGTTCTTCATTCGACGAGTTATCTTTCATTTTATAAGCATACAAGTATCTTACTTTTGTTCATCCAAGGACATGCTTTTTTCCCCTTCTTTTATAGAAAAGAAATGGCAATAATTCATATTAAAATGTTCAAACAAAAGTCACAATGCGACTTCAAGCAAAAAAGAATAATTCTAGAGAATTCCAAGTCTAGGTTTATCTTTTGTAGTGAAGCTTTCAAATATTTTAAAAAGAATGTTCTTTGTAAGCTTCTGTGCAGCCCTGTCAATGCAATTTAATGCAATTCATTCACTCAATAATAAAAAAAAGAGATTGATAAGAAAGCACTTCATAATTTTTTTGTTGGAAAAGATGCAGAATGTTGCCTTTAAATATTAACAAACATCCAATTCTAGTCAGATTAATTGATTTCCAAAATCTCTAATATGACAAAATGTGACATTTTGACACCAAAGACGCTGGTTCCTGTTGCAGTTTTCAACCATGCTTCGATACTCCACTCTCACCTCTATGACATCTGTGCAATTTTATAATCACACCTATTTATATGGAAGGTTTCTGCATTTACACCATAAGTTTTAGCCTGTCTGTGGAAAAGCAAATGCCATCAGTAGCAATTTACCATTGGAAGACGTGTGTGGGCATTGAAATTACTTTGGAACTAATTTTGTTGCAGTGCATAACTCTCTGCATCTATCTTGGTCAATCCAATTGAAATGAAAGATTCATGTACTCTTTACTGATCCCTGCCACTGAGTTCTTTCTGACATTGTCCAAAGTACATCTAGTACATCTTGCAAATGAATTTTCATTTGAAAATGTTACCTCCTCTCTTCGGTCTTTCAGTAAAAAAAAAACGATTACACCACTGTAATCTTCTACCCAGTCGGGAGTCGTATTTTACAGGAAGTGATCACTTGCCTAGGGATACAATGAACAGCCACAGTTTTTGTATGTTCAGTTGGTCAATGAAACTAATTCTCCATCACATTATTGATGCATGTCATGTGACTTTAAGTACATGTACAATTTACGTTCAGGTCAATTTTCATTGTCTTTCAGTAGTCTTAGTCTGGGGAAAATGGGGCCTAAACAGAGTAACTAACATCTCAGTCACTGAATATATGTATTTTTAAAATTCCATTATAATCTGGATAGAAAAAATAAAACAAAAACATACTTATGATCAGTGCTCCAGTTTACTTTAAGATTGCATTTTCCTTTATAAAAGATGTAATTTATTTTATAACACACTATGCAAATAAATCTAGTTAATAAATTATCTTATATTCTACAATACTAGCAATGACAAAATCTGAGTGTAAAAAGAATTAAAATTATAACTTCACAGTTATGATGTTTTTGCTACCAAATGCTTTCCTTCCAGGAAAATACCTCTAGTCAGGGTGTAAAGATGTCTCAGATCAGCATGTTAATATTTGATCTCAAAAGCTAGGGTTGAAAGGGGGGATCTCCTTGGTTTGGTCCTGCTTCTAACAGATGCTCTTAGATCCCCTCAGATTATTATCTGGGCAGGTTAGAGAGAGACTGGGTAAACGCCTCAGAGTTCTTATCCTGTCTTTTGATGTAGTCTTTTGTAGTTTTTTTGGGTGAGGCTCCCTGATTCCCTGCTGTTGGGGAGTGCAGTTATGTTGGGGTCTTCAGAAATGCTCGAGTGAGTAAAAAATGTCAATGTCACTGAGGATATTTGCTTCACCTGCAGAAACTGCGTGATAGAAAGATCAACTCGCCTTATTGGTGGTCATAAAGAGCCTTGTAAGAGTGATAGATTTTGAGAAATATTTCAAAGAAATAAGCTTGAAAGTGTATTAAAGATCAGATTTTCTCTATGTAGGTGATCCTTTGTCCACTTTAGCAGTGTCGCCATGGATGGCTGTCTTGTCTACAGCCAGGTATTCTGGGAAATAACAGCCTGCGGGCATTAACTGTGTGGCTGCCAGGTGAATCTTGGCTTTTGAGACCTTTGCTCTCAGCACTCTCATTACTGTTGTTTTCAGGCAAAGAGGACTTCAGATCAGCTCAAAAATCAAACTCCATACAGCAAAACTAAATGTATAGAGTAGTTGCTTGGTTGAGTAAGAGCAAAATGCATTTTTATCTTCATTAAAGGGGTGATGGGAAGCAAATTAGAGCTTCAGTAAAAGGTAAGATACTTTAAATAAATTTACCACAGCATAAACTCAAAGGGTTTATAAACAAAATTACATCTAGGTGTACAGGAAAAAGTAGCTCTTAGTTTCTGGAAGGTAATGGATGGTTGGATAGGTAATGGACTTGAAGCATGCTATTTATATTCATTTCCTTGTCTGAAGTCAAGAAATATATATAAAAAATTGTGAAAGGAAGAAAGTGAGCACGAGACAGCCGATGAGAATGCTGATGGCATGCTGGCTTCCAAAGCAAGGCATCATTGCTTAGCACAAGGGCTGCGCAGGTAGTAAGTGAAGATTTATATAGTGATTTATTCAGTAAATAGAGACGGAAGACTGAAGGAATTTCAGGAGAATTACCTTAGAGATCTAACAAACCGGCATTCTACCAACGTATTCAAAAGCGATTCATCAAAGTACAAGGAGATGGGTCAAAGTCTGCTTGTGTCAAAATTTGGAATTCAAACATCATCATACAAGTCTGTAATATTCTTTTAAAATATCAATATTTTTCTTCTCTCTCCTTCTCCCTCCCTTCTTCTCCCTCCATATGAAATGATATTTTCATCAGTATCAGGTTCTTTGTATGAGCAGACAATAATTAGAAAAGTAGCATATTCATTGTAAGCCTGTTATGTTAATCTAGATGACTAGCTGCTAAGCTAACACTCCCAAACCTTTCTATTCGGATAAACTCCTTTTTGGCCAACAAACTGACTGTATAAAAGCATAGCAGAGATATGTAACCGTGGGCAACAGTCTCAGACATGGCTTGTTGTCGGATCAAATATTAAGTCCCGCAGACAGCTTGGATCTGGGAGTAAATTAGAAGAATAAAACTGGCATTTGGGATCCTCAAGGCCCTGTCACAAATGACTCACACTGCTGTGTGTTCTGTAATAGAAAAGGAAAAACTAAAATCAAATGTTTGAGGAACATTTTGTCCCTGTCTGAGCTTTTAAAACGGATCACGCGGTGAACACCTTGTGATAAATTTACACATCAGAAGCATACGTTTATTACGGCAGGTTTGATGTTTGACTGATGACTCCTGTGACCCAGATAATTTTCCTCCTTCTGCTTGAAATATCAGTGCATGTTTAGCTCTTAAAGAAGTATAGGAGACATAAAAGGGAAGGTTTAGAGATGGATGGCACTTTGCTGTTTGTGGCCAACGGTTTAAAAATAACTTTCCTCTGCCCAAACATATGTTCCTTTAGGCTGAAGGATTTAATGACTCACCCAAGACGACGAGCAACAGATAAGATTTTTACCCTCCCTTTCTCACCAAAGCACAGGATCATTTACTCCACACGGCAGCACGGTGCCGATGATTTTTCAATTTCCATGTTCCTCCTGGGTTTCCTGAAACATATTGAGACTCCTGCCCTGAGTAATGGCTTTTTGTGACTGTCGAGGTAGCTTCTAGTTACAATTTACAGCCGCCGCCATCTTCAGAAAGCACTGTGGAATACACATGTTTCAGCAACTATATCAGAGAGGTGACAGGCATGGCTGGAACAAAATGGACACATGTCGCGCTGCGGTGGCCGGGAGCGGATTTTGAAACGTGCCAAACTCGCGTTACACTAAGAAATGCACTAACTGTGACGTCTAAAGAACTCAAACTTTGCCTTTCTGTTTAAAAAATGAGACAACTCGAGCTGTGAAAATGTTGGCTTCCATAGTATTTTACTGTGTGATTTCCTGCACAAATGACCTGCGGGGCTCCAGGTGTCATTAGAAACATACTTTGGCGCTATGTGCTTTATTGCCACGGTTAATTTTATGATGGCCGTTAAGCTAAGTGGAGCTTTATGCTGCCAGCAGCCATGCTGGTTGAATCAGCGGTTTGTTAAGAGCCTAAACAACCCCTATCCCTCCAAACAATGAAAAAAAAAATACAATATATAATTGATAAAGTTTGGATTGCAGCTCTCAATTAAATTTTAGATCACCACTTACACCATGCATGACAAAATCCTGAGGCTTAAGGTCAGAGATTTGCTGTCTGGCATAACCTAATCAGTATAAAGTATCACTAAAAAGAGATTAAAAGAGATGCTACTAAAACCAAATCAATTAAAATAGCGAACCATGTAAAACACGAGCTGATGGTCAAAGTTGTTTTTAGTGGACACCAAACCAATTCCCTTTATCAAGTGGAGCAGACAAAGCATTCTGGTGAAGGGTAAGGACATCCATGTTTTTTCTGTTGTTGCTGTAGATGGCGGACTAGTCTGCTTCGCTTTTACTGTGTGTAGGAGGACAATAGAAAAGCTATTTGTAACTTTGGAGAGAGAGAATGTAGTACAACTCATCTCTGTACTACAGTCTGTGTGGAAAACATAAATACAAGATTTACCCAATTTCTTCTGTAAAACTTACTGGATTTCTTTCTCGCAACTCAAACTCTTCTTTGCTGGTCAGTAAAAAAAAGATTCCATACAGACAATATCAGGAGAAAGGACAATCTGAATTTCATCCCAATATTAAAATTGGTCAAAAACGTGGTCCAATTTTCAGCTTATTTATATTTATTGATGACAGAATTATTTTGTTTACGGTACTGTTTGCAGCTGGCTTGCTAGTTTTAGATAACATGCATTGGCCTGACGACGTTAGATTTCCATACTTAAACAAAATAAGGAAGAGCTGAGGAATGACTAGTTTCCAAGAAAAATATTAATTTTTTTTTTAAACTTACTATCTTGTCTTCAATAAGATTGAACTACTATGTAAACAATCAATCAGAGTCCATGTGCAGCACCAATAAGATTTAGGAAATGAGCAACAGCATTGTGAGGCTTACCGGCTGCCCTTCACACTTTGTAGCAGACCTTTGCACAGTTTTGATTTGAAATGCTACCAGCACTGCTTCCTCCACATAGTTTCAAACAGGAGTGACAGGTCAGTCACATCAAAAGTACCTGCACTCTCTGATTGTTTGGAAATTGAATCCATCTGATCCTCATCACTAACAGGCAGAGTGGAGCTGCAGAAAGGTGCAGCAGAGGAGAGTGGCTACTTGGCAGTTCACCAGAACATTTACTATAAACAACAATTATATTTTGCCATAATTATGAAAAGTCACTATTAACCCAAAGAAGTGTGGTATAAGCTATTCAAAATGTATGGTTTAAAAAAAACAAAAAAGCACTTGGCATCATCCGCATGGGCGTAGTGCTGAGTAAATATCTAAATCATTTTTGGTCATTTTAAACTTGCTCATGAAAATGGCATTTAGTGCATATGGTTAATTCCTGTGCGTGCTTCTCTGGATTATACTCCATCATACATTTAAAAAAAACTATTATTAAAGTTTAAAAAAAATTAATCGTCTTAAAAAGGCATTTCAAAATCAAGGGTGAAGTACACCGTCAAACTGGCAATGCATCACCCTCGCCCCCATAAAACTATTTATGAAGGTGACATGCAACGTTTAACCTCTTCCTCTTGATTTTGGGATTAAACATGTACACCTTCCGCCAGCGGCACTTCATGCAGGGATTTTGGCTTCCACCTGACCTGAACACTTAAAAAGGCTCAGCATTAACCCGTGCCCTTGGCACAAGATCAATGCGGTTGGGAAGTATAGGCATGAGCATGCTCACACTGAGACAAATAGTACTAGTAATGCCTTCCATCACTGAAACTATTAACATCATGGCAAGATTGATCAGTCACCCTTGGCTGTCATCTTCTGCCTTCCATTGCCCATTAACGGCACGGAGCCATTTCTTTACCGTAGATGTACACAACATGCTGAATATCTACGTTTTGTAGCGCCATATTTATCTCACTAGGCAGCTGACAGCACTTCATACAAGCAGAAAGAACCGACAAAGCTAAGCAACTGATAAAACGTGCAATGAAAATGCGTCGCAGCCATCTCTCAAACATCATATCTCAATCGTTGACCTTTTTTTTGCAGAGCAGAGGAGATTCCTGCAGCAGCCTGATGGCAAGGATTCAACTGCGGGTTCACAGTTTTGTGCTCAGCAGCTATCTCCTCCCCAGCGGTGCCATTAATAATGGGAGGCAATCTGCCTCACCGAGACGTGGGGGAATGTAGTCATCTGTAGCACAGTGGTGTGACCAGCTAAATGTTGCTAATTGATATGGACAGCAGGAGCCTCTCTGTGTGTGGGATTAGAAGGTGGTGGGGCAGAGAGAGCCTGACTTGTTTTCAGGCTGTGATGAGCCTTTTGAGCACAGACCAAAAGGAAAAAAAAAAAGAAGAAGAGGCTACAATTAATTCCTTGTTCTCCTTTCCTTTCACTCGCACGGATCATTTTCTCCTTGTACAGTAAATGTGTGGGGAGCTAAGAGACACATTTGTATTCAGCCAAGCCTATCTATTTTTACCCCCCTGTCCAATGATTGATGTATCCTTTCAGCATGTACAGCCCTGCTATCCACAGGGATGAATAAACCACAGATGAGCAAGAGTCTTTAGGGAGTACACGCACATTTACAGTGGAAATGCACACAAGATGTCTGCGGAAGTACAAATAGGGGATGCATCACAAAACACACTGTCATTAAACCTCTGAGGCTGTAGCTGTACCTCAAAGTCCTTTGCATCATTCACACTGTTGCATCAGTAATGGATGTGGATAATGTCGACAGGCCACGTTTGTGTTTTGCAAAGGGACTTCTCATCACAGGACCCGACATGAGACAACTCTGTCAAGTTGTCTGACATGAATGCTGATGGACACGGAAGGGGCAGCCCTGACCGCCCGGTCCGTCCATCCTTTGAAGGAGGGGTGGGGGGGTAACTTCTAGTCGGACTCCACTAGCTAATAGGACCGGGTCAAGAGCGCTAGAGCAGCCATTTGTGGTCTCTACAGCAGGATGTGAGCGATGTCGTTTAGGTGCCCCCTACATCCCTCCTCTTTTGCTGGGTCAAAACACAAAGTAGACAGAGGATGGCAAAAGATACAAGGTCAAGCGCTGGATGCTGTGCTTATGGAGTGACATGGAGGGCTTGATCTGTTTGGGTCTCAATGACAAGCCTAATTGTGATCCCTTTTATTCACCGGCAGACAATTTACAGGATGCTCACCTTGGAGGTCTATTTATATAGGAATGAGTCCTAGAGAGTAGGCCACTTGCTCTAGGGCCAATGCTGCATGACTGAATTGGCTATCCAGCTGACATTCCAGAGAGTAAACAGTGCCATCTTGTGTCCAAAAATAAGTAAAACACCTTTAAGAGCCACAAGGTAAAGTTGTTTGTATGCACACTTGCTTAAGAGTGTAAATTGTGAAACTCTGTGAATCTATGAGTGCTTCTTTGATGCATTTGATTCAGTTTGGAAATCTGTCACCACATTGTAGCATTAATGCACTTATGCAAGAGGTAGTGGAGGAGGTTCAAGCTGGGTTAAAAGCCAAATTATGGAGTGGGGGCCCTTTTGGTGACTCAGCAAAGCACGCTCATAAATTTCCAGAGCACAAATCAGATCCATCGACCTCTGTCCTCATGCCGTCTTCCTGTTCCACAAGCTCATCAGAACATCGGGCTCAGTGTCTCGTTTATCTTTCCCACTTTTGGTTTTTTGACAGCTGGTATCAGTTATCAGTGAGGTTGTGCAGGTTTTTTTCTTTTCCTCCTCACCTTGGTTTCTTGGGGAACAAGTGTCTTACTTGAAGAAAAGAATTTCTTTGATGCAATCCTCTTGAGTGATTTCAAGCTAAAGCTGCCTGATATTTTTGAAAGAAAGGTAATTACTTCAGCCCCGATAAGGATTATTGGCAGGTTTTGTTTGAAGAAAGTTATCTTTTTGTAGTTTGAAGTATAAGATATCTTGTATCATTTGTGTTTGTGGCTTCAGCCCAAAAAAACAGACCACACCTCTTATTACATTTTCCACGTCTTACACCTCTTTCTTGCAGGGCTTGCTGTGTTTCATGCTGATGCTGATGTCTAATGACATGGATGAGCTTGCACTTTGCATGATAGCCTGCAGCGAATTCAATGTGGCTTAAATTTTGAGGCCTCTCTCATTTGTCATATCAACCTTGTTTACCTCGTCTCAGTGTAGGGAATAGCACTAAATCTAAAAGCCTGACAGAGTTACAGGGTCCTCCAGATTTACCGGCACCTCTGCTAAATATGTGTAAAAAGCCTTCAAATAAATGTAGGTTTTGGCCCTGGTAGGTGAATAACATCCTTATTTCCCATAGTTCTGTTTGTTTACAGTTTTATTGTAAACCCACAGTTGGGTTTTTCTCATAAACTTATGAAAATACACATTTTATCTTTTTTTTTTTTTTTTCAGAGGAGGAAACAGAGAAATGGACCTAGCTAGCTTACATTAATAAAATTTAACCAACTTTGCTTCATACCAGAAACAAATTAAACTTTTGTTGAGAAGCTTTCCACATTGTGGGCTGTACTTTAAGCTATATTTTTATTAGTGCTGTCAATTAAACATAAATTCAGTCCACACTAGCACTGGGATTAATCAATTTATCTCTAGCTTTCCTACAAATTTCACGTGAAAATTTCAAACTTTTCTACACTTATAGTTCTTCATTCTAGAGAAAGAAAGCCAGGATTGACAAGTGAAAGAAGGACGCAAGTAAAGATCTATGTCCGCTGATATTTTTAACTTCTGTTCTCAATACACACCACAGGAAATTGCTACAGCTGCTACATTCCTACCATATAACATGTTTGTTTCTACCACTCCATAGAATAATACTCTGTTTAATCTCATCCTGCTTGCTGTTGACAGCACCAGTTTTTATAGTGGCATAATTAACACCGAGGTGGTGGCTGACACTGAACAGATAAGCTAATACAAAGATGCACAGCAGCTATAAAGAGTCTCCGACTGACTTAGACTTTGGCATTGGGGGGAAAAAATAGTGACTTGATTACTCTCTGCAAACAAACCTTGTACAATATGTTTTGCTTGCCTGGTAATTAGTTGCTGGATGTTTGCGTTTGAAGTGTGCGTGCCCGTCTCCATGTCAACAGCTTTGTGCGTGCGTAGGTATGTGTGTTACACTTAAGTTTTACCGATCTACCAGTCGGTGTGTACCAGCATGCCGCTTTGGACAAATCACCTTCATTATAAATGTGTCTAATTACGGTAATGAGACGATTTCATTATCACTTAAACGACCTTGTTCCACATGCTAAACAAGGCCGGTTGTTGCAAACCCAGTGGGCTTCCTGTGTCTAGTTGCCGCTGGAGAATTGCAGAAGGGCGTCTCAGCGTGTTCTACCAGCTGTCCTGTGCAGGGTTATCGAATTGAAGTGCATGAATTCAATTATATAATGACAAATTTCAGCGGAGACACAAGCTACTGACATTTTTGTTTAGCTGGATGAAATTGTACTTAAAATTGAACAAATACTTGCAAGATCAAGGGTTTTTATAGTAAATATAGTCTTGCAGTTTGGGTCACATTTTGGTCAATCCCATAGTCCAAAGAGGCACATTGGCCTGGTTAATTAACACATTTGATTTAAATTATGTAAACTTGGCCTAATTACATGCAGCAATTCCTCTAATAATTAGTATTTTTTAAGATATTATTATTTTTTAAATTTTGTATGCCGTCAAATAGCTGAAATGCATAGCATTAGCTAAACCTTAAACACTTCTGACCTTTTTGAAAGAAGTAGTCGCATTGACTTATAAATGTGTGATCGGCTGGTCGGGTATGTAACGAACCGGGATGATTGTGGTCAAGGCAGGCTTTATGGGGACTGCTTGAAATCATTACATGCTGTTTTTTTTTTTCCTTTTAATTTGCCAGATGTAGAATCGATGGGAAATTTAAAAATATACGTAATGTGAAACAGATATATTTCTGATGAAGAGAATTACATTTTTTTAATTTTAATTTTTGATGCATTTGAGGGTGATGAGATTTAAAGTGTATTTCAGTAGTATTATATAATGCTTCATGATACACAACATTTCACACCGTTTCCTGAGCTCTACCTGGCTACCTCTAAAGTCTCCTCTCATCATTGCTAAGCACTCAATCTGTTTGGTGGGTGACCTTTAGTTGTCAAAGAGCTTATCTCCTGCTTTTAAAGCACCCTGCACCCCTGAACTAATCCTTGGAGCCAAACACTGCCGGACTAATCCCCACTCTCCAAGGTCCTCCCTCATTCACTGTTAGCTTTCTCTCTAATTGTCCTCAAGGCTCTTTAAGCCTCATGCAATTTTGTTTCCCTGTGTGTGCCTTTTGTCTATGAGTGAATTTATTGATCTGCAGGTATATGCAGGTATTCTTGCCTTTGTAGTGTGTGCCTCCTTCTTTGGAACTAAAAGCTGTGTGTGTGTGCGTGTGTTTGACCGGTATATTTGGGCAGGGACCAGTGACCATGGAGCCATCAGGGTGCATTTAGGAGGATTGGCACTGTGTGCAGGGAGGGATCAGCATTGGAGTCGGAACTAAAGCTGCACAGGCAGAAGCCCAAAATCAGCATTCAGGAGGTTAGAGGTGTGTTTTGTGGGGGTGTGCATGTGTGTGTGTCCTGGCCCCAAGGGTAGCAGTTCCTGGTCACAGTCTGTGGATGAAAGTAATTGCCAGTGGAGGGTAACCTGCAGCTGAGCCCAAGCTATACTGTGTGTGTATATGTGAGTAAAATTTTGGGCTGCAGTTTTTCCAGCTGCAGCTCAGCGAGCCTAAATGCCATGGAGCTTTTGTTTAAGCACAACTGTATAAATCTGCTAAATGTTAAGGAAAGCATCATCCTATGACTGCCATAAAAATTATTTATAGTTGTTTTTGTTTGTAGAGGCTAGACAGTGCAGAGAAAGGCAAACAATAGGGCTTTATAGCAAGCTATTGCCAAGTTTTACTTCCTGGGCGGCCATTTTATATTTCAAGGTGATGGCTTTATCTGAGCCATAACTTTAACTTCTTGACTTGCTGCAAGTTCAAAGAGCACAAATTAAAACTTTCTCTTCCAAAATGCAACAAGCAGTGTTCAATAGTAACAAATAAAATATTTATTCTTTTAAATAGAGATTTACATTTTGGCAAGTTCATTTCAAAAGAGTTGAAACACCAAAAAAATATCTTGATTTAAAATTTCTGAAAATAATTTTTCAAGTATTGTGACAGGTTCTCAATTACAATTGGGTCTAGACTTTAAATGGGCCATTAAGATTTGGTATAAATAATTCAATAGTCAAAGCTTTTGCATATCTCCAAATTGTATCCCTTGAACTACCTCTGCTTTAAAAATATGGTAAATTTTTTTTTCATTTTTTTCTTATTTTTTATGTCCTTAGCAAATAATTACATTTAAAATAGTTTACTGCGTTGAATGTTTAATTTTATTATGATTCTGCAGAGACTGTTTGAATTAGGTACTTTGTAATAAAATGCAACTTCTTTTCCTAGTATTTTTTATATTATTCAAAATATTTAATTTTGCACTCAATGTGATTACTTAATTTTCACTAATTAAATCAGACTAAATTACTCAATCACTCAAGAATAAAGCTGCCTTTATACGGAACAACAATATCCGAATGGTTACAAAAATGCCATAAAATATGTTGCATTTTTTGTTGTCATGTTGTGACAAAATAGGAAGAAGTTCAGACATATGGTTAACACATTGTGTTGACAACTTACAGATTTAAAACTTCATATCTCAAAGATCATCAATTTCATTTGGGAGAATTAATATTTCGGAGTACATTATGTTTCTTTGGAACCTGACTTTCGTGCTTTATTTAAAATACAATAAGTTATCATCACTATATCAATATTTTATTTTTCACATAGTGCAATATTTACCACTGTTCCTTCCCCAGGAAGCAACCCTGATGGACAGAATTACCTGCGGAGAAAAAAATAAATGTTCCCGTCACTGGTTGAAGGAGAAAAATATTGAAAGATAGGGATAAAGATCTCACAAAGGGTCACATTTTGCCCCCAACTACAGAAGTTCAAGAAGGCATTGCCTTTATTAATCTAGAAAAGCTTACAAAGCTATTTGGAAGTCTGTAAAAGACACAAACAACATAGGACTTAGTAAAACTTTGTTGTAGAGGCTACCAAAATTATATAAATCATCCAAAAACAAAGAACAACATCTACTACTTTGCAGGCATCACTTCAATGTTTGTGATTCAGCAACAGGAAAATAGGCAGAAGTTATAGAACATCAAGGCCAAAAGCACTGCTGACCAAACAGAACTCAAACACCTGTATCGCATTTTCTAAAAACATCTTAATCCTCAAGGGAAATATTATGTATGACACACAAAAAAAACTAACAAACAGCACACCTAAGGCTAAGCATAATGATGGCAGTATGATGGTCTGAGGCTGAATGAGACATTGATAATTGATGGGACCATGTAATCAAATTTAGGTTCTCTTTGATGTTAAAGCTTCTTTGGTGATGCAAAACAGCTAAGATCAACAAAAGATCAAATCAGTAAGGGGAAATAGTTTTTCTCAGCACTCTACAATGTGTGCAGAATGTAAATCTTTGCACACTTTTCAGAGATATCATTGCATAAAGATTTGCCTTAAGGTACGAGTCACATGCTTAGACAACTGTGAGATAAGGCTATTTCTTCATCTTTCTCTCATTTCCTGATGGTAAATGGTGGGTAAATGTCAACACTGACCTCAAGTCAGCAGACTGTCATATAGTAGTTCATACAGTGAGTGTGGACAGGTCAAGTTGTTTGCGGATGGCTGATTTCTATCCTCATCTTTTTAAGCTGAGGGGTTGCCTTCGTGCAGGTTGGCCAAGTTTTAGAGGAGAAACGAACCGAGTCAGGGGAAATACATAACAACAGTAGGAAATTGTTCTCTAAATTACTATAAATGCACAAACACACCAAAAATACTATGGCAAACACTGACAATGTACGACATATCAATTCAAACTACCTGCCTGTTTTTCAAGTTGAGTCTGTCTCATGGTTTGCAGGTTTGATCGATGGAGGCTTTGAGATGGAAAAAAAAACAATTAGTTGCTACTTATAATCTATAAAGATGTTAGATTTTCCAAGCAGAAATGCACCGTGTCCCCAATGTGCTGAGTATTTGAATACGGTCCAGGTTTAGGTTTACTGCAGGTCAGAATAGATGTGGAGAATGTAAAGTACAGTAGGAGATAATTTAGTACAGTTATCAAAACATTTTAATCAAATGCATACGGTTCCTTTCTACATTCTAAATACAGTTCATTTTTGTACACCTATTTGAATTTGTATGTTTAGTCAAAACACCACCAGATGGCGCCAAATGCAAACAATTTAATCCCAAATTCCATCTTCCTTCATGCTGCTGAATATGAGGCTTAAGCAAAATTACTACCTAAAACAGACTTTTTCACTTAGTAATTTCATTAATTATATAATGTATGAAAATACATAAAATGACAACATCAAGATAGTCATAGCAGTTGTGATACCTGACTTGAATTACTAATAGTCGACCCTCGTAACACAGCGGCCTATCTCGTCAGCACGATTCTACCGAGAGATTATTATAACTGACAACTTCAGGCTGGGGTGGAAGAAGTCACAGAAAAGTAAGAGCGGGCATGCAGGGACACACCAGGAAGCAAAACACACACAACCCCAAGACATTTGAGAGCCATGGGGGGAGGAACCATGTGGCAGAAGCCAAGCACCCTGAGGTCCTTCCCAATATCTCCAAGCTACTTTGTCTGCAAAACAAGCTGTCCTCCGACACCAGATTTCACCTCGGCTCTGCTCTCAGTTCACGGTGGGTTCGTCATTTTTCACGTAACCTTAAAGCGGCCTCATAGATCACCGGTCAATAACACAAGACTCAAGAGTTCTGGACACAAAAGCAAGACCAGGCCCTGCCGACCTGATTACAATGACATTGGCTCTTTTGTCACACAAACACAAAAGGCAGTGCTGGGCTTTAATTAAAAGTTGCCCCAGGTGAACAATGAAGCAGGATATTGCCCGCTTCGTCATCTTTTGTAGCAGTTTGTGGAGGTGGTGACGGTGGTGGTGGGCGGCGGAGTGTCGGATCTGATGTGAAGACGACTGAAGCGGTGTCAAGTGAACGGCTCGAGAGCGAACAGGTGTTCATGGGGTGGAGAATAACAAGAGGGTATCACTATTTTTCATGCCGCATTCATGACTCACGATGGACAGGTAAAGGAGCCCAGATTCTGAACGGAAGGGCAACAATTGATAAATGGGGTTGGATTTCTAGGAAGATTTTGGTTGAATAATTAATCAACGTTCAGATAGCATGAGTAATGTACCTTTCAGGAGAGGACTTAAGGTTTTCTTTCACACTTTGTTTTACATCCGTAGTTCACCTTGGTAGCAGGATGTTGGATTCCCTTTTGTCAACTATGAGGCATTGATAAAAGTTCCTTCGACTGCATGTTTGATCATTATTACAGCAAAAGAGGTTATTAACCCTTTTTTGGGTGGCGCCTTCAAGGTCTTTCCCTCCAAACACTGGAATTACACAGAATTTCTGATTTTGATAAATCCGAGCAACTTTTCAACCAAATTTACATGTTCAGATGTAAGCAAAAATGTATTTCAATCAAGTTTTGCTTGAGGGCAAATTTTCTTTTGCACAACTACTTCAATCTCAAAGTGGAAATAATGCCAAAAATCTAGTTTTCCTGCCTTACCCATCATATCTTTGTACTCAGCCGCCTAGCCAATGGCACCTGTTTCACACACTTGTCATACACTTGAAGCGTGTTGCCCTCAGGTGGGAGAAGGATCAAATCAGACACCTGCCATGTTCTCCATGCAGCCGTGGCTTTGCATCGTGGTTCACCTTTGCCCTTCTGTCAGTGACACAACCGAAAACAAAGAAACACACACCTAGTGGAGGAAAGGCTGGTCGTGATTAATAACTGAACTGTCTCGGAGTGGGTGCTGAGCATAGTGTGGGGGAAGAAGAAAGTAATATAAAATTAATAAAAAGCAGTCTTGTTACAAAAACACATTGAGAATCAGCTCAGGAGCTATTGTTGCAGTAAGATGAATTTTCAGAAAAAAATATTTTTTTCTAAACCTTAAAAAGTAGGTTTGTGCCAAAACCAAAAAGGGGGCTATACAGACACCAACAATGAAGGAGCACCAAGAAAAATATACAAAAAAACAAAACCTCTATAAGAAAGGTTATAGTGCTATTGATATCACTTACTATATGACCATAAATAAAATTTTGGCTAAAAGGAACCATGTGAATTGTTGCATGTTTGTGCTGCACATACTGCACATTTTTCAGTTGGACAATAATACTGTTATTACGTAACCCACAAAAACAGGTTTGACTGCAAAACATTGACTAAATAACGTACAAGTCTGGATCTGTGTGAAAGAGAGCAAATCAGGTGTTTCCTGCCAGTACGGATGATGGCAAAAGGGAAAGTTTACATCAAAGCAGTGCACAGCAAAGTCATTTCTCTGACATAGCAAGTGACTCTCTGTCCCCTCTGCTAGATGACATTGTGGAACAGGCTGTCATCTTAAGGTTTAGGTGTTAGACTCTGTAAATATCAGCCCAGTTGCACATGAGGTTGCCTCAGCATTTCTATCCTTTATTGATTGACAGCTATTGTAGTCCAAACTGAAGGCTCAGTCTAACCCTTAAGGGACGCTACGTCTTCTCTTTTTCTCCACTCGCAACAAGTCTAACTGCATGGCATTCATAGCTATACTGAAAAATTTCAGGGCCATCCATGCCTGGAAAAACCACAAAACGAAGCCTTCCGAGACATGATTTCAAAAGACAAGAGATAAGGATGGAGAAGAGATAGTCATCCAAGTGTCTTGGGTGTCCCTCCATGGTCTGGTTCTTCACGCCAACAATAGCTGAATCAAAACAGACCGCCAGTGCAGAGTGAGTTAGTACAGCACTGCATGAACCTTTAACAGAACATGCTGTTTCCAAACATTTGATATATAATTAAAAAGTCACTTAGACATCACTTAATAGGCCAGATGAAGAAAGAAGCCGCATGATACTGTGTAAACTCTTCCAAAAGGAGCACTAACAGAGCAGCTATTTTGACCTGAGGGGGACTTGAGGCTCTCGGCTGCATCAGTTAAGGGAGAAAACAAATGTGTGAAGAATGAGAGCTCTCCAGGTAACTGCCTCCCATACCCGCATGAGCTTACCAACAACATATACCCATTTGAAGAGTGGTATGAAAGGAATACCGTATCAGTGCACTCTGTTTTTGATTGAAAGGCATTGTTGTGGTTACAACAAGATACAGGGAACCGGTTCAATCTAGCTCGCTCAATCCATTTTCCTCTTCTGCAGGATGTTATAACAGCTACATTCTGTCAGATTTCAGGATATAGCATAATTTTCAGTCATGCATGTTTTACAAAATCTCAGCTCGATCTTTGATTAACACAAGTACACTGATTGAAAGGAAAACACTACTATCAGTGCAAAGAAGAAGAACAGGAACAACTTTTTACTTTACAGATCTGGAAATGATGGAAATAAGCAATTTTCCCATAACAGAAGTTAAATGATAGACTGAGTCTATTGGGCAAAAGCTGTAAGAAATAAAAATAACCTAGCCCTGGAGCAAAGAGGTGTGTGCAAAAATGCCATGATGGAAAGACAATGTTAAATATTCAACATTATGACTGGGTTGCCTGTTGCAGGTTTCTACTGTTGAAATTAATGCAACTACATGATTTGCATTAGCATTGCTTCACCACAAGGATTTTGGAACTATTTCCTTTGGAAAATAAGGAATGTCCGGTAATAATGCACACCATCAAACTTCGGGACATATCAGCAATCACTGGAAACTAACTGTGAAGCATGGTGGTGGAGGTGGTGATTTGGGCTAGTTTTGAGGCAAAAAACACATGAAACCTTTCAGTTAATGAATCCTCTACATCAAAGTGTTCTTGTTAAACCTGCGGCCATCTGCCCTTACAAATGATTGACTCAAACTGGGTCATCAGCGGTAAACTGATTTAAAAACAGACCAACAAATCTACAGAAGGCATGAGTAAAAAAATATTTAAAAATCAGTTTGCTGCAACGGCCAAGTCAAGGTCAAGCTTTCCGTTCACACCAGGTTACATACTTCAGCACTTATAAGGTTTGACTATGTTCACTGTGTGTAAAAATAAATGTTTAAAAAGCCAGACTGCAATGATACAGAATAGATTGTATCATTTGAGCGTGAATTAAATTCCTTTTCTTGCTTTCTGGGGAAAATGAAGAGATGCTTGTTTTAAAATACTTTAAGAGACTTGCACATAATTTGCATCCAGATCACTTTCCAAACGTCTTCTATGGACATTCTGAGGCTCAGCAACTCGCAGTGCTCATCGACTTCAATCCCACACAGCTCCAGCCCGTAGACTTTTGCTTACCAGACCAGCTTTGTGTGATTGACAGCTCGAGGTGAGCGGTGTACAGGCATTCAATGGGATTCTCAAGTTTAAGGTTTGAAGGCCCATTTCTGCACAGTCTCCTATTGACAGGAGAACAGCCTGAGCCCTGGAAAGAATACTTTTTTTTTCTTCCCTCCCCCAATAAAAATTCTGATGCAGAGCGTGTGAGACAGGCTGCGGCACATGAGCGGCGCTGTGCTGGACTGTAGGCGGATCGACTCCTTGGGCCAAGACTAAAAAACACGCACGGATGCGAGAGTATCTCCGCTGTTTGGAGAGAGATTCTCCTCACGCACAGCAGGCAAAGTTGTCCCCTGTCTCCGGGATGTCGTCTTCGGGGAGTATTTTCCTCTGGGCCGCGGTGGGGGCCGAGTTATTTCCGTGAGGATGACTGCAAGTGACATCAGAAGGACTAAAAGTAGAGGCAACGAGGGCTGGAGCTGCAAAATCGACGTGCCTTCAGGTCTAAACAAATCCAAGAATGCAGCTACGTATTATGTGTCCTCTACGACGCAGCGGAAAATGTACCCTTGACAGAGGATTACATGGGTCATTATTGTACATGTTGCAGAATAATTATGTGAAATATTATGTAAAAATGTCCCATTAAGCAAACGTACACACTTTGGAAGTTATCTCAGAGTTATAACTTGAGAGCGGCTAAAATATGCATCAGAAGAGCATCAACTTGTACCCCAGCAAATCCAGATACTTGCAAAATAACCAAATCTCCATTACCTTATAATAAATTTAAGACTTTTCTGAAAAAAAATGTTTTTGAGTATTCACCCACATATTTGCAGCCCACGTCTAATATGAGGACAGATGAAGTCTTGCTGTTGCTGTTAGTTAATGGTGTGCTGCCCTTAAATATCTCCAGGCTCTCTTCCTCTCGGTGCACATGTTTCTGTCTGCTGCTTATCAGGCGAATGGGGTGGGGGCGTGTAATTGTGCGCTACAATGTCTGCTCTGTCCCCTTCGATATGCAGAGGTAACATTGCACTCATTACTGAAGGAGCGCTGGAAGAAAGCGAGGGCACAGATCATGCTGTGGACTCAGCGGAAGGATTTAAACCATTAAGTGCACCATGATTGTGATAAAAAAGAAGAGAAATGTGTTGAAACAGCTTTTGGAGAGCTGTTCCTGTCACATTCTCCAATGCCGTTTTGTTGTTGTCATTACTTAAGGTAGGCCTTTCATACACAGCGATCACTGAGTGCAACTCAAAAGCTTTTTTCCTGTACATGCGTCTTGGTGATATACTAACACTTACGTCACCTTAATGGATTCTAGCGTGTCGACCCATAAACGTCACATCAACTTCAAAGACATTCTTTAAAAAAATTTTTTTTTAAATCACATATGGGCCCAATATGAAGAAATTAGTTGACATACTGACACAGACAGGGGTTAAACAGAGGTATTTCTAAGGCTGTGGAAACCATTGAGAGAACCGCTATCCGTGAATGGGGAAAATATTAAACGGTTGTAAATCTTACAAGTTGTGGCAGAAGGAACTCAACAGGATAGTTGCAGCAGCAGATAAATAGCTGAAGACCTCACTTGTCAGAGTTTAGTGATGATGATTTATAATTGATTGAAAAAAGGATACATTTAGCAAGACACTATGAAAACCACCAAGAGTGTTTAACTATTAAAACATCTGTTACATTTTTGCTTCACTTTCACTCTGTACTCAGTCAAATGAACCAAACCTTTTCAAAAACCTTTTTACTTCCTCACCTGTAGTAGCAAACAATTTTCCTTAAGTATTGCATTTAAAATGCAAGCTAGCAAATGTAAGTTGGGCAACCATATTTTGAGAGAGGAGAGGTTTTCTCCAAGCAAATCTCCCAAACAAGTTCTTCTCTAATTGTTTCTTCATGAACTTTAACCTTTACAATGCCAAATGAAGAGAGGGAAATAATTGTTGCTAGATGTGATCGGCAGAGCTTGAGCGTCAGTGTCATTATGCAGGTTTAAATGTGTGTTAAACGAAGCACAACATGTTCAGTGTTTTGCTGCTGGAGCAAATTAAAGTTAGTAAAGAAACAATTGAAAAAGTTTGAAAAACCCCACACTGTCTGGACTAAATCAAAACAAATGCCAATAAGAGGCCAAAACTAATATTTTTGTGGCTCTGTTTTTCGCAGAATGAATCAAATCCTTTCATCTGACTATACACACAGAAAGGGATCAGAGTTTCCTCCCTGGGTTGCAGTGTGAGATGTGTTGCTATACGAGGGGTGACTGGGTCTGGATTGGGGTTTGAATATGAATTTGACTAAAATTATTCATGTAAACATTGTTTCTCATGGCCGTTTGTCCGTCCTTTCTTCTTCAGCTCGGCCTCGTTTCAGTGGAATTTACTGCAGGTGGAAGCAGCACGAAGCTCATTTGTTAATCAGGTCCAGTTTATTATGAAACGTAGTCCCTATTGATGAAACCATCTGCCCATGACTGCCGCACATTATCTTTGGTTATGAGCAAAAAGCGCCTCATTGTTTGATCAAACAACACGCTGATGGAAAAAGAAGTAAATAATTAAACATAGTGTGCCGTCAGTGAGATGATAACTACATCAACAGTGGGGCCTGTCAGCACCTCAAGCCACAAAGCAGAACATGCAAACAAAACAGATACACATCTTGTCTTTTGTCTATTTTAAAACAGAGCCTACTTTGCAATTGAAATAAAGGATTTATTTATATTTCAAAAATATGAAAAGGACAAAGGGGTATTTTAAACAGCTATCTGGAGGAGGGGATATATTACTGATGCTTTTGCATGCACAGTCTGGTTAAGCTGAAGTCTGGGTAATTCAGGTGTGACAGAATGAGAAGTTCATGTCACACTGTTGGTCTTATTTCCCTTGCACTAGAAAAAGTACAAACTTTTGTTTTTTTGGAGTAACAAAAGCAAATGAGATGGATCAGCAGATCTGCCGACAGCTGAAGGTGATATCCAAGGCATGCTATGTATGAAGTCGAGCAGTCGACAAAACGTTATGAACAATTGATAAGGTTGGCGAAATTTACCTGTTCCTGCACCAAATCACTTGTTTACCCATTTAAATAACAATGCCCATCCATTCATCATCTAAGACTGACCATCCGTTTGACCTGTTATGGTTCCAGATGTTCCGGATTATTTTTTTCTATTTCTATTCAAAGTTTTGGAAAACATTTTTGGAAAAGTCTAGAGTTTTTTGGCATAATAAAATTGAAAGAGCACTGTTAACTGGTGGTTTTGTTCTACTGTCCAATGTATTACCCACCAAGGATTACATAAATATAAAAGCAATGTTTATAGTATAAAATTCAGGCTCATTTTTGGTTAATTCCCGGTTATGTGCATTGAGAAACAACACTGCAGATACCGGCAACATTTAAGGTAATTGAGCTTCTTGTGTAATTTCAAGGTTATAACCTTTCCGGTTTATTAAAGTCTGGCTTCTCATTTGTCAGACGGCCTCCTCTGAGAGAATATCTAGGTTGTGTGATCAGTGAGGTCAAGCACCTCTCTGATGTTCCAGATGGGAGCAAATTTACACTAATCCGTGACAAACCTGCCTGGTTTTAAGCAGCCAGTACGCTAAAGCACAAGGTGAGGGGGACATTCTTGACCCATCTGAAAGTGATCAGCCTGCGGAGAACGGCAGCTCAGAGGGGACGTGTTAGACTCAGATTAATCACTTACTTCCCCTAAATTACTCAGAGCAGTTTAATCAGATAAACTATTTGGCTCTTTGAAAGTTGTCGCGTGGCGGCGTGAGTCCGGATGACGGTGATGGTTTATGAGTGTCCGCCCCACAGGGAGGGTAGGGGTCAGGCTGAGCAACAACTCAGCTGGCGCTGTTAGCGCTGGAGTCGTTTTCAAGGACGCAAAGTGGCTTGATTTCTGCTGGCTATGTGACGGATTTAACTTTCACTATACACCAAAATCTAATTTTATTTATCAAGAAGCCATTTTACATTAATACAAGTGTTATAAATGATGAACCTCAATGGTAAACTATTGCTTCCTTTTTTATTTTAGACAAGTCTATTTGGGAAGCAGTATCTGTTTGTGCCAGCTGTGTACAGTATTGTATTTGTCCTTGAGGCTGAGAGCAGCAGGTTAATTAAAGCTTATCAATGTAAGATTTTTCTTTTTTTTGCCCACAATTAGATAGGAACCTCATAGAGGAGGCACTCTGTCTAACAGCCACAGAGCCTTTCTGTCTGAGTTACGGGCTCTGCCCCATTTAGACACCAGCAAAGTAAATTGGACAGAAGGTGGGAGGAGACAGAGTTTAAATTTGTGCAGACCAGATTGTCATCTTATGAAATGTTACATGACAAGAATAAATATGATATTCTTAATAATTAGGACAAATTTTTTATATCCTAATAATTAAAGCAATTATGTTTACAGGGCTGTTAAAAAACTACTTGCCCCTCTTCTTGCTTTTGTCACAATGAATTATCAGTTAACTAAAAACATTCTTACACTACAATAATAAGAAAACTTCTTTTTTTATCACAGCAGTGTTTGGGGAAAATTTCTCATCTATAAGCATTTGATTTTCTTGTCAACAAACAATGAATAGTACGTCCAACCATGTTCAGAACTAGATGAGAGGGGAAATAATTTAAACAACAGAAGAAGTCCAGGTGCCTTGTACCTAATTGTTATGTCCTGGATGACAAAGAGTACACTTACATATAACTGAAGACCAGTCAAAATTATACCTGATGTGAGTTCAACACTAACGAGAAGCTCTTCGCAACACACGCTGTGCACAATGAAGACACAACTTTGACAACATTTTCACAAGTAAAAATATTCTTAATTATTATCTATAACATTTTTCCCCAGTTAATAATGAATTAAAAACTAAAACTTCATGGAGAATGACTCAAATACAAATGAAAATACTTAACATTTTACTCAACCAAAATCAAATCAAACTGTTTTAAGGTAGGAAGTCAAGCCACATCTAATTTTCAGCTGCATGGTGTTGAAAAGTGAGACAATTAAGAAAAAAATACAATGTGCTTAGTCTAAGGTTGTTTTAAATATAAAGAGTGATTTTGTACAGCAATGTATACAATTTTTACTAATTTTCTTTACAGTAAAAGTAGTGACATAGTAAGGTTCCCACAGATGACTAAACTGTGCATAAAACCATTACTGGTTGTCGCTAGTTTAAGGATTCTCCTCCCTCAGCGCTAGTCACATCTTGCCGTCCAGTCGCACACCGGCTGTTTGGCAAGGAAGAGACCCATCATTTCCCAAGTTTTACCAATGAAATGACGGAAGCTTGGTAATTTTACCTCATCTAAAATTAGATTTTAGAATTTGGATGTACAAGAATTGAGTGTTACAAAAGCTTAAAAAAAATCCTATTTGTGTTTTATTTAAAATATGATTTAAATACATTCAGAAAGTGGAAAAAAAAAATATCGGATTCGTAATTTTTTAAAAAAGCTTCACGTTGCAGATTTTATTTTTAAAGTCCAAAACGGAAGCACTTTTCCATACTGTAGTTACCCTGACAACGGTTCTGTGACTTATCCACCTCTACAGCATGCAAATGACTGCGCGAGACCAATACAACTCAGATTGGTTAACTAAACAGAGCGCGCGGCGCATGCAGCGGCAGAGCAGAGCACAGTGCGTGTTTGACAGCTGCTGGTATAACAAGAGCTGCACGAATTCATGGAGGGGTGCAACCACAGCCTATTTTAAATTAGTTACCTCGAACCTTCAACTTTAATCTTAATTAACTCTGCGCAGGGTGAACACCCATCATCCCGGGACTTGAGTGCTCAAAGCTTGTCCCCTCCGTGCATTGGAATAACTGCATCCCGAGAGACAAGCAGAAGACTGGGCAAGACGGGACGGCTTTGAAGTTTATTCCACCTTTTTTATTTTTGGCTTGAACGGAGCTCATATTGGACAAGAGAGACGGCCGATCGCTCCCTTTTCGTGCAGAGGCTGGCCACTTTTAAAAATGATACGAGTATGCTGACATTCGGACTACCCTCCTCCTTTTCTCCACTTCGGTTTTATTCGGTAAGTCACGAAGCTGCGGGGCTCTAAGAATGCATGTGTGTATAAGGTGTTTAATTACTTTTAATTACAGCTGCGGACCAGTTTACTGTGGAAATTCAGGTCCCATTACGGGCATGTTCAAAACAGCTTGTAGCGCAATTTGCTGCTATATTTATATATATATTTTATAAAACCGTGGGACAGAAATAACAGAGGGCATGTTCGACGGAAAATGACCTGGGAGGTGTGCGGTGCTTCATTCCCCGACTCCAGCACACCTGGCCGTCTGCCACACACAGTTACAGTATTCCCACAGTGCCGCGCTGCCTTATGGCAACCTGGACTGATGCTGCCCCTTACTAAAGTTAGCGTTGAGCGTTTGTTACTCGTATTATAACAACGCATGACCGACGTGTTTGCTTTATGCAGCATCTATTATAGAGGAACGTGTTGCGCATTAATATTTTAATTAAGACTTATTTGTCACAGGTGTGCTTAATGCGCGCTGCGTCAGAGCCAATCAGAACGCTTTCAATAACAGCTAATTCGTTCAGTTCTCGGTCCTGCAGCATCGTTGTCTACTACATGAGGCTATAGTTCTTTTTTAAATGGAAGTTAATGAGGAAGGCAGTGTTCTAATTAGGTTGTGAATTGCATAATTGAGTCTGGGCTCCAATTTCTTGCTTGGATGAATCAATGGTTAATAGCCAAACAGCTTAGCTATATGTCACTGGAGTGGCGTGAATGTTTTTCCTGGGTGATTTAGGGAGAAATGATGCGGGATGCTTCAGATTTCTATTCAGTCTATAAAAGTTTGGATTCAAGAGTGATTAGAAAAGAAAACTGATTGTGGAATAGTGTATTTTTAGACTTACTATACTGTAAAAAACTAGTCAAAAACATTTAATCTCCTGGAAAAGTCTGAAATGTTGACAGTGTAAGAGTTGTGAGATCCTGACTTGTTGCAATAAATTCATATGAAATAATCAGGCAGCTACAGGAAATTAGGGCAAAAACAAATACGCTGTGGTAGCTTTCCTGCGGTTTAGTGGTGATAAGCACCTTGGCAATAAAGGTAAACACAATTATGTGTTTGACCAGGTGTTTTATTGAGTAAAGCAGCCACATAATATTGGCCTGACTGATGCAGATTTAGAGTTGCAACTTTAAGCTGCTATCAGGCTCTGTTCAGGCGGAGAGGAGCAGCCCAGAAAATGTTGAATCAATCACAAATATGCAGCAAAAAATAAAACAGGGCCTGCTCTCTTGGCTGAGCGAGTTGAACTGTCTCTTGCCACTTGAGGGGGCGGATGTCATAATTATCATTTCTCCTGGACTGCAGCGGAGAGGCCGCTGGCACTGGCAGGATCCCAGCAACTCCGTGGGTGTATATAGTGACCATGTTGACTTTTTAGGGCGAGCCGCATCACTTCCAATTCGGAGGAGGCGGGGAAAATGGTGACGAGTAGGGGAGGCTATTCCATGTCAAGCTGAAATGAAACAACCCTCACCGTCTCACACCGAGATGCTGCTGAGGCAGGTTGTTGTGGTTTTGCACCCAACACATTAGCGTGTATTAAAGTAAATGACCAGGCTGGACTTTTCGTCCAACCTGGTCGACAAATGTTGTCGGACAAGATGCCTGTTTTACTGTTGTCTGCGAGTGTCTTATCCAAGACACCTGCAAGGAAATAGCCACTTTCGCTAAAAGTGCTATTTGCTATGAAGCTCTCTTTCAAGAGGAATAGAAGAGCTGCAGGCCAGCCATCTTTTATTGGAGGACTGGTGAGTCAATAGAGTCCTCACAGGGCTCCTCATTATATCTGCTCCACTTGGGGCACTGCTCCTCCTTAGTCTGACAAAAAAATGGTGCATGATTGATAGTATTTAAATGACAAAAAGGCTTCTCAGGACTATGATGGCTTTGTGATTCTGATGAAATGCTTAGCGAGCAGGTTATTTAGGACAGCAAACACCCAACTGCCTTTGTTTGAAGTCAAACACTCCCATCTGTGGCACCCAGTCACGTGTCTTCCTGTATCGTCGGTAAATGCCGCTAATCTTCACAACACCGATATCCAACCTAATCTGTTTCAGTAACAAATAAGGACTTCTGGGTATTTTAGAGATTGGCTTTTATTATAAAACAAAAAGTATACTTCCAAGCTTCTGTCCCGGGTTTTAACAGGAACCGCTCTAATTGCCCCCGGTGGCATTCCTAGTTAATTGGCTTTGTCCAGGCGGACAATACAGGTCGTCTCAAGTCTGGCCAGTTGTTAAGTCGTCAGGCACTCAATTAAGACTGCCACTGTTGCAGAAAAGAGACCTTAAAGACATAAAGATTTATAAAGTTTTCCAAATCTAGAGGTTTGAAAACTCTAAAGATTGAGACAGATTTTTAGTCTCACTGAGAATAAAACTCAGTGAGACATCTTTTTAAATTCAGAAGGGTGTTATTCTGTCTTCCATGAAAGGATTTTCCACTCATCTGCCTCTGTCTGCACATGGTTTCCATCAGCCTCTCTTATTCTGGTTCCTCTGGCAACAGACTGGATTTCCTCGGACCAGAAATCGGTCGGCTCAAAGCTTCACGCAAGTGGAGTTTGCCGGCTGCGCATCACAAAGCAAACCTGCACCGATCTCTGTGTGACACGGGAGCGAATTACGCCAGCATCTGGTGAATGTACAGTCAGAGGGCAAGGCAAAGGAAGAATAGTAAGCAGTAGATTCAGGCTTAGCTTTTGACCTCTTTTTTCCATAACAGGATGTAGAGATAGTAGCAGTGTTTTTGCTTGGGTAGCTGAGAGGTTTTACCCTCAGGGCTTAAAGCTGGGGCCCCTGTTGTTTTGATGATATGCCTCATAAGCATGCATGAGCTTAACATCCCTCTACAATGTGGCAACATGAACGATAGTCACCCAGAAGCAGATGCTTGCTTCTGGCATCCACAATGTCTTTTTAGCAAGCTTCTTCCCTAATTGTCATTAATTAGTTTCTTATTATTCCAGTCACCGGTAGGTCGACTTTACACAAGTTTGTCCAATTAATTAACCCAGCAGGATTCTGCTGAAGAGCTGGGAGCTTACCGTTCGATACAATTAGCACCTACTGACTGTTTTATACAAGTTTCAGTAGAAGTTTTTTTTTTTTTTAGGAGGTAGCAGGGGAGAGGTGATAACACCATGTCTGTTTATACTAACAGCAGGTTGAGTTTCTGATTGGTAACCCCATTGTTACCTTTTTGCTGTTTTAAACATTTTTCTAAATGTTTTTGTTAATGTTTTCTGCTTAAGGAGTTGAGCTGAAACTTGTTTTGTTCCAGTTCAGTAGGTCGATTTGTCATCTCCACATATTTTAGATGCAGATTAAGTGTGTTGTCTGACAGTTCTGCAAAGGTATTAATACCGCTTCAACTGTTTCCTCATTTTTAACACCTTTACAAACAGAAAATTGAACATACTTTATTCAATTTTTTCTAATAGATCAACAGTGTGGAGAATAATGTATCAGTGACTAGCAGGTTAATAATAAAGCAAATCAGACCAAATGATCTGATGTGTAAATGAGGATATTATCTATTTTTTTATTCATTTTTGCTTATATGAAACAACATCCAGTGTTTCCACACGCAGCTGTATTTACACACATAATGCCTGTCCTACAATTAGGTGTCTGAAGTGCATGTTCTTGCATTGGATTTTATTTTAAAGCATCACAGGTGGAAATGCATCCCACATTTTTCAGATTTGTGTTGCTGTTGCAGAAACCAAGGTTTGGCTAAATGTTTAAAGTTGAAATAATTTGGCCAGTATCTCTAAAAGAAAAAAAGAACCTTCACTCTGATCAGTTTATTGACTCTGATTCAGGCTAACCACTCGTTATGAATCACTAGACTAGATAGTCTCTTGCTGCATGTCATTTTCCTGCTTTTCTCATACAGCTACCTTTTTTATCGCCTGCCCTGAACAGATCCATTTCCAGTATGCCAGTCCCTGCCGGTGACTCACTGCAGAGCAGAAAGCGTTGCTTTTTAAAGCGACAGCGTCGTCGGTGACAAACATACATCTGCCCGCCGCAGATGGGTCTTCCTGCAAAATGCACCTCGATGCCGCTGTTATAACACTGCTGTTCATTTCTGGAGAACTAATTACTGCGCATTAGTTAAACAGACCATTTGAAATGCAAGCCTGGCAAATCACCATTGCCATGGGGAAGTGAGCCGCCCTCCCTTTCCTCCTCCTTATGTAGACCCGGTGCTTCTATTCTTAGTTCTATCAGCATATGTTTGTATCAGGAAGTTAAGGTCCACAAGTGGAGGTTTACACCAAATCTATTCTGGTTCTGGTTAAAGCTAACATACTGCAGATGGAGGAAGTTTACACAAGTCTTGATTGCTTTCAGGCTGTACAGTGTCACCCATTTGTCAGCTGATGGAGAATCTTTGACTCAATTTTCAGCAGCATAGTGACATCCGTACGACTTTTATCCGAGTTGGACGAGCGAGCGGATCTGTGGGACGCCACCGTGGATAACAAGCCTTTCATACTCGCCTTCCCCTACAGAAAAATGGATCAGGCTCCTGCCTCGTGGGCTGTTCACGGCTCCGGCATGCATTACTTACTCTGACAGTGACAAGCACTGAACACGACTACAGCTGTGTTCATTTCCTCTAAAATTAATACACTAAGCTGTCTGCTGGATAGAGCGCACTCTATGCAGTGCAGTTCAACTCAAGGTCCATGTTCTGCTCTGTTCTGTGTGTTGCATCAGTGCCAAACTGTGACAAACGTTCAGATAAGACATATGTGGCCACAGGGCCTACAGCATCAAGTTAGATGTGAGAATACCAAACTATGCAACACAAACATGTGTACATGCTTTTCTTCAGCATGTACACATTCTGTTCTCAAGTACTACCTATTTAAGGATGCAGTCCTGGATAACAGGTCTTGTTCTGATGAGGCATCATGATATAATGGAGCACCTCAGAGCACTGCAACACTTTACAGCTGGCTTAAATGAAGTGTGAAGAGGCTATTTATGGGTTTATAAGTGGGCAGACCCTGTTGTCTGCATTACAGCAGCTGGAGGGTCTCCATGTTTGATAAATATTCCATCACCGCCTTTCCCTTCCCCTCTCGACTCCATCTCCGTGGTCCGACCCATCTCAGGTCTGCGCCGCTTTTGATGTCAGTCGGCGAGAGAGCTGAGATCTCTCAGGGCCCTCGCAAGATTCCTAATTGAATTGTCTGAACAGCGAAATAAGCACATTCAAATCTATACATGGGAGCACAATTCAAGACCGGAAAAATGTTTCATCTCCTTCAGCCGTCACAGAGGAGTCGCACGCAACATTGATTGCCTGAAAAATGGATCTGTTAAAGAAGTCTGTTTGAAATACAGAAGACAGAGAGCAGCAGGCTCCTGCCTCCAATACCTCCCATCAGCAGTGCTATCATGCAGATAACATCTTCTAATAGTCCCTTTTTTCATCTTGTATTGTCCTGGAAGCCAGCAGGGCACAGTGGTGGCTGCTTCAGGCAGCGACTCAAACAAGCTCTTGCTGATAACCAATAAAAGGGAAGATATCTCTGTCCCAGCTTTACATTCCCTGTCCCGGTGTTTTTTATTGAATAAACAATTCATAATTAATGAGATTAACACATTAGATTTTCATTTTACAGTTCATAAACATTAGCAGCTGGAGCTCGCAGAAAATCACACTCGTGGGGTTGGTACATTTGGGGGAAATGCTGAAAAAGCCAAAAGAAATTATGGAACTTGATTAAAGAATTCCCCATGTTGGAATAAACATGGAGGCAACAAGAAATAGCTTGTGTCCTTTCTGTTTTTGTCTCTCCATTTGGTTGCTTTATGTCCATTTGTTCATCTGTCATTTGTCCATTCCTTTCTATTCTAACCAATCGTTTGTTGCAGGTTTACTCAATTGTCAAGTTGTTTATAGCTCTTATTTTTCATCTTCCCTTTCATCTGTGCGTCTGTTCATTTGTCTTTGTATCCATTTATTTTCCTGTCATTTCTTATCTAGTCATTCCTTCCTTCCTTGGGTCTTTGAAGATTCCTTAGTCTGGAAAAGTATGGACTATTTACAGTAACATCTTGCATGTTTAACACTGAGCTTTCTGACTGCAATAAACCACTCTCCTATTTCATGTGTTAAATACTGGTTTTGTTTCAGCTCTATAATGAGTTTGTCTCGGGGAGATTTTCCACCGTGCCGATGTCTGACTTATAGAGATTTTCATGGCAATTTGGAGCACAAGATATCCCTGGAGGCAACAGCACACAACTAATTACTCTGGAAAGGGAGGGATTACTAGTACATTCACTTTAAGATACACTGCACGCGAATGATCAATCACATTTATAGCGATTGATTTCCTTATTTTGGAAAAAGCAGCTTTTTACGGTCATGTGCAACAGGCAAACCTCTGATTTTCCGGTCCTTGGAAATGAGCGCGACTCCAGATATGTGCCTGGAATGCCGACAGTGACCTTGCAGTTTATGTCTGCATACCTAATAGCAACGACTTTGCTTTAATCAATAATTTCCTCTCGACCGCACAATAATTTATCAAAGAAAGTGAGCAACGTTATAGTGAAGAGGGAATGTCGGAGAAAGCCGAACTCCTCTCTGAGGTCTTCTGTTTGTAGTGAGAGATTGAAAGAATATGTGTGGTGTTGCGTAACAGAGGTAGGATTTATATTTTTACTTTGAGTCCACATTCCCCAGTGTCAACACACACACAACCCCAGTATCTGCTGTAGGCCAAACACCCCGTCAGAGTGTGCCCACGCCTCATCGACTCTCAGCTGGGTGGAAGTATTCTCCTGAACTTAATTCAAAAGAAAGGCTGACTATCGCGGCTGAATCGTGAGTCAGAGGATTCATTCTCCAACAAACCCAGCTGAGCCCGGCTCACCCCATTCTTGCTTTTTTTCAGAAGCTAATCAGATTCATTACCAAGAAGAGCTGTCATATTCTGTATCCTACCTCTTTGAAGAACTCTGTTAGCTAACGCGGCATGTCTGGCTCTTCCTTGATCTTAGAAAGATGTCTACACTTCCCCGCCGGTCCCCCTGGGACTGAATTAGCTTTTGATCCGTGCAGTGTTAGTCAACTTTGTGTAATAGATTTCGATCAAATGCTGATTCTGCTTTTTGGAAAAGTCCGTTTTTATTATTCCCTTTGTCACTCAGTGGAAATTCAGCTGGAATCCTCTTCATAAGAGCTCGGTCGAATGTTTAGCGAACAGTAGATGGTTCCATGCCAGCTTTTGACATGGAACCATCAGATAATCTTAAAGGATTCAGACTGATATGTTTAAACCAGAAACACAAAGCCCTTCATCAGTCAGAGAGAGCAGCTGTCATAAATGTGGCTTTGACATGGACTGAAGCAACTTTTACATTGCATGACTCACACTGAGAAAGTCTTAAGTCAGATGAGTCAGCATGTATAAAGGGCAGAGAATCCAGTGGAATGAGAGTCATTTTTTAAAAGTAGCAGTATCCCACACTGAGTCAGTGGAAAGGGAGCATCTTCGTCTCTTTTCTTGTGTAGTCAGAAGGTTAACGTCCTTCGGTACAATTTAAATGTGTTTTGGCTTCTGGAAATAAAAACCAATACTGCAGAAAATCTTATTAATTCCCACCGTCTGAATACCAATTGTGATGCTAGTCATTTTTAGCAAGAAACATCTCAGGTGGTTTGGATGTCTTCCATTCTTTTTAATCTGAATACATCCTGTTGCTTTCTTAAGTCATCTTAAGAGTAAATGTAGGAACAGACAGCATCATCAACACCAAGAAATGCACCAGACTAGTCAGGGATAAACAAGTAAAGACGTTCTTAGCAACGCTATGTCAAAAAACAGCATTCCAACATTTTGGACCTCAAACAGAGCACAGGTTATGCCCAAACATGTCGAAGAAGGATTTCCAGTCAGAGCAGATCATAAATATTTTTTTTCCGCCTGCAAGCAAAACGGTTGCTGGAAGAAAACCAACCTTAAGAACACCATCAACCAGAGAGAACAAAGGAGATGGCAGTATAAAGCGGGGGCTATATGTCCTGAAAAGTTTGCGATGGAAATGCAAAGAGGAGAGATGGACCGATATAAATAAACATGGTCTTTTGGTGCTACATAATTAAATTAATTTGAATGGGAAGCTAATCAAACTTACAAGATGGTTTGAGCAAAATACAAGAAAATTCTAGGAGAAAAAATCTGCAAAACTTGTTTTATTATCACATTGCAAAAACGAAATTTTAAGTTCAAATATATTAGTATACTTGAAATAAAACTAAAGTAACTTTTCAGTATGTTAGAGGTGCTTGCTTTAAGTCAATAATTCATCAATATTGATGAAAAACTACTGTATGCAGGTGACAATCTGCCAGTGGAACAAGATATTTTCCCATATACTATAAGCCAAAATGTCCTATTACACTGCAGATTATTTCACTTATAGCTAGTACTTTTTCCTCAATATTTTGACTTAATAAGACAAGCTCCCATATTGTACTGAAAAGTTACTTGTCAGTTTTATCTTATTTCAAGTATACCAGGATATTTGCACTAGAAACTAGAACAAAAATACTTATTCTATTGTATATTTTTAATAAAATAAAAGGACGCTTGTGATAGTAGTATAAAACGTAGAACAAAATATACATAATACATGTTTGTGAAGGGTACTGTATATTTGTCTAATTTCTCCAACCTTGCAAAAGGTCTCTTGCAAGAGACAAACCTATCCAGCGTTGCAGACATGCATTTAAATGAGTTGGTAAATTTGTTTATTTTAAAGCCTTAATCCAAGTGTTTTTATTTGTTTTTGACGCAAATATACTCAAACCACTTTTTTTCCTCTCTCCTTTCTGTCTCCACAGATATCCAGGTCCAAAATGCAGCCCTGGATCATTTTTATTGGCTTGTTTCTGTCGGCGGCTCACACCCAAGATATCTATCCCTCAAAGGCGTCGTCTTCCATTAGCGAGTCGTGTGAGTCTCTGTGTTCCTGCGAGGCAAAGGACGGCGTCCTTCATCTCAACTGCGAGCAGAGGAACATCAGCAAAATCTCCCAAATCCAAATCCCGTCAGGTGTCACCTTCCATCTGAACCTTTACAAAAATGACTTAGTGGAGCTCCGAGTGGAGGAAATGGAAGGGCTTAGGGGCGCCCTTTCTCTGCACATCGGGGGTAATAGCATACAAGAGCTGGAGCCAGGGGTCTTTAACACTCTCAGTTCGCTGAAAAAGCTCCACATAAATAGCAATTTTCTTGTCACCCTGAAAGAGGACACTTTCCAGGGTCTGATAAATCTAGAGTTCCTTCAAGCCGACACGAATTTCATCCGGATCATCGAGCCGGGGGCATTCAACAAGCTGATCCGCCTCAAAGTCCTCATCCTCAATGACAATTCCATCGAGTTTTTACCCAGCAACATCTTCCGCTTCGTGCCACTCACTCACCTAGACCTACGAGGCAACAAGCTCCAGACGCTGCCGTATGTGGGCTTTCTAGAGCACATCGGGCGCATCATGGAGCTCCTCCTGGAGGACAACGACTGGATCTGCGATTGCGACGTCCTTCATTTGAAAACCTGGATGGAGAACATGAGGGCACAGTCGGTCATCAGCGACGTGGTGTGCAGCTCTCCGCAGCACCTGAAGGGAACCATTCTGGCTAAAGTCAAACGGGATGTTCTGTGTCCGTTCCACAAAGACCTCCCGCTGGAGGGACCGCCGTCAATGGATATGGTTGTTACACCATCGTCCAAGGTGGCTCAAATTCCCAAACAGACACCCTCCCATGTTCCCGACAGTCCCTGCGTGGAGCACTGTTCATGTCACAATCACCCAGAGGCTGGGTTATTGATGCACTGTCAGGACAGAGGGATTCAGAAGGTGTCTGACATCGGAATACTTCAGGAGAGCCCTACTAAGCTGGTAATGACAGGAAACATGATCCAGAAACTCTTTAAGTATGACTTTGTCACATACGACAGGTTGGAATTGCTCAACCTGGCCAACAACCGCATCGACTACATCGATAACGAAACATTTCTCAGCCTGAGCAGCTTGAAAAAGCTTCACCTGAATGGGAACAGGATCGAGAAGTTGTTTTCCACCATGTTTGTGGGCCTTCACAACCTGGAGTCTCTTTACCTGGAATACAACCTCATCAAGGAGATTGCGCCAGGCACATTCAACCCCTTGCCCAAACTGAAGCTGCTGTCACTGAACAACAACCAGCTGAGCTCCCTTCCGGCTCAGATCTTCCGCAACGTTCCCCTGGTCAAATTAAACCTGAGGAAGAACCTGCTCATGCACCTGCCGGTGAGCAACGTGCTGGATCAGCTCAACGCGCTGGAGCAGATCTATTTAGAGGACAACCCCTGGGACTGCAGCTGCGACCTGCTCAGTCTTAAGCAGTGGGTGGAGAAGCTAAAGACAGACACCGTGGTGGGCTCTATTCTGTGTGAAACCCCCAAGAAGGTGAAGCAGACGGAGCTGAGGAGTCTTCGCCACGAGATGCTCTGCCCTGGGTTGGAGACATCCACAGTCACACAGGGGCCCCCCGCAAACAAGGGTCTCCTGATCTCCCTAACCGACTCCATACCGCTCTCAGTGCTCATCCTCAGCCTCCTCATCTTTGTCCTCATGATCATCTTCTGCTCGGCCGGATTGGTGGTCTTCGTGGTGCACCGTCGGCGGCGGAGGGCAAAGAAAAAGGCAGCGGCGGAACCAGCACGGGAAAACACCAGCAGCACTTCTCCAATCCACTTACACTATAGCATGTACGGGCAGAAGACCACCCACCACACCGTGACCCAGAGGACAGGATCTGGTTCCCTATATGAGGACAGATCTCACAGCCCCATCGTCCAGATCTGCCGGAACCCCACCTACTGCTCACAGCACAAGGGTCACGACTCGGATCTGGATTACAGTCTGGACGATCCAAAGCACCACGTCTGCCGGAGCATCATGGAGAAGGAGAACACCTCTCCGCTGACGGGAAACCCCAAGTTTAGGGCCATAGCTGAGGAGCGGCCAGGGGACTTCGTGAACCTGGGGACTCCCAGCTCTCTGTACAGGAACATCCTGGAGAGAGAGAAGGAGCTGCAGCAGCAGCTCGGAATAACGGAGTATTTCAGGAAAAACCTGCCGCAGCTGCAGCCTGCCATGGACATGCAGGTCCCAGGGCACCAGGAGGAGCTAAAGCTAATGGAGACGATAATGTATACTAGACCACGCAAGGTCATGCTGGAACAAACCAAGAACGAGTACTTTGAGCTCAAAGCAAACCTGCACACGGAGCCGGACTACTTGGAGGTTCTGGAACATCAGACTGCATTTAACTGAGCTGACATATATATCATGTCTGAACCAAGTGCCTTGGCCTGTTTGCCCTCCTCTATTTTCCACAGTGTGAAATGTATAAACATAGAAATATGATAGATATATAGATATATATATACACACAGGCACATGTGTTTATTGTAGCACAGAATGTATCTTTCCGTTTCTGCTCATCTGTTACAGGTGGAATATTTTAGAGATGCACCGATCAGGCTTTTTCCAGCTTAGACCAATTTCTATTTTAATCTGTGCCAAATTTTATTTTATACGTCTTTAAGAGGAATTCTGATGTATGTCATCAATAAAAACAACTCAATTTAGTTTTTTTTTCACCTTACCTGTATTTGAACCTGCTGATGGAGGGAAAATCGTCCCGTCTTTATCTCTTGCCAACTGATCGGTGCATCCCTACTAAGCCTTTTCAGCCAAATCAAACCTGGAAGAAGCTGTGGCCGTCTGCAGAGCAGGCCTGGGTTAAAACCCACGCTGAAATCCACTCAATCAGCTTTTTACATGTGATTAAATTTTCATGCTCCTACAGCAGCCGAGCAAATTGATCCAAGCAGCACAACCCGCTCTTCCCCCACACGGCCTCCTCCCAGGATAAAGCAGATGTTTGGAAAGAATTGAGTGAATTTCAATCAGTGCTTGACCCAGAATTTCGCTTAATCAGTCTATCCTGATTCTGGCCGTGACCTGATTACACCCCCCTCTTTTGCCAGCCCCCCATGAGAGCAGCTTTAACGCTGGAACCGGAGTTCTCGTTGTGCCGTAGAGTCAGCAGTTCGTACAGCCAAGTACATTGAAAAAAAAAAGAGAAAAAAACAACAGCGATAGGAGCGAGGTTCTCCTCCTGACAGATGATTGATCCAACGCGCTGCAGAACTGCAGTCAGAGGAACTTTATTTTTATACAGACTGAGGCAGATCAGTCAGAAAGTGGAGTACAGTATCTACACGACTTGTACAAAACGCATTGCACTATTTAAAATGCCATAAGATGGTGCATGACAATCAACAAGAGTCCTGCTGAAACGGTTTAGTTTTCATTTCTGCCAGAAACGAGCCGCTCACCGTGTGCTCATTTCATGTGGGAGACCGACGCCATTATTTTTCTGTTGAATTCATTAAAACAAAAAACAAACAGCCAGGAACAGTTGAGGACAGAGACATTTGCAGAGTGGACCGGATTTATGTTCCCTGTTTTCAGAAACAGCTCATGTAAGCACACTCTCTGTAGCTTTTCTACTTTAACTAGATTGACTTATTTATTCTGTATATTTTGTATATACTTCTGTTCCATTTTATCTTTGGGTTTTGTGTGCCTTCAGTGCTGTACAGAATATAAACAGAAGATGTATCTGAAAGAGGAAAAATAAAGAATTGCTATATGATGTGACTCTGCAAATTGTCTGCTTCTCAGCAGTGATCCGCCTCCTCACTAATTAACACACCGGGTAACCTGAACTGCAATACTACGACTTTTTCTCGACATGTTTTATCTGTCCTCTGCAGTGCTTTTGGATATTTAGGTGGATGTACATGGTTAAGCTGCATCTCCTTCTTTTTCCTGCTGTGGAATAATTCCACCCCCCACCGATTGGAGCAAGCGTAGTCTTTAATCACACTGCAGTGCCTTCAGAGTTCTTTTCTTTTCTCCATTTCGTCTGCAGATCCTCTCATTTTCTTATAATAACCCGCAGATCTAAAGTTCTGCTGCAAGAATACATATAGGCTCTGAAGCTTGAAATGCGCAAGCACACAATCTGGCATGCAGCGCTGGCATCTAAAAACAGAATCCCCCGTCTGCATGAGGAAAATAACTATATATTTACATGCACACATTGTTTCAGCAAACAAGCAGCTTCTACTCTGAAGCAGCATGAGCCTTACCTCAAGGTGTGACTTTATCAAAGTAAGTAAGCTAAATAAGAATGTGAAAATAATTCAGAGATTAAATATTTTAGATTAGCTAGTGTACCAGACAGGTTGAAGTTGTATTACTTGACAGGTGCCCTTCAAACATCCAGCTGTCACTCAAGTCAAATTTAAACCCTGTTTTGGAATACGCAGTTCCTTCTGACAGTATTAATAAACCTCTTGTCACTAAACCTTTCAGCACCACCCTTAATTTAGATTTTGGGTTATTCCTGCCAGATTTGCACAAATAGAAATGTAGGTTTTTGCTCATATACAAAGTAGCTCAAGCAAGGATTGTCTGTGAGCTGCGTTTTCAAACTTTGCTTCAGAAAGAATATGTTTTAATTACTGTATGTACAGAGATGCTGCTGGAAATGTTAGCTTGTACCTCAGTCTCAAACCGTTTGGTCTAATTGCCTTGTTGAGTGCCAGCCAGCTCACATGTTTAGAAAGTTATTTACCTGCATCTGAACACGAATTGAAACAATTAATCATGATTAATTGATCATTCAAATAATCATCAACTTATTTATTCATCCATTAATCATTAACTGAGTATTTTTTTAGCCAGAACTCATCCATTACCATTGCATTTTTATCAAAATTTTTATTTCTCATTTAAAAAATAAATTGATTTATTTCAATCTTAATGTATTTCTAATACTAAATGAGAAGCCTGTAGAATATACCATTTTTTTCCTATTCAATGATTAATCATGAAAATAATTGATCAATTACAAAATAAATTATTAGTTGCAGCATTAATCTCAATTGAATAGAGGATCTTATTTGAAATTCTGTGTCCTCTGCATTTGCTAAGGCTAGCTGGCAGCGGTACGTCTCCTAAGGTTTCTTTTTATGCAGCTATGCTTCCATCCCATATATCATGCAAAATTTGTGGGAACTTTAAAAATGTCGCTAAAAAAACCTCAAAATTAATTGTGTTTCCATCTGCTGGTTTGGATCAAATCAACCAAGCTGTGTAAAACATAATTTCATCATATTTTGACACTACAAATGACTAATAAGATATAGAGGTTGAAAACTAGCATGACACACTCACTTCAGAAAAATACACAGACTCCTCCCTGCTTTGTGCCCCTGGGAAGGAACCGGTTAACCATTGTGGCAGCTTTGTTTTTTAACAACATATCCTGTTATAGCTACAAAAGCACCTGGGACTGAAAGAAAAAAAATAGAACAGAGCACTTTGACAAAGTGCATCTTGTAAATATTTTTAAGTCATTTGTCCAAATTTACTTCTATCAAGCACAATTTACATGTAATAAATGCATTAGTGTATTTAAGACTTGAAACACAAACAAGACCATTTAAATAAGTGCAGACATCCTGCTAAGTGTTTACTTGCAATTAATTGTTAAGAACCTTATAGATGCAGGATGAGTGCTTAGATATTCTTCATGAAGGGAAGCAAAATGACAGCTACATGAAACACGGTTCATCCTCTGCAATGCGTCTGAGAACGTGTTTAGTGAACAATCAAAAACCATCACAAAATACTTGAAAATGCTTTACTTCCACAGTTGTAATGGCCAATCATAAGAATGTCATCCCATGGACATAAAAGCTAATTTATGAAGCTGAAGGAAAAAGAAGGAAATATGATGTGGCTGAGGGAGATCATAAAAATACAAAGCATAGAATTTGCCTTGTTGACCATCCCACCACATTTCTGCAGTGGCAAATTGTCAACATATTCTAATCCGTCACAATCTCGCATCGTCATATTGCTTATCCTTGGGATTATTAAAAGGAAATGCAGCTGACTACTAATTCCTTTCATGTTTTTCAGATGTTCATTTGTTGAAAATGATCATTTCAGTTCTCTTTGACACCCTACTTTGTGTTTATACATCACATGACCACCACTGTTACAAAATGTGAAAAAAAGTGAAAAAAGTTCAAGGGGAGTAAATATGTCAGCAGGATGGGGCCCAGCTTTCATGCTATCAGAGTAATTACCCAGGTTATACATCATTTCCAAAGCATGAATCAATGTCACGTAATGTTTTTTGAAGGTGTTGTTTATCATGTAGCATCTTGATGCGAGGGTTTCTTCTGAACCCGAGGACATTACTTAAAGTAATTTGCATTAGCATCGCAACTAGAGTGGCTGATACGGTGACATTTTGCTGCATAAATTTGCACAACAATGATGAAACCGGTGGTACATCAGGACTAAGTGCCTCTTGTTCCATACGAGCAGAGCTCGCTGTGATAACCGCGGATGTCCGGGTTTCGATTGTAGCCCCTGCAACGTAATGCCGCTGTACACCAACTGTAATCATGTGTAAGGCAATTATGTGGAAATGCGAACAATGCCGCTGGCTGCACAATGCGCAGCGAGCTCACTGGAAATAAAATGGAAAGGATGGATGAAAGTTGGACATAAAGTGCCCTGTTTACACTCTTGTGCACACACTCAAAGCTCGGCTCACAGCCAAACAAACTAAGACCTTAATTCAAACAGTGCACCATAGACCAGCTGTGACTGTGTACAATTCCTTTTAAACCATGCCTATGTTTGATTTGAATAGCAGCCAGAGAGAAAAATATCCTGCATCCTCAAATGTAATTACTGATTTGGAAATGTATTTTTTCTACATAGATCCCCTGAAACATTGCAAGAGAATGCCCAAATAATGCCTTCAATACACTGAATAACTATGTGTATTACAGCACTAAAGCATCCACCACCTCATATATACCACAGATGATAGATTGGCTTTATTAGCAAAAATGTTTTCAAACAGAAGTCTGAGAAAAAATCCATAAGATTTCACCCAGTTATTTATAAAATGGTCTATCTGATGCAGCATCCCCGAAGCCGCAGGTCATAAATATTCATATCCGACAGCACAACAACAAGCAGATCTCTTCTGGGCAACAATATTGATCACTGTTTTTCTGTTTTTCTTTTTTGTATCCCAGAGATTCACCAGGGTGCTTTGAAGTAAGCACTAGTCAATTAAAGTCTCACACATGACGTCGCCCAGGCCGCGATGCTTTCTCGCCTTTTTGAGTCCCGGCTTGACATTTAATGAACAGTGAGTGGCAAAAGGCAGAACAATGGCCCCCGCTGGATGTGACTGCTGGAGCAGCACAGAGGGTTTAGGATCTGCAGAGTGGAAGGATACGAGGCCAAAAGTTGAATTTAGCCATAGATGCATTGAAAGTAGTGTTAACATATTTGCATTGGCTGAGCAAGCAGGCTTGTGTTGCAGAATTGTCTCAGTGTTAATCCATCCATTTTGTCTTTAATTGATGGGACGTGAGTTAGAATTTAACTCCATTGATCTGTCCGGTCTAAGGCTTTCTTAACCATGTTTTTTTGGTCAAAAGAAGGCTACAGTCTGCCCCAGCTATGCTAAGCAATGCAATTTAACCATGTATGAAACAACAGTCACTTCTAACCCGAAACAGAACCATCTCAAATAGCTTTCTTCCTACTTTGTATGTCTTCTTCTCTGGTCTTTATTGATCAGCATACTATTATATTGGCCAACCTCTAATGTAGCCGTTAAAAATATTTCTTCAGTCGATTAAAACAAAGGTATACAAAGTGGACCTGCATGCAATATTACAGGCTTCAATCATATAATTTGTATATGCAATGTCTTTCTTTTGGTGCACAGTGATGTGAACAAGTGCTTGATGTGGGCCAAAAATCCTCCATAGCGCCATAAAAGACTGAGTCCAAGTTTATTGCAAATGCTTGATTGCAGTTATTGCTGCTAATGGTGGCCCAAGTAGTTATTAGGTTAAGGGGGCAATCAGTTCTTCACACAAGGCCATGTAAGTTTGGATTTATTTTTAATTCTTCAACAGCAAACACTTTTATTCTAAAACTGCTTTTTGTCTTTACTTGTGTAGCTAACATTTAAATTAGAAATGGGGTATATTCAGCTAGTGGTTAGCTGTCAGATAATATATATAAGCTAATATTTTTGCTGAGTTAAATTTCATTTTGCTGTTAAAACAGTGAAATGAGAAAAAGGCTCTTATTAACATTCCACCTCAAGTGTCCGCATGTTGCAGCACCGATGAATGAAACACCATCACAATCGCCACCTTTGTATTTCAACGCACCCCCACTTCCTGACTGAACTGTAGTCTGTCGCTGAGCTCTACCCGGGGGGCGATCTTATGATGCCGTCTGCCAGGCTGAGCAGCTTGCGCCGACGCCACGGACACCGAGCCCCGATCCTGTTGTTTGCTCGGCAAACAGTTCAAACGCAAAGCCGGTGTCCCAGTTTTGAGCACCCCGGCATCAGAAGTATTAAGTCGCGGGACGGATTGTGTCGAATCCTTTTGTTGTGCGAGCAGCCGCTCAGGTATGGGGGATCAAAACAGCATTAAAGAAAAATCCCTAAAACCAAAACTAATTCCATTCACGAATGTTTTGATTTTTTTTCCCCTCATTTTTGCTTTTGCTTCAGACAATGAAACATTACACTGAGGTACTTTCAGTACTTCCCACGAGCCATTCTTTTTCTCATGCTCTCTCGTTTTGCAGAAACAATTGTTCTTCCACCCGTATCCTCGACATGAAATTAAATTAGTTTTTTTGCGAGGTAGTGTTTGCTTTAAATTTGTCTTGGATGTTTAGGCTTTTTACATGAAATTCCAGTAGATTTATAATACAACTCTGCTAAATACAAAAAAGAAGAAATAAGAGAAAGTGAGGGGTGACCCAAAAGTCAACACTTTATCACCAAATAGCTCCTGGCGTGCACTGCACATCCCAGATTGATGACGGGAATCAGCGATGGGGAATTACTCCTCCTAATAGATTGTGTGCAGCATTTTATCAGGTATCACATTTACTGTGCAACATATTATAAATGGATGTGGAATGAGATCATAACCAATTGATGGATTAAATGGTAGATAAATCTGAGACAAGAACATAAAGTGCTTTATGAATAGCATCGATTTGTCCTTTTTTCACAAAATGACCTTTTTCCCCATCGAATCAGAAGCAACTCTCATGAATTACAATGCACATAGTGTAAAGCCATTGTCTTTTAATTGATTAATGTTTAAATAATAACTCATGGGGAAAGTCATGGAGACCGAATCAAGGACAATGTGCTCTATCTTTCATATTTTTCTGATTCATTTGTGTTAAAAAAGATCCAGTCATTTTGTGAACACTTCATTTTTTAAATTGAGCTGGCATGGTTATGAAGACGCTGCTTCCGCTTCCTAACCATGTCTCAGCGAGAGAGAGAGAAATGACAACAGCATTAATGACTGCAAATTTCAAAAGAACGACGCCCAGACCAGAGCTAAAGCAGTGCCAAGCTAAAGACTAAATACTGAATGTGCACAGTAAGCCCCACTATATCACAATTCCTGAAAGAGTTGCAGTTCAAATTCACAGTTTAGAAAAAAGAAAGTCACCTTCAAATTTTAAGAAGTTTTAAAAATCTCATATTCTCAACATAAAATAGGTTGTAATTGACCAAGGATGAGAAGAAAAAAAAACATGTAAAGATGCCTCTACATCAGTCTATTTAGTCCGCCTGGATCAAACTCCAGTTTGTTTGCTAAGAAAACCTAACTGGTTCATCTAAAAACCTTGGTATGGCTTTGGCTGACATGAACTGTGGTGTAGATTGAATAAATATGTGAATGCCAAGCAGACTGGAGAGCGATACTAAAGCAGGAAATATACTAAAGCGCAGGGCATTCTGTTTTTTTTTATTTTTTCACATTTGCTGCTCTGAATTTGTGGCGAATCTTCCCACATTCCCTTACATTGTGCACTTTCCACTGCAGACAAAAAACAAATCGGTGACGGTCGGTAGGCAACAGCTGACAAACACGCAACATGTGTAGTGGAAAAATGGTCACGCTTTCTTCCATATGGCACACCTGCGAACGTAGCTACAATTCAAAGCTCATTTTTGAAGCGCCTCCCTATAGATTCAATGACTCGGACGTTACTGGCGAGAAAAAAAAAAGCCCATTCATGCAGCAGTGAAACATGCATCATCTGCAAACACATGATTGTCTCGCCAACAGCGGCGTAAGCTTCTGGAGCGTGTCCTCAAAGTCTGGAATAATGAGGAACAGATCAACAACCTACAGGACAAGAGTCACAAGTCCCACTTGTGCTGCCGACATTGCAACAAATTTCCTCATGTGATCACACTTGCAGATAAATGAGACGGTCGCCCTAAGTGTTTCTAATAATATTACAAGCTAATGACCCATTTCATAAAGTGGCTCGCCCGGCCCACTTGGCACGCCGAGCGGGAGCACTGATGGGCTTTCGCGGCTTGGAGAAGACGTGCCGACGCAGCAGCACAACCCATCGGTTCCCTTCCTCCCCTGAATGATGGCGCAATTAAATGTTTCATAGGTTGCCGGCGTTAGTGCCGCTCCCAGCTATCGTGTTCTTCATCCACAAAGAGCTGTCATGCGAAGCACAAAGAGATGAAACAGAAGCAGAAGTCTTTTTCCTCCCCCTTTTTATATTCCACTTTCTTCTGCTTGCCTCATTTTTAACTTGGTCCAACTTTTCCTTTGGACTCCTTTCCCTCTGTCTTCCTCTCTCTTCACTGGAGCAGTGCATTTGAATCTCAATATTAGAGATGTAAACTTTTAACCTTCTACAGTTAGCCCAAACCCAAAGTAGTAACACACTTAGAAGGGCGGCAATTATTTTGAAGTGGTGCTTTCGGCAAGTTCTTGAAACTGTGGAAGTATTGAGTGTGCAATACTGCCACAGATTTGAGTCAAAAGCTGCTTAATTGAAAGAGCATTTCAAGCAGAGAGGTCAGCCTGCGTCTTATTCCTGAGCCCATTGGAGAGTCTTGCATCCAGAAAAGAAATCCCTGCTTATTCCACTTCCACGCACATTCATTTCTCTCCAAGAAACTTTTTTTTTTTTTTTTGCAGGTAGGTCTCGTTGATATCGAGAAAACCTCAGATTCTACCTTCACTTCAGGGTTCCTTCTAATTACACTCAAAACCTTTTTCACCTTTTTAAGGACTAACTTCCCTTGTGGAAGCCTAGAAACAAGTTCATTCAGTAATCACCTTTCTTGCAGACATGCTCTCTTCCTTCACACCCTGTCACAAGTATTTCGAGCAAAATTTGAAATTTACTTTTATCTGAAAAAACAACAGCAGCTATTTTTATTCCTTATTCGAGGTGGAATCTTCTAGTTCATGAGTGTCTCAAAAAAAATTAAAATGAGCTGCAACTTGATTCTTGGAGTTTTATGCACTGATGTTATATTTTATACTTCTTTGATTCTCTCTGCAACTTTTTCACTGTCTTTGCTACACAATCCTTCCAAGATTGCAGCTATTTCTGGATTGTGCACACTCTGAACAAGGTCTTTAAAAAAAACTTTTTCCAGCTGTTAACTCAGATTTCGTCATCACCACAAAATAATATAATATGGCATATTAATTCAATTTTTAATGTTATTTTTTTCAAAAATTGAAATTTATATTTCCGTTTGCTGGAAGGCAGTTGTCAGAAATATCTTTTCACTTGAATTTAATAACTGAAATAAATTAACTTGCACCTACAGATCAAATATCAGAGGTGATATTTGGTGGATTACGGGTCTAGAAATACATTTCAGCAAAGAGTTGTCAGTTTTTAGCACCTGACAGTTAATTATGGGATGCATTTGGGAACTTGGATGTTGCATCGTATGTAGGAAGTAGCAACTGTAACCAAATCATATATAAGGGATTACTAAATTACATAATTCTTCGCAGTGAGAAGAGTAGTTTTGTCCAAAAGGTTTAATTTCGTTCGGCTTTCTTACTCCACACCTTCTGACACCAATAAAAGATGAACTTTTGTCGTGGTCCTCATGAAACTGAACACTTAAACTGAAGTAATACTTTAAATGGGGGTGCATTTCCACCAGTCACTCAATGTCTGACTCAGCTAAAAGAGGTTACAGCCTGCAAAGGAACAACACTGACGTTTTATACTTTTGTTAGGTCTTTAACAGCTGCCATCATAAATGTCCAGCAAACATAAATCTAATCACCGAACTGACCTGATTCACTGATTCTTCATCGATTTGTATGTTTATATCAATCACTTAGCCGATGTAGGCATAAACCAGTCTGTTCAGAATGGCATCAGCTTTTGATCCTGGCTCGAAGTTTTATATCCTTAAATTTAAAAGGTTTTTATTTATTTTCTTGCATAGTTCAATCTTGAGTGCAAACAGCTGTTTTTGTTTTTGTTTATTCCAAATATGGAGATGATCCTAACTTCCCACTTAAAAAAATGAAAGAAAGAAACACAGTTACTATAAAACATTGTAACCAAAAAAGTAAGCAAATTCAAAATTTCAGCTGGGGGTCAAAGGGTAAAATGTGCCCTGTAATAAACAAAAATAAAAAAAGCAAAAATGAGTATAAAAAACAGATTTTGGTTTATGTGTATCTGCTACAACATGCAGCCTGAGTTGTTGAAGTTTCTACTCTGAAACTACTGAATATAAATTCTGGCCCATATGTTGAAAATTACCATGAATGGCTTCTTGGCACTTTATGATGTTCAATAATATTCCATCTTGGAATGAAGTACAGCGCCTCCCATTTACAAGATCTAAAGAGCTCAAAACCACAAATTAATGCCACATATTTTTACAGCAGCTTGGAGTCGACTTTTCACTAAATATACAACACGTTGAAAATGAAGCTCAGAGCTGCTAAACCTGGCAACTAAATCTTGGTGCTTTACATCAGAGGTTTTATTATTACAGACATATTTTTTTTTATTTGATCTTCTAGTACAGATGCAGTATGTGGGTAAAATACATCAAGCAACCACTAAACAATATGTTTGTTTTGTTTTTGTTTTTTGATAGACAGTGTTAATGTAAAACACATTTGAATAAGTTCACTCAGTCCTGGTAGAGTAACAATGTACAAGTAAACATTTTTCTTTTAAATGCAAAGAAGAAGAATGGGAACATGTTGAGGTTTTACCTAATAGACATGGCATCCCAAAACTGGTTGTTCGGGGACCGGCCTCTTCAGAAAAATCTGCAAATAAGCTAATTTTTACACAAATGATTTGCAGTTATTCCACAGAAAAAAAATCAGTGAATCTGAAAATACTCAACTGTAATTAAGCAGCAGTCCACTGTACACATTCATAAATCAACCTGATCCTATTCCGGTTATGTAGCTGCAAGGCAGCACTTTAAGTGGAGAAAATAAACTCTCCACAGGACAAGGACATTTCAATAAAATATCCTAGCCTTGCTTTCCCCACCCAATTGACAAATCATAAGCAAACCACCAAAGACTGAGAACCCGAACGGTCCTCTTCATCATCTCAAAAACATTGCAGTTCAACATGGCTATCGATTGGAAAACAATTACTTTAGAGCGCCACAACGTCCATATTGTTGAGCAGGAAAGTGGTTATCAATGTTGCATGCACTCTTTGCAAAATGATCCTATTAAATCTTACAAACTGGAACGTCAACCCGACCTACTGGCTACGTTCATATTTTACACACACTTTATGATTTCTGCAGTAAAATTCATGGCAGTTAATCCATTTCTCCCCTGATTCCAATAAACTGCAATGCTGGTTTGACTGCAGGACTAATGAGGGGACTATCGATTCTTCTGTGTGTCAATGTTATACTGAAAAAGACATGCGATTGTTACAATTCAAGATGAAACTCATTTATTTTCTTTTAAAAGTGGCATATCACTTGCAATAAGTGCTGCAAATCAAAGAAATGCACCACATGAAACATAAAAGTTGCTTATCTGATGCATAAACAAAGCTGCTCCATGTCACATTATCTCTTAAATTTGTCAATAAGCGGATGTCTTGTTTTTTAATCTCCCCCTTTAAACATGCCTTCTTCTTAAGTTGCTCCATGCTGTTTTTCCAGTTTTCTGCCACAGATCATTAGACCCATCTCCAAATCCCAGAGAGACATGACCAGCAGGTCATGTCTCCCTCAGCCCCTCCCAGCGGTCTGGAGGATCCAAAGAACTTTGTGACATGGTTCCCCTGTCTGCTGGGGGCTTAGGGAACGTCCCTCCTTGTGAAATCGCTAAGTCCCTCAAGTCTCTTATGTGGATTTTCGAAGCTTCTTATTTGGAATTATAACAAGTCCTTAATCTCCTGGATTTAGCAGAAGAGGATTGCTCTGGAAGAAAGGAAAACATTGTACTTACGATCAAAAATATTCCTTAATTTGCAAAAAGTCATTGACATAATGTTAAAAAAAAATGCAAAAAATACATAAATCTTTCCCAGCTTTATAATATTTCAGCAATATTCTGATAAAAAGTGCCTAAATTTCCACCAACCAGCTTTGAACTTCGACAACTTTCATCCCTCAACGACTGGTAAATCAAGCATGCATTTTTAACACACACTGCAGAGTTTGACCTCCTTTCTTTTCTCCTTTTTCACTTCTGCGAGGTTTAAATCCATGAAGGAAAACACGCGCCATTGGCTCCGGGCCTAACATGTTCCTGCTGTTGTACTCTTGACGTTAGAAGTCAAAGCAATAAAGTCACTCTTCGCCCATAGGCCTCAATCTACAGGAAACCACATGGGCTACAGTTCCAGTCAGACGTTTATACACTAGAACACAGGCATATATGTCATGTTAATTTGGCTCTTGGTGCGTTTTGTGATATAGAGTCACCGTTAAAGCCTAATCTATTATTTTTCAACAAGGTTGGGGTTACAGTTATGTCAGTTCTGATTATCCAAAGTGTGTTGACTGATGTGAGTCGAACCTTTCCCAAATTGATTTTTTTTTTGCTCGGCAATCCTCTAAAGGCTCCTTTTCCTACCACACTTTTTCCTTCCACTGAACTTTCTTTGGATATGCTTGGATACAGCACTCTGAATAACCAGCATTTTTAGCAAAAAACAATTATATTTAGATCAAACTTGCTGGTCAGGACAGATTTTGCTGGACGATAAATTTCCCCTGCAATTATTGGGATAAATGATACCGTTTAGAAATTTTAAGTTTGCATTCTCAAAGACCAATAAACCTACATTTTCTAAAGAAAACTTGAAATATCTAAAATAATAATAAAAAATAAAAAAATTAAAAAAAACATTAAAATGGAAGTAAAACACATTACCAAAACCATAAATAAAATGGATTAGGGTGTCTCTTACAAAATTGCAACTCAATAAGTATCAGAATGGAAATTATGCAGCAAATACTAATTTATTATACTAATTTATTTACGCATAATAAATTAGTATTTGCTGCATAATTTCCATTCTGATACTTATAAATTAGTATTTATAGCTTATAAATTAGTATTTATAAGCAATAGCCTTATTTGGAACAGGGCCCAAACTTCCAGACCTCAAAGTTGTAACAACATCCAAATAGCCTTTACTTTATTGTTTGCATGGATTCCACATAACATAAGTAATTAAAAATCCACTTTGTCACTGTTAAGAGATCAATTTTGTGTCCAACATCTAAAATTTATTCATTATTTCTTCAGTATGTGGATGTAAAATAATTCAATTCAGCAGCAGCTTGAAGTGGCACCAAATTGTTCTCTCCAGATGCTTTGAATACACATACAGATTGTAATCATGTACGATTTGTCATAAATAGCGCCGTGATTGTTGCAGTAAACGCCAGCCTGAGGGAGGTCAGCGTTTGCAGTTCAGCTGAAACTCCGACCGACGCACATACCATACAATAAATGCAGACGGGCGAGCCTCAGCTTGCTCTGGAATGATGGTGACGACTTGCCGCTTCATGACCCAGTGAACACGGCTGGGTGTGCAAGGCTGCGTGTGAAACTGAGCAGTTCTCAGTTTCAGCTGTGATTAAAGCCAGCATGGTCTTTCTGATGCCACCCAGTTGGAAAAAAACAAAAAACAACTCACAACCTGTGTAATTTGCTCCCGATGACATTGTCACACACTCTCACGTGCCCAGGAAAGAAAAGGGACATTAGTGGGGATGTGAGTCAGGTGCGTCACAAAAATGAAGCTGACTAAGCCGGTACAGATCAGACAGTGAATTCAGAACTTCCGCTTGTCTTAATAAAACATTATTCATTTGAAAAACAAAAAAAATGAATAAATCAGTGATGAAAAGTGTGGAGAGCGATCTTTGTATTGCTAATGCGCTGTGAAAAGTACATAATTTGCACCATCTGACATTGATAATTCAGTAGAAACATGATGATTTTCAAATGATTTATTAAAAAGAAAACTTCCTTATGTACAAAAGTAACAGCTCGCCAAAAAGCAATGCCTCGTTCTGCCACCCTTTGTATAATGAAGTAATTGACATCATTACAGAGGAATTGTGGTCCACAATTCTTTGCAAAAATTGCTGTAATTCAGCCACAATGGAGGGTTTTTCAACTACGAACAGCTCGTTTAAAGTCATGAAACCTCCTTTAAGATTTAAGTGTGAAGTTTTACTAGACCTTTCCAAGACCGTAAATGTCCAAGACATTCAGCTGTTGGATCATCGTCCTACAGTGAAACCCTAATGTCACAAACTCACTGCAGAAACAAAATCTTAAAAAATACTAAAAGAGCAAATAATCAACTGGAAATAACACAAAATCCTCTAAGAGTCATTTGTAGCCATTTTTCTCCAGTTTCTTAATGTTGAATCATAAACACTGAACTGAATTATAGCAAGTAAGATCCAGTGAGAGTTCTCTGTGAAGTCACTGGAATCCCAAAGCCATAGGATTGGTGGAAACTGCTGAGGAAGTTTCAACATATTTTCACGTAAAGTTAGATTAGTTTGGAGAATTTTCTTCTCTACCTGGACTGTGCCAACATCATGGCCACCACCATTGCACTGCACATGACATGCAGAAAGCAGACAAACTATGCTTTATAAAAGTCTAACAAACATGATGAATCACACAAAATCCCTTTCAGCATATTTTTTCAAATCAGAAAATGTAAAGGGGACGGACTCTGCAGTGCTATCCACTCTGGCGCTATCTGCTGTAAGCTAGGTCACACGCTTCAGCAGGAAGCCTCCGCCTCCCTCCTCCACCTCATCAGCTCCCCTCCACACGCTCACACTTCCAAAAGGTGCACACGGGGATTTGTGTAACTGGATCCACACAGCACTTCACTGCAGGAGCTCGAGCCGGCTGTCAGTTTGGAGAAAGAGTCTCCAAGCTCTCGGAGTTTGGCCTCTTCCTCCCTCTCCATTCTGCCGGATTCTCTCCTGATTCTCCTCACTTCTCTCTCCCTCTCCTTTCACCTCGCCTCTCTACCTATATCTCTTCCTCACACTCCCCTACAATCCCCTGCCTTCCATCCTGGCAAAAAAATAAAAATGTATCAACATGCCGCTATCGGTCTGCGTTACGAGCACATGCGTCCCTCTTTTGCTCCATCACCCCCCTGGGTTATTTTTAGCTGCCTTGCTGCACCCACACAAATGAGCCAGAGCCTCCCTCCAACTTAACGGAAATCTCATTATGCGGCATGCACCACTTGCGGAGAAGTTGGACAGGAAGAGTAAATCTCTAAAGATCAAATCTCTTTTGATACGGGGAGCTTATGTAGCCGAGCAGGTCCCCAAATCCAAAAAGGTAAAACAGATGCGGCTGCAGTTCTTGTCTGAAAGTCGCGGAGTTCAACTAAAGCTTGTTTTGGCATTTGCTTTAAGGTGTAGCAAATTACTCAAGCATCCAAAATATATCCCCTATGCCATTTACTGTCAATCACTATGGGGCTCTTCTTTTTTCTTTTTTTTTAACCATGCTCCCTAGCAACATCTTCAACACAAAGTACTGGTAAATAAGCGAACAACCTTCTATTTACAAGTCACCAAAGTTCTTCAGTGTTACACATTTTCAGACAGATTGACTCATGTTCCTTTGCTTATTTTTAAAATACCAGCAAAGCCTTTAAAGAATGAAAGATGCTTGTTTTCATTTGCACAGACAGACTTCACCGGCGTTCATCCTTGAAAGACTTCGCTCACGTGGAATCACACGAGATTGCACGAAAACTCAAACAAAAGTGAAAAAAGATATCAGTTATTCAATAGCTGAACAAAAAAAAGAGGGAGGTTAAAACACGCAGGAGGTTTTATTTGTAGATGAAGCGTGTTTTGATGGCCGCTTAAGATAGAGCATTGCAGGTGTTGGGTGCGGCTCAAATGGCAGCTGCTATCCTGAAGAAAATCAAAACAAGATACACGGAAATATGTTCTAGTGCAGGACAGAGGGTGAAAAAGTAAGAAATGATGCAGAAGTTGGGATGATTGACTTTGTACATTATCCAAAACGGCGTGATACATCTTCTCAAAGTGAAGGGCGCCTTGGGCTTGACCCATCTTTCACTCTACTAATAATTTTGTACAAAGCTTTCCCTATGACATTAATGCTCTTCAAAGTAAAGATCGCTTCATGCTTGCTTTGAACTGACCAAGTTTTTGAAATGAATGAATCTCTGTACGCTTCATAAAGATTGCATGTCAGTAGACCTTGAAAACACAGGTTACAGCCGGAAAGACCTTTGATCTTCTTTTGTTTTGGAGCTTTCTTCCTTTAAATACTTGCACAGTCTTTAACCAAATATAATCTGTTTTTTTCTGCTCTTTTGTTTAATATGTGCCATGGTCACGTTTTCCAAACATCCTATGGCATTTGATGACCAAGAACCAGAAATAGGACGAGCCATCACCTAAGAATCAGCTATGAAAACATGTTTTGCTGATTAGCATCTTCATTTGCAGTTCCAAGAAGTCTTGTTTTGATTTCCCACACCTGAGGTAGAGAATAGAACCCGGCCTGCACAACTGTCTGAACCGCGAACAATGGATTTCAACGGGCAAAAAAAACACAACACATACAAGAAGCTGAGCCAAATGAAAACAACTAACACACAGGTGACAAGACAGAGGCCAAATGTAATGCCCTCTCTTATCAATCTGGCTAAGAACAATGTCAGGAATCTGAACCTGTTAGACAGAAAAGTCCCTCCTAATTCAGAAACATCTCCATTTGTTTTATTTTAGTCAAAGAGTATGTTAGTAATGCAGACTTTATATTTTTGTAATTGTATTGTTAAGTTTAATTTGTGTTAGAGAAGGAAAACATTTATTAAGTTTTGATTATGATTGGCATTTGAGATTAATGCAACTCAGCTGCTGCAGAAGACTAGCACAAGTTTCACTGCAGCAATAGACTTCCTAATAAAAGTTGTACAGCAACATCCATCTAAATAAAATCCTCTACTTGACTTTATTACACTTGGCGGACCTTAGAGCACCTGGAAAAGCCACATACCCCATCCTTACCTCTTCCATAAATTACCATGCAAAGGACTAATTGCATCCCTTCCTCTCACTTATAGTTCAATCAACCATGGGAAATCCTGCTGCAGAGGAGCACAAGGAAATTATGAATTTATCGACAGTATTAAATTGAATATGATATAATGGTGTGACTTTGGCAGAGAAAATCACTGTTTATGGTTTAGGCATTGTCACTCTGAATTAGACTTTTTACACTGCACAACTAATTGCTGACACTTTGCCGAGTTAATTACAGATCATCCACATGATCCAGTTCGCAAGACAGTAATTGACTTATGCTGTTGGCATTCACCTACATGCCAGTAGTTTTTTTTTCCTCTCGTTTTTATGCGCCTTATTGTTGCTTCTGCACCTCAGAAATGTCATATGTTAATGCCACATCGACAAGACTAAATATCTAAATATCTAGATTGCTGGAATGTGGATTGTAGCAAAGTTAGCAGCAGAGTCGGCAGGAAAAACACTTTTTTTACTTCTATTTTTATACACAATATTTACATTTCTGCCTCCAGAACCAGTCTACATATAAGAAAAAGAAAGCGATGCTTTGCACATTCTTGCAAAGCAATGATTTTCACATACTCTGAATTGTTCCACCACACATCTTCATCTTATCTTTCTTTTCAAGCTTTTCTTTTCCATTGAAGTCTTTGTCATTCAGGTCTTGCTAGTCTCTGCCTCTAGATGTCCTCAGGTTAGAAGCTTCCTTATTCACACATGTCCTCTATTCTTAATTTGGAAACTGTTTCCACTCTCTAATCACGCCTCCCTTTGTATCGGAGCCTGCATGTCATCAGTCCATTACCAGAGGCTTCTGTTCACGGTTAGATGACTTGAATCCATTCAACTATTCATCCTTTCATCTCTCCATCTATTAATACTCCTCCCAGTCTATCCATCCAGCCAACCATTGACTATGTTGTCAAACCACCAGCCTGTACATTCATCCAACCACCAATGCTTTCATCCACCAATGAGGTTACCAATCTATTTGACAGCTCCTTAAGTTCATCAGTTTGTCCGTCCATCTGTCCTCTGACCGCAGTGGTAACGGAAATTCATGAATTTGAAGAGGTTGCAGATTTTCAGGAAGGCTGCACTCTTCCAGCCAAAAAGCTACTATGTCGAACTCCACCACTAGTTGTAAATTGTTTTTGTTTTCATAAGTGTAATCAAAGCGGTCTAATTTATTTTTCAAAAAATTGTTAATCTTCAAGTTATTTTTTTAGCCCACTCTTATTTTTTCTAAGCTATGCCGCTACAATGTTAGCTTAAGAAGCTTGGCTTAACTTTTAGACATGTTTTGTTCTCCAAGTTTTAGACCTTATGAGGAATTATTAAATTTTACTGACAAAGGTAACATTTCTATGAAAATCTTTCAATAAAAGAAATCGTAGAAATTCAGAGTTAAAAACACAAAACTTAAAATCCTCATTTCTTGTCCCTCAAGGACGTTTCAGCTCAGCACAATGGATTGGGAGGGATTACATACATTTTAAGTTTATTACACATAATTTGAGCTACAGGTAAGAGGTAGTCACCGTGACTTGAGGGTAGCTTTGTGCTAAATCATGGATAAAATGTGGAATACAATGACAAGCCCCATTCCCTTTTGTGTCATGATAATGAGGCGCTGGAAGGTTATGCGTGGGATTACTTCAATACCGCAGGCATTCTCACATTATTGGCGCTCTGCACAGAAAGCTTAGGTTTCCATATGTTCCTGCCTTGAGGTGACTCTGATTTATCATTCAACAAAATTTGGAGCTTGTGCATGAAAATGTCAGCTGTCAATTATGGTCAAATTTCTGAAGTATTAGCGATAGCGGACATGCTAAACACACAGTAAGGCAGCAAGATAAGGAGGAAGGCATGGCAATTGCAAAGTAATATACAATTAGGAAAGTCAGTCTTCTGTGCCAAAATATGAAATGAAAGATTTAATGTGATTGAGTCATGCTCCTGTGTGCAGCGGCTGTAAGATGTTATAGTTTCACTGCCCTGTTTGAAATAATTTTCTGAATATTTCTCTTTTTCAATATTTGAGAAGAAAAGTCTGAAATGGCTTCACATCAGCTTAATCAATGGGACTTAATGGGTGCCTTTTCCATTTACAGCAAATTGCATACCTCATGATTCTCTTCTAAAGTCTTTAATGTGAGAGATTAGCTTAAATTGATAGTAATTGGTCCCAAATACATCAGAATGATATGAATTGCAATGCAATGATGGATCTGAACTGCAATATTTCCCCCCTTAAAGCAAATTTGAATCCATTTTAAATTGGATGTGCAAGTTTAGGGTGGATTTTCTCTAATTAACACAGCTTCATAATTAATTAAATATTAATTTTCACTTGCCTGGTGAATGAGTTTCAGTTGGAGATTGTTGACAATTACATATTATATATTGTTAGCTGATGAAATCTACCCATGGCAACACATGTTGAAAGAAAATTTGACACTGCTCTTTGTTTTTATTCATCTTTTCTGAAATATACTTGCTGTTTGTCCAGATGTTTGAAAGCTGGGTACTAACAAACCTTCTTTTTAACAAACTCCAGTAGGAAACCTGATACAGCACCATTACCACAGCTGGAGTGCACATTGTTCAGGTGACTTGTTTTCAAATTCTTTCGCTATTTACAGCAAAGTAAACAAGATTTTCAAAGAAAAAGGGTGGGTAACTTTTACAAAAAACTAAACTTCTAAAGCAGCCCTGAATATAAAATCTGTTGTCTTTTTTTGAGGGATTATTCCATGCGAAAAGTTTCCATTTGTTCAATACTGAAGGCGACAGGTGGATGATGGCGAGCGGGGTGTAATGTAACGCAGCGCTGATATGGAAACGCTCAACTGTGGCACAACGAAATTGCGATTAAACAAACTCTGACAAAACGCAAATTAAGCCCTCTGTGTTTACCGTGATGGATTACCTTGCAGGAGTTTTGGCAGTTTTCAAGTTGTTTCAAGTACAAAGTTGAGCGGCGATAAATGGCTTATTCAGAAAGAGGAAGGGGAAAAAATAGCATCTACACTTGGAGAACAATCCTTTAAGCCTTGATTGATTTTTTTTGTTTGTTCTTTTTTGTAATTCCACAGCTCATACGTCAGAGAAGCTTCACAGCACAGTTGAATGATTTCGTCAAACAAAACCGACGGCTTATAAATGTAATGGCCAACAGTTTTAGAGGGACCGTTTAGATATCAATAACACCGTCAAAGTTTGACTCACTGTGGGATAAACTGAGGTGACAAGAGATTTTGTAGCCAGAATATCACTCGTCAAACCGAGAGTTTGACAACCGCTCTTCACCGACGTTGTTTACTCTTTTCCTTCTGCCTTAAAACAGGATTAGACTTGTTCTACCGATTTGTCTTGACGAGCTCTGACGAATTCAGCAAGGTTTTTTCGAGCACATAATTGGCCCCTCTGCTTCCTCGCCCTATCAGCAGACAGATTTCTGAGAAGTCAGAGAGACTCCAAGTGGAAGTTCTTAGCAGAGGCCGATCCAGGGTAACACACGCCCATGGTAATCGTTCAAGACATACCTGTTCTCGTTGTAGTCATGTTGTCAAGCTAATCTCAAGGGTATTTTACAAGACATGTCCAAATCACATGCAGTTCTATAGGATGCAGTTCAGTCAATCAGTCCACTATCAAGTCCAGTGCCTCCAAAGAAACCATTCTAAACGAACACCGTATCCAAAATCACTTAACTGGGACTCTATTAAAAAGGTCACTGGCCCCCAAACTGCTCAGGACTAAGGATCAGTGAGTTTTGAGATCCTCAGCAGAAGGAAAGACTTCTTTATTGAAAGAAAGTTGGAGAGCGAAAAATTCCCTTCAGCTCATCCCTGTTGACCCATCCTCTGTCGAGAGCTTAAAGAAAACAAAACTGACTAGATGATCTGTGAAACTTAGATAATTGGAATGTGGATTCTGTGCACAACAGTTTCTTAAACAAATGAAAGATATAAAAAATAAACAAAATGATAGTCTATAAAGCCTTAAAATTTCCAATAACTTTGTAAACAGTGTTTTTACACAAGGTCCACTTTTTTAGTTGAAACCAAAAGCAGATTTTACGGTTTATGTTTGATCCGGTTTTCTTCAACATTGTGCTTTTTCATTTGCGTACTATGATTTGAAAACAAAGTGGACAAAAATGGTACGGTGTGGGACAGACCACAGACCCAGAAAAAACAAACATCGGAAATCCTTCTAGTTGCATTTCTGTTGTGCACAACTGTGCTATTATTATAACTGTAGTACAGCTCATTTGCGACATAATATTTCCAATTTTTGAACAATGCCAGCAAAAGAGTGCTGCAAGTTGAAGATGATCTGCATGTTCTGACTCACATATTGCTGGCAGCAGCATTGCTACGCAGAAAACCTCAAACAGTAGTGTCAACACTGGAGGTTTAATTTTTATTAAACCTCTAAATGGCCAGAATTTAAGTCCAAAAAGATGTGCATTTCCTGTGGTTGGTTCCAATCGAAGCTGGTCTGCATTCACACACCAAAGCTGAACAAATGTGAGGTGTGAATACGCCTTAAGGTTATCCAACCAAGTGCACAGAGCTGTTGATTTTGACAACATTACTCGTGTACAGAAAGCATGTGGTATTTGTTCACAAAGCATCCAGCAGAACTAGACTCAGCGTAGGTCAGTGGTGGGCAATTCAAATTTAAAAAGGAACTACGCGAGACATTTTAATGATGTCTTTGCCTAAAAGACTATTTACAAAAGCAATTAAAAAATATCAACGTTTAATCAAGCAAGAGTGGAGGCACACAATTACTGCAGTTTCATATTTATAAAATAAATTTAATCAAACAATATATATATTTTTCCACCTAAAGAAATAACTGCACCCACTGACCCTTTTTTTATTTGGTTTACCTCAGTCCTCTTTGTGGACATGAGTTCACTTTTTTTCATAATAAAGTCAGCAGTAGCAAAGGTGAGATCTGCCATCCAGTGTGCAGCTGGGATTCTGTTTTCTTTCTAAGAATAAATAAATAAAAACTCCTCAATCTCTGCTTTTAAGAGCCAGACTCTAAAAAACCTTGTCCAGTCTGAGACATCTCACCGTTTTCTGTTATATTCACTGAAACAAACTGTGATTTTGCCCTGATGAAAATGATTCTTTAGTTAGAGCATGGCAAAGTTTTCAGCATCTACAAAGGTACAATGCAAAAATATCAGTTTGCGTTCGGAGTTAATTTCAGTCACTATCTTGCATCTGCTTCAAATGTCCACCATGTTTCCCAGAAACCCATCAGTTGTAACACCAATCAGTTTGTCCAATTTGTGTCCCAGCATGTCTTTTAAAACTTTGCTGTTTACATAAATTTGTTTTTGATTTGTATTTCTTAAAATAAAAATGCAACTTTTTCAAAGTTCAAGCTAGGAAAGAAACTAAGAGCAAAACCAAAGTACCACAAACTTTTTAAACAGGCACAGTGGGTCTCCACTGTGGAAAAAGTCAATCCAATGCAAAGTTAAAATTTTACTTTTTACCAAAACTTTCAGAAGTTCTCATTTTATATAAACTTTTGCAATCTGTCATTGTACAACCACTAAATAATGCTTTGCAGAAATTGAATGTGAAGTGCATAATGTTGAAGTGAAAGGTACATGATTAATGGTTTGCTAATAAATATATGCATTTAATGAAAAATGTGCTCCAACTTGTATACAGTTATTCAGTAAATTAGAATATGCATACAGATGAGGCCATTTGTCAGATTAAAAGAACCTTTTGACAATAACTTCTAAGTAGGTATTGAATATACTTTTCATTAAGCCCACATTTCTGTATGAATATATAGTTTTTAATGGTATTATGCAATATTCTAATTTTAAATGCCATGTTTTCATTACCTGTAAGAGGAAAATTATAATTAACAGAAACGAAGGCTTTCAAACATCCAACTGTGTAATTAATCTACATAATGTATTTCACTCAGAGAAAGTTACAGAAATAATTGGACTTTTCAGCAATATTCTAATTTATTGAAGAGGTTTGTAAAGTCTAGGATATTCTACATTTTGTGTCTGCACCACCTTTGCATATCTAGAGATAAAACCTTTAGTCCATTCTAACCCTAACCCCAATGTGCATCTTTGCAGCTCCTCCAGAGTTACTATAATTATTGTGCCTGCTTCTCTCATTAATGGTCAACTATCTGTTTTGTTGGTTGGCCATGTCTTTATAAGTATCAGATAATGTTACATGACTCAACTTTGGTTTAAACTTTATCTATCACTTGTGTTCTTGAGTCTTTATGGAGCTCTTTTCTAACTAAACCGGATGATTTCACAGAACAGCTGTATTCACGCGTTACTTCATAAGACAAAGCACATAAAATCTGAATAAAGAATATTGGAGTTTTGTGGAGTAGCACGAATAATATTGCAAGTCTGTAATTTTAATGGTTCTTAGTGAGTTCTGCTGCTTATTTCAAACCTTTTCTTTTTCATTTCCGCACATCATTACGCAATGTTTGACAATTTGTACCAATTTATCTGTTAATGGACTGACTTTCCGCACCATCTGCATGTCATCTCGTCATGCTCTGATCAGATCCCTTTTAGACACCCCTTTCCGTGCAAGCAGGTTCTTATAAAAGCTTTTCTGTCTGCCTCTGATTTGAATTTGAGTAATTTACTTTTAATATCCGCTCTTCGTCATTTCTCTGAATCAGAAGTATTTTGTTCACATGTCTCTCATTTGTGATGTTGCAGAACGAATCCTTCATGTTCTTTTTTACGTTGATGTAATTTGCCTAGTCAAGCGGTATAACATTGTGTGCTTGTGTGTTATCCTGCTTATTTCTAAAAATCACTCTCCGGTTTTCAATTGTTTGTATAATTGAATTGACTAGATGAAGCAAAAGAGGAAACATCTGCATCTTTCAGTTTGGTCCAAAGAACAGAACACAATTCTAAGGTTTAAAGTCTAATGGTCCACAAAAAAAAACATCTGAAAATGTTATTGATGAGTGATTGCACACAACAGTACTTTGTGAGTTTTAATCTGCAGTAATTGCTTCGCATCCCTTGCAAGTAAAAAAAAAAAAAAAAAAACAGATCTTCAGACACAGAAGTTGATGAAGAATAAAGTCTGTTCATTTAAGGGAACATTGACAATTGGAGAAGAAAATCACATCTAATTAGTCTTTTATTTCCAATACAAACATTATGTGACATTTATTAAACTCGAAAGGGTTACGTATTTGTTTTTGACCCATTCACCTTTTCACTTTTAAGCAGCATCCATACTGCCCAGGCTCTTGAAACTGTGTTGGCATCTTGGGAATGGGGGTGGAGAGGGTTGAGTCATTTATGCAATATATCCTGGTAGATTCATGACTTTAGTTTTAGACTTTAAGGGTTCCCACAAGTTCTGTTTAGTCTGCTTTAATCAAACTCAATTTTGTTTCCTTAAAAAGTCCATTTCATTCGGGTAGGTTCAGGTCCATATGTTTTCTTCCAAAAGAAAGCAGTCCTGGTTCAGTGTTTCTTTAAACATGTGATTTGTCTAAACAAATGGAAAGTACTCCAGGGTCCAATAATTCTGTATTGCCAGTGGCATTAATTATTAAAGTGAACTTGACACATTAAATTGGCTTGTAAAGGTAGATTGCGTTCAAATGAAATACTGGACCTGTCAACTTTTGACCAAAATGGAGTCAATAAAACTCCATATGATCTGAATTAGACCTGTCTTGTTAAGTGTGTTTGTACAAATTTTATAATGGCAAATTGAATACATTTAAATTAAGATCGACTTCATTGGATTCTGTTCAAGACTTATCAGATTCTAGCAAAAATACTTTTTTTATTGGATTAACAAATTAACGTTTGAGAAGCTGAGTAAACATATATTTTCCATCTTGTTATTGGAAAAAATCCTGACAGTTTTAGAGAATTTCCCCCACAGCTTGGGAAAAACTTGCTACCCTAGCAACCAAACTAACCCGTTCAGATTGACACAATGTAGGTGACAACAGGCATCTTTACACCCAGCCAATGGAGGAGTCTTTTGTTTCCCTGGTAACAGGCTGTATGTTAATGCATTGCATCAAGGAATTCTTCATTTAAGTAAATTCTCCAGCAAACTGATACAAGTAAGTTTGTTTTTTTTAACAACAGAAATGTTGAAATGAAAATGTAATAAAGCTTCATGTCATCTCAGTATTGACAGGCTCAGTGCTGAAATGTGTCAAGCAGAGTCACTTTTTACCTCCATGCAGAGGTAAAGGAGTTCCACGCCAGCGCGCCAAAGACATGGCACTTTCCTTCAGAGAGTTTTAAACATGCTTATCATCACTGGGAGAAATAAAGTGTGAATTGTGCAGACCTAGGCCGCAGACCGCTAGCAAGTTATTCACACAATCTGCTGCTCAGTGCGGAGCTGAGAGTAATACACCCTCAGGGGGAAAAGGAAGGGAAAGGCATGTGGGCGAGCAGGGCAGCCACGCAGTTGTTGAAATGCGGCTTTGCAGCGTTCGGCGTGCTCACAGTTTAAAAGTTAATTCTATTCTGCAGCAAAAACACATTAATGCCACTCCTGTGATCTTGGAGCGTTCTTTTTCATTCTGGTCCAACAAAGCGGCCATTGAATGAAAAAAGAATTTTAACACGACATATTAAACGCAGATCATGGAGAAATCTGATTAAAACCACACATCCTGAGTTAAAACGTCATAACTTATTAGCTTGTCACTTGATTGTCATTTTACTTCTAAAATTGCCTTCCATAAAAATCAAGAAAACTATACACATGTGAATGAAAAAGTTGTGAGATCATTCCTGTCAATGCCAAACAGCTTTTCTGGAGGCAGTGTGACTGTGTTGGGGCAGCAACTCCCTTTCTGAATAAAAAACTAAAACAAGGCTTGTCATCATTGGAGACAATCTCAATGCAGAGAGAGATGCTGAGATAAGATTGTGCAACCAGAGGCAATCCCATATCTCCAATTTTGGGAACCACATTTTGTCCACCAGGTTGTCAATACTCGCCCCCGCAGAGCAGCGGTTATCAAACTACATCCAGATTTTGGGAACAGACAGGATAGAAAAGCCATTCTATGATGCAGTTTTGCAATGAATAAACTTAAATTACAAATATGTCTGTGTTCTTCAAACGTCCTATCCTTCTATCTGGGATAAGTGACTTGAGATTGGTACAATGGATACATTTTTTTTCATTGCTCTTTTTGTGCCAACGAGAAGCCAAACTGATATACCTTCAAGAGTGGAGCATTACAGCTCCCTAAATCCCATATAACTAATTCAACAGCTTAACATATAAAATGTATTTCCTTTACAAATATGGCATTACTAAAGAGGAAAAAAAAACAACCAAAAAAACCACAAAAAACAAATTATATTCTTTTATTAGGAGTAAACTGTTCACTCTTGAGTTTTTTAATTCATAACTCCACTGGAACAAATAACTTTCCAACAAACTTTAACCGGTTCCATGTCCCATAAATTGGCATAATGGAGGATAGCCAAGTATAGCAACTTATTATGTTTTTCTCCCTTTTATTATCACCATTTGCTCCTTTGTGGTGTTTACTTGTTTTCTGTGCGGCTGCAGAGAGACTCCTGAGCTTTATGCAGCCAACACGGCATTGATTTCCAGATAATTTAGCAACAAAAAATTACATGGAAGTTGTTCAAAACAGAACGGGAGGGGAATTGAATGGGAAGGTTGCATTTGGCCAGCAAAACTCCTTGCATTCTTTTACACAGCTTCAGAGAACGATCGCCAAGCAGATGACATTACAACGATCATCAGATCGCTCAGTTTAAACGGCAAACAAAGTCTGAACTCTGTAATTAGACAAATGAGAAAGGTGCTTTGCAGTTTTAACTAGCAAATATTTAAAGCACTCAATAAGATTCAGTGACATAGAAGTCACAAAATGACATCCCCTGCTCTGTTTATGTATTTTATACCATCTGAATGTGAAAAACAGACTAATTAATTGATGTTGAATCAATCCACACTTTATTTCACAAACTGCTGAACTAGTAAAGTTTATTTGTATGGCACAATCCAGCAACAAGGCAGGAACTACTGGAATTTCCCCCCGCAACAATCGATTGGATTTACAGAGAAATATCCAGTGATGGGCAGCTGTGAGTTGATGTCAGAAGTCAAACAGTGCAGACTGATTCGAGACGATAGGAAGGCAAACGGAGCTCAAATAACCAAATAACCACATGTCACAGGGAGGCTTAAAGTACGCCATCTCAAACACAAAACGTGTCCAACTGTGGAGCAGATGGGCTGCAGTGTTTTAAGTTCACACCAGTTGCCACTCCTTTTAGCCAGTGTCAACTATAACAGGTTGGAAAAATATCACTTGATCTGATGCGTGTCTGTTTCAACTTTGACATTCGTATTTTGCCTGGGACCAACAACTGATTGTGTAATGCGTGCAGGGTCCATATTTGACACACTTTGGGAGATCAATGAATTAGTCTGTGTGGAAATTGTTTTTATTTTTGCTTTTTCGTTTTTATTTTTTCAAAGAAAAAAAAATTATGTCATTTTGAAGTTGCTGCTATTGTTAGCTATTTACTTTCAAGTTTTTCTTAAATATATCCTCTCTTCTAAATGTCTCAAAATCACTTTTGCTTGCTTTTGTCTCTTGACAAAAGCAAGCACACATTTACATGGAAACCTGTTCCAGTGTATTACTTTCTGCTTTTTTCTTTTTAAACAAAAAGTCTTGTTTAATTTGCCAAGTGAAAAAAAGCAAAAACTGGGACATTAGAAGTACCTGAAAGTCATTTATGTCGCTTTCCTTTTGAGCACACACAAGGCTTGGGGAAATTGGAGGCCTCTGTCCACTCACCGCTTTCATCTAAATCAGAATTATCTGCCTTTGCTGCATTGAATTGTCGTTGGAGGGCAAGGCGCTAATGACTCAGGATTTCTTGCTTTCGAAAAAGAAAAGCTCTTGTGCAGAAATAACAGCCTAAAAGACCTCATTACTATGTGGTTATCTTCACTCCGTCTACTGTACATCTAGCTACCATTAGGCTAGCATTTTGGATATAATGACCTTGTGTTGTTACATGGCTGTCAAGGGTTATATCGGTAATGGCCCTCAAGCCACTGTTTCCACTCGCTGTTGGCGAAATGTGACACAAATTTAGGACACAATTGCACACACAGAGTCGGTGGTGTTTTTCCACGGTCATGCCACAAGGTCTGGAGGGCCACTGGCCAAACAGTGCCGCTTCAACACCTTGTCACAACCCCCGATCTGGGGGATCCGTTTGTCTTTTTCAAAGTGTGCACATGTGTGTGTGAGATCGTCATCTTCTCAGATACGCCATGCCCTATCGATGTGACACTGCAAAGTGGAAAGCCGTTTGCGATGGTGTACCGCTCGCCAGCAGGATGTTTTATGATGTTGTTCTCGCCATACATGAAGGTCGTGGTTGATGTAAATTGGACCGTTTTCAATTGACTCTCAGATAAGTCTATTACATCACTGCTTCTGTAGGATCTATTTCCCGCTCCACTGATCAAGAGGGATGTGAAGGAGTGGAGTACAAATTTACCAAAAAGCTAAAGACATCACTATGTATCAAAGATAAAACGTGATAGATTTATTTTTTAAAGTCCACCGTTTACAATTAGCATCAAGTTTTAAAGCTCTGGGTCATGAGAAGGAAAAAAAAACAACACAAATCTCTATTTCCTTTGATGTGGTCGCTTGATTATAAATGCAAGCTGCAACCTGCTGCAATTTAAATTTACATTTGTGGTGAAAAATTATGTTTTGCCCCCAACATGCCTCACATCAAAGAAAATACACTTTTTTTTCTTTAATTCAGGTTCTAACTGCTGCAAGGTCCAAGCTGCTACATCCATTTCAAAACCTATTCCGCCCGCATAGCTTTCAGCTGAACATGAAGTTAAAGTGTTCAGAAAAAAATCTACTTCGGTCTTCTGCCTTTTTCCCCTTTGACTGAAGTCACTTATCTTTTCACACAACTGAACATTTGACTTTTATAAAGAAGTCTACCAACACGTTATTTGTCCAACCTCAGACGTTTTTATATTCAAACCAAATTAGTCATAATTTAAGTGCGAATGTATAAGTTTTTGTCCAGCTTGATCATTTATGAATCCACTGTAGTCAAACTAATTTAGGGGAAAGTTAAAGTAAACTTCACAAGACATACCTAAGCTTGACTGAGGAGCGCAGAATGTCTGAAAAATCAAAAAAATCAGTTTAACAAAGCTTGACTGACAATATAAAGTAAACTATAAGACCTCAAAACACAACCAAGAGCAGATAAAAAGCAAAGAAACATGCCAGTCTGGAAAGGGTAACTAATTTCTAAGTCTTTGAAAATCCAGTGTACAATAATAACTGCCAGAACAGAGGTAACAAAAGAAAGCGGATGACCTAAAGTACTGCAGACCTCAATTGCTCCAGTAAAGCTAATGTTCCCAATTCGACAATGGGGAGGATATTGCGCAAAGAAATAGCATTTTTCAGAGAGTTCTAAAGCCAAAAGAACCAAAAAACACAAAGGCCAGTCACAGATTTGCCCAAAAATGATCCACAAGACATATGGGAAGATTTCCTGTAAGACTGACCATGAAAAAGAAGAAATTTGAATTGTCATGTGATGGTTGTGTATTAATGCTTCATGATGTGAATAACTGGTCATAATCAATGGAGCCAAGAATCCTATTCTCTTCAAGTAAATCCTGAAGAAAAAGCCGTGTCAACTGTGTTGCACTACTGCTACAAAAGGAGAAGTTGGTAAATGGTTTATACCATTTCTTTTTGTCTCCTTACCTCAGGTTTGAGTTGGTGTGTTAGTGGCGCTGATGCAACATCATACCCACATGGGTCCCGAGTGTCTAACAAGATTGTGATGTCTGAATTATTAATGTCTGAAATGAAAGCAAACAACTGTGTTGTTCTTCAAATTGTTTCATTCCCTGTTGAGTTGTAGTGTTTTGAATATTTCCAGATGAGTCTAATCTGAAAAATAAGATTTAAAAACTCTGCATTGTCCCACTTGCTCCTGAGAAATGTCAATATTTCAGGGATCCTGAACAAGCTCAATTAAATGTTCTCTCTCATTTCCCTCAACCTTGAATTGCCCCTCAGACACTGTTTCTAGCACAAAACAGTTCTGCTCATAAGAAGCATGATGCTATCCTGACATCTTAATGTGGGGAAGATAATACTAAAGACAAATAATTTTAATCTTTTCAAACTTTCACTCTTGTTTTGGTTTATATGCACAGAATGACTTTGCAGGTTATGCTTTTTTTCTCTCTCAGCAACAAGCCACCCTGCCCTATGAGTGCCAAAGCAGCTACTTCCTGCTAGTATACACATTTGTTCACTTCTTTCACTCTTGACCTTATTCAGGCATTGCTGGAACAACAACAATTGAAAGTACAAAACCTTAAATCCCACTGAGTTCTGGCAGACTGCGTCAGAGAGCCATATTTTATGTAAAATGCCATATAAGACTATATGTAGAAAATTCTCATGCTAAGATAAATTAGGAAATATAGTTTGACAGGATTGCAGCATTTAATAAAACAAATATGTACGTGGTCTAATTGCTTTTATACTAAAATAAATGCAATTGCATTTTACAAAATGGTGCAACAGAAATCTATCTTTTTTCGTTAATGTTTAAAGCAATTTAGAAGAAAGCAGAAATCTTAACTGAGCCTTAATATATATATATATATATATATATATAAAAACAATTCCAATGGTAGTGATATTAATGGCAGCCACAGGTCACAATAAATGGTACCACTACGGCACTGACCACTCATCAAAGTAAGTCCATAAGTATTGGCTAACTCAATCACCAGTGGCCACTGTAGTTTTGTCTCTGTCTGGTAAAAGGGACTCGAAAGGCTATAAGGGATGTCTGATCTCCTGGGAGGTGAGTTTAAACCAGCTGATGGACAGTCTTGCCCCTGGCTGTACTTCCCATCATGCACTTGACATCATTTAGCAGCTTTTTCAGTTTGGCTCTAGCAAAGCTTTCAATGGCATTGTGCTGCTGAAGTCGCTGCTCACATGTTGACAAACAAGTTGGTTCTACATGTTGAAACTAAGTGACTAGCCTGAGGTTTGGTGCAAACTATTAGATTGAGTAGAAATACTATCCTACAGAGAAACGTCTGTATTTATACAAAACATAAACTGCAAAAACAAAGTAGCAACCCAGTAAATTTTCCAATAGGTTTTATATGCTTACTAGGCAAACAAAATGGATATTATTGCCCAATAGAAAACTATACTTGTTCATTAAATGCTGTATAATAGAAAGTGAAGCAACATGTAGTTTTTTGTGGTTACAGTTTCCTTCCTTCCTTTTGAGACACTTATACTTTCTCTGATAAAAAGTGACTTTAAACCAAAGGAAATGTATGATGCAAAATTGTATATTATTTATGTTCTCCAGATGTTTAAATATTAATCCTCATACCAGACTGACATTTCAATATTTCAAGAGCAGCTTATTTGAAAACATTGTGCAAAATGAGTAATATTCTGTGAAGGCTAGAAAATAATGGCTTTATTATTTTTTTAAAACATTATGTTGAATATGGAGAGGCCTGAGGTTGATATAAGAACTGATATTGGTGGGTTGGATGATGAAATGCAATTTACCCTGATGAACAAACAGCTACACCCACAATTTTCTCTGAGAAGGATGTAATCACAGATGCCACGGCTTTTTCATCTGATCTCAGTGTGACCCAGCTCCATGCTAACTCTACCAGCTTTGATTAGAATTTTAATTACAGGTAACAGACCTTCTAAAAGAGCGTGTCTGTGCAAAGCATGACAATGCCTTGTCTATGTGTGATTTTCCCATGCTCACTTGTGAAGGACAACCTTGTAAAAGCATCAAAACAGTGCAAAATGAGCTAATTCGATTCTCCAGCTTTTTCTAATTTCCACAGCTGACGTTGACCGGAGCGGACGTCCAATCACAAACCAAACGCAAATTGCGATTAAGCTGTCAGATGCAGTTTTTCCATACCTATCTACTGCTGCATTACGACCCGGTGTAATATTTATCCTCTCTGAATTCTGTTCATATCAAAGTTAAACCTATAAAAGAAACTTCCAAGACCCCAGAGGATTAGAAGTCAATTTAACCTCAGAAGAATCACCTTCGGATTCAGTCGGAAGGAGAAACCTGAATGTTTTAAATGAACCCGAGTTACATGCTTTAAGTAATGCATCCAACGGGATTATGTGGGGCTCTTCAGACGGATTTGTGGGAGTTTGTGTGTCTGTGCCAAAGAATACCGAAGCTCTCGGCAGCCAGATGTCTGCAGAGCAATCCCACTGCACAATTACCTCCGGACATCTGGGACCTATAAACACAGCAAGGCAGCTTCAGCTTGATTTTTTATTTTGTCTCTAGTTGTCTCTTCATCTTTGTCCTCTGTCTTAAGGCTTTTTCTTCCTCTTCCTCCATCGCAATGTATGTATATAACTTAACTTTTTACTTTGCCTTTTTCCATCGCCTCCTGCATGCTTATTATTTTAGCAATTCCTTCCTGTACAGCTCCAACCCTTAAGCACATACATTTTTTTGCCTCTTTTTCCACCCCTTCATCTAAAATTTCACCTATTTTTTCCCATACCCAGCTGGTGGCTAACTCAGTTTCTTCTCCCTCCTCCTCTAACACTTGTTACCGTCGTATTGTGCCTCTTTCACTTGTCACTCTCTTGCACTCTTTGACAAAACGTCGCCTCCTCCCTGAGCACCAGCAGCAGCAGAGCGAATTTGCTATTCAAATCGGTATTCACAAGACTTTTCACCTGGCGAACGTACGTAAAGTCATAGAAGAAACTATCATGCAAATTATTTTGCCTGACCTGGAGCGGTTTTTTAAATGTTTTTGTAAAAATGTCACCGTCTGTTTATATGTGTAACGGGAGATAAGGCAAGCAGGAGTAAATCGAGGAAGTGCGCGATGAGGTAGTCGCTAACTTCTTAAATGACTTTGACACCCCTGTTGTGACATCCGTAAGCAGGAAAAAAAGAACAGAAAACTCTGTAATTTTTATATAATTTGCAAGTGACAATCTGTGAAATGGGAGGATGGGGACCATTTGTGTTGGAGTGAGCTCAGAAATTATCTACGGGAGAAAGGCCATGAGGCTGCAGTTCAATTTCACTAAAAAGTCAAAGGTCCCTATTTTCTTTCCACAACAACAAGCCTCTCTTTCTTCATGTATCCAGCTGTAAAAATTGGTTTCATTGTGGATTTTGACAATGTTTACAAATCCCTGCCAACATCTTCAGAGATCAAGATTTGAAAGGGTTTTGTGCAGCAGCAGAATGCACCACCGACTGGGAGCTCATTTTGCTGGGTCAGCACAAAATGAGGCACATATGAGTTTCATCCGAAAGCAGACATATTCCTTTTCTGTATGAGTTTGTTGTTGCTTATTAAATGCACAAAGAGAAGTGGAGACAAACAAATAAGAGAGCGCCGATTCTCGACTTCAAAGTCGAAGGCGGAGCTGAATGCAAACACGCGCAGATAAAACAGTAAACCAGCATCTCGTTAGTTTTCCTAACACTTGATGATTTTTTCTCTTTCAATATCAAGTTATTTTAATGAGATGACAAAGAGAGACAGTTATGAATGCCTTAGTAAGGGAAGTAGCTATTGGCTGGGGCTAATTGAAACCCGCTAGTTATGTACAATCCTTTTAAGGGTAATTTTTTTATTTATCTTTTTCTTCCCTCTTAGTTTAGTTCTTGTAAGTCGGTTTGCCTTATAACTCAACCATCCACTCAGTAACTTACAATATGTCTTTATCAGTCTTTACTTTTGCAAAACTGACAAGTCCAAGTAATTTCTGATGATGTCTGATAACATGCTTAGTGATAAAGTTGATAAAACTGGCAACAAAAAACAAAAAAATGGCTGCATAGAACACGACTGTCTGTTTGGAGATGCTGCTCATCAGCTAGATACAGAAATCAATGAATGTAACTGGAAATTATCCTTGATTAAAAAAGACTGTCATTCAAGGTGTGGCTACTAACAGAACTCAAAACCTCCTTGTTATTGATGTGATTTGATTCTAGTCATGGAACCGGTTAACTATAAACACATCATCTGAAATGAGCTGACTGAATTCTGATTACCAGAGCAGATATATTTTATAGATACGAGTAACTCTGAGATTCCTTATGTCAAAAGTTAATAACTCTTAGCTCCCTCTAATGTTATTTATCATCTTTATTTTGTACATTTCAAAACTATCCTCCCCTCTAAAGGTGAGGAGGGCATGATTAGTGTTTATCTTCTAATTTACCCTTAAATGTGAGACAGAATTCAAATAAAGTGTCACAAAAGTATCCACCCCTTGAAAATCTCCCTCTATGGCATTGAAGCTTTTAACTTACAAATCAAATGTGTGTTTTGTATTTGTTAATTTTGTGGCTTTTCTAATATTGCTTATGTCCATAAAAGAAGAAAATTCAAGCTGTTTTGTCTCTGAACATTAATCAGAAATATGAATTTTTAAAAGACAATATAAACCCAAATTTTGCAACACAAAGTGCTTAGAGAAAACTGACTTGGCTAATTAGTGACAAACTGCAGAAGTTCAATTTGTAAAAAGCTATTCTGTTAAATATATTATTCTTTACAACCTTTTATGAGATTCCCAATCACTCCATCGTGGCATTCAGCAAAGTGGCTGTGTTTATTTGAGCAAATACCCTAAAACAAGAATAACAAAATAAAAAAATGTATCCAATCTGTAAAAATTACACCCAAACAGAATCCAGTCTTAGCCTCAGGAGACTCATTTACCAGGAAATCCCATTCCAAATGCATATCATAATTTTGTTAAACCAAAAATTATTTTGCTGTCATGCACCAAAACACTATAATAAGATGAAAACAAGCATGGCTGTGGCTGTGCATATCCAAATGGGCTTTATTTGTAACGCCTCAGACAGAGTGAGCCTCTAAGCGAGTATGTCCTGTTTGCACCGCAGCTGAGAGCAGGATAAATAATTTCTCGCTAGGAGGAGTTTATAGCGTCTTGTGATGATTATTGGAGCCAGAGGAGTAAACGAGGCCCATGAAAGTTTACCATGCCCCAGATAGCTCAGGTAGCCTGTCACGGCAATCTAAATATGGCCGCAGAGGAAAAAGTCGGTGCGAGGGAACTGTTTTTGTCCAGAGGATAAACAGTGGTGCACAGGAGGTTGATTTAAGGAGGAGTGATGGTGGGTGGCTGCATGTGGATACAGCAGCAATTCATCCCCTGAAGTATTGGGTGGAATTAGGCTCTCAAAGTCGGAGTGAGCCAATTATTCCACTGTTAAATGTGAATTACTCTTGTTTAAGGAGTCACTTAGGTGATGTAGGTTTCAAATTTTATGTCCAATCTAATTATAACCCACAATCTCAGGCTGTTAACAGGTATAAAACACTAGTTTCCACCCCAATCTGAAAGCTTTTGCCTTCCTGTAAGACAGTTTACTTTGGATTTATGAATATAGCTAACCCATGTGTTCCTCTGTCCCATTTACGTTCACGGTTCACTTACAGTGCAACACATTAAGGTGGAAAGGCCATCCAAGCCCAGCAAAAAGACAAACGTAGTCATAACACAACCTCGACAAATGTCAAAGACATCAACATAAGTCAATGACACGTCATTTTTTTTCAGTAAAACATAAAGCTCTCATGGTGTCCAACTGCACACCCACTCAATATTATTGACCTCGTCTGTCCCTGATGGCTTTCTAAATATGGGACGAGGCTTTTCATTTATTCTCAGACGCCTCTGAGAGTCCTTGAACTACTTGTCCCCGTCATCTGCAGTTTCAGGTGAGACTGCTGACCTTCTGAAGCAACTTGAGTGAAGTGCTCCACACATGCAGATTGCCTCAGTGGGTCTTCTAGTCCCAACTGTTCTTGCAAGGACTCTAATATAGGATTACTGATAGGAAGGGTAAGATAGAGATTAGCTTTATTAGAACCTGGAAACCAATGGGAAAGTATTTTTAAATGTCTAGTTCTAAATAGCAAGATTTTTAATGCCTAACGTAAATATGTGTTTTAATTAATATTTTAAATACCTAGATTTCTGTGTAAACCTAAGCAAAATAAGATATGAATATGTAAAACTTAAACTATTTTTGTAATCCCTAAACATAACCAAAGAAGTCTGTAATGTTGTAGGCCACCTTAGCCGGTTTTGATTGTGTGCACTAAAGTTTTTTTAATGCCTAAATGTAATCAAACAATAAGTCAAAGTAATTAGCAAATCTCTGGAGGCATTGTCAAACTGTGATCAAGAACAACATTGACTTGGAGGTTAAAATTGACCCACTCCTGTTTAACTCTATGCTGCAAAGGAAAGTTCTTACAAACTCTGCAAGTCTAGTAGCAAGGTTACATTTATGTAAGCACAAATTGTTGTGTTGCTGCTAGCCAAGGCTTTCTAAAGAGGAGCTGCTTTTAGGAGTTTTCCCACTAATGATGTTTCAGATTTTGGTTTGGTTGGTTCTATTTTACCAAGTCAGAATCCGTTCAATTCAAACGCCTTCAGTCAATGTCTGATTGCCCTCCTGTTTTATTTTGGTGTTTTTGTGAAGAATTATGTGCATGGAGGCAATTACACCACATGAGCATTTACCCAACATCTCAGCAAATAGATACCCTAATACCACCGTGTTAGTTTACTAAACTAAAACTAAAACTGTTTAAGACAACCAGCGGTGCTTGTTAATGCTTTACAGGACTCTCCCAAAGAGCTAATGATTTCTCCACATCAGCCGCTGGAAAACAGCCATTACATAACTTTTAGGGCAAGGTTTGTTAACGCCACCAAGAGCTGTAGAAATACAACCGCATCAATAGAGTTGGAGGTGCTGTTTTACGGATTCAGTGGAAAATAACCAGCCGTGAGCACAGCTGGAAGCAACATGTTGACCTACATAATATCTGCGACAGGTGATTTCATAATAATCTGCAGAAAGAAAACAATCAGCTTGTTATTCTGAACATTTGATTCTCACCGAAATGCTTTGCTTTTTCTTTTTAAAGAAAGAGTTTAAATCATGTTTTGACTGATTGTTGTTCCCAGAGATGTCGCCTTAAGTTCCTGATGAAATGGGATGATTATGTTCTCGTCTACAAGCTACCTAGCAGTTAGGTGCAAGTTTTTCAGGGTCAGGAACAGCTCTTTCCTTGGCAACGCCTGTTGCCAAGTAAGCAACAGCAAAAGTAAAGCAGTGATTTAGTGGAAAAGGACAATCCAAGGGGATTTTCTGGAACATTTTAAAAGAGCTGATTAGGCTTAACCACACACATTGTGACTAATCCACAGCAGCACAACAGGCTTCAAGACCAAAATGCAGTCCAAATGTTCAAGTCTGGTGGTTTACTTTGACACAAGGAAGCACTCACTTCTGCTTTCTAATAATCATAAGTCTTTAAACATTCACTCCTGCCAGTATTCAATGCCCAAATTCTCAGATTAAAACCAGAATCAAGCCGTGCTTAATCTTTGTTGAAATATCAAGTCAAATATTTTATATCTTTTTATACCACTTAGAGACTAACTGTTTCAAGCACACAACACAACCTCTTTAGCGAAAACTGAAGCGATGCCAATGTAATGCAGCAATGAATAACACCCACATACTGTATTGCTGTTGCTCTTTTCCTATGAATATTTAAACAACCATTGCTGGTCCTGAAGTGGCACCCTTTACATTTCATTGAACGCAGTTGGTCAAACTGAAGGTTTCGTCGCTGGCAAGCTGCCATAGCGATGAACTCCATGTCTCGTCTCTTGGCGAGCTGATTGTCTTTGACTGGAGATCGCCGGGGCTGATGGGAGCGCATATTCAAGGATGACCACAGGGACATGGCCCAGGTGTCTCATTGCTGAAACGCGAGAGTGAGGCTGTCAAGGTGTGACATATGAGCTAACGACCTTTGGCCTTGGTAGTTCAATGGAATGGGGGGTGTGGAAAGGTAAAGTGCCTCACCAACAGCTTTGAATGCTGTTCAAAAAAGAAGGAAGGGATGATGTGTCACTAAGCATTTAACTAAACACAGAGTTTGGAGCTGGGTGTCCTTTTAAAAATGTCACCAACTCAACCATGTGGCTCTACTTCCCTTCACGTCTTCGAATTCGCCTGTAAAATGTGCCTCTTTTCATTATGAAATCCTGCAAGGCAGTCAAGATTGGAGGCATTAAGAAGACAATTGTTTGTCAAATTCTGTGCTATAATCCTATGACCCACTTTTAGTCTGTTCACAAAAACCCTCCCTGAATTCCTTTGGATGGTTTTTATCACTGTCCGCTTTGAAGAATAAATTTCCATCATTCACTGTAAATGCAGACCATTTTCCTTTTTCTTTTTTTTTTTCTCCCCGAGATTCCAATACAGCCACCTCTGCATAAAGATGACACGCCTGGTGGGTGAGCGAAGCAAAAATCAGGCTTAACCCTGTTCCGGTTAACACATTTGAATGCTGATGGAGTTTGGATGCCAGGAACTGGTTGGTGCAGTTAGATTTTAATACCTCTGTAGTTTTAATGAATAATGAAGCAATGACAATGTGTAATACGAGATGTTTGTCAGTTCACTACATTGCTACGCTTTGTAGTGATGTATGCAAAACCTGCAGCAAGACATTCTGAAAGCGATATTTGCTTAAAATATCAGTTCAACTTCTCTTAAGATTGTAAGTATTTAAAACCTCTAAATGGAGCAACAGTCCGAGTAAAAGCATAATAATTGTCTCAAGAAATCATCTTATTAAGGGAAAATGGCTATTTAAATAATGCATTAAACTGATGGATTTCAAAAGAAAATATACACAGATAAACCAACTTGCTTTCTGCTTTCATAGCTGACTTTCTGAGCAAATTAACTAGAGTTGGATTAAACAGGCTCGTGTGAATGTACCCTAAAATAGCTCACCAAACGCCACCTTCCTGTACCGCTCAGTGGAAACAAGGCATTAGTGAATTATGACAACTGTCCATTGGGGTACAAAAACAAAAACATGCCTTCACCATTAAAAACTGTACAAAAAGATTTCCAGTAACTGACCCATGCCTAAGATGATGCATTAGTTTGTTAGAAAAGTCAAAAGCAGAGCAAAAGAAGCTTTACTTTGTCTCTGTTTACTCTCTAGACTGTTTTACTTAGCCGGAAAATGAGGTCATTTAATGTGGCTGTGTGAGTTTATACTCAACCAAATGGGTTTACCTTCCCCTCAAGAGCAGGCAACTTAAAGTTTGAACCACCAATAAATAAATTGAAGCTACGCAACAAATGTAATTTACAAAGATATCAAAAGAAGCATCTCACATTCAAAACATGTGGAAAAGAAAGATAAAAATATTAATTACAGACAGTGATGCATTTAAACTTTTTCTTCCCAGATAATTTTAACAGTATACCTTATAGTTAATTAAAATCTATTATTTGGTTTGTGCAACACAAAAAGGGATATCCGACACAGAATTCACAACCTTGTTAAAAATACTGTACAGTAGATGCAATTAATATTTGCTTAGGGCTCCGTTTGAATTAATTACTGCATCAGTGGGTAATTGCTTCAAAGCAGCTTTGAAGCAATCAGACTAAACTTCTGCTGAAGTCTTAAATAATCATCTTATTTAAAGATTCAGTACTATATTTCAGAGAGTAAAATAAAAAAAAAATGCTATATCTTGAAAGACCGCTAGTTTTTTGTTTTGTGTTCTCCATTTTTTCCTACAGTTCTTCCTTCCACTCAACTTTCCATTTAAATTCTGTTTTTTAGCACTTAAAACATTCAGGTAACTTATCTGCCTACAAACTTATTTTTTGTGTCATTTTACTTAAAATATACATATTTACATAAACTGAAAAAGGTTGTTTCATTAACTTTAGGCCAACAATAATTAGCAAACAACCTTTTCAATTACATTCTAATTTGTGCTTTACTATAATTAAGAAATATATATTTTTTAAATAGCATACATGCTTATGTAAAATTCTATGTCTTCTTAACTTATTGCCACAGAGATAATTATTGAAGAAATAATTGTCTTAGAGGTATTTCAATCCACTTTAAACATCCTGTGATTGCTGTGCTCTGGTGGCCTTTCATGCAGCTATTTACTTCATGGTCACTTTTCCTTTGGCAGATCTAATATTCCTGTCGCCGCCTTCCAGTCTAGTGTAGGCTGACATGAATAAACATTAATAAACAGAGGGAAATGAGGTGATTATTCCGTGATCGTCTGGGTTGCTTTTCATTTCTGTGCATATCCAGCTCTGTGATGAAGAACCATATCAACACTGCGAATGAAGAAATACAAATTCATATTTTCACAGAATATGAACATGTTCTCATAGAACTCTTTAGTTTGTAGCTTTCCCATGTATTATGTAGAAGGAAATTAATACATCAAGTGTTTAATAATTGGAGGACTTGGCTGCAGCTGAGGAATATATGCTGACAGAGGTGACTAGATTACTCATATTAGGCCATTAAGTGTGTAGATGTCATGTTGTGGGGTGTAGTATAAGCGACATTTTAATTGTTGTTCATCTTGTTCAGTGTCTCAGAAGTGACAAGAGGGACTCAACTGATGCAAAGCTAGAAAGTGTCCATGTCCTTCCTCATCACTGCTTAAATGATGCATAAAGTCAAACTAAATTAGCAGCTAAAAGATACCCTGAGGTGAGGGGGCTGCCTCCTTTGGGAAGATGTGTTGGGTTAAGAATATTAGAGTATAGAAGAGTATAGAAGCCAACATTGCTAATTATGTTTAGATATGGGATACACTGCTGTGCAACACAAGATTCCTAACTCAAAGTCCCAGGTGTGTTTTAGATATTCCTACAAATGTGTTACACTCACTCATTCGTCTCAAAATTCCTTACATATCCTCATCAGCTGCTTCATGGGAGTCCCACAAAGGTCAATATTCGTCCCTCTGCTATTCATGCAAGAATTACAGTTTATGCAGATGATACACTGATATATATGCACAGATGGGAATGTCAATCAAGTTGCATATGTGCTACTATTAAAAACACATCAACAAGTATTTACAATACAGTGCATTGATTTAATCAGAAGTTTGTGTTTCAGGTCAACAAACTAAAACTTTTGAAGAAATTAAGTCATTACTTGTAAAATATATAGTGTACTCTTTGTGTCCCTAAACTTAATTATAGTGTCTCAAGACAAAGCCATAAGTTGGATAACTCAAGTCAAAACTTTCATCATAATATTTCTCTTAAATATGAAATTCTTAGCTAAAATGCTAATAGCATAATTGTAAATTCATCTATCATGCAATGTGGCACCTCCAGCATTGAAAGCATTCTGCAAACTGTATGTAGAACAGATAAGATCCTTGAGTCCTTCAATGAGTGGAACGTGATTCTAAATAGTTAGAAAACTCTGCAAAGCTTTCTCCCTTGAAGCCAAATAAGTCGGTTAATAGCAAGCAGTGCTGCCAACATTGGCAAATATTAGATAAAAATAAATCACATTTCCTGTTATGCATTTAGAAATGATATATAGTTACATTACAAATTGAATATTTATGAAGCCAAATTAGACTAAATGTATATAATCTGTTTTTCCAATTGTGATAGAAATAATGTGTGTAAAAAATAAAGCCTCTATCTTTATAATAGGATAACGATTTGGAATATCATGAATGCAAGACATTCTTAATTTTTCCTTCTATTTAGTAATAGAAGGAAAAAAGGAAAAATTAGACTGTCCATCAATCTCCTTGGTATGATAGCTTGGAGTCATAATGCCTTGGTCACCATTCTCCACAATGTACAGTGTTATATAAAATGTCTGGGTATCGACTGACTTACTGTGACCCTTAGATCCAAAAATAAAGCTAAACCAAGCTTCTTGTCAATAGCTTGAGTTGAAATGGAGGTTTTCAAACTGTTCAAAAAATTACTCACAGGTAAGTGTCGACTGCCTTTGATGTGTCATTTTGGATTTTCTTTCAACTATGCAGCGATTATTTTGAACACTTCTTGTGGCGTTTTCCTCTCCAATCAATTTTTCAATAAAAGTGCAGCGTTTTTCTGAATAATGTCTGAAACGACCCATTGTACTCAGACCAACATGGTCAATATTTGCTGCCTTTGCCCTTAGATGGATGCCATATGTTTGACATTGACATTTTAACAGAATGAACGGTTAAACTCTGCAGTTATTTTAAAGACATCTGTATGTTTTGTAGAAAAAGCTTTAGTATAATGTTAAACATTCATTTTGTGGCCTTATGGTGTATTTATAAAAGATACATATTTATCTTTAATCTGTGTGTAGGTCTGCTGATGGAAATAAGCCAGCAAAGTGCAAATCTCTTGATTAATGCTCCTGTATACAGTCCTTGATAAATAGCCCATTTGTTTTGCAGCTCATTACCCTTTCACAAGGCATTTCACCTTTTTCGTAAATCATTTTTTCTTAATCTACTAACAATCACTAATCGGAAATGTTCAAATTTAAGTTGGGCTAAACAAAAACTTTGTTAAACGAGTTTACACCGCCACATTCTTGCAACACTTGAAATGCAAGTCAGTAACTGTTAGACGCCACCTACGCCACCTGAGTCTCATTCTCCATACAGCCGCAAAGTACTGCGAGTAAATGGACACCATGTGGGAGGTTGTTTAACTCTCTTCCCTTGTGATACCACTGCACTTCCTTGATCTCCAACTGCTGCCAAAGGAAAGATCATCCGTCACCTTCCAGGGGAAAAGTGAAAGCAGATACGACTTGAGAGAGTCTGACTGAAAGCAGACCCGAAAAACGTCCATATGGCCAAACAAAGAACACAACCCCACACCGTAAACATGTAAAGTTTTTCAGGGCTGTCTGAGGGAACGACACAGACCAGACGGAGGCTGGCGCGTTGCAGAACTAAACAACATAGAGCTGCTTTCAGCACAGAACAACCACAGCTGTGAATTTAAAGGGGGAGTTCAGCTTCTGTTCAGCTCTGCTTCTTTGGCTAGACTAATACAAACAGCAGCAATTGAACCTTGTTGTATTTTACTGAAAAACGACCACAAAATCCAATATATCTTTTGGGAATTTTATAGGATAGGCCTCTGGTTCTTTAACTATGGTACAAGTAACACTGGCCAATTATTCACAGGGTTGAACTGAACGACCTGTAATGTAATGCTTATATATGGCACTGTATTCGTGCCAAAATTAAGAATTATGTACACACATATCAGAACAAAGATTGCTTACATTCTCTACTGTACATTAGCACAGACATGCAAGCATTAGCCTTAGATTTGCATATAGTAATAACAAGCTGAAGGTGGCTTCAGATTTCAGGTGATTTCACCTAATTTTTCAGAATCATTAGCATCTTTAGATCAGTAGCTAGCTTTGGAGTCCAAATAGTATCTGCATATGCAATAGTTTTGATATTGGCACTAATACTGTGTCATATTGGTGAGCTCCAATATCCAATAAGATAAATATCCAATAAGATAAATTGCTCAATCACATCCATCTTTGCTTCATCAATTGCTTCTTAGAAAACAGGAACAATAAAAACAGGTTTAAGAACTAAAGCAACACAAGCTCTCTGGTTAAACAATGTACTTGTAAGATACAGGCTTTTAGTTGTAAAATAGATTTATGTGTATGACTACTTCTTCAAGGGACTTTGTATGATGACAGCCATTTAACTGGCTGGAAATAAAGATAAAGTGATGTCTGAATGGATTAAAATTCAAGTTTTGCAAATTATTATATTTTTTTAGAAGACGACCTCAAATTCTAGAAAAATGCACAGCGGTGACTAACCTGAAACTAATAATGCTCTTTTGTCTCCTCTCGGTCACTATTAATGACATACTGCATTAGCTATGTGTTTTTATGACTAATGAGTCAAACAGAGCACAGTGACATCAGTTGTATTTTGGCATCACCAGATATTTAGTAAATCACTCAAAGACACAAAGCTTCTCCGGTTTGGCATTTCCTGCACACTGTGCCTCCTATTCATCTCCCAATCACTTTGATACCAGACGTCCTCTGTAGTCTCAATGACCTCACTTGAGAGTTCCCCCAAATCAGCCCAGATCAAAGAACTTCATGTTTGATCCTCTGATAATGATGGCAAACCCCTCGCGCTCCGCCTCAGCACCACGAGCTTTCAGATTGGCGCATGACCCCCAGACTTTACCCATCAGTTTTATTTTGGGACTCAGAAAGATGTCATCCTTAACAGAAAAATAATAATAAAAAATAATAATAAATAGTCGATTGGGACGGAAAAGAAGTGAAAAGCGGGTGAGCACTTAGTGGAGTAATGACGGCGGTTAGCATTCGGAGCCTCCCGGTTTTTGTGACCTAGATAGAGAGTGACATGAGCAGGCTGTGGTGAATGGAATTGCTTCCCATTTGCTCTACACTGCAGCTCAGCTCATACATTTTAGCCGAGAGATGGGACCACTCTGTCAAACACGATATGCAAATTTCTGTATTTTTTATTAGGAAGAACATCTGACATTTTGCATCAGATTTAAAGGATGCACTTCAGCAGGGAGGAAAAGTTTAGGAACTAGAGGGGAGATGCAGATAGATATTTTTGCAGGACTGCTTCGTAAGGGTGTGTGTGTGTGGGGGAGTGTATATCAGATGGGGAGCACTTTATGATTGCAGTGCAAAGATATTCCCACAAGGGCACTTTCTTCAAACTTTTTAAGCGGTACTCCTCATCTCGCTGTTTACATATTCATGAAGAGTTATTGATATTTTGATCTAAAAGACCTCCATCAGCATAAAGGCATATTGAGATGATGACAAATTGGTAGAGGTGCCTGAATGTAGAGATTCACGACTTTGTCACTATTCAGAGTATAAAAAAAAAAAAGTAAAAAATTCAAGGTCATATTCTGGGCCCTAGTCTGAAAAATCTGCCTCATTCCACACTTTCTGCATAATTCCCTCAACTATGGACCCAAATGACCCACGAGATTGCCATGAATATCAATGTCAAGCACGTCTGTCCGCGTCACTCCATCTCCAGGCTGATGCATCTCTTGGGCGTCTCCGTTAAGAGCACGCTGCCCAAGGAGAAAGATGCCAGAGCAGGAAATCGCTGGCTGAGGCATTTATGTCACCTTAAAATGTAATGTATATGTATAGTTTTGGGGGGGAAAAAAAAGCAACAGAAATCCGAGCCTGTTTGGACAGCTTTACAGTCTAAGGCAACTTTTACTACAAGCGCTTCCTGAGAAAAAACATGACTTTGACCTCCTGTGCACTTTTAAGAGAAATTATGTTTGAGGCTGTGACACTTCTGCCTTACTCAAACAAGCCAGAGAGGAAGATTTACAGCTAAGTTATGATCAAGTGCGTCTCCAGAGTGCTTTCTATTTACTTGTGTTCAATGTGGTTTGACTCATAACAGCTTTGGGCTAATTAATAAATAAATCAAAGCAGAACAATTAAATAGATGAAGTCTCTAACTCTACATTCATTATTGAAATATCAAATATTATGTCAAGTCGCTTGACAGCAACCAATTTTGAAACCACAGAGGATAGCTGTGGATCAATGGGAGAGTCGTCAGTCAATCAGAAAGCTGTGATTCCAGATTTGCAAAATTAAAAATTTCCCAAACATATGGAATTGTATAAACAATCAAATGTAATTCTTAACTGATTTCCAAAAGAGTCAGAACTAGTCATTAGTAAAATCTAGATCAAAGCTTATTCTTTACTACATTTATTTCTTTACATGTTGTCACCTTACAGCAAGAACATCTAATGCAATTTAGCTGATTTTTGTCAAACAGGTCAACAAAGTGCAAAAATTATTTTTGTTGTGTAAAAAAAAGCTCCTGAAAAGTAGATCCCTCTGAAAATATGCAGAACTTTGAGGCCAAGCTCTAAGTAATTTTCATTTATACATAAATCACATCATAAAGCAAATATTTCCATTCCAATGCAGTAAATTAAATAAATGTTTTCCATAATATTTGTGATAATCTGCAATTATAGCTCGACTGACTCTCGTACACCAACACTCAGGGCTAGACGATAAATCACAAACATCTGCTGCATCTCTGCGATAATGAAATTATTAAACTAACTGGAGCTGAATTGAACAGATGTAAAAGCTAAATTAGTGTTTCACCAACTTCTTGCTCGCAAATTGAGAGAACGTTGCAGAGTGGGACGATTTCACAAGGGAGGGGGCTTCTTGTGTCAACCTGTATTACTGTCCCTAATATGACACAGTCAACCGCTGGTGCTCAGTCCGGACAAGTGCCCTTCAAACAACATATTCCTCTGCCTGATTTCAACATGCAGAGCCATCAGGCTCAGCTGCCTCAGCGCCTGACCTCTCCAAACGACTGTTCTCCACCACACATTACAGATGTATAATGAGGACTAAAAAAAGAGTGTTGGCTACAGTTTTAAAGGTTAGATGTGCAGTCAATCGGTGGGAGCTTCAAGCATATGCATGACAGAGCGTCTGAATGTTTCTCGATCCCAGAAGAAAGCGGTTTGAGAAATGCGTCAAGAGTGCCTCGCGTATCGATCTCCTTGCGTCTGGTGTCTGGCGTGGGAAGAGGACAGTAATCAATGGAACCACCTGCAAACCGTCCCCACCTGACATTTCAGTCAGACCTAAGCAAACACCCAATTATTTGATGCAAGAAAAAAAAAAGCGATTATGAAAAATACAGAAATATCCAAAGCCAGAGGAAAGCATTTTATGATTTCCTGATTAGCTCAATACAAGACGAAAATGGTCCTTTTTAGCAGTTTTAGTCTGCTTCTCTTTTTTCCCTTTAACTTTTTAATGTGTGATCCAGATCAGCGTGGGCAGACAGAGGGCTGTGAAAAACTATTTGCACCTTTAGAGATTTCTTCTTCCTTGTGTTTGTCGCACTTGCAAGCTTCAGAAGACGCATATGTTAAAACTGAGCAGATAATCTTGGCGGATAATAAAAAAAAGTATTCTCATTTTTTAAGGTTAAAAGTTTATGTAGTGTAAGGTAATGTCTTAAAAAAAAAAGAATCACGAACAAAAGCCACAACCCAGGGTTGATTATTGCCTGAACATTGAGGCCAGATTGGTTTAGATACATTTTTTTTCCTTTTTAACAAGATTTAAAATCTGCTTTTCCAATGTACTTTGATTATCTAAAGCACACAAGAGTGATTAGCAGCAAAAGCAGAGCAAATATATTAGAGGAAATGTACTGTCTCAAAGGAATGTAATGTTGCATGATTAAAACAACTGCCACAAGTGCAAATCTGGATTTTTAACTTTTGGTCGCTTTCCTTATCAAATCGCACTCCTGTGTCATTATTCAGGACTTCAGAGCTTGTGAGTGGCCTTTATTTTTACAGATAAGCTCCATTGTACGGCAGAAAAAGACCCTTTTGTGCAAATAACCAAGCAGTCAGCCACATGCAGCCGATGCTTTCTGATGCACAGCTCAAAGCAGGGTTATTATTTAATGCGTCTGCTTTTGAGATACACTGCGACATCTTTGGAAGTCGGAAGCACAAAGGCGTTGGAGAGGGTGGGAGGAAAAAGAAAAAAAGGGGGGGGGGTCTTTCGGTACACTGCAAGTTTTCAAACTTAAGTTTTTCTGGCACTCCTTGATCACACAATTCTCCAGCACCAGTGAGAAGGAGCTTTCAATAATTCATTCATAAGCACAAAATGTGTTGGTGCTTTTCAAGAGGTGGCTTGCGTCTGCAGTCGCTGTTTTATTAGGCATCCAAAGAAGGAAGCAGGAGAAAGAAAAAAAAAAAAAACAACAACATCACAGTTCCAAATGCCAACGCTTCCTGACACTTTCTCTTGCTTTGAAGTAGAAAAAATATATACATAATCAGAATGGAATTGCAAGCCCAGCTCAGCTCAGCAGTCTATCTGACAAACTTATCACTTCTGTGGAATATGCTGCATATAATTTAGAAAGAGTCTCCATCTCCGTATCAGCTCCTACTATAGAGCATGATGTAGTTATGATCAGATGTTACCATTTGCATAATATTCTTTGGGCTATTAATTATTATTAGACCCATGTTTTTTCCCCAGAGTCAGATAATGACAAATGCAATGTTACGTAACATTGTTATCTACATACAGGCTGTTTTATCACTTCATGTAGATGCTGATTTAATGGCAAGTGAAGGATTTTGGAGATAATCCAGGTTTTTTTTATTATTCTATCTGTTATGTTCAACATTCCCGAACTTTTTTCCCCCCTTTCTTCTGAGGGGGTACAGTTTAAATCTTCAAGACCTTGGCTTGCAACCTTATAGATTTCTTCTGTCCGTTTTCTTTTTGGTCAAACTGAAGTGCATTAAATCAGGATTCCCAGGTTCGGTCCTCGAGAGCTACCATCCGTCAACTTTTAGATGCAGCCCTTCTCCAACACGCCTCAATAAAATGAATAATTTGTTGCTAGACCTTTGCAGAGCTGATGAGGGAATTCAACCATTTGATTCATGTGGGCTGCATCTGGAATTTGCAGGGTAGTAGGTCTCGAGAGTTACCGTTGGAGTTTTATTTCATATAAATTCTAAGAGGAAAGTAGCCTCAGACCATTGCACTCCCACTACCGTGTTTGAATTTTAATGCAACATCCTTTTCCTAATATTCTTGGTTTTTATTTGAAATGGAAAAATTTTCAAGTTTGTTGGATAGTGGCTCTCACTGTGCTTCACTGCAGTCCAACAGACTTAAAATTGGATTTTATCACAATTTTCAAGCTGACAAATGTCAATTTCTTCAATTTGTGTGTGCTTTCCTTAATTTTTGATTGGGAGGTAAGTAATTTCTTGATTGTAGCAGTTTGGAAGTAATCAGGCTTTGGTTTTGCTAAAGAAGCTGAAGAAAAATCATAACTAATTCATGATTTTATATGGCCATGATTATAGTTACACATAATTGTAAAACTGGGTTTAATAAAGTTTTTTCCTTAATAAAAGAAATCAATTTGAAAATTGATTTAAATTTTATGTTTAACTGGGTCATCTCTCACCTTTACACTTGTTTGAGTATCTGAAACATTCTAGTGTAACAAGCAAAAAACTGTAAGGGTGTAAATACTTTCTGAGCTTTGTCGTTAAATTTGAATATACTTTAAGACTCTGAAATACTTCTAAACGGCTCATCACTAAAGTACATCAAAGATCTGTTACCATGTCAACCTTCCAGACCAGTTTTAGTCTAGTCTGCATCCCCAGAACCAAACATGGAGAACTTGAACATCTGTGTCGGGTGTATATAAACCTCTGACCAGAACTATAACACATACAGACTTTATGATAAGCCTTATAATTCTCAGGAATGCAGATCCATGCAAGTCAAGAGGATTCTATGTAAAGCAACAACCTCCCTGCACAATAACAAAGAAATACATGCATCCATATGGCCTAATAAGCATTCAGACTTTCAGTGAACTGATGACTGTAGGAAGTGACAGATGCATAAACAGAGAGAAGTTTAAAAAAATATAAAGAATCTGGAAATGTCTTCATAAGAAACCCGATAAAAAGACAAAAGAGCACAACAGCATCCACAAAATTCAGTTTGTATGTAGATGGGTTGTTACGCTGTGCATAAAACGAATCTTACTCAAACGGATCTGGGATTGCTTCGATATGCCACAAACAAGTCCGTATCAGGAAGAAGTTTGCTTTATAGCACACTAAAAACAAGACAGAAATAGTGTTGTTGTACAACTAATGGATTTTAAACACTAAACAGTTTTGATCATAACTACAAAGTCCTCAGTTCTCTATGAGGGATGAATTGTCTGGTTTAAATTGATGTGTTGGACTGAAAACCGAGTTGGTAGGGTAATTAACGCAGACTTTGGGGGCAGAAATAATAAGATGAGACTAGATGGAACTCATTGCCCTCTGAGGGCTTCCCCATTGTTCAATTAACTTTGCAAATAACCTGGCTAGATTAAAAGAACGCGGCAAAATTCTTTTTCCACACGCACAGGAATACTTTATGAATTATGCAACAATGACAACAAAGTAACATATACATGCAAGCATATCAGATCCTTGTTGTGTAAGAAGCCTGATTTACACAGGAGTTCAGAATAAAAGAAAAGATGCATTTTTCTCAGCTGAAACTACATATTGCTTTCTCCTCTGTTTCTATCCGTCTTTGGCACACCACGGCTCCTTTAACCTTCTACGTCTGGAACTCAAATGAGAAATTTAGTCGCTCACCCTGGGAACCAGGCTCATTAAAACATATTGGGCTTCCACTCATACTTTTTTGGTATCCAGGCCATGAATATGCATTATTCATGGTTAGGACATCATCGCTCTCATTGTGCTCCCGCCGAACGCTGCGTTTCAACCCAGGGCCACAAAATCTAACTATGTAAAGTATACTTTCAGAGTCTAAGATGGAGATTATCTTCTCAGCCACAGAATCATTTGGAAACTTGCATATTTTCTAGATTTAAGCAGCCAGTCAAGTGAACAAAGTTCCTATCAAAATATCCACCAATACAAAGCGAAACTGAAGCATGTTACAGCACTCGCACTTCATTTTTTCCACATGTTGTGTTACAGCCTTATCCATAATTGTATTAAATCAACATATTTCCACAACATTTGACACACAGATAACCCATTAGGACATGGAAATAAGTTCTGAAAATGTATCAAAAACAGAGAAAACCTTTACCATTTTCCATGAAGCCCAAAGCTGAGCTGCTTCTACTTCTTAAATTAAGTCTACCTTTGGTAAATTCACTTGATTGGACTAAATTTGGAAAGGCACACATGCAACTAAACAAGATTCCACAACTCAAATACCAAGCATAAAATCATAAAAACAACATCTTATCAATTTGGTGCCTTTGTGAGAAAAAGCCTTTCAAAGCCTCCATGTCTGGACACTTTTGGATACATTGTGGATTTGTCCAGTAAATATATAGATGTAAACATTACTGAACATAAAGCAAGTATCTATTCACATGAAAACACCTCTGACAATAAAGTTAGTGCCAATCGACTCAAAGCTTACTATTCAGCAGGTAAATAAATGAAACAGTTCAGATGAAAAAGTAACCAATTTTCATTGATTCTAACCCTATAATCAGTTCTATAGTTTGCATAAAAGCTTAAAAACATTCTCCGACTAAATTAAATCATTTTTGATAAATATGTGATGTGCTGACAGTTAAAGATGTTTGTGTTTCCAACCTTATTCAACGGGAGCTGGACAGCCATTCGTCAAACTTTTCAGCTGAAACAGCGTGTGTGTACCTGCCTGTCAGGAATCCAGGTGGTGTGTCTGCAAACATTTCCCTGCAAAAAAAGAACAACAAGCAGAACATCAAACAAAGATAATGCAAAAAGAACGAAGAGGATTATTTGAGCTTCATTTGTAGGCTGTCTCTTCAAAAGAAACGAATCTTGACAGATACAGAACCTGTCTGAACTTCTGTGGGGAGACGCATCATTTTGTCCTCAGAAGTTGCTAAAGGCCATCAGGATAAGGCTGGTGGGACAGTGACAGCATCTGGGCATCATCTTCAGCACTGCAAAAAGATAAACAAAAAAAGAAAAAACAGGAGGAGTATTCAGATTCTGTTGGAGAATCAGGTTCTGAGGAAAAAACCTGACAAGAATAAAATGCAATAATGGTTTCTGTTTAAATCACAAGAGTCTCAAATGACAATAAATGTCTTCATCCACTGGAACAATTTATCACTGACTATGTCACTGAGACATGTTAGCTGCTACTAGCTTTACCTTTAAAGGAAAACTTTTTTCGCAAACCAAAGGAGTCAATAACAGGGTTTCAAAGGCATTTTTAATCTACTTAATTTAAAGCATATATTTGAGTTTGGAACAACATTTTTAAGCATTTATTTTTACATTAGGTAGCATTTTTAAAGACTTGCTTCCCTAATGTTTTGCAGCTAACTGTAAATATATTTAAACATGTTGATAAATCTTTACACTGGTTGTTCCACCATAGCAAGTTGACCAACCAACATGTGAAATAAAAGCCAAAACGAGTTCATTTTGCTCATTTCCAGGATTATTTCTCAACTTCATTTGACAACATATTTCTGAAAGTGTCTGTCAGGCATATAAACAGCCTTGACATTTTTGGACTAGTAAAACATAGCTTCAAACATATGCTCAAGTAGTGTTATCATAACCACTGAAGTAGCATATTTAATAGGCTTTTGCTTGGATGGTGTCACCGCCTTATGTTTTAACAGTATAAATAGACAAATTAATGAGATATTTTAATGGAAGAAGAAATGTATATTCATACTAAACTTGATTGCATTTTTTTATTTACAGGTTAAACTACAGGAATGGGAATATTCCACTCAGCCACAGTAATATTCAAGACGTATGAATGATCTAAATAGGATGCCTACTGTTGAATGTGTTTGTGAAACTTTCAGTAATTGTGGACTTCGAATGAAGTCAGAACACAGAACAGGAGTTACCTGCTGCTGTTAGCACAAAAACATTAAACAAACCCTTGTCAACAGGGAATGTACGCATCTGTTTACAAATTAAAACCCATAAAAATAATTAAAAAGTCCAATATTCACATTTTGTTCCGTTTAATTCGCTGATAGCCCACCAAGCAGCTCCGGTTTAAAGCTTCAGATCAACAGCACTGCTGACCACTCTGCTCCGTACTGAACAGCTCATGTCTTAAAACGTTTACGCTGACAGTTTTCTGCAAAAAGGGAAGCTATTCCATTCATTTTACTCTCAAAGTCTAACCTCACCTCGCAAAATTCCTGCTTTTGAAAATTAGCTTGTCGATTTCTCTCACAGCAGTTTTTCCTTAACTCTGTCATGTTTTAGAAGCGTCTCTACACCTGCACACCTGGAGCAAATTACCGCGAGATTTCGTGCTTAATTAAGCCAGGTGTGCAGCAGTGACTCACACAGAACAATAACAATACATCCCAACTATTTTCCTCCTCCGTTTAAATGGTCAAAACTTTTATTTTTTATGTTTGCAACAGCTGTAAAACCATTAAAATATTATTATTATATATATATATATTTTTTTTTAAGCTGCACGCCATCTTGCTCAGACTGCGCAGGGTACAGTTGTTAGTACATCTGAGGGTGGAGCCCCCTGTCGGTGGAAGATACACTTTACGTACACAAATATAGAATTATTATTATTATTTTTAACATTTTCCCGTTTTCCTGGGACTCAAGAACAAAGTGCCTTAAAGTTATACATGTTAAAAATGGAATATTTATGCATGTCAGTCAATTTTTAATAGTAAACTTAATGTTTTTATTTACTTAAATTTTGTTTTAAAATTTTCTTCTGCATCTTATATCATATTTGTGCCCCAAAGAAGTAATGGCTGTGCAAATTTGGACCATAATGATTTGCTTAGGAAAAAAAACCGAAAAACTTGGCATGCATGTGCACAAGTTATGTTTTTTTTACTATTTCCTTTGACGTGTATGCATTTAATCCTACGTTTGTACACAGAGTGTGTGAAATCAAATTCAAATTCAGAGTTTGTGCACACAAACTTGACCAGTGAAGCCAATTCTGAATCCAGCTGTAGTCTAATCCTCAAAAAAGAGGAACTGCAGAGGCAAATGATGAATTTGAAATGCAAATTATATGTAATTCTTATGTGTGAATTCAAAAAATATATAGAATACCATCTGTGTGAAATTTTCAAAAGAACCTGCAATTTTATGCCCAAGAACCTGATATTTTTACCTCTTTCAAAGGATTCAAATTTCAGTCTCTGCTCCTACACGAACTCCATAAACCACAGAATTTCTGCTACTGTCCTGAAAGAAATATAGTTGTGGCTACTTTGTTTTGCTGCAAAGGAGTCTTCCTTTGAGTACATGTATCAGAACATATGCCACTTTAGTTTATTTCCCAATTAGTTGTTTGCTCTTAAAAGCTCATCAGAAAGAGCGCTCCTACAGGAAGTACTAATTATATAAACTCAAGCTGCCTGTTGTCCCTAATTCTGCTCCATCATGCCAACAAGCCCGAAGGGGAAGAGAAGTCTGTCGCAACAGCCTTTAAGAAAGTGCCAGATGGTTTCTGAGAACATCACACACTAATGTGACAATGCGCATCAGCTGCACTGTTTTCCGCATTCAGGCAAATAAGTAAACAAAATTTAGTCAGTTAGTTAATCACTTCTGTGTCTCATAGTTGTGTGATATCTTCTTTCCTGCCCCCTGAAGACTCCAACGATTTTTGTTACGGTCAACATTGCACGTAAAGTTTGCATATTTCCATCGTTTTTTAACATGATAATCTGGACACCGGCACAAAATAAGCTCCCTTTGCCGCGGCTCATTTGTCACCCTGATCTTAATCTATGGCGGCCAAATCGCCTTCCTGTGTGGGCCGCTCAGCTGCAGCCCAAACCTCCAGCTGCCATGTTTTGGCACACGGCTTCAAAAAACTCAAGAAGTCACTTTGGATAAAGCCTGATTCATACAGATGCACAATAATTCCTGATTACGTTTCTCTTCTCTGCATAGTCTGGCATCATTACGTGCTCCCACCTGAATACTGCGGCACTTTGCCACACATAATGGTCATCAGTTGTGCTTGTGGTTTAATCACTAAAATTTGTCTCCTAATGTGCCCACAAGCGTCTGGTGTTGATCTAATGAAAGGGACATGATGTTCCTGCGGTTGTGAAATATGCCACCAGATCTTCAAAGAATAGAGACCTAATATTAAACAAGAGGTTTGTTCTCTTTTTTATTTGCTAAACGCAAAGTAAATGTTAAATCGAAGGGGAAAGGATACCACACACACACACAAAAAAAACATCTTAAAGTTGTTTTCAGTTCCATGCAGGTACCATTAAATAAAATCCAGTTCAACAAGTTCCCTTCAGAAATCATTTAGCTACTAAGCACAGAGTTTTATGATCAACTAAAACTCTCTGAAAATTCAAAGTGGGCCACAAATACCACCCTGCCAGCCAAACCGACGGAAAGAATCCGAGAAGCAGCTGGTATTAGTCTGGCCTCTGTGGAAGACTCATGAGGAGAAATTCGATTCAAATGCTCTAATCCATCCCAAAGTGACATCAAAAGTCACAGCCAAGCATCTCCAAAGAGTGGCTGTGGTTGACGATGCTGTGGGTGGGAAGGATTTCTGGAAGCAGTCAGTCTGTAGAGGCCTCTGACTGAAGACTGTTGCTGTATGACAACAGCTCAAATTCTGAGAAACTCAGATTATATTTCACTGTAAATTTTCCTAGATTACACTCAGTTGATGACAGCTACTAATCCACCTCATTTGCTTTTGCCATCCCCCTTCAAATCTGCCTGGCTGCATGGTCAGAGATGTTGGAGTTGGGGATGTGATCCTTACCCATAAGCCCTCCTTTCCAACTCCTCTGGGGTTTGGGGTCATAGTTCATGCATTTTTTTAACTTTTGAGATGCTAATCAGCTAGTTCAACAACACACACAACAACACATTCTAGATGCACAACATCCAAAACCAAAACTCTCTTTCTGATTGTCCCTATTTAGACATTCACTCTCAAAATGTAAACACTCCCGAGTAAAAGCAAGTACTTTTTCAAGTATTTCCAACCCTTATCAATGGTTTGGTTATTGTCACGGCAGACTTGTGTTTGGTTTTTCCGCTGTTTCCCTCCCCGCCTCAGCAGTACGCTTCAGTTTTGTCAAATAAAAGATATTTGTTTTGCTCTCCATCTGCCTCCACCGAGTCGCCTTGAACAGTTCCCTCCGACGCAGAGATGCATCCTGTGACAGACGTCAAGGAATACTGACAAACTAGCGTTACAGTACGGGGGACATGATTGGTGTCTCTCAAAACCCGTGCAGCTGGAACCCAGGATGCAAGGTGTCTCTGTTGCTTTCTCGCTTCTGCTTGCAATCAGTATCTGCCTTGGACAGTGTCAGATTGATTCTCTCTAATCAATTCCAATTACTAGTTGCTCATTTTTTTTGCTTTCTGCTTGGACGATTGTTCTTAAACATCTAAAAAAAATGCAAGAAAAAGTCTTGCTGAGTTAGCAACCTGCTAATTTCCATCATTTAATGGCATTTGGAGTTTGAGTATTTAGTGAATTTAACCTTGCTTAATTTGAATTGGCTGGCGCTAAAAACACTTTTAAGAAATACATAAATTAGAGAGGGCTAACCTAGTGGCAGTCACTGCTAGCAAAACCCACATTTATTTTAAATCTTTGCAACATCATCTTAGCAATTAGGCCTCAGCTTAAAAGTAAACCTGTCAGTCAAACTGCTTTTAGCAGAGCCACGGATTAGACGTTTTTCTTGGAGTTTGAATAGGAGCTGCTCTTTTTCTTTCTCCTTAGTCTTTTAATGCGTCAGCGTTTCATGGTAATTAGTTGGTTCTGCGGCCGCGAACAGATAAGAAAAGAAAAAATAGCTAAAAAAAACAAGTTTATGTTGAGAGATGCCAAACAATGACAGGCTTTTGTGTCGGCTGTAATCAAATATAGGCAAATGTCAGATTCCCGATAGCAGATGGAAATATCTACCGATTTGTTTGCTATTTATATCCAACAGATTTTTATCTTGATACAGTTTTTTTTTTTATGGGCATCAATTCACTCCCTTTATCTTTACAGTGTTCCACAAATGAAAATTATTTGAAAATGGTCTTTTCCTGCTTTTTAGGCTTTTGCGTTTCCTTCCCTCCAGGTCATGCAGATTCGGGCAGATTCGTCCTGCCCGAATCTGAGGCCTGGAACTCCTGTCAGGATCTGCGGATGTAAACAACTCAATAGGCTGACAAGAGCTCAGCCTCCTGCAATAACACTGCTGCGTTTTCCCACTGCTCCATTTGCTTTCATGTTCCTATCTTAAGAGTATGTCTACTCTTAGCAAACAGCACAAAAAATAGATAGTTGAGGGATACAGAGATGGAGAATTTTCTTCCAGTGCAGGTCCCACAGTTCCTCACCATGAACTTCAAAGGGCTGCAAGTGAAACTTTGTGACATCTTGATGTTGAATTTACCTTTATGGTAGTAGACAGAGACCTCCATCTATCTCCATCTTCAATCACTCACTGATTAGGTCAAAAAAACAAAAACAAGTAGATTTTTCCAGCTGATTTGCTTCCACTGTATCACTCAATGACAAACATCTGACATTTGTTAACCTACTTTACTGGATTCCTTTCTTTAAAAAGTCCTGCTGAGTCGTTGCTATGGTTTTAAGAGGCTTGGTTCAAGCTGCATCATTTTTAGTCTCCCATACAGTGGACCATAACATTTCAGAGCATTACCTTTACCTCAATGTCTGCTTTCATCCAAAGTGGCCATTACTCAAACCTACCAACAGTGACACTGCAATCTATGTCTGAAGCTTCTTTGCTCACACTACTTGTTTTATTTCTGCACCGGATTCCCAAAGCAAATTGCACTGAATACAATCCGAAGCAAACTGGTTCAACAGACCGCACTGATTGTAGAATCATGTCATTTGTGATTTCAATTAGAGCTCAGAAAATTTAACTGCATAAATTGTTTGCAAAAAATGAAATAAGACCTCACTAGAAGAAGAAATCAATTCTTCTTTCTGTAACACGTGCAACTGACTTTTTATTATGCTGCTATCAGTGCAGGATGCTGCTTTTTTCTCTTGTTTTGCTGGCAACAAAATTATCAGCAGCTTTAAACAGATGTATTTTTAATTTTAAATTTTTTTAAGAGACAAGCAGCTCTAGTCATTGTTAATGCCAAGCATTTTGTACTGGCTGTGGTTTACAGAAATAGACATAAATATGGGCAGAGGGGCTCCAACTCCATCCCTGTAGATCCAGTTCTTAAGCTAGCATCCTGCAACTTAATGCATTCCAGCACCAGCACCTGAATAAATTGGTTGAGTTACAGAATTTCTGAAATGCTGTGCCACTTTTCTTTCTTCCTTTTAGGTCAGATGTAAGGTGACACACAACTTTCAAAAAGTTCCACTTTTGACATGGCAATCCACAAGATATTGGATTTTGAGTGTGATGTTAGCTGTATTGATATTGTTAAATCACAAATAACTTTAATTAATGTACATTATTTTGAATTAGTTTTCACAAGCAAAAATAGATGGAAACAATAAGGGAGGAAACACTTTGTCCCATGTGTTGTATTCTTAATTTTTGGATATCCAATAGCTCTCTCTAAAAATAAATGTGAAATTAAATATATCTCTCTGCTTAGAGAATTTGTGTACATTTTGAGTCTGTTTTTTTAACAAAATTGCTGAAAACGGCACTCTAATCGATTGAGATGCAACTACACAGCAGTTTCTAGCTTACTTTTGAGAACAAGGGGTATTAGATAGTATGCCGCATCTCATTCGGTCTCTGGTCTCAGCATGATTTGGTGGCTCAAAAGGGAAAAGCATTTGTTACCCACAGGCCAAGCTGATTGGACCAGCTAATCAAAAAAACGCAACTGATGAATCACAAAATTTAGACGTCTGCTCGCTCTGATACAAGATTTTTCCTTATTCTCCCCCCATCCCATTTAGACCCTTCACTAAGACACGCTGTCACTTAATTTCAGCTCCGCAGCCTCTCAGAAATACAGTTCATTTCCAAAGCGATGTATGATTAGCTCTGCCGCCACAGTCCTAATTGAAATGAGTTTGGGTTGATCAGCAGGGGAGCCGGACCGGGAGGGGAGGGACGGGGGGGCGCAGCTGCGTCGGCCCGGTTCTATTGGTCAGAAAGCAGTCGCTCGTCCCTTTTCACTCAGCGGCCTAATGATTTTTCGCCGTTATTGGGATTGCCGATAAGGTCTAGCGAGGGAAGAGTTTGAGCAGAGCAAATTAACAAAGACCACGCTTGCAGACATCCGACTACAAAGCAACCAACGTTCTCGCTAATTCACAAGTGAAGGAAGAAGAAAAAAAAACTAAATGGGGATCAAGTTAATTTGCACCTCGATGCTGCTGAGCTACAGACGCCATCTTCTATTTACCCATTCGATTCGGCTCGTGTTCCACCGCGACATCTGTATATAAAAGCAGCTCCGAACTACAGTTCAGCGGCGTCAGATATTGTGTACAACCCGAAAGCACGGCTGCAAAAACTGTGTCAAAAGCCCTGAAGTGCCTTCACAGTGTCAGCACAAGACATCCAATCCCTTTAAAAAAAAAGACATTTTCCTCCCTCTTTACACTCAAAGAATCAGAGACTGGCTCGGCTGCCGCTTCAGGTCTGTTTCTGCAGCTATTGCACAGCCTCTGCAGAAAACAGGAAGTGATTGAACATGGTTCATGTTGTCGGATTCTTGCAACGCAGATAGAAAACACAACTGAAGCCCCAGGTGTACGCATTTGTTGCCGTAGCAATAACGGGGGAAAAATAGATACGATGGCGACACCCTGTTTCGATTTGATTTGCAAATTATCGCTCGCGCCGTTTTGCTGCTGCCTGTGGCTAATTATTATTCACACTTGGGGGACAATGTGTCATCTTCCATTTGCTGGAGGATGAGGACGATATGGCTCAAAATGCATGTTTTCCTTGGGAGCCGGTGTTTCGCCAGAGGCCCAAACATTTCACTGGCCCTTCATTCCGATAGTTCAAGAAAACCTCTGGGCCTCATTTGCTATATGTGTAATTGATACGCTGCGAGGGACGCAGCACTGTAAGCTCTTGCAGTTGTATGCTGCTGCATTGTTCAATCTCTAAGGATTATCAGAGTTACATTTCATTAGGAGATATTGCAGTTTGGGAGAAGATATTTCTGCTTCTTTTGAGGTTTCTTTCTAATAAATCATGCCAAAAAGGGTAAAGAGTGCAAAGCAGAAGGATGATCCATTCTTTGTTATCTCTTCGGCTCCACAGTCCAGTTTGAACTGGAAACTCCCAAGAACAAAGAAGATATCATCACACATCGGTCGGTAAACTGGGTAATTTATTATACCTGAAAGTAACTAGAAATCCAAGCGGAACTGATAAGATAACCGAGTGAAAAGCTATTTGAAAATTCCTCCTAAGGGATGCTTTCCACTGTTGGAATGTGTGCTGAAAATCATGTGTTGGAAAAGCTGGTGAGCTGGTTGCTGCAGGCCGTCAACTGGTGCCATCCAGCTGACAATATGACTTGCCACTGATGCCTCCAGGGGGGACAGGTGGAAGCTCAAAGCTGGCTTCGTGTCTCTTGTGGGATCTTGATCCAGGAGGGACCAGAAGCGGCGTGACACCAGTCTTTGGACAAGATGGGAAAAATGTGTAGTGATGTGCATTGGCTCAGCTGCATGCCTCTGTAACTCACCAACAGGATTGATCCAAAGCAAGATTGTAACGTACAAACTAAAAAAATCGAATGACAGAATAAATTGTGTGCCATGTTTTGAAGAGTCTGATGAGCGTAAAATATTTGATTTATGGCTTGACAAGATCATAAGTGGCAGATTTATGCTTGGTAACTACATCAGTCCTAATGCCATAAAAATATTCAGTCATTTTCCGACTTGCAATTAAAACTCAACTCAAGCGTGACGCCATTCCCTGTTCTGAATTTTATAAGCTTATTATTTGTGGTTTATATTTATAGGGAAATGTAGTTTAATCTTAGTCTTAGGTTTTGATATTCTAACAATCACTGGAGAGATTTGTTGGCCATACTGTCAAAAAAAAGACAACATTTCAATTTCATTTTTTGGCTTTTTATTTTCGTTTCCATAAACAAATATTAATCAAGCAGAAAGACAAACATCTTCAGAGATGACTACGCCCTCGACTCTTCTCAAAAGCATCTTCACACTGGATTCTGGTTTACGATGTTTGTACAACACGCAGAAATAACTTTGTTACAACATGCAGTTAATCCCATAGCATGAATCAACAAGTCCCTGCACTCTGCAAACCTTTAGGTGTGAATCGAGTGAACATTTTATTTTATACTTCTCATATGTTGACTTGTGGCAAATTGAAGACATTCTTTAAAGACAGGCCTTACTCTTGAAGTTAAAGCAAAATTGTGTGAAAGAGTTAATAGTTGTCATGTCAACCTGGTGATGGTACTCTCTTGTCTTCTTCTCTAATTGGCTACTTTGCATCTACCATTAAAATCCAAATTAATACATTTAATTTGATGGTTTTTCAATGAAAAATGGGGAAAGAAAATATATGCAAACCAACATTAAGGTGATACTTAGTTATCTGGACACAAATCAATGCATTTGCTTTTACTGCTGGTTGTAAACAAATTTAACATTGCAGTCTGCTAGTTAAGTCTTATTTGTCTGGTAATATATTTAGCATCTTAACCAAACCTGGTATTCCTCCTTCCTGTTTATTTTTATGTAACTCCTTAAGACTCCCCAAAGACTTGTGTGCGTGAGCAGTAAGGGGTTGGATGACGCATCAGAATTTGCTGCCTCCGTAAATAGATGTTGCTATGGAAGTCACGGCTCAAAGGTAGCACAATACTTACTGTTTTTCATTATAACGGTGCATAATCAAAGAACCCACCTACAGAATCACATGTTGTATGGCCTTATGGAAATAAATCTGAGGAAACCAAGCCTCCACTTAGTCGGTTGTCGCTTTCATTCTGTCTCCCACAGTCATCCAGTTTCACCCGCTTAACTGCTGCTGTCACTAATACCTCGACTGACCCGTTTTGGGAAACAATGTTCCGATATCGGTTATTTTTCTAACTCTCTCATCTCCTTTTTTTATTCTAATCAAAGGAAATTGTTCCTTTGCTCAATTTATAAGAAGTGTCAAAATCTCCATAAAATGAGTCTAAAAATATTATTTTGCCTGCTGATCATTAAAGGAGCTTATACTTGGGTATCCTATTTTTACAACTATCTATATCTCCACCTTATCTTTTCTTCTTTTGTCTATTGTCAAAAGCAGGAGTCATTATTCTGCAACGTAGCCTCAGTCCAGTTCTCCAGGCAGTGGAAGAGCAGCTCAGAGGCAGTGCCTTACCTTCCACATCCGCACACACCTCTAATTGCCAGTGCCTGTCCTTTTCACTGAGTCATTAATACCATAATGCACTGTGACATCTGTCTTTGGGCCAGAAAGCAGAGCTCAGCTCGCTGTGGTCAGCGGTATGGACAAAAACAAAAACAACAGTCTGCAATATCAAGGGGTGAGCTGTAAAACACATCCATCAGGGCTTTTACTTGAATCCTTTAGGTATCATCCCGAGATGGAGCAAATTATAACCAGCCAAGTTGGATAAAATCAGAAAAACTCCCACTGAGATGCACTACTCTGAACGTAGGCAGGGGAAAATGCAAAGCTCATGTCCATCTGCACGCATTCCTTTCCCGCTTCATGATTTACCCTGAGTGTGGGTGGCTTTCTTCACACATGGGCTTAATCAGACACCACCTGCGAGCAAGGATGCAGCAGGATAACTTTTTGCATAACGTCTGCTCCAACTCACATGGCTTTTCTGCATTTTGTAACATCACAACGCGATTCATTTTGGGTTTTGTATGACATGAATTCGAAGTGGAAAGGAGAGGATGTATGATTTCTCCTTTCGTTTTACAAACAAAAATAAAACAGCTGTGACATGCTTTTGGATTTGAAACCCCTTTTATTCTACTACCCCACAAAAAAATCCAGTGGAGCCAACTGGTGCAAAACTAAGGAGGGAGAAGGTGTTTGCTGGATGACCTGTTAATGTTCCTTCCACAGATCTGACCGTTGCAGGGGATAGAGGCAAGAAGACAAGAAGAAAGCCTTGAATGTGCACTTCCTCTGCAGTAACAGGATGGCTGGATAGAAGATAGGTGGAGGCAGTTGACTGAAGACCTGGGAAAAAGGGTGCAAGAAAAAGAAATAAGTGGAACAAGTGGAATTTAATGTTGAAGCAGGATATGAGCTGTACTTCCATTACAAAGATGTGCAGAACTTTTTTGATATTCTAATGTAAAAAACAAACAGAAAAGCAGTTTCACATGTGAATGAGCTTGTTCACGTGGTAAATCATGGATGAAAACATTTGTCACTTTAACCACTGCGGCTCTGTGGGTAGAGTTGTTGTTTTGCGATGGGAAGGTTGCAAAACAGCTTCCTACAGCCACAGGTCTATGTGACTCTGAGCATTGGGTTAGCCATTGTACAAAACATAATCAACATGGATCATCTTGTAAAGGGACCTTGGACTATGCTGAAACCTAGGCCTTTTATCCTCTCCTCCATTCAATTAATCTAATTTACATTCACTTTCCATTTACAAATAAAATGTAAAATATTGTTTTCATTTAAAAAATGAACACGCCACTAAACATGAAGCGGCTTCTTTTTCTCCTCAGCTCACATGTCTGATTTGGAGTAAATTGACACGAGACGTGCAGCAGTTGTTCCCCATGTCTCGGATTTGTCTGAGCGGTGGATCTTGAAGCAATGAGTCTTGTGGCCGTCCACACCTCTTAAACCTTTCCGAAACTAAACTTTGCTTCACAACCTTCTCAAGGGACAGGGTTGTGTTTTTCAACCAGTTTATCCTGCTGCTCAGCTTTAATGGGTTTGGATCAGGATTCTTTGGACAAAGTTGATACCCTAGCAATTATCTTTTGTGACTTACCCTCACTTGTGGAGGGTGTGAACGCCTTTTTCTACTGCCACTTAAGCCACTTTGCAGATACTGCATGGTTCCTCCCCGTTTCTTGGTAACAGTTAGACTTAGTGGGGTATTGCGCACAAGCAATTTGATTGGCAGCAGACTACACTCGTTGTTTTGGCCGCAGAACCTGCAATAAGGCCAAATCAAAAGAGCGCGTGCAGCATCAACCTGCAACGGGCAAATAAACAGAGATTTCAGAGCAACTGGCAGCTAAAGGGTACAAGCACAAAACAGCTGAGCTTTTCCCACAGGCCGCCCAAGTTCCTGCCCAATTCATGCCGACTTTGTTTGGATCTCACTGCTAATAAAGACACACCCAACTTAAACTGCTTTGCTAGCACGCAGTGAAACTCTACAGAGCTAATGTTTGGAGCCAGTTGTGCTGAAGCAGACAAGCATCTAAGAAGTTGCCCTTACATTTCTCAAATGCAGTTTGAGAAAACTGAAGTGAAACTCCACAATGGAGAAGGGGTTTTAGGCAACACACTGTTAGCCATGCAACATATTGGCAATCTTAAGACTGAATTAATTTAGACAGAAAATCCGTTTTCACATGCAAGTAAAATAATGTAAAAAAAAAGAAAAAAATAATATATTTTTGTGCAATATGAGACACCAATTTCCACTCACCACATGAAAGCAATTGTATTTAGTGTGAGGGCAACTCAAGAAAACTCTTTATTTTGTCATGTATCATTTCCACACATACCCAGTTAGTCCCCTTGTGGTTCCCTGTAAACAGCGCCACCCTTGGTGATAAGGCAGTGCTGCAGCTGAGCATAGGTATGGGAGAGATTGCCTTTCCAGAATCTGAATTCCTTCAGAGTCCTCTCAGTGCTGTGTGACATAAACACACACCACTTCAGGATTAATAGTGAGCACAAACACAAGTGTGACTTAAATATTTACCTGCATGAAGGAAGAGAAGAAAAACAACATGCTGACCAAGGAGTTTGTGTTTCTTAAAGTGACCCATTAGCTTTGATTGCCGCAGTAAACTGCTCATCATAAGTAAGTATTTAGCTTAATGATCCAATTTACCCAGTGTCTGACAGCTAGAACACAGCAGACAGAGATACTAGATGACTACTGTGGCATTTTATAGCTACAGAACTTGCTTCATCGGCCATCTGCTGCTCTACCTTGATTCATCCGACTCTGGTTGTGTTCAACTTTTTTTCCAAACTCCATTGTTTGCTCTTTTATATGTACACATCGCAAGAGACAACTCCCTGGGTAATAACGCCGGGAGTCAGGTCATGGAGAGGGGGCCGGGGTTTCTGCAGCGTTGGCACATTTCGCCAAAGTCTTGCAACACAAACTCTCAATAGACCTTGACATCCCCCCCAGGCCTTTAATTTCAAACATATTAGGTTTTGGAGGAGAGGATAAAAGCAGTAGTGCACTCTGGAGAAAATATACAAAGATGTCTAAAAGGTGTTAAAAGGAAATCTTGACTTTATGTTGCTTTATTATGGAGCTATTTTGTGCCGACTGAAAACAATACCGAAACTCCATCCAACTATTCTGTCACCAAGAACAATTTTTCTCTGGTTTTCAAATTAAAATAAAGCAATCCATGCTAATAAAACACTTAATTAATATAAAATCCCATAAAAAATGGAAAGAATATTCTTAAAGACTGGAGGAAAAGTAAAAAGTAGACTCAATCTATTTTGTTGTACTATTACTTGTTTTAAAGCCACAACTCTGGGGAATATTGAAATAGGTTGTGACATTAAAAGTACACTGGCACCACCATGTTGGGATAAAAACCAGAAGTAGAACAATTATTAAATTACTTCACTACACACACAAAAATAAATGACCAACATATTGAGAGAAAGACTCACAAGAAATTGCCTTTCAAGTTTCCTTTGGAGGGAAATGATTAGAAGAATTATTTTGTACTTCAGAGGGAATGTAGGATAAGGAAAAGTACAAAGAGCAGAGGAGCTTCATTAGCAGACAGTTGCATTTATTTTTCATGATAAGGATCCTGAGAATCACTAAACCTTAGAAAGTTAGAGTAAAAAAAAAAAGAAGCTGAATGCAAACGGTTATTTTTTCCGGTCACTTATCCAGGATGCATTAGGCGTTGCATGAAATGACGGATAAGTGAAGAATCCCCGACTGCTCACACGACTATGAGTCTAATTGGCCTCCCATTTTAAAATCTATCAGGATAATGATGGTGAAAAGAAAGTGCAACATTAAATCCTTACTCTTACTTTAATACATGAAATAAACAGCGGGAGGACATATTTGGCTGGAACACAAAGGATATTCATTTTAATCATAATCATAGCTATTATAGCAGCAGGGGTGGGCTTTAGCGGGATGCAGAATGTGACTAAGATACACGCATCAACAAGCCACTTCCAAGCCACATAATTATAAGAAAGTATGGCAGCAGGATGACTTTAACAGTGTTTACATGTGATACTTTTTTCTCTGTTTAGATATATTTTTTTAAATTATCTAATTAAATGGAGGTCAGTAGTTTTTATTATTTTGAAATTAATATCAATCAATGGCTCCATATTTGGAAACAATTTAGGGACCTTGTGAGAGTCTCATTGTGATAACCCTGAGTAGAAATATATTTTAAAACAATTATTTTTAATCAAATGATTCTCACTGCTCACTATAACAGATGCAGTAAAACATTTTTTAAATTTGGTTCCCGCCCTCTGACTGTTATTTTTCAAGGGGGAAAAAAAATCAATATGTTCTAACTGCTGAATTTATCATTGCCAGAAGAAAAGGAAATAAATGCAGCTTCCTGTTGGTAGAGAACAAGCGGAAAAGTTTACTTTTTAGAGCCGTTTGTACCTGTCCCTCGTAACAATTGTTATAATTTCCTCTTAATAAAAACACAGGCTGGATTGCAATATTTTAAAAAGAAAAGAAAAGCCTTTTTCTTGCCTGTTTCATCCCATTCAACTTTCTTGGCAACTTTGTCTCTTTAGGTCTGGAAACACTTCATTCTTAGCAAGTTGCAATTTTTTTTTATTCAATTAACATGAAAACTGTGCTTATTCATTAATATTTTTAGGCCCTGACTTCAACTATTTCAATTTGTCCACCACTTTTTTAAAATCTGAAACCAACTGTGAGGTTACAATGTTGGAACAGGCGACAAAAAAACTGAAATATCTCAATCCAAAAGAATAAAATCCTGTACAATTTAAGCACTCCTCAACTTAAGATTCTCTCAAAACAGCTCTAGTTTGTATTTTTGACACTTTTTAACCTCTCCTTTCAGCTATTAAAATATTCTGTTCATATTTCAATTTCAATGGAAACAACACACAAATAGCATCTAAAAGATCTGTAGATCTGTAGATCTGTAGATCATGAATTGAGCTGGAATATTTGACACAAAAGAGGGGAAAAATATGAAAGCAAAGACAAACGAGAGACTAGAAGCAAAAATGTAACATCTGCAAAGTCTGCTGCAATAAATATTTCCATTTCGGTTTGCTTACTGAGCAAACCCCAGAGTTACCCCACATCTTTCAGACTTCTGCCATAAATGGAAATGAAAACCCTCTCACAGTGTCTCTCTGATCTGAAAACTTCCAGTATGAGACATTAGCTTGTAAAATTGAGAAAAGAGCCCTATTTTCTCTTCATCTAATGCATCTTTTAGCGGTGCCTTGAAATCCCCCCACACCCATGAGAGTTATTTGAATATCAATAAGCCAAGAGACTGTGTGTGATCAAAAAGCCTCCTGAGTCAAAAGTTTTGGATGACCCAGACAGATGGCAGCTCTCAATCCCAGGACGGGGAAAATGAGACTTGAGGCAAAACTTGAGAGGGATGAAATTTGAGCGAGCTTTAGAGGTTTGAGTTTCTCTACGAGAAACGGCGGTAGGAGGGGGGCGAAACTGTGCTGCCTGCTGCTGCGGGGAGAATCGACAGATTAAAGACTTGTATTTATGGCAAACCTTCCTAGTTTTATGTGTTTATTTTACAGCTGCGTCTGAGCTTCACGAGGCCACGAGGTCATTATTCCACAGTAACGGGAAGCCACTCGAGAATCCTAATTTGCTTACTCTTTGGCTGCTATGATGGAATTAATAACATTTTATTCTTGGCGCCGAATAAATTCTCTGTAAAAGTTGTTTTTTTGGACTTCTATAACTCATGTCTCTGCACATAAACCCGCAATTTTACATTCTAAAAACCTGAAACGCAAACAATAGCGACTCAGCGTCGCCACCCACATGCTGAAAAGTTAGAATAAAACAATGATGCATTAATATATCGGCATGCAGGCCCCATGAAGCGTGACCAGAAATCAGATGCGGACAGATTGAGATGGTGTAAATCAGAGATGTCCGCTCTTGAAAACTGACGGCGCCATCACAAGCTGACAGCGGCGGTTCCGGTAAAGCGTCCTGGAGCTGACAGCTTGCTTAAATTTGCATAATTAACTTCAACAGCTGCAATTAGGCCGTCAGGAATCCTCCATCAAAGAAACCCCATTTATTTCTGGACAAAACAGTGGAACATTAAGGGACAAATTGACCAAAGACTGCAATTGTGTGCAGAGCGAAATTCTAATTAACACCAAAAGTTGATGAAGACACGTTCTTACATCTGTTGGTAAACATGTCCGCTTCGACTGTGATAATGACGACGAAGCATATCCACCCGTTCACTTCAAGAGGATGTGTAATTGTGACAATCAGCATAAAAAGTCCATTAGGAAGCACTCACAAGGTTGAAATTCACAATTCTTTTCCTGGCAAGTATTGGTCTTTTAAAAGTTTATGGTTCCTGCACCACTTAAGGAGAACGTAAGAAAAGTATTTCACATTTTCTGGTTGTCAGTTTTGCTTACTAAATCAAAAACCTTAAAGTGACTGCATGTTTTTTATCTCTATGAATTCAGATAATTAAAGATTAAGATTAAAAATACCAAAGCGCAAAAAGCAAACATTTCTTCAATGCCTTTTTCTAAGCAGATCCACCATGAACACAGGCAGCAGTCCTCTGTAAATATAAATTGCTATTAAAAAGCCTTTATTTTTAATCTTTGCCCTGAAAATATTACGCTTGACTAAAACCACGATGTGGATGATTGACAGCTCAGTGAATCCTAACAGACTTGTCATTTTCACATTGGGTGAGAGATAGATGACTGTCTTAATTTGTAGACCTGTCATTCCTTTCCCAAGCTCAGGTTCTAAAGTTATAATTCTCAGTCACTTTGCATTATCTTAGAACGCCTCTGTTTTGATTTTATATCTATTTTAAGTTGCCTTTGATATCTCTGTTATTTTATATCTGTATTCTAGAGTCTTTCTTGTGGTTCACTGTCTTTTTTTTTATTTATCTTGTATGCTGCATTTCTAAGTCTCTCTGGTTTCCTCTGCAGGACATAGTCTTTTTCTGGTCTTTTTTTTTCTGGGATTATGTGTCCCTTCTTAGTCATTTCTGACACAGTCTGTGACGCTCTCTGCTGCCTTTCCTGGCATCCCCACACCGACGACACTTTACTTTTATTTCCGGGTTACAGTTGCACAACCTAACTAATAAAAGAAAGGAAGACAGCTGGTGCTGGTCAGCTGAATAATTCAAAGTCCGTTGACAAGTGTGGGAGCCACATCATCACAGGTAAAGAGGAACAGAAATTCCTCCTCAGGGCTGCCTGCAGTCACTGAGACTAACTTTCTTGCTCGCCTTGGGGAAATTGTCCTGTCACTCCTTTCACATGGGGAGGGACTTTAGCTCGTTTCCTCTGACGACCTTTCTGTTCTGTCCTGCACTGTCATTCTCAAGCTTCACTAGGTTGTTGATTTTGACTTGGCAATCTGTTCCATCCTGGACCACTACATCCATTCTCTCTTTCAAGGTGTTTTGCATCAACCTTCTTTAATGGCTTTTATTTAAATAGGTTTCCGTTCAGGAACTTGTGGTTTCCCTCTTCTTCCTAACCACTAATGAACAAAACCAAGGTCATGTTTAAATGTCTGTAGAGAACTTTTCTTTTTCCATTCACTGCCACCACATAAAAACAATAGATCAGGAACAAAGTCATTAACATTTAAACTATTAGACTGGAAAGGTTTATGTTGGTCTTTCTAAAGTTTTAGCTTCTCTCCTGGATGTTTCAATGATTTTTTTGTGATTGTTGCAGCTTAAAATGCATTAGCTTTTGCAAAAAGTTGTGGTTAAAGTTGCACATTTCTTAATGTTTAATTATTTGCCATATCACAGTCCTGCAAATCAGTTGTTCTTTCAGCAGTCACAATGCAAAAGCAGAATTCTGTATTCAAAAATGTGCAAATAATGACTCGAATTGCTTTGCCAGCTCTGTTCGCAGCGTCCTGTAGGGACTTGCTTTGGGGCTCCAGAAAACTCCAGTAAAAATGAAAAAGTGGTGAATTTAATGAATAGTTAGTCCATCAAAATTACTCCAAAAGCACATCAATAACTCAACCAGGAGCACACAAAAAAGTCAGAAGAATATCTAAAGATTAGAAGACTTTCCTCCAGAAAGATATATATATATTTATATGGGAGAGGTCAAAGGTTAAATGTCACATGTTTGTTAGCTTAAACTGCAAGAGGATGCGCAACATTTGGAAAAAAAAGACCAAAAACAAAATATTTAAACTTAAATTAAAATGAGATGCAGTGAAATCTCCATAAAGAGGACATTCACATACACACATCATAAGTGACTTAGAACAAAACTGTTAAGAAAAATGGACTAAAATTAATTCCCAATAGTTTTCAAGATCCAACTATTATTTTTCCATTTGGAGTCATGTTAATTTAGATATATTTTCTACCTTAATAATTGAAATTACTATTTTTTTCCTCTGAGAAGTGAGAAAAAAACCTGAAATGAAAATCAAAAACAAATTGTGAGGCGGATATTTTTCCAACAGCATGATAAATGTTTCCATCATCGATTTTGACTGATTGTTGCAAACGGATCTCATCAAAGGATCATTTCATGTGGCTCCATGATGACGGTGGGAAGATTTCTGCAGACATGTGGAAAGCACATTTCTTATTTACTCACAATACACTAAAACTAACATCCGCATTGCTAGCAGATGGTCTTTGTCTTTTCATTTGAGTGTAAATTTGTCTGCTTGAAAATCAGCATATTGACACCAAGGGCCGATTTTCTTTTTCTTTCCTTTTCTTGATCATTGCCAAGGTTGGTTTAAAGCCAGTCGTTTGCTTTCAGGGAGTATTTATAGCCTTAAAAATTGTCCACTGTTCTGGAAACTTAAGGCGCGCCAATGGACAAGCCTGCATTTGTGTCCTAATTGCAACAACTTGTCACGACGGTGAAAATCTTATCCCTCTATCACCTGTAAACTGATGTCGGCCCCAGACACAGAGAAAATTTGATTCCCATACACACAAGAGACATATTGAGAAGCGTCATTGAAGGGTATGCTTTGATTTTTACCTTTTCTTACGCTTTTTTATGTTAAAAGTAGCTTATTTTCAGAGATTCCAATAAGGTATGCCTGCTTTTGCAAGAGCTCTAAGAAATCCATAACCCTTCAGACACTTTCTGTCCCCAGAATTTAGATCTGACAATATCTGCTTTCAGAACCAATACAAAGTAATAAAGTGGACTGTTTTGTGTGTGTTCGGCAGGAATGTGCTCTGCAGATGGCTTACAAGCACAGCGGAAAGGCATAGAGCTTTTGGCTCGGCGCTAAACGCCTCTGTTGGAGATTAAAACCATCCCTTCAACAGACCCTGCCTTAATTAGTGTTTTAGAGGAAGAGATGGCAAAAGTGCTCGCCTTACATGTTTGTCCAAAATTTTTGTTACCCTAGGTCTATAGGAGTTCTTTTTTTAGCCGATTTGTCTCGAGAGCTTACGCTGCGAATACAACTGTCCAATTTTTGAGCTCGTCTCTCGGGGGTCCTTCACTTTTTTTTCCTCTCTCTTTGCTCAGCTTTTTCTTTTATGTGCAGTGCCATTATCTAGAGCAGTCGACGCTAAAGAAAAGATTAAAAAGGAAAAAATGAGGACAACCAGTCAGTGATAACCCTGTCGTCAGTCCCAGGTGTTAGCCCAGCCATTGTCCGTACGCATTCCCTTTCCTTTTGTGCTTTCCTCCCATGGGGGGAAAGGACTGAAGCTGGCTGTCTGACATTTATTAATCCTTTGTTATGGTCGGAATAAACAGAGTCCACCTCTGAGAAATCAGTGCACATGTTACTACATGTAGCGCCAAAACCTGCACTGTAATTAACTCTGTCTTCAATCTACGGCATGATCATTTTTAAGATAAGGTGGAGAAGTTCTATACACCCAAACGATGATTTCCCTATGCTAAAAAGTTATTCTTAGTGTTATAGCTCAAAGCTCACCAAACAAAACAAAACTAGCATTAGCAAATATGCAACCAGGGATTCTGGTTGCAACAGTGAACATTTTGCAGCTCCAGTTCTAGTTCATAGCTGAGCGAACACACAGCTAATTCTTGCAATTTTCTGAAAATTTTATAAATGTTGCAATTTTGGTCCCAAATAAAATAGAGTCTTTCAGGTGTGAAAACATCCTAAAACATTCAGACACTTTGATCTAAGCCATTCAATTGTAGCTCTAGCTATAAGTTATATGTTTGGGTCTTATGTCTTCCTTTATACTTCTCTTCAAGAAATGCAATATTTGTCGAGTCTACAGTTTATAGTTATGTTCACCGAACCAGACGTAAAAAAAACAAAACCTTCACAAAAAATATAATTTAATTACTGATTACCAATGAAGTAGATGGAAAACCAAGAAAATGGATATTTACTGTGAGAAGTTCAAATGAAAGCAAACATTTCCCTCCCAGTCTGGTAAACAACCAAACACACAAATCCAGGACATCATGTTAAAAAAAAAATACACATTACCAAAATATCTTTAATCAGTTTGGAAACCCTCCTATTTTCTTGTTGCTCATTACTGTACCATAACCTGCCATGTTAGAGCCACCATCACTGAATGAAATCCGCAGCGTTTCAGCCTCAGTCGGCTTCACACACTCCCCAATCATTTATTTACTTCCATTAGTGAGTCTTTTTCAGGAGTAAAACTACATGGCTGACAGTTTGCTCATAAAACTGTTAGAAGAAGCAACCGCCTGAGTAATTGCTCAACCTAAATTATAATCATACATCAACTTAACAATTAAACTGTGTTGTCATTCTTCACTTCAAGTAGCTGTAGCAGCTGAAGCTGAAGAAGAAATAAGTAGAACATCATTTGAAATCGAAAGATGCTTCGTCTTAATTTAGATTTTTACCATTTCAGACATGCTAAACATGCGCAGGCGCATATTCTGATGACCCAGACTTAAAGAATGCTTTGCTTTAACAACAGTTGTTCAATCAGGTCAGTGAAACAACACAACTGGTCCCATATTTTGAAATAAAACCCTATTGTGGGCTCTAAAAAGTGAATAAGGCCTACATAAAATGTTATTTGGCGTGATGGATGTAAAGCAAACCCTCCTGATTTAATTAATGCAGAATGTTCAGATCATTTTACATAGCAATACATAAATTTCGACTCGGTCTAGCAAAGTAACGTTAACCCTGCAATGCACCAGAGAGCAGCAGAAAAGAGTGCTCACTCAAAGCAGGAGGACTGGCGCTGGTGCCATCAGATAAATGGAATGCTCCTCTCGTCTGAAAAGGGCTTCAGTCTCTACCCCTTCCTCCCCAGCACCATTATTGAACTCTGCAGCTCGTTCATAAATGAACTTTTCACAATGACATTTGCTGTCAACATCTTCTATGACAGCCACGCATATGAATCGCTTCTTCCAAGGCACATTACCTGCAGGTTCAATTCTGGTGAATTCTTATTGTCCATTATAGTGAAAATTGTAAAAAAAAAATTCAATATTTTCTGGTGTAATATTTGATTAAAGTGTATATTTCAAGTATGATTAATTAGAATCAGAAAATCAGAAAAATTAGAATCTGACTAAAATGCAGAAAAAAAAGGTTTTTCATAATTGGTGTTTACATTTTATTAATACTGTCTTTCAGTATAACATTACATAATTACCGACTCAAATTTACTCTAAAAACTAAGACAAGAACATAGTAAGCTGCTGTTGCAATTTTCAGGAGGAAATCCTGAAAATGTAAAATTTTCTATAGATCAACAAAACAATCTATTTGCATGAAGTGATTTTGCACTCCGACACTCCAAACAATATCACTCATCAACAGCATGAAGTGCAACGCTCGATAAAGACTTGCCTTTAAAGGCCGTCAATGTCTGAAGCACCTTTATAAAATTAATCACCTACTTTAAAAGACAGTGGAAAGAGTGACTGAATTATTTATGTAATACTGTCAAGATTTGTGAGTTTTATGGAACCAACATATGATGAAATATGCCTTTTATTTTAATGAGGCAAAGCCTGTTTGCCCCACAGCAAGAAAATCTCGCGTTGAAATCTTGTTTCGCCTCAGTCTGTCTGTGGAGCGATTACATGGCCTTGCGGTTCATGTGTGCTTTCTCATGGTCTACTCTGTTTTTTTATCAGAATACATAAACATGCCGTCAACTGAACCATTAAAAATGCTTATCAGCTGATGAAAGTTTTACAGCGTTTGTCCTCTCAAAGGTGTTATTTGAATCGTTACATGCTGCCATATACAAACAATAAATCCCTATAAATTTTATTTTAATCTTCTTGTGACAGACACAACGTAGTGAATAATAATAAAGGTAGACGGAGAATGTTTTTTTATTTTTTTTCCCCTCAAACAAAGATGTGGAGGATGAGCAACCTGCTTGCCGAAGTCGTCTAGGGGATTCTGCAGATATATAGAAGGTGCTCCAGGCATACGAGATCAGAACTGAACTCACTGGCTTTCACACAACTTAGTGTTATGAACAAACCCGTCCCACCTTCAAGCGTGTCGGACAGAAAGCTGGTTTGTGTTGATGTGACAAAAACAGGGAAACATAAAAAAAATGTCAAAAGCAAGAAAAGACTTGAGGCTGAAATAGAGGTTCGCCTTTCAGCAGGACAATGGTACTAAATGTACAGCCAGTGGCCTGAAACTTTATCCCATTTGAAAATCTCTGGAGAACTAGAAAGTGACAATTTGACTGTTTTTCTGGCTCCAGCTGTGAAAGGAGCCAGATGTTTGTACTTCCAAAAACATAGAAAGGTAAAAAAGCTAGAAATAGTTCTATAGTATCAGACTTTATGCAAAATAAGAGGTCTTGATGTTCAACACAAAGCAATATGCTTCATCCACCTGACAGTTATCGCCAACTTATGTTCTGGAGCACAAATTCTCAATAGAATGCATTGAAGATTGTTGTTAAGCATGAAAAATGTGAAAGAGCTACTTATTCAAAGTACTTCAGAGGTTATTATGATTATCTCAAAAGGAAACTTAAAGTTTACCCAGGTGAGAAAAATTTGAAACATAAGCACCAACATAACAGCCGCTTAGTCAAATGAACAGAATTACTGTAATCTGGTCAACCTGAAACATGTTGTGCATTATCTGTGCAAAATATAAAATATTGCAAATATTTTAAAACTAAATTTCCCTATCTGTTTGTAATCAAAGACATCAAAGACAAGTTCATGTTTACATGATCTCCATTGGACCTTTTAAAGATAAAAACAAGCAAAAAAACCCCAACTCTGTTCATTCAGTAAAAACTAATAATGCCATCTTATTAACACTTACTTGCTCTCAACAACTGACTGCTTAGCACATAAAAGTACAGTTATTACATAGGGATCACTTCACATCAAGTGTTCTGCTCATTATCTGTATTTTCCTTTTTACCTAAAGGTTTATGAGAACTACCAGCTGAGATATGGTGAGTATTGGGGAATCGAAGGAGCCGTCACGTCTTTGGGATTGTGAGGCCATGTAAGTGGTGGTAATGTAGCTGGAGCCAAGAGCTGAAATCACAAGCCTCATCTGGAGCCCATATCTCCTCTAAAGCATGCAAACTCAGCACAGGCAATGAATGCAAAATGAGTTTTCTATGGAAATGTACAAAAACAGAGGGGGTAAGAAAGAAGTTGTTTTGTAAGTTAGAAAAACAGATGGGTTTTAGCACCAACAATCACACCGTATAATGAGAGCTTAATGGATTTTCTTGGCCTGAGGGTGAGAAATCCACTCAAGTTGGGCCAAGTTTCAATTCAAGGGCAATACATAGTAAGAGAAGGTAAATAAAAATGGCCAATGCATCAGGAGCAACCCCATGTTGCCAACTGGAACTCAAACAGTGTGGACATTTTTTTAACCTCCTAAGTTTTCACATTTCAGTATGGTACGGCTACAAACATCGGTAATATATGAGAGATATAAACATAAAGTCAGTATTTGTAAATAACCCTGGTACCTCTAACCACATTACATGTCATCTATTTCTATTTTTACTTTACGACTGTCAAAGGTTTCCTGCTGTTAGAATCCAGATGTACTTCTGTTTTCCAGAGCTGCTATAGAAAACAATATGTTAAAGAAGAAGTCAAGACGTCCATAATGACAATTGAAAGCTGCACTAAGCTTAATTGGGAGAAGCGTATTTTAAACTTGAGGCCTTGTAGATGAGGAAGCCACTTAAGGAGCTCATCAAATTTGGAAGGCGGCCACTCTGGTCAGAGTCGATGAAATGTCCAAAATTGGCCAACAAGAGAAGATGCCCTGCAAACTGTTTCCTGTTTTCACATAGTTGAATGCAGGATATGTAGACTCCATTGAGCCATTTTGAAAGAAGATGGACTTGCAGGTGTAATTTCAGGAAAACTTTGTTCTGCAATGGTTGACATACTTTGCACTACTTTGTGATGTTCCATCACATAAAATCACAACAATATTCATTAGGGTTTATGGGGTTTAATGCAGCAAAATGAGGAAACAAGTTCAAGAGAGTTTATGTTCCAGATTTCTGGAGAACTGGAGAAAGAGTTGGCTTCGACTTACCAGGTGTGGGCTGTACTAATAAAGGGAAGGAAGATAGCATGACAACTCCCCTTCAAGTGTCATAACAGTGGAAAGCCTGCCAGGCACCTTTTGGCTCATGTTTACAGGGACCTTCGCAATTTATAGCTCCTGTCCGAGAGAATTTGACAAGCTGCCTGCACATTGTGATATACACCCTCCTCTCTCCTCGCAGGAGTGCTGCACAGTCGGGATGCCCACACTGCCAGCGCTGCGTGGAGGTTTTTCCCCGAGGTGTGGCGAGGTCCTGCAAGGCCCCGGCTGCAGCTTAAAGCATTCAGAAGTTGAAACGAAAAAGCTGACCCAGTTAAGCTCTTCTGTTAAGCGTTGCGGGTTCTGCAGAAACAGGCCTCTCGCTGACTGTTGGGAAATGAGGAAAATAACTTTAATGTATTCCGACGGCGCTCTAGAACTCTGTCATCTTTGCACCGCCAGGTTTGCGTTTTCCTCACTTCCTGTTTGCGCTCTTGTGCCTCCAAGGTGGCTTTCCTGCGTGACATGGGCGAAGGGTTACATTTCAGGTCGTGCCTCTGAGCCTGTGACACCTTCCTGTTTGCTGCTGCTTTGATGTGCCGCCTGATCTCTTTGAGTTGTGCGTCTCCAGAAACCCTCCGGTTGTTCCTGCAGCCCAGCAGGGACACTCGGTGGTCTGAGGCTTGCATAAGCAGCAAAACACATTCATCCAACCTCCCCGCTAAGTCTTTAAATAGCATTTTCATGTTTCATCCACTAAACGGTCCAGACTTGGTTTTAGAAAAAAAAGGGAACAAAAACAAATGTTTTGCCTTCATTTGCTCCAATAAATTTGCCTCTCTGCTGCATAATTCTTTTTTTTTTAAGTGCTTATTTTGCAGAGGTTTTCATTGTGAACTCTTGTTGGTATGTTTATAATAGTCATTTTTAATCTCCAGATTTTAGCTGCAAAGACTCAGAGTCTTAAACCTCTTCGGTATCAGCGGGAAAACCATCCTACGAGCCTCGAGGCTGAAGTTAATGTTGCCGTTGGTGTGCATGATGGAGGGTCGAATGTTACCTGCCAAAGGAAAGTAAGACCTTTTTGCGAAGACCAGAGTTATGAAAGCGGACGTTTGAATCAAAACAAGCAGATTCCTTTTTATCATTATGTGGGCAAGTGAGATTTTGCAAAAACAACTTCACTAACTTCCAACTAATCCACATAATCTGTTCTGAAATCATAAAAAAATAAGATCAGATACAGAGTGAATACAACATGTAGTTTTCAAAACAGGAATTGAAAACCTAAAGCTTTCTCAAACCAAAATTGAGCCTACGTGAAATAACAGTAATTACCCCCCAAAAATTAATCACTGGTTGTGCTGCCCTGTCTAAGATCACAACCTAACCCGATGTAAGAACAAAATGTAAAAGGAAGATGAAGTGAGTCTTCAATGAAAGATAAACTATGTTGTGGGATAAGTGACAAACTTCATATCACTTCATTAAATGATATCTGCCAGAAGTCTGTTTCATCAGGTCAAACTAAACAGGAAGCAGGAATAGTTATTATATTTGGTTATTTCCACATAACCTTACAGTGTTTATATAGATGTAACATCTACTTCATCATTAATTCTTAATTTCATAAATTTGGGTATTTTTTATTTACCAAGTAATGCCCCTTTTTATTTCTGAAGACTTCTGTAAGGATCTTCAACTAAACCAAGTGAGAATATCTGTTTATAAAATCTGCTCAGTGGTTTTAATGTTCTTTGATTCAACAACTTAAATACGATGATAAACATGCAAAAAAAAGCCACAGAGATTTGACTTCCTGCTGCTTGTAGATTCCTTTAGTGTTGGAGTGAGCTTTATAGCCTTTTCACTTTGATTAAAAGAACAAAAAAAAAAAAAGTCAAGGGTCCGCTTGGGATAGTGAATAAAACAGAACATGCCAAAGATCATTCCCCTGCCAACCACTTCCTGCATATAAAACTCCTATATCTATTCAATGAGCGCTTTATCAGCTGCCAGTCTGTTCTTTAAGTTGAAAGGTAGTGAATAGAAATTAGTAGCTTTAATGAACCAAGATGAATTTTGATCACTTTGGGTTTTACCTTCTTTATGACATGAGGGTCTGGAATCACCTTTTGATTCCAAGCATCTCTCCATTTAACACCCTGTTGTTTTTTGGGGTTCAAATTTAATTATTGGATGATGGTAAATCCCCTTGAACACAACATCAACATGTGAACATCTGAAACTTGTTTTTGCTTATTTTTGTAGTTTGAGAGAGCGTAACACACACAGACCATTTGTGCAGGATTAATCCAAATTCCTGCTCTTCACCTAAACATTGCCTCTGGGGTTTGTCAGAATCACTAATGTATTGATGAATGAAGAGCTACACCCACAGAAACATGATGTCTGATAAGATTTTTTTAAAAATATTGACGATGTGAAATTGCTTGTTGGCGCGTTCTCACACGCTGGAAAGAAAAGCTAAACCTACCGCACTGATGGACGCTTGACTGATTAATCAAGGTCTTTTTCATAAAGGCTTTCATGAAACAGTTAAATGAACAGAAAGGAGCAAATATTATGAAAAGAAGTAAGTTAAGTTATGTTTTAATTTAATAGGTGTCTAATCACAAAAAGAGAAGATGCAGTCAGAAAGTACTGATGTACTTAGATCTGTAACATCTAAAACAAATAAAACAATGTTACTCTAGAAATGCAATTCATGTGTGACCTTATATCCAAGTGTTCTAAATTGTTCCCATTACACTATCAGAACTTTGTTAAACATCAACCGTCCTCCTTTACAGGCACGCTCCAATTTCTACAAATTACAGTAATCAGTTGTCATAAAAATGTCAGTTTCTAATAACTGGCCGTCTTTTACATGAAATCCATTTACAGACAATTCACATTCTGATCCAATATGCCACCTACATTTTTTATTTTATTAGATTTTTTTTTAATTTCTAGTTTGCATAGTTGAGCTGTGAGTTTCTGGTCTTCCCACAGCTTCTGTTCAAAGTAGAGGCGTTGTCACACTGTGTGTATAAGAACATTCGCATACTAGCTTCATACCCTTGTTAATTTTATTCTCCACAGTTTCTAAACTACATTTTCTTGTAAATAATGTATTGGACAGCAGCCTAGGTCACTGATATTTCCAAAGAAGTTTTCTTTTTGTTAAGTCAGGAATAAGAAGATGATCCTCAGTTTGTATTTTCAGGGAATTCCAATGACTTTAGAAGCTAACTATTGGAAAAAACATATCCTGGTGTTTCTAAGAAGTCATAATAAGTGGGAGTTTGTGGCAAGTTTCTGAGCTGTGTAGATCTGTGTCCTAATGGTTAGTTTATCTCTACAATATCAACTTCTGGTGACCTTTAAAATCTGTATTTGTTGGCAGGCAAACGCCTTCATACTCCTACTGAAAATCTGCACACTCATAGGCTGTAGGACTTATATCTCCTAAAAGTAACTGAATAATGGTTGATTTAAATGTTAAAGCTTATAATGGGCTACAATTCTTCCCTGATGTCCAAAGCTACAAACTCCAAGTCAAAATATTGACTGTAAGTTAAATGATTTCTGCGCAACCTCAATCTTTAGATCTAATATGACTCAGATAGGGTGAAATTTGCAGAAACAAAGGACTGTCCAGATTGTTTTCCAGCTCATTTTCTGACTTTCAATTGCAACAGAATGAAGCTGAGATGAGGAAAGCAATACATGAAAGTAAATCAAGGTGGTTATTGTATTATGCAATGAATTTGATTTAAATTTGTCCAGAGCTCAACCGCCATGTTCTTACATGCATGAGCATTAGAAGCACAGGGCTGTGCTGCAGCTCTGTCCACTGCTTGATCATTCCTGTGGTCTGAGGAGTTCGTTAATGAAAGGTCTATTCATCGTAGGCAACACCTCTTGAGGAGCAGCGGGGAAATTATAATTAACCATTTTATGCAGGGGGGATTTTAGGGGGATGTGTGGCTATCTGGCAGGAAATTAAGGTATCAGCAGGAAGTTGTCAAAAATATTTAAAAGATTTGGAGACCTTGAGGGATTAGGGGACTCTTGTAACTATATCAACAAAGGAAGCTTAGAGCTTTAACGCCTATCAAAATAAATTATTTTCAAAATAAACTTTACACGTTTTGTGTTTGCAGAATACATAATGTAGTGCATAATTGCTTGGTAAAAATAAAATAACTACCCTAATTTAATTTGCTTTGTTTTTGCTTTTTTATTTATTTTCTCAACTAAAAATATGTTGTTTTTTTTTTTTGGGGGGGGGGGGTTCCAAATTTGCTACATGCCTTATTTGGCTTCTGAAACATTGTATTCTGGACTTCTAAAGACTGTTTCAACAATTTTTCAAATACACACGATTTGAGGAATGCATGACTAACGGTCGTCCCATCAATAGATTCTTCTGTCTCCTGTCTGCACTCCTGCAGATACTCCATAATTCCCTCTTGCCCCTGGCTCTTTAAATAAAAACATAAATAAAAATCATGCTTTACCTATACAATCTATGGGACATTACTAGTAACAACAGTTCAGTCGAGCATACAACCTGATAAAGGAGAATGTTTAGCATCATTGTACCCTTTCCCAACTAAGTTAAAAAGTCTAAATGTGATTTATTTCTTTCCTTAAGAACATAACACTCCAAAACAGGACTCTTTCATAATCCCCATAAATGACTCTTATTTGAGATGACACGCTGTTGGAGTGCCAGAAGGTCGGTTATATAAATACCAAGTGACTCTCATGACATAGTGGTTTATGTCTCTTGATCAAAAACATCCTGTTTACCAGGAGCCTCCATCTTGTCCCAACATGCAAAGTAAACATACATGCGTGCAAATGCAGCAATTTAGATAATAGCTTGTGTTGAAATGAAAAGTAGGAATGCCTTGGGGGGGGTGCATCAACCAACTGACTGTATCAAGAAACCAATGGGGATCACGCGCCTGTTCGTGCCAGGTTCTTCATTCCAGGTTTTAAATCTGAAAGTGTAGCAGTCCTGCAATTATCACTTTTTCTTTCAGAGGCTGGGGTTGTTGTCAAGTCATGTTTTGTTGACGTCAGTAATGCTGACGCTACGATTAACCATGAGACGGGGCAGGATATCACAAGAGTGTCACCGGGACGCTCGACTAAAAGAGCTTCATTATGAAGCAGCCGAGGCCACAATCTAAAAAGGAGTCAGCTCTGCAAACAGCTGAGGAGAGATTATTTAATTTCTCCCTGCTTTGTTTTCTGATTATTCACAATTAGTCTCTGAGCAATGAGTCATCAGATCCTTTCTTTCATTGGTGTGAGGAAACGTAATGCTCATGTTCAGATGAGTATTTTAATAACCAACAGATATTTTATTCATATAAAGCTAGCAGTAAGCGTGGGGCATCTAGTGATATAAAGAGATGTGGAAAAGTATTTGTGCCCTCAGATTTATTTTCTTTTTATTTTTTTTCCCTCACACATGAAGGATATCTGACCCATTCTTTTTGCTCTATGTTTTGAGTTGCATAGAAAGATTTTACATTTTGTTTTAGCCCAGAATCTCAATTCACCACATCAAAACCTTTGATTCCTGTTTTCTTTGATCCATCAGTGCCCGTACTTGTCCCTGATACTTTGAAGATATTTCTTAACTTTACAAATCTGGCAGTAATCATGTTTTGGTGTGTGTTGCTAAATCATCCTCTGTTTCCCAGTAAATGGGGTTAATCAAAGTTCATGGAAAGATGTAATAAGAGGGATAATTACTTTTTTCACTCATTTTGGGTAGCTTTTTTTCCATGACTAATTGAAATGACCATCCCAACACTAATTTGCATTTACTCAAGTTATCTTTGGTATAAAAATATAAAATGCATTTCCACATCATTTCAATAAATTAGCCTCTTTAAGGAAGCCGAGAAAACCGCCGTGTTTTTCTCCCACAAAGACATAATCAAAAATATAAATGCTATGGGAAAATAATCATTACTTAGTACCTTATGAGCTTGTGTTCATTAAAAGTGGGTTGGTTTATCCTCCAGGCAGAATCAATATAAATATTTTATTAGCAGAGAGACTTTGAAGGCAGAAATGTGAAGAAGCATACTTTTGTTGCACAGTTACATATTTGTTAAACCTCCAGGATCGATGATAGCTGAGAATAACTTAAGATAACCTTTATGTATCTTGCAGGGCAGGTTGTTCTTGCACCTAATCCATCCAAAGTAAAAGCAGCTTTTTACAGGGCATGCTGTTCCTGGATTCCCCATCACTTCGTCCTCATCAGTTGGAGTGTCTTTCAGTTTGTTCATTAGTATGTGTTCGTCCTCTTCCTCAATTGGTGCTTAGGATTCTTGTCTTCCAAACCTTTGTTGCCTCTTTAGACCACCTATGAGCCTGGCTGATTGGACAGGCGCCCCACTGGTACGCTCCAATCAAGCCAAAGCAATTATCCACACATGCTACAGCAAAGGTACAGCCAGTAGGTTCGACTCAGGGCTCCTGTTTCACACAGAAGCTGGTGAGCATTCTTGTTACGAAACACAAAAGTGATTTTCTCAGAAAATCTGATTACATAACACCTTTTAAAAAGCGATTTTAAGACTGAACAGTTTCCTCATGGCTATGTTATGGCCCGCATCATGGGAAAGACTGCTGATGGCTTTTTCAACAAGCAAACATTCCCTTCAATTTCATTTGGAAATGAAAGACCCAGACTGTGGAGCAGCATTGGAGAGACAAAGAATCCAAGTTGCTTGATGTCTGGTTTGTAATTTCGCCAGATAAGATTTATGGAATCATATCCATGGTGTTTCTTCATTGCATTTGATCAAATCCAAGTTAATGCACACATGTAAGTGCTGAAAATTCAAAACTAAAGTCACATGGCAAGTAGTTCTGGAGACGAGGTTTTGCAACTCTCTTTAGATGAAAAACAAAATGGTTGCTTAGAGCTACAAGTCACATGAGAAAAAGAGGAAGAGCCAGAGGATGTTGACAAGCCCTTACGAAAGTTGAACTAGTAAATGAGTTGCACTACAAACTTTCTAAGGCAATGTGAAGGCCAATACTTTGTTGTTTATGAGGAACTTAAAATAGTAAGTAAAACTGTTTTTTTTTTTTTTTAGATTTTTACAAGATCAAAAAACATATTGAATAATGAACTGTTTCTCAGTATCAAATATAAATAACTGATTAAAAACTACTTCTTATATGCAGTTAAATCTGGTTTAGTCTCCATCTGACATGTTTTCTACAGTTTTTTTTGTAAAATACTACTTTTACAACAGACGGGATTGTGTCTTAGGTCCTTTCTGCAAAAAGCCAAAGATTTATCTGTCGACAAAGTAGCAAACAAATCCTACTTTTCCACAGAGAATTAAAACAGTGTGTTAAGGAGTCTTCCTTGTACTTAGAGGATCAACACAGGGGATGTTTAATGGTTAGAGGTCATGTTTTGTACACCGACACAGACAGGGCCCACCTTCCAACAGGAGTCACCGGGTCTGACCTACAGGTAGATAAACATGACCTCCCAGGGCAACCAGAAGCAGGATTATTATATAGTCTATATGCCCCAACTATCTTTCAGAAAGTCTGAGGAAACAAGAAATAGATTAAAGTCAGTATACTTTGACAGTTAAGATTTACCCCATGGAGTACTTCTTTATAGAAACAATATGTATCCTGACTTTCTCTGCCTGGATTCCTGCGAGAAGCAATAAAGTGCAAGCAGAGAGGAAAAATCTATAACAGCATAGCCACAGGTGAATCACAAGGGTTGACAAAATAAAAGGGGAACACATTTCAACATATATCAGCTGCTCTGCCACAGATGTATGAATCTTCTGCTATTTTTTTAATAACTGGGAACTGCAGGTCTTCAGGCACCGAGGCATGGATGTGGAGAATCTATCAACATATCCCACAAGTCTCAAGTAACACAAGAAGCCTCAGCGATGAGGAGTTTCTTGCGTGCGGCCAAACAACAGGGGATGCTGTATATGGCATTTGTATCCACAGAGGAAGAATTGGCTTACCTACTGCAAGCCGGCTGGGCTCGAGAGCCCTGTAGAGACGTAATATTAGATCAGTGTGTAGAACTTTTGTGTTCGGTTCCATCATGCTCACAATATATCACACATCGATGTCCTTCCTGCTTAATTGGTACATCTCTCCTTCCCATCTGTGGCTGCTAGTGCTCCTCTGGGACCTGGCTGTGTTCATTACTGATACGTGTTTAAGAGGACGGGTTCGGAGGTAAAAAAAGAAGAAGAAGAAGCTGTGTGGTGAGGACGTGTCTTAACTGACAGGTTGGGTTCAAAACCACAAGACGCTTTCTTTCTTTGAGGAGACAAGGGGGAAAAAGAATAAGTAAATCTAAGTTGAGTAAATGTCAGCTGTACTGTAAAATTTTACCAGCTCTGTGTTCCAGACCAGCTCCCTCGAAGGAGTGCATGCAATGCAGTGATAAATTGCTTCTTTGTCCAAGTGGGTGATTTCTGGCCTGAATAGTAATCATCTTCAAACCTTTATCCAGTCTTCACTTCAAGAAGGAGCAGTATCAGCATAATCCCTGATACATGCACTGGAGCAGAAGTAAGGCAGGGGAAAGGAACAAATAGAATTCAGAAAAATGAAACCACTCAGTGTAAACATAGTTTCAATAGTTTGGACACTTTGGGACAAGAATGCACAATAGCTTTAAGATAGTAACTTAGCAACCGCTGCGCGAGGGAACTCTGTTGTTTACGGATGGACAACACATTCACCTGACATTTTCTCATATTTACTCCTGTTAGAACAATCTTCAGTGCACTTTTGCTGGGACTTTAAGTGGCAGACCCAAACAAAACAGAGCATTGTTGTGAAATGGCAAGAAAAAGGTGCACGGTTATTCAAATGTGTTACAAACAGTCTGAAAGTGTTGGTATGTATTCAGTCCTATTTAAGTCAATACCCCTAAAAAATAATCCAGTGCAACCAAATGCCTTCAGATGTCAGTTAATCACTCAGTAGTCTGGCTGTGCAAACTGAAATTGATCCAGAGCTCAAGCAAGGGCACATGCCCCATCATGTTAATCTTGTTATCTACAGATCCAATTGTTATGTAAGACTGGCAGAAAAATGAACAGCTGAAAGAAAGACTCAGAAAAAAGTGCCCTGCTTGTACTAAACCAATACATGCAAACTGCTACATGAACTGTGCCTGATCCTGAACCCACCATCACCTCCCTGCAACCCTCCAATGAAAAATTGCAGAAGGAGAATGATATTGTCGGGATGCTATTCCTCTGCAAGGACAGGGATGCTAGTCAGAGTCAATGGTAAAATGAATGGAGCTAAATATAGCACAACGGAAGAGGGAAAAACTGTTAGAAGCTGTAAAAGACTTGCCAGTGTCACATCTGTCTACAACAAGTAGTGGGGCTATTACAAAAGATATCATCTCCAATTCCCTTCTCAGAATCTCGCTCACATATCTATCAGGTCACAATGGGCCAGCAGAAATTGCCAGGTGGGTTTGGGATGTATACACTTACCTAACCTGAGCCCCACTGGGGCAATGTTTTGGGGCAGGTTAGCCTAAATAATGTGGGCTCTTCCCAAAGGACTCTTGTAAGGTACAACACTTGCCCTGCGGTTCACGCAAGTAGATTAGCCCAACACTATATCAGCTCCAGATTAAGTTTCTCACAGAAAACACACTCTGGGAATCAAAAGGTCACATTTTCTTTGACCTGGGAGTGTTTCTGTGGTAGATGATAGCTTAATGGCCTTCCACGCCATTAGGCTATCATAGCGTGGATGATAGCCGTGACAATTGTCACTCCAAAAAGTGACCCTTGTGATTCTTGTTTGGGTTCAGACACCTTCCCCCATAGAAAGAACAAAGCTACGTGAAGCCCACTCACACATCTTTGCTACACTAAAATACTTTTTAGATGGTGAATCTTATGATCCAGGTTTGATAGTTATTGGCTCTTATGCTTTTGCTTTCCACCATATATAATCCCTTAGAAACAATAGTCCTGAAGATAGAATGAAAGCATAAATGCTGATCTGTTTGCTCATATTCATCTTGGTGTCAAAGCCAAATATTTAAAGAGTACAGCAAAAGTAAAGAAATTGTCCTTGCCTTCTTCCTTTGCACACTTTTTCCTCAAATATAGAAACATGAAGATTTGCTGTATCAGAAACAATTCTTTTAAAATTGCAAAACTTTCCTAAAATTGTAGATGCCATGATATTTCCAAGTCCAAACAATAGGACATAAAAGGTCTCTGTTTGTTGGTGTTACAATTTCTTTAAAAAATCTCTCAAAATATCTGCAAGCTAACTCCAGAACTCCAAACAGGTTGGTGCTCACTGTGTCTCTGATTCCTCTTGACAATACCCCATAGATGATCGTTATTGCTTAGGTCTGATTGGATCACCAGGGTATCCAACAGAGTGCTTGGGACGATGCTTGCGGCTTTGTTTCTGGTAAACACAGGAAACGCATTAGTTGCCATGGGAGCGTTTAACTGCCAGAGCTAGGAAATAAATACCGGAGCAATATTTTGTAGAGATATAAAACTCATTAACACCAGACACTCTCTACTTTAATGAGTTTCATATCTTGTTATAACGACACAAGATTACTTTGTCACTTCTCGGCGTGTTAATGCATACCTCTTGACATATTAGAACTTTGTCAAAAATGTAATAATGAGACTCTCCATCTTCGCACTTCGTTTCTCCTAGACGCCAATCATCCAACAAGGATTACAATTACAACCATCCTCGCTTAAGCAAGAACATATTTTGGCTTAATGATATACAAGTCTCATTACAGCGCATTTCATATGTCGTTATAACAAGAAACAGGGATTCTGCTCCTGTATTGATTTGCAGGCTCTGGGAGTTAAGTTGTCTTTGTGACCCAATCCAGCTAACGTACGTGCTAAGTTCATCTCCTCCAATCTATTCCATTGATTTTGCTTCAAAATTCTCTCAACATTGTAATTGTCCATGCTGGTTGTGCACTTATTACCAAGCTTTTTCCTGCCACATAAATCGTCATTATTGTGATTGTTTGCAGCACTATGAACACCAAGCTGTTTGTTTTACTCCATAACATAGTCAAAACATATCTGTACTAAAATTCCTCTGTTATTGGTTTGAAGTAATGTGACTTTCTGAGTCACATTACAGGCTATAACATAAATAAATGCTTAAAATATATATAGTAGGTTTACTTTTTCAATTTAACTAAATTTTGAATGCTGTTCTAAATAGCTTGCAAACCATGTAGTGTGTGTTTTTTTGCTGGACTAAATCTTCAGCAAACTCTTAGTGCTGAGATTGACCGTTCTATTTTCCTATTTTGCAACTTCAGAAAGTCAAGCTGAAGTTCAGATAACAAACAGAGAACGCTGTCGGGCAAAGCATCCGGAGTTATAGATTGCAAACTCTAAGGTCAACCTCGTGCCCCACGCCGACCTCGTTGGACATCTTGAAAGTTGCCTGAGTTTACTTTTCACCAGAAAGTGCTGAAAGTGTTTTGAACATCTTTTGTATTCCACAAACAAAAAATCAGGGAGAGCAAGTGGAGTCATGCAGCGTTAGGTTTCAGAGCCTGCAATGATTTTTTCCCAAACAGGCATCAATATCTCATGAAACACGAGAGTTCCATCTGCAATCCTTGTCTAGCATCAACTTTTAATTTCTTGTCATCAACTCAACAGGGGAGACATACACTGAAGTATCTCCGTCATCACTCTGTCGGTGAATTCATAAACCTGCCGCAATTAATGAGGAGTCAGTCTTTTATGTAAAAGGAAATAAATAAATATATCAGCTGTAATGAACTCAGTTGGTGGTGCATCTGGGGCTCAATCACAAAGTCAAGTATATGTAATTTAAAAATTGTTGATTTGCTAAAAAGTACATTTCAGCTGGTAATTACAGAATCTAAAAGTAGAGCCGATCCATGCAGAGAGGAGGAAGAAGCATTGAAAATGCAGATCGTCTGACAATTCTTTTCGCAGTACCTCTTTGTTTTTGTCTCTGAGAAAAAAAAAATCTGATAAATATTGCATAATCGTGAGCAGGGGACTGAGCATGTAATGCGGAAATTTTAGGGAGTGGGTGAGTAACAGCTCTAAAGCACTCCCATGAAACAGCACTGTGACTAGTGGCAATCCATTATTTCTGTCTATAGCTCAACTCTGAGGCCAAACTACTGGTTTGGATTTTTTTTTTCCTTTGACTTCAGTAATGTTCCAAATGAATGCTAGCTTTCTGCAAAGGATTGGCGTATTAACCTAAATTATCTCCTTCTGCTTCCTGTGTGCAATAAGAGCGGTAATTGGAAATAATATGGCAATGTGTAATCTGTACAGATTTGAAAAAAAGTGTAGTTTTACCAAGAGACTGTGGAATGATATTATAATTATAGCAGCAATCCACAAATGAAGCCACAGGCTGGAATGTTTATTTTAGTAACTCAGCTCAAAAAGCTAAATCTATGACATCAAGAGTGATATACTTGGAGAATTTATTTTAAATGAGATTTTTTCTGCTCACAGCTGATGAAAAAATAAACATTCAGATTATTTTAAAGTCAAAAGTTGCATCAGATCATTAAAAAATAAGTTCTTTAAACAAAATGCCATGCTACACCTAACATCCAGTGTGTGCACTCGATACTTAGTCAATACAGAGCTGTAAACAAACAACTTCATGATTTTTCACAGCAAAGCTAAAGCATTACAATAAAAACTCAGTATCCAGTGAAAAAACATGTCCAATTTGGACAGATATTTTTTTTTTGTTTGTTTTTTTACCGCTTATGTAACTTGAACAAATGAAATCAATGGCGACTGACTGACAGCCCCAACTGGTTGTTTTGGCCGGTAAACATCATTACTTCAGGTGTTGCCAGTGGAACAACAAAGCAAAGGTTTCCGAGCAGAAGCAACAGGTTCAAACGAAGCGTCTTGTTGTTGTTGGCAGCAATCAGTCATTTTTTTTTGCTTGTGTGCCTCTGTGAGGCGCGGCTTTACATCTTTGTTATTCGTTTTTTTGAGACGACTGTAAAAAAAAAAAAAAAATCAAGACATTGCTTTGCATCTCGAGTCAGAACTGCTCAAGCAGGGTCGCACTTTATCGTGGATTGAACACCTGCTGCAGTACGCGACCGTGGGATGCGTGTTTGTCGCAATGTGCGTCTGCTTTGCACTTCTATTAACCTGAGCTAATTCATTCAGGCTTTGATACTGAGGGGCCATATGGAGCATGTTATCCATTCCCATACGTTATTGTGTAATGCAACAGACTAAACTGACTGTTTTAAAAAAACATTTGATAGACATATCATAATGTCTGCTTTGATCACAAACAGGATTTTTGCTTTTTTTGCATAATAAAAGAAAAATGACTGGGATTTATGATTCAATATTCAATTAAATGTGTCACCATCTGAAGCATATTGAGAAAAGAAAAAGCACAACTGACGTGCAAAACGTAAATATTTGTATTTCTACCGTTCAGCTCAAACGTCTTCCTTCTTCTCCCATCATTGTCACCAGTTTTGTCAAACTTCAACTCCGCTCACCACTGCTTCTCAAATCATAAAAATGGGGGGAGATTTTTTTTTTCCCCCTCCCTTGTGGAGAAATGTGCCAGGAATCAATCAAGTGTCCTCGCCCACCGTTGAAAGCTGTCATCAGCTGAAGATTAGAAAACATGCACCGCTCTGACTTTGAAAAGTTGCTTTTTTTTTCTGTATTGACACATAAAAATGTGACATGTAGACGTCGCTGGTAACTTTATCCTGAATGTGACCCATTTCAGGAACTGCTGTGGCTCTTTTCCACTAGTACTGCTGCTTGAGATAACCTCAAATGGCACACAAACTTAACACTTGCTAGTGAAAGTGTAGAGCAACTTTTAGATTAGTCTCTGGTGCAACACACCTCAATAAAATGGCTGAATTATCTGCTCAGTGTCCAGTCAAGTTCTCCAGAGACCTGCTAATGAACTCATCATTTGCCTCAGGTGTGTTGAAGCAAAGATGCATCTGAAAGTACAGAACAACGGAGCTTAAGGCCTGGATTTGAAGATGCCTGGTGTAATCTTATATTATCCGCTAATGTACCATCATATCTGATGGATAGAGACATCTGTATTGCTGGTGTCAGATGAAAAGGATACAATTTCTGAGCTCCAATAATCTCAATGAAAGAAGTGGTGGTTGTTTTAATTTGCTAAAATTACGCCACCCCGAAGAGCTTCAACAAACCCACAGTGACATGGCATCTGGTCGTGCAAGTAATGAAACCCTTACTCAAATCAGCTTCTCAGGCGTTAATTTGCAAAAATATGAAGCAGACATTCTTGGTTCAGCTTTGGGATGAGCACATGTTTCAATTGTCCATGACATTTTCTTTTTTTGCTTTACCTCAGCCACCCTCTCTGGCCTGTGGTCGTTCAGACACAATTACACAGGAATGCAATATGTGTCTTGGTGTGGTTCTCGCGGCATCACAATGTGGGCATATGCTTCCAACACATGGCACTGTTTTCCTTCATCCTTTATTTACCCTCATGATGACCACCCTGTCTGCCGTCTGTGCTTATGAAATTTTTAAGCTTACTGGACGACTTTGTGCATTAGTGCACTGGTTTCATTTGAGTTAAAGTAAACTAGACATTATTGGACGCACAAAGTTGTTCAAGGAGTTGGGAAAAGATGAAAACAAATACTTCAATCACTGCGGGCTGTATTTCAAGTCCAAAAAATATTCAAAGCAGTTCTCATGCATCTATAATCATCCTTTTCATACTCGCTGGGTCTTAATAGTTTATGAAAGTTTATCGCCCCCCACACCAACAACACCCTTCTCTCTTATGGAAATGCTCCTCTTAAAAAGACTACTGGGAAATAATAGAGTTTTGGATGGGAGCCTTCCCTCTGTGCTCTGCTGCCGGTTTCATTTTGGCTGTATTTCTTAAAGCTCTTAAACCCTAGGCATATCCAAGCACTCAATTGAATCACTCAAACCGTCTCCCGTTCGGCATCTACCCTCCCTTTCCCTGCTTCTCTAATCAGATGCAAGCTATTTTTTCTCCTCTTGAAAATGTCACTTTGCAGCTCCTTCAGGGGCAAGAAAAAAAAAAGAAAAAGCCAAAAAAAAAAAAAAACCCTAATGAGAGGAGCATTGTCAATGTTTCACCGGTGGTTTCCTTTTTCTGACATGGCAGTGAGGAAAAAATAATTAGGCTTTTGTTGACAAGAGTCGACGTGGTGGAATCGGACTGGCTGTGGATCAAAACGATCCATTCATTAATTTAATTGGCCTCTGTGAGATGGCGTGGGTGTTTCTATGACTGTGTGAACAGTGATACTTGTGGCACATGGGAAATTAGATATGGCCATTCTTTGTGACGGTGCACAACGAGAGGGGAACCCTTATCGGCCGTAGATCTGCCGGGGTTCTCCGGCTTATAGAATGCTGGCTGCTGAAATCTCTGGGAGAATGACTCTGAATGAACCCTGGCTATTATGAGACCCAGATCTGCATTAGTGTGCAGGCTAGCAAACCATGCTAATGCGCTCTTCCCTCTCTCTCCCCTTCTCTTTCGCTGATGCCGCACACAGCACACATATGCACACAAAAGCCCCCTGTGTTTTGCAGGAGCACAGAGGGGACTCACAGCTCACTTTACCGGAGCAGGGGGCATATCAGGAGGCAATTCCAGACCGTGGCTCGAAGGGCAGACAATAGCCACGTCTGATCAAAGCAAAGCGGGATGCATGACACTCGAATTCAAGTCAAGTTTACGGGGCTGTCCACAACATCATGTACTCAACGGGAGAATGAGCATGAGGTAGTGTTACAGAAGAAAATGACATGGAGAGGATTGACCTCGGCAAAGAGATGGATACAGGAAAGAATGAAGGTTTTCATAGCGCAAAATATCCACGGGAAAATCAAGGAAAGAAGCAGATCTTTGTGATCTGAAGTGACAGAGTCTCAGGAAATAAGGGGAGCGGCACGCATGAAGGCATGCTTGCCGAGTGACACATATGCCATCCAAGTCAAAGACAGCTCCCATCTATCCCGTCATGTGACAGATAGCGTCTCAAGATGGCTGATAAGCACTGTTGCAAGTGACCGGGCATGACCTCTTTTCACATTCCAGTCTCGCTTTTGCTAAAAAGCCAGTTTTTTAATACGAAGCACTCCAAACCTCAGCAGGTTTATTACCCCCTCCTCGCCCTCTCTATTACCCCCTTGCGAATCAACATATCCACTACTTTCTCCACATTGTTGTCTGCTTGCCCCCTGGCCCTCTCATGCCGCCGTACAAAAGGGGGATCAGATGTACGACAGGCGCCGCTCTGGGATTTGGTGAAAAACGAGATACAGGGACTTTTGTATGTTGTTTTTCTTTTTAAACATGGCCTTGGTGGCAATGAATGGATTGCAAACAAGCCTAAAGCCTAGTTGGATATAATGCGTTGAGGCTGGAAAGTGTGACTTGAAACTAAATGGCGAGCATATTTTGTAAAAGTTTCATTGAAGTGGTGCGCCCAAAGAATTTTGCCTACTTCCTCTTTGGCAGTCGAAGCTCATTGTTTTTGTGTTTTCCACTTTTCTCCGAAGTCTTTAGTGGCATTGCCAGAAGCTGCTGTTCTCTGTTATGCACTGCAAGGCATGTACTTAAACACCAAGAGTCAATAAGAGTATGTCACTCAAGAATGATAAAAAGACTGCATTTATTTAAGGATTTTCTCATTTTGGTGACAACTCAAAGCACTTTACAGCAAAAGAGATATTCACACACCAGACAAACGTTAATAGTCTCACATAGATGGTGAAGGACAAAGCTATGACATTTTTACAATTGGCACTTCACAGCGAACTAAAGCAACCCACTCTACAGCCAACTTGTCAATTAAAATATAAGTAACAAGACAAAAAGGAAACAAACGTTCATCTTTGCAAGTTCTTATCAATTGGGAAAGTAGGTAAATATCATCTTATAGTATCTCAAAAGCTTTACCTTTCATAAGATACTTTTAAGGTAGGCCTGGAATGCCAGATAAGCATAAATGGTAGGGAGTACTACTGTAAGAAACACTTTCATTGTGCTATCTTTTGTCTTCCATTATGATATAATCATTCATGTGAAAGAGATAAATGCTTGAAATGTCACAAGTATCATTTCATTATTCTGTTTTATCTGTTTTTGTTTCTTTTTCTTTTTACATTTCAGGGTTTGGCCATTTTTCTGTCATGTAAATATTAGATTTTATAGCTTTGAACGGTGATTTGCTATGGGATTGTCTGTAATTAGATTTCAAACTCAACTGTGAAAAGTAATTCCAAGGGTCTGACAAACTTAAAAGCAGATGCTGCAAATCTTAAATAAAAAAAAAAAAAACTTGTTATAACTCTGTAGAACCTAAGAAACAAAGAGGCCTTTTGATATGAAATGTAGCCAGAGGATCAGAGAAGAAAACAAAGCAGAAGTGAAAAAGAGGAAGGGAGAGAGAGGAAATAGAATGGAACAGAACACAGGCAGGAAAAGAAAGCCAAGGGGTGTTTGAGTAAATCAAGTGAGCCAATGAGAGTCCAGCAAAAAATAAAAAACAAAACAAAAAAATCAAGCCCCACTGCAAAACAACTGTTTCTATCGCTGTCCTTAGGCCATTTCAAACCAGTGCTGGCTGATGTCATGCTCAGCGCAGCATCCAGATGTCCCTTTGCTGAAGACATGCAAAACTAGATGCAGATCAGGAAGCAGCTTATTCTCAAAGCCAACAGCTTGGCAAAGAATTAAGCGAATGAGAGGAAGACCTCCCTTCTCTTTGATGTTGTGACTGGATTTCTGTATTTTGTTTATTTAGGTCAAATGAAACTTTTTTTTATGTCATGTTCCTGGGGTAAAGAGATATACTGTATTAAAACAATATGGAAAGAAATAAATACCTCCACTGTAGCTCTGGCTGTATCTTTCGAGTCAACAATCAAAAACAACCAGGGTCAAAATAATTAGCCCTCGGATGCCATTTAGCGCATCCCTTTTTGCTTGATAACAGCCTGCAGCCATCTATTCTAGTTTGCAACAAGTCTGTGACACATCTCCCGAGGAATCTCAGTCTCATTCTTCTGTGCCAAAAGCTAAAGCTCTTTTAGATGTGATGGACTTTTATCTTTACTTCACCCAATAAATTCTGAATGGTGCATATCAGGCAGTAACACACAGATTGGTCTTTGGGGATAACGTTTCACAGAAGCAGCAAACATTTTTAGGTCTCTGTCATGGTGCCAGACAACTCAATGACCCAGACCTGCCTATGCTATAGGCCGCTTTCAAAATCCTTACATATCCCACTTTCTCAGGAGATTCTCAGCTCCAGGTGGATAGAAACCACCATTGTTTCACAGTTGTGGTGGATGAAACATTATATCTGTGGCCAGCTGGCTTGTTTTGTTTCACCTGACCAAGGAACATGTTGAGCTGTTCTTTGTTGCGTCTTTTCTTGGCACTAGGAAGTGCTGTGATAACTCTGTTTATCCTTCTTTGGCTTTATGTGGGACAGCATTTGCTTTTTCCACTTCTACTGTGATTTATTTTATCTTTGGCATGATGCTTCCTCAACTGACACTTCAGCACTTTTCTAGAGTTTATTTTCTTTGTGAAAATTGGGGAACCAAAATCAGTTTTGCTGTTTTTACAAGTTCTGATTGTTACAAATTTAAACCACATCTTTGTGTTATGCTCCTCAATTATAGGTTAGCTCCTAAAAGGTAGTAATATACTTGCCCCTTGTAGCTTTTTGTGGAATATTTATATTTATAAAAATGAAAAGTTAAGCAACGTAACCATCAAAAATATTTTAAAGATGCTAAAACGCCCGAACACTGACGCGATCGCCATATGAAATGCTCAAAGTAATCTGCAGTGTTCGTTTTCCACAACCCAAATTTTCACACGATTTGGTCGAATCAGATCAGAAGACCTTGTTTAATGTTTGTTGTATCCACTTGTGTCAATCTGTGTGTGGATTTCTTTGGTTGCAGTGGACAAAAGTTGCGGAAACCTTTGCAAGTCAGTGTTAGAGCCTCTGATGGACCAAGTACATCCTACTTTCAGTGGATACCTTTGATCATTTGTACCACTGTTGGAACAAACACCATTTTAAGCCCCAACTCACAGCTTTTACCATCATTACAGTTTTATAAATTCATATATATCCCACACTGGTGATCCCCGATCATGGCACAGACACGCCAGTGTTCTCTTCCTGTGTGGATGACAGAGAATGTCACATCAAACCGCATTGCTGAAATTGGGCGATTTAATGCTGCTAGTCTCCCAGACATCCCTACATACATGGTAGATCAAAACTCCTTTAAAAAGACAAAAAAAAAAAAAAAAACAAAGATCTCACTGGTTCTAACCGCTTTTGTTGTGTTCCAACTTTTACAGAAAAAGTTACAGTGCAGCAGTGACAAGCCGACAAGTCGAACCTCGCTCGGTGTAGATCACCAAAATGAGGAGGTGACCTTAATGTTGCAGAAAAATGCCTCCAGTCATGTGTTGCGAGAGAAACACGTCTGCAAGCTAATGAGGTGCCATCAACCTGAGAAACATCTGATTTTATTTTGCAGCTGTTATATAGCCGGATTGCTTTTATGAATATTTCCCAGAAATATGATGGCTAAATTAACCCACAGCTGGTTGTCTGGGCTAGAAATAAGTTAATGGCTTCCCCCGACTCACTCATTAGGAAACATTAAGCAGTGTGAAGCCTGCAAGGCGAATAAATAAAACAAAAATCACATGATTTAGCTTAGCTAAACCTCAATACACATTAGGTCGAGGCTGGTTGCTCTTTTTGAAGCAGAGTTTTGAAAATCTCTGTTTTTCTCTCGTGAGCACGACTGTTTCGAATCAGGAGGTGGGATTTGAACGAGTCAGGCAGGTTTAGGCGTATAAACTGCTTGGTCGAGGTTAAGAAAACCTCATATCTTAGGTCAATATTGATTCATCCAAGCCAAACCAACATGCCTGAAAAAACCACAGGCGCTGGCAAAAGTGATGAACAAAAAGATTGATTAAAATAAACAAAGATGAGAATTTAGAGCAAATGAAAGCAGTCGAAAGTGAAAGTAGCACAAAAAGAATATGGCATAAACAAGGAGATGAAATGCATACAACTGAAAACTTATGAAGAAAACTGAAGAAAAAAACGTACGGCTATGGCATGGTTTGGGGAAAAAGCCACAAGTTTCAGATTTGTCAACAAACTTTTGAAAACCTAATTATCAGAGACTTTGTGCTGGTCTACCGCATGAACTACCCAAATCATACTTTAAAGTTTGTTTCTGTGATGTAGCAAAACTTGAACATGTTCAATGTGTGGCAGTTTGACAGCAAGTTACTTTTGTGGCGAGAAATAACTAAAATTGTCCACAACTAAGAAAGGAACAGATTTCCCTTTTTGGTAAACATGTGGCTAATTTTGACTTATATCTGTGAAAAGGTGCTGAAATAAAACTTTCCTGCATTTAACCCCAGATGCTAAAATATATATGTCATGCTAAATGGCACTCAGTGCCAACAAATATTATTACAGCTACTGTAAGCCATGCATTTGTCGAATAATGCCATGTTGAAACACATGGTTAAGAGGTCTCGAAGGTCACCAACACACACACACCCACACACACAAAAAAAAGTGATACATGCTTTGGCTCAAGCGGGGGCTGTATTTCTTCAATTATACTCGCCTGTAGGGGTCTGAAGTGATTGGAGTTTTGAAAAGGGAGAGCACAATGTCAGCAATTTGTCTTCATTTGATGAAATGAGAGTGCAGCTCCGGTGCCAAAAGTGCCACTGTGTGTCACCACCTGCAACTGCCGGATGCGGGCCATTCATCAATGATTCATGGGCGAAATTACAGCTTGGGGAACATGTGTCATTGCTTCCTTTTTTTTTTCTTCATCTTCTACGTGGAAATGTTAAGAAAATAAAGGAGGGACGATATTACTCTGAGGACCAGTCGAGCAGAAACACGCCTAAAGGTGATGTGTCAGTTTCTGAAAACACTTTATCACCTTGCTTACATGTGGAACAGGGACCTCCGTAGACAAACAGCCAGGCATTTGTGTGCATATGTGTGTGTTCACTAAGTGTGTGCTTCACACTGAAAAAAAAAAAAGAAAAAGATGTGTAAGTTAATCTTGCGGAGTTAATTATCTAATATTATCTCAGCAGAAAGAGATATCCGACTTTAGAGAATGATATTTCTGGCAACAAGGGACTGATGCCTGTTTTCCCAGATGAATCAGCATAGGGAGGATTAAGAATTCAATCTGGAGAGACAGAACACACACACACTCATGCACACACACGCATTAAACGCAACCAGAGAAGCTCGCTGTGCACTATATTCCCAGGGTCTTAGACCAAACTTGATCTTATGAGATGTTCTCATGATTTATGTAAGTAACTCCATCAGCGGGGACTGCAGTCATGTTATTGTCCCTCACCACCAACACACACACTTCCAAGACGAAGACGAGTGCTCCCAACGTTGCGGCGAAGATTAAAATAAAGCAGCGCTCATTAAAATCCGCCGTGCCCGGTTCGGGATATTAAAATATGCAGCTTGTGTTAAGTCAGAAAGCTGTTTAGGCGTGTAGGAGTCCCCTGTTTGAACTCGCCGATATCAATACTGGCAATGATGTTGACAAAGAGAGAGGGGAGCTTGCTTTTTTATTTTTTTTTATGTCCAAAGACAGACAATATCCATCAAGAGCACTTCAATAAAACCTGTAATCTGATGAATAAAGAATAGCGGGAGTGAGTAAGACAAGGACGACAGACTCTCTGATGTTGATGTCACGAGGTTGGAGAAAAGGATCTGGTTAAGAGGGGAAACAGTTCCTGAGGTTAATAAAATCTAATGCGTTCTAATGGCACTTATCTAACACAAAGCATTTATTTGAATCGTTAGAAGTGGAGCAAGATGAGGTGCTTCCTCATGTTTATTGTATTGGCTATCGCTTTAATAGCCCTAAGTCTGTAGTTGAAAAGGAGCGAGTGAGAACTGCCACTTCCTCTTCTCCTTTGTTGTCCAAGAACTCCATTATGTAAAGTACTTTTTATCTGACATTTTAGAGCAAAAGACAAACATGAAGCCTTATCCCATGTGACTTCAGTCGGAAATTACATGTGTTTAAAGGAATGAAAAGAGACAGTTATATCAGTGTCGACATCCAAATTGACAGGAGAAGCAATGCTAACTTTTTGTTTTGTTTTTGGACGTTACATTACCAGCGCTGACCACAGGGTGCAGACAGTGAAAATGTCTTGGTCATCAAAAGTGATTATTTAACATAGATATTACAATGTAAGTTGCTCTTGCAAGATAATGTAAAAATAACCTATTTTGCTCATATTTGAACTTAAATTGACCTCTAATCAAAATTTTCATCCTTTTTTCAATATTTGACACACAAGTACAGAAATAGCACTTTTAAAATATGTGTTCTTATACCACTTCCTGCTTTGAGTGCTCTAATGCAGCAGACCTTGTGAAATTTGACTTTAAATTCCCTCAAACTGCTAGGCACTGTAACCAAATCGCCATCCCTTGAGGCCACTGATTTAGTGTCCCAGCTTTAAACAAGCCACAGAGGGTGGTCCACGAGGGCCCGGCTGATAATAAATGTGTATAAGTACGCCTGAGCAAATGTCAGCGTGCAGCTGGAAGATAAATACGGCGGAGAGGAATCAATTCAACGGAAGAATCAAGCAGTTTGTCATTTTCGCCAACACCTTTTCCTCATTTCCATCTTCCCTTTCATCCTTCACCTGTGATTGCAACTCCAAAGAAATCCCCTTTTCTCAGTTCCGTCCACATTGAGTCACACCTCTTTGTTATGAAAATGAAGACTCTTTCACAGCCGAGTCTCTATATATATATAAGGCTAAAAGATGAAAGTTTCCAGTGTCTGCAAAACAACAACAAAAAAGAGAAAAAATGGAGCGATTATATAAAATATCTTTTGCAGGCAAGTTGTTTGTTTGAATTTAAACAATCCCTCTGAATAATGAGCCATTCCCATTGACTGTGTGTGCAGGCTCACGTGAGCGCACGCTCACTCGCTCGCACGTGGGCGAGTGGGTGAGGGCGTGCGCTCGCGTGGCATCTGCTTCGATTTGTGGATGCGCCGCTGTGAAAGACAATATGTGGTGCACATAAGCTTTTTAGTACCTTTGAAAATGCATGTGCATGTAGGAGGGTGAGATGATCTTTGTTGCCGACTGCGGTTTTTAACAGAAGTAGAACTTTTAAAACATGATAAACAGCTGAAGGGAAAAAGGCCTTTCCTCTAATTAACTTTTACATTTAAAATAAAATCAGAAGTATGATTACCTAGCTTATAAATGAGTCTTTCTAAGAATATTCAACCACTGGACAGTCTCTTTCCATTTAGCTGACTAATTAGGTATAATTAGGCTACTCTGACAGAATTTGCCTCACATCTCCCAGCTAGTGTCAGCAGCTCCCAAGGCCAGCAAACCCACCATGGAGCGAACACGCAGAGCAAAATGGAATAACACAAACCCCTCATTTTAGATAGGATTAGTTTTTTTTTTTTTTTTTCCTTTCTTGGAAAACGGCTGTAATGTCATTTATTTGGATTACAGCTGTCACTCTGGAGAGCCATTTATTACAGATAAAGAATGGCTCCGATTTCCCTCACATTACCGCTTCTGGCTGCCGTGGAACTTAATGTTTGGCTTTCACATAAAATCAAAAGAAAACACAGATGAGAACCGAACAAACTCCCAGAGGACAAAAACAATGCTGGCATTGTTGAGCTTGTTTACTTTTCATGCATTGTTGCTTATGTTATTATAACACAACTAGTAAAAGAATAAGACTATTTTGTAGTTGAGGTTGACAGTATTTTTAGATGATATAATTTGCTTTTTGTCTGTACCTCTATAAATAAACCCATCTCCAATTTGAACAATAATCTAAGTAGGAAAAAAATGGCTTGGATTTTATCATTATCAACAGTAAGTCCACACTTAGAAATGAGAATCAACAAGAGCTAATGTAGCTAATCAAAACTTACACTCAATTTGTTTCTACTGAATGGTTATTCTACCAAAATGAACTAGAATGACTAACAAACCGGGGTAATCAACGCTTATTAATTTGCATACAGCAAACTAAAAGGAGGTGACGTGCGACAATGAATATTCAATATACTAATTGTAGGAATCATCAGAGATTCTCTGCAAAGCTTGAATAACCAATCAGATTTTAACCTCGGACAATTTGCGAGTCTGTACTTAACATTTTACCACAATCAAAATACCCATGCTTAACAGAAAGAGATGAGATATCATTCCAGAGAAGATATTTCACATTGTAAATTTCCAAAACTCTTCCTGAACTTCTAGATAAGCAATATAAGATATGTGTAAAATCTTTGAGATGTTAAAGAGATAATTATAAAACACATCGCGATGTGTGAAGCTTTCCCATTCTAGAACTTTCTCTGGAATGCCAACAGGAAGGACGACAGATGACTTTTACTATTGTGAAACATAAAATCTTTGTATACCTGGATATGGCAAACCTGGCAAATCTTATTGTATAGTCATTTTTTCTTTTGGCCAAAGACCTAGTATCCCATAAAAATAGATTTTTCTCTCCCTCCGTTTGGTAACTCATCTTCTCTTCACTTTCTTCTGGTAAACAAACCAAGAGAAGCATTGTTTTCTACTTTGCCATCTTTTCTAAAGATCTCTGCACAGTCCAATTCAACTCAGGTTATTCTGGTTTACTAAAACAGACACTGGAATGGAATAACAAGAAAACTCTCCTACAAGAATCAGACTTACAGAGAGTAGTGATCTGCTTCTATCTCTCCACATTAGTGAATCTAGTCACCATTTTGGCTCAGACACCCAAATCCTCATTTCTTAGCCAAAAAGGTCTTGTTCTCTTTTTCCCGGCTGCCATCTCACGCTGCACTGACTTTTCAGGAACCAAAGGTGAGTGCTGACAATCAACCGTGCGTGCAGGACGCTCTGACAGGTCTGCTGTGAGGGAATGACGCTGCATCAGGGTGCATATGTGTCTACATAATGTGATTGGAGTTGGAATGCTCCACGCTGCTTCATTAGATTATTGCTTACTTAACTTATCTGGGGTGAGGGTGTCAGAAAATGCTTATTACTTTGCTGGTGTCCCGATGTAGTGCATGTATCAGCAGGGGAAAATAAGGTGCTTTTGCCATTAGCTGATGAGCCTGCTTGTTGGACAGCAACACAATACATTATTGTGTTTAAAAGCAAAGACGAGATTCCTATTGTTTTAAGCTATAAAAATGGATGGAAACTAAAATAAAAAAATATTAGAAAGTGATGTGCTTTGCCTCCATTGTCATTCACCTGCTCTCCTGCTCCCAATCAGAAACTGTATTACTCACTGGCCTTGGCTTTTGTTGCTCTCCAGCTGGAACTCTAACAGTGCGTCTTTTTTTTGACTCTTGCAGTAGACATTATTTTTTAAGCTGACCTCAAATGTTCGCACAACTTTTTCGCCCGGCTTTTTGTTTGCCCCAGAGTCAAGCATCTCAGTCTTGGCTTTGAATGCCTTGTTTTCTTTGACCTTCCAAAATGAGCTTGAGTAATGATATAGAGCTCTAAACACATTCTACCATGTACTGTATATTCAGTATCCTTCTGAATGTATCTCTTGTTGAGACATGTGTACATTAGAGGTCTTTGCAAAACATTCCTTTGAATCTCGATATGACAATTAGCCTTATTGACAAATTATCATAAGCTACTTTGCATTGGATCACCTTATTGTAATGCTCAGACTCTCTCTGTTAAAGCTCTTCATCTTTGAGTCTTTCCTCGTCTACAGCTGTCCAACTCTTGCTGTGTTTTGTCTTCTTGTTAAAAAATGAACTCTTTTGTGAAAATGTACTTTATGAATGTAAGTGTATGGATGTGTGTAAATCAATAACATAAAATTAAGACACCACAAAATCAGAGCTTTACTTTAAATTTTTGAAAAAGAAATCACTCACTGATAGTTTAGTTTTAGGAGAAGATCTCACTGATGTATCAAGAGTCCAAAATGATGTAACCTGTTGTAAATCATCTGACCTTTGGTCCTCACATTTTCTTTCTTCACCTCATCAGATTGATTTTTACTGGAATCTGACACATGAAGGCCAGTGGCGTTAAAGAACTGTCAGGCCTCTCTATCTTCCCAACAACAGAGATATATGATATGATGTACGTATTCACATAGCTGCCTTTCATGTCTTTTCAGGCCAGCTCAGATTGAAATTGTTGATTTGAATGACAAAAGTGGGAAAAAACAAAACAGATTTCTAAATTAATCATCGCAAGAGAAGTTAAAGTCCTTGTACTTGTGAAACATTTATTAAACTGGATAATTCAGTGTTTGCACCAACAGTTTCTACATTGTAATGTCAGATGAAAGCATGAACATTCATCTTAAATTTTGATGCGTGGAGTTGTCTCGGCCCACTGTAAGGGAAAAGAGCTTCCCTCCAGATAGATTAGTGTCTTTCCAGAAAGACACTTAACTGCTAAATGCTCCAGCGGAGCTGCTCGGAAGTTGGAAATAGACGACTCCGTCTGTGCAGAGCGGCTCCCAGCTGTGAGTATGTCTACACATATAAAGTGAAGGAAGCCGTTGACAAGGAAAGCATCGGTGCTTGGCAAATCATTCCAAGTTTAGCAGGAGATGGGAAAAGACATGATATGCGAGACTGTGCCGTGCTGTTCATTTTTATCCTTGATTATAGATTTTGGATTTATGCAAATGTCAAAGAGCATAATTTGCTGTTTGTTTTTTGTTTTGTCAATAATTTGCACTGGGGAAAGCACACATCATTAAAAGCAGCAGCTTTGAACAATACAGAAAACATTTGAATGTACATTTCTGATGGCTTCTTAGTTCAATCTCCATTTGTCAATGCAGCAGGAAACAGAAACAAAAATATGAATCAATAGTATTAATGGCAGCTACCAGGTGTCACCAAAAAACCTTCAGCATGAAGTTCTGTCTTTTCTCTCAATTGCACCAAAATTGCAAACATTGTCCACACCTTTCAATTTTTTTTTAACTGCTGTGCATTCACATAAACACATTGCCTCTTGTTGAGCTGTGCTTCCATGTTTTTCCTGCTGCATTTTAATTCAACTATCCTATTTTTTAACCAATAAAGTCAACATCAAAACATTATCATGTGGATTGAAAATCTGCTGCCTCAGCGTAAACTGGTAAGTCTCATTCACTTTCACTGAATTCGCAAATTTGACTGATCAATGGCCTCCAGGGCCTGTGGGGGAAAAAAATGTTGCTTAAACCAATGGATTAGTCAAAGGGAAACATTTCGACTAGTGTCCCTGTATAGATACTGCAAACCCAGCAAGCCAAAACAGAGTTACCCATCTCACTGCGGTGCTTCATTAAGAATAATTGGCCAAATGACAAGTCACCATGTTGCACAGCCATTTCATCAGCAGTAGTCTCTGTAATTGGGAAGACACTTGGAGTAGAAGGTTAGCTTGCCTAATAGGGAAGGAGGCTGACTTCAAGCTCCACTCGTGAATATAACTACAATTTAAATGCCTTTTAGAGGAAGCTGGAACACTGTGATGCCTGTTTCAATGAACACACAAAGCCTTGGGCGCCGATATTTTGCATCCAAGACGGAGACTTGCCAAACGAGGTATATCAATAATGAGGCGAAATATGCTGCGAAAACGGCAAAAGCTGTGCCGGATGTTGCGGCAGGGCTCTGCTCAGTGAATGTGTGGAAATTAAAGAAAAAAATAATAAGGTTTGTCTTGAAAACACAACAAAGAGACAGAAACAAAAGGGTTAGATGACTTATATGAATAATGAGATCAGCAGACCAACTATGCCATCTGTGGGATTTCTCAGGTTCTGAAAAAGAGCCTAATAATTGCCAGGTCAGGAAGAGGCTTGATGTTTCCGATATTATTCACATATTTAGACATGATTATGAATGAATACATCTTTCCACATTATGTGTGCAGGTGTATAGCATTAGGAATGCAGCTGTGCAATTTCCTCAACCCTCACCATTGAAGGAAGAGCCAAGGTCAACGGCTAGTCACAGCCATGAGTTGCCATCTGTCTGTTATGTTTGTCTCACTATGTCTGCCGAGGATGCGGCGATTCCAAGCAGACACACCTGGGTGCAGCAGCGATAGCCGGCATATGGTGAGGAGTATAATACATGGAAATTGAAACTTGGCAGGAAGAATTGGGAGTTTGGACAAATTGCCTCAGGGAAAAACAAGAACATGGGCTGTTTGTCAAGAACTTAACAAAACAGCAAAAAAAAACAAAAAAACACAAGTTTTCATTAACAGTACACACACATGCGGTTCAACGCCGAAATGAACAAATTAGCAATTACTTTTGATGTGGGATGGGCTAACAGGATGGATGGTTGGATGTAAGCAAAACAAAACAATCCAGGAGAAATCTCTAATGAAAATTACATTTATCTCATCTTTATTGCTACTTTGGATGTCTCCCGAAATCACCCGAATCTTGACTTGGGTTATCGGGCAGACGTCAAACTGCAATAGTAGGGAGTCTCAACACCAAACCACAGGAAGATTTAGCTAAAAAAAAGGAAGAAAAACATCTGTGCATCTCCTTGGTAACAAACTTGTATAGTGGCCAACTAAGGGCAGTGTCCACAGATCCAGAAAAAGAAAATTGCCTTCAAAAAAGCACAGCCTTATTCACTGACTCATAAAAAGAAATTACAACTTAGAGGACCCAGTGCGCGAAATATTTAATAGAAGCTCACCTGTCAAATGATTTATTGCTTGGGATTTCAAACAAGCATACTGTTCCACTCAGGTATGACAACCATTACGTTTTATATTTCTATTTTCTCCTATCTTGGCACAGGCATTCTGACATCTCACCTCAAGAAAAACATTTGTAAGGTTGTTACAGTTCTTGTTAAAAGGAATGTTTTGGAAAGAGTTTCTCATATATTAGCAGTAAATCAGTAAGGTGATGGGCCAAAATATCCGAAGGGAGCTAAAGAATTTAGCCAACACCTGGTCTAGCAACTTTATCTGATTACTTGATTAATTGAGGATTTATTGGACAGAGTCCTAAATTGTTAAAATTACCAACAGCTGTAGCCCAAACCGCTGCAGAGCGCCTCAAACACAAAGACGTTATTTACTACCAGGTGTACATGCTGTGTGTACTTGCACACATCCTTCAGATGTACCACAATATTTATTGAAACACTTTCATGTTTACGGTTTTCCTGTCAAGAGTCTACGCACTGGAAATATGGCTGCATACAAGCAACCTCCATTCAATGTCAGGGAATGGGTTTGTACAGATGCCTAGAGGCTACATCGTAGCAACTTAGCCTAAATCTCCGGTGAGGCCATGATGGGAGAAGTTTGGATATTCCTGCTTGGCATCCATGAGTTCTACCTTGGTACTGCATCCTCCCCACAGTCCAAAACTACCAATGGAGGGTGTGTTTGTTTCTCTAAAGTGATCTTAAGTGCAAGTTCGTGCATGTGTGGCTGTTTGTCTTGTTTGCCCTGCAACAGACTAAAAATATGTCTAGCGTTGGCAGCTGGGGTAGGTTTTAAAATCTACAGTAAGATTAAACAAGCATGGGAAAATGAGGTAGTGATTTCATGAAACTGGCATTTTGAACTGTATTTTAAGCTTGGCACCAGCAAAACCCTCCAAAAGTATTTATCCACAATACTTGGATGTCCTAAGTATTATGGATACAACAGGGCATTTACTACACAAGATAAAAAAAATGTCAGTGGTTCATTTACTCAAGGACTCCTACTCTGTAAGCAACTTGACACTGAAAAAACAGCCCATACTTATTTTTGTATCCCCCCAAAAAAAACTATTTTAGAAGCTTTCACCATTTTACTGGTGCCAGAACTTGCAGCAGAACCACGGTCTTTGTTAAATCAAACAGCATGACAAAAATTATGGCAGCCGGGTCCCTGGAGCCTGCAAAACAGAACCGGGGAGAGTGCTTTGAAATACTCTCCAAACAGCTAATTCCAATCTTCAGAGTATCACTCCCATATGTCTGAGGGGATGGGCGACAAAGCAAAGGAAGGAGAGTATTGTGCAGAGACAAACAGATGACCTGCTGAAGGGAAGCAATCATAGCACCTAAAAATAATACTAAAGCAGAGATGGGGCTTATTTTTAAATGCAGACAAGCTTCTTTTTTTTCTTGTTGGGCTTTTTTTGGCACACTAATGACTATGATTAAGGCACCATGGTGGGAGTTAGTTAAGCAGTAGTCATTAGCAGTGTGGTACTTGAGTTTCGTGTAGGTTGGAAACTTATTACTGCGATCATTTCATGGAAAATCCAATGCAAATGGATTGAAGTCATATTAATAAGCTGCTCAGGGTGAAAGGGCAAAGTATGCGAGATATGGTGAAATGTTTTTAAACCTAATGAGTTCAGATAAAGTGTCAGGGTTGCAGCTTTTCTGCACATGCTGCGGTTTGTGCTTATAAACTTTATAGCTGCTCCACTGATTATTTGCACATGCTTCATATCTTACTTGGGTGACACTCACAAAAGCACGGTGGCACATTTTTAAATTCCTTTTGAAACTCTTCCAATCCATGTTATATTTCTAATTGCATCTAAAAGAAAAGCCAAAAGAGGGCCTCCACTGTCCGTTAGTCCTGTCCATTTTCTGATCATTTTAAAAAGTAATTATCTAAACTTACATTAACAAGAACTGTTATGCGGTTCATTATAGAAGCATTTCACATTTCCTGTTTTCTAGTGGCAGACAGTTTATTTCATGGACATTTTATGTTGCAGACCAACACATAATTGCAAAGTGGAATAATAATAAGTCACGGTTTTCAAAGCCCATTGCAGCTCAAGCTGACTTGTCAGGGTCACTGACCTGCTAAAAGGTGAATGTCTAACAAGTTTTCTTCAAAGATTATACTTTATTGAGCTTCATCCATTTTTAACATCTACCATTTGTCCTTGTATGTCCCTGCTAGAGGAAAGTAGCATGGAGTTGAGGATGCTGCAAGGTTGGGGTTAGATGTTAATGGTGATCTGTTAAATATACTGCATTTTGGAGACTAACTGGTTTTAAAGTTGTTTTTTTTTGTATCTTAGCAGAATACCTTTTTTAATGCTTTCGATGTTTTCTACATGGAATGTGGCAATCTGCAAGCAGCACTTAAAGATTGTTTTCCTCAACAATGGCTTTCTTCTCCACACATTTTTGTAAAAGGCCAAAATTGTGGAGTGCGTGGCAAACTGTTGTCATGTCAACAGCCTCCGTTTGAGCTTCTCAAGGGTTAACATGGACCTGTTGAGTGCTGTTATGAGTAGCACTCTCCTTTTCCGAGCTCCAAGCTTCTCCACAACTTTATCCTTGACCCATCTGCTGTGGTCTTTGTTCTTAACGTTGCTGTATTTTCACTGATATTCTCAAACAGTTGAGATTTTTAATTTGGAGAAGTATTTTTCTCTTGTTCATCCACTTATTTGTTGGATTTCTTTTAGGGGTGTGTGGGTGAAGAAGGTTAATTTTTTTTTCCGCTCTTTGGTTTTAAAAATATTTTTCCTAAGTTCCTTACTTTGCATTGGTCCATCACGTGAAAATCCAGTAAAATAGTGTGAGGTTATAATGAGAAAGAAATCACAAGTATTTTTTCCATTCGCTGGCTTAAACATAAATCCTCTTGGATTCTTCAGTGGAACCGAGAAACTCCTATTGAGAAGCAGTGTGGGCACATTGACAGAGGTAATGGGATCTGTGAGTTGCAGACAGGTGAGGCGTCTCTGTGAGAAGACACAGAGCAGGTAGTTTTGTTGAGCACATGTCGCTGGTGAGGGGATGCTGCCTCGTGACGAGTGCAGAACCTCTTTAGCGGGTGAACATGTTGTGCCTCTTTCTGTGATGGGATTTGACAGGTTTACAAGGAAGATGTTGAATCCATTATTGAAGGAAGATGTAACCTTTGACTGAAATCATTAGCAAGTCAAATAAATAGTTAATCTAAACTGAGTTTGGCAACAAAAAATAGCTGCAACTCCATATTGTGTGGCTTTCTTCTCCGCAGACACATTTATTCCAAAGTACCTTGAAGAATTGGGAATAATTCTGATAATAATGGACAGATAATGTGAATATATAAATCTGTTTGAAAAAAGAGAAAATAAAGGCCAGCATTGCCATTCGGGGGTTTATGGCTTTTTGCAAGTTTTTTACTTTTACTCTTCAAACATCCCCACTCTAATTTGTACAGAAAGGCTGCTCACCACTTGCTGTGTCCAAACACATCCAATGTCCTTTGAACATGCCAGTGGTCAGCTCCATGGCGGAGAGAGCACAGTCGTGCCGCTAATTGAAGGACATCTCCTGGTGAGACTAAGCGTTGGTTAGGGCTACCATTAATGAGGGGGCCAAACAGACCATAACCTTGAGCTTGTAATAAAACGACTAATTAGAGGAACAACAGCACACAGTTGTCGGCGCTAATAATTAAAGACGGCAACAAAACGAAACATACGTCGGCAATGGTTTCTCATTGGAGGAACTCACTCAGAGCGTCGCTTTGTAGAACGCAGACAATTCTGAGCAACTCTGGAGAAGTGGGAGTCGGGGTTGCTGATGATTTGCACATTTATTGAGCAGAAGCCTGTTCCTTACAGTGGAGATATGGGCAGGGTGCCGTAAGGAACTCAAGTGCACACAGAGTTAAGATGTTGGATGCAGCCACACGTGCATTTTGATGGACAGGAGTCCCTGTTGGAGGCCCTTTCTTCAGGTAGAAAGCAGAGCGATAAGATCAAAATCCATACTTTTGATATTCTTCAAAGCTCTCTTTGATAACAGGCAATCTCTGCGGACTGAAGCGCGAGTGTTGTGATTGGTACATTTAAGTGCATTATGTGTCAAACCGTATTTAAGGGATTCTATAGGAATAAAATGCCTCAGGCTCATAAAGATGGTTGACACTCACTGTGGTGATGAATGATGCATCCAATGTGCTTTTGATGTTTGCGATTCCTGCTCACGAAAAGAAAGAAAGGCAATGCTAAACTTAAAAAATATCGAACCCACTTGATTATTTACAAATACCCCAAAACACAACGCTAATCATTGATATGTAAAACTGCAACAGTGCATTCATACCCACTGAAGTTTCTGTATGAAACTTAAAAATATTGTATTGGGATTTTAGGATAACTTAACATGAATTAGTACATCATGACATGTGATTTTTAACATTGTAAACAGAATCAATTTAAGTGTGTTTTTTATTTGTTTCTTGCTCCCTGAGGCAATATTTTGTTATCACATCAATTGCAAAACAGCTAAAAATCTTACAGGTAGGGTGGAGAGCATCTCCACACAACTTGAATTTAGGTTTGAGTTTTTACTGGCCCATTCAGACACATAAATATGCTTTGATCTAAACTAGTCCATTATCGCTATTGATGTCTTTTAAAGTTGCCTTCTTGTTGGAAAGTGGATTTCTGCCCTAATCCAAGTTTTCCTTCAGGATCACATTGTGTTTAGCTCCATCTATCTCCCAAATATCTCAAAGCCATTTTTCCTTTCCTGCTAAAGAAGAAAATCATCAAAGCATCAAGTTATTGCCACATTACTTTGTGTGTGTGTGTTAAAATGTGTTTAAAGGCATGTTGAGTTAGTTTCTCACTGTAAACATTTGAAGGCCAACAAATGTTATTTTTAGTCTCTTCTGACAAAATCACCTTCTTTCACGTGCTTTTAAGCCTTCAAGTGGGTCTATCTGATGAAATCTGAACAAAACACACTGAAGATCGTGGCAGTAATATGATATGTTTATATGGTTTAAATTTGTTTTTGATGTGCTTGAGGCCAACACACTTTGCTCTGATGTTACTTGATGTGAAGACTATGTACAATGCTCAAGCAGAGAATAATTTATATTTGAGAAAGACATTAACCTTAATGAAATGCACTCAGCTTATTAAAAGGAGCCCTTAGATATGAGACATGAGAAGAAATCATGAGCACATGCAGCATCAGCATGGGCCAGACTACAAGGTTTTTTATGAAGCTAATTATTGCCATGACCCTGACAGAAGATTAGTTTGGAAGAAAAAAAACGAAGCAAATAAATGATTTACTATCCAACGCTTGCGTAAGTGTATCATGTTCCCATAAAATTACAATCATACCCATGTTATGATTAAAAAGTCGGCACATACTTTATGAAAACTGTAAAAGCTGTAAATAATGTGTTGTAAATAATCCTACTGAGGTTTCATAACTATTTTTGTTACCGTAATCTCAGTATCAAGATACTGGCTGTCTGCCAAGAAGCTGAAGCATATGTTGAGAGTTTGGCCAAATAGAAAACATATCACTCAAAAAAACAACAACAAATCTCTACAGCTGATAGGTGACAAGCATCAATAACCCAAACAGCAGAGCAGGAATGATAAAACCCATGGGACGGGTTTGGTTTTGTTAGGGTTGCACTCTGCTGTGCTTCTTGCTGTACTTGTCAGCAGAACACCATGCCAATACAAAACACTCCAGTGCATTTGAGGTGTTTGGCAGAGATCCATCTATCTGCTTGCTTTTGGCAGCTCACTCTGATCTGCAGGGCCAACAGACTGATTGGACCAGCTCGAGCAAAGTCCTTCCCTCTGCTCTTCTGGGGGGTTCTGAACTATTCCCTTGCCAAATAAATTCTCCAGCAAGCTTTACATCTGCCACAGGCTGACCTGTTTAGGAAGACCTGTTTCCTCTTACCTCCAGGGAGAAGTCAATAAACTTGAGCCAAGTCTCCAAGAAAGTGTATGAAATGTTATTTGGTCCACACCTCCAATACCGTTTTAATGTCACAAGCCAAAGAAGTCATGAAGTTACAAGAAATTGTGATGAAGCAGTCTAGCAAATGAGATGTTATCTGCTACTTTGAGAGCTAGCAAATAATTGCAAAAGATCAAATGAAGAAAAGGTAATGTTAAAAAGAAAGTACACCCCTTTCAGGGTCAAGGCAAACCGGAACAACTTTAGAGATGACGCTAGAGATGCATTTGTTTCTGCCAGTGGAACAATTTTAACATTTAAGGCAGTTGCCAATTAGTGGCAACTTCCTGGCAAGCTTTCAACAACCTTGCAGTTTCTTTGAAGTGGAAGACTTCTTTCTTAAAATTATAGAAGAAACAAAGTTGCAACAAGACTTCATCTCAATGTCCTTTGGACAGATGGAGCCAAAGTAGAAATGCACTCTTCATCCCACAATGACAGGAAGGTGATTTGGTTTTGTTTTGCAGCTACAGAAACATCATTGGATTTCATAATAAGAGGTCGTCCAATTGTGAAAATAGGATTTCTTTAGAACTGTACGGACCAAGAGAACAGTGGATTGCTGTTTATGCTGACGACATAATTGTATTCCTAACCAATCTTAAAAAATACAACTCTGACTTGTTTGATTTAATGAAATAATTTTGGTCAAAAGAATATGCAACAAACTAAAATCCTTAACATTATCTAAATAGCAAAAACATCCACTACCTAATATTACCCACCCCCCTCTTCTTAACGTGTAAATTAATGCCAAGGTAAACCTTATGGCCCATGCTAAATCCTAAAAGCAGAAATTAGTGAGGTTATTCCTTTTATTCAAAGTAATAACCTGTAAAAGTTAGCAAAATTTCTTGACCTATTCCAAAACATTTAACAATTAATTTGCAAGTAAGGCTAAATTATGTTTCACTTCAATGCAGCGAGATAATTTCTTTGAACCCACCAGAGAGAACAGATGATTGAGCAAATATTATTGTTTTGTTCAGTCAGAAAACATATTTACCTGTTTTGTATTTTTTTAAGATTTATAACTTACAGAATTTCTCAACCATCAATTGGCGGCACCTGATGTAATGTTTGAAAATGTAGATAAACGTAAATAAAGTAGCTAAGTTAAATTAAGTTAAGTAATGTTTAAATTTTGGTCCAATTTTGCGAACACAGCCTAAGTCATTGAAATCAATCTCCATCTCTGACTCAAAGTGATAACAGAAGCACTCCTAATGACATCCTCATGAGTCATTATCACCACATCATTAGCAAGTGAAAAATCAACATTTGAGTGCAGTGTGTCATACCTGACTGAATAATCCCAGTTCAGCCTGGCTGAAAGAAGGAGTAGAGCGTAACTAATCATTTTATGAGTATGCATGTCATAAACAAGTGGCTTTCATTTTGCATCTTAGGGATATTTCATTTTATTCCATGTGACTGAGGAGAATTTAACCTAGCTTAGAATCCTTTGCTGTTTTCTTTTATCCTATTTCTCTTACTTGAAATGAGCCAAAGGTCAAGTCAAACTGAAAGCATGTCTCAGCTGCTGAGCTGTTTCCATGTTTGTTCTCAGAATATATCTTTGTCTTTAGCGACATCAGTCTTAATTAAATTCCACTTATTGCTGGTTTCAACACGCCTCTGTGATCTGCCAATGAAAATAAAAGCGCATCATCAAACGCATTCTTAAAGTCAATAAAGTAAGAGGGAAAAACTTTCCATTGAAAAAAGAAAAATGCATTTCACTCCACCTTGTATGAAGGAATGATGGATGCCTGACACAAAACAACATGTGGGCAGGTTGTTTATGTACACCGCCATTCTTTGACAGCATGCCAATTAAGTGTTGGCAGGAAACTTTAGGCATACATTCTCAGCATGACTGCATTTTCAATCATTCAGCCACTCAACCATTTTTTTTGTGCTTGTGTTTCTCACAGTTCCTTTTCAGACCTTGTATCAGGACTTCTTTGTGTGCGTGTGTTCAGAATTTTGAAATGTCTTTAATTAGAGGAGATGAAACTTTAATTATCCCTATGGGGAAACTGGGTTTCTGCTGCAGAAACAAATGAAGCACAAGAATAGATCAGCTGTGGTGTATTCAGGTTAATACCACCAGTGGATTCAGCTAAAGAACATATTAAGAACTAGCTTACAAATATGTATAAGATGGTAAAGCATTACTGTTCCACCAAATCTGTAATTTCGGCTTTTTACATTGCTGTACCATCACATTTTTCCAAAGGCCTAACTATCAAGCCCCAGTTTAATCTAATACCTTTAAATAAACCCAGCGCAAACAGCTACCTTGAAGGCCTCAGAAGTTTGTTAGAGAATATTGGTGAATAAGACAAAATTTAAGACCTTTGATGAAGATATTTAAGACTTTTTTAAGGTCACTGTGTAATTCATGCTGCATTAGAAAAGAACAGTCAAGCTCCAGCTGAAAATCCAATTTATTTTGTATGTGCTCACAGTTCTGTTCCCATCCAGTTCAACTGAACTTCTTAACAATTTATAAAACTGAGAGATTAGGGGAAGGATTTCTCTACATGTGCATCGCTGGAAGAGACGAACAGCAACGAGTCACTGCTATAGTTGCAGTAAAAGATGGCTTGAATAAGGATTCTCTCAGAGGAGCTGAGTACAAATACATTTGTACGGCACTTTTTGCAAGCTCCATAAACGGCTGATGGAAGAATTTATGTCTAAAATGATCTCTCTATTGTATTCATGAAGGTAAGCAAATATATAAATATATATATATATATATATTTTTTTTTCAGGTGACAAGCGATCACGCTTTAAGTTCCTGCATGGTGAGTGAAGAGCGTCGCAGATAAAGCTGTGAATAATTTATGAAACATTGTCAGTGCCTCTACATAATGACTTCAAATGGACATCAGCCAAGCGTTAAATGACAGGGATTAATCTACTTTAGAAATAATAGTCCTAATGGAATATTGAATCTTCTGGGACGTCGCCCAACTTGAGAGCCATCTGTGACACATTGCCTGTGACTTCAGTGCGCAGTGACCCCAAAACTCACTATTAAAAAAGTTTCAGTGCCCAGAAGTTCACTGCTTTTCTTTAGGCTGTGCTGTGGCTCCCATTACAAGTGGGCAGTAGAGGTGTGACCCACGACACCGACGAGGTTATAGAGGAAAAAATCATAATTGAATCAGACAAAGTAGAAGAGTCAGACTCTTAATCGGTGCAAAGTGTCTGCATAGCATATCACAGTGTAAACTGTGCATGTTATTATTGGGTCATTGCTGCAACACTTCAGGAAAATAGTTTTTTGTGCAGCTGTATTTGATGGCATGTCAAAAACAATCTATGGCAGTATATTTCTCCGTACAGTACTCAATAGGTAGACATGGGATTCGAGACAGTACAGTTTACCTGACACTGTGTATCTTTGTAAGGATTGCATTAAAGGCAGATTTGTGTGACAATAAAAAAATCTTCAAACATTGCTGATGGCAGTTTTAAAGAACTATTTTAAACATATTTGTAAAGCTGCACTTCAGCGTTATGCATATATGAGTGTTATTTGTTCAGATACAGATTATACCATTTAAGTAAACTGATTACTGAAAAAACAAAAGTGATTTCAAGGCATACTTTCAGATGTTTTTAGCTAATAATTACCTTATCAAGATGGCGACATTGCAGTAAAAAAAATAAAAAATAAATAAATAAAATAACATACCAGGTTGTAATGCACCTGAAAGCTGTTAATTCCCGACCTTTGAACCCAATGCTCGGCAGGACTGGATGTTCTAAAAAATTGGCTTCATTTTGTCATGTTCAGACCCAAGTAACACATTTTTACACCCTCATATACGGCAGTACAGGAAACAGTGAGCATCAACTTAAAAATTTTATGTTTTTAGGAAAAAAAATGTATATATATTGGAAGCGATTAACAATGACCAATCACTCAATACCTTCAGCGTATTTAATCTGATAAAATTACCATCTTCCTATGCTGTTGAAAATTGATGTAAGTTCCTGGCCTCACAGCTATAAAATCTAAGGCAAAAAAGAGAGATAATCACAAATCTATGATCCCCTTTAACACCAGCACTTATCTTAATAAAACCATTTGAAAACTATATATTTCTGCCTATCCAGGCAAATGTAAAGACCATGGCTCATACTGGAGGCAAGTCAATGGAGTGAACGAATTGGATGAATGTCACATGAGCCTGCAGTAGGATTTCATCAATAGCTCTGGCTCATTCATCCAAAATCTTGCTCAGTGATGCAAATACTCCATCATTTAAACTCATTTATCCTAGCTTTGGGGTGTGCAATGAAGATAAACGTGATTGCGCTTCACCCACCCTCTTACACAACTCTACTGCAAGGAATGACGAGGAGGGGAAAAAAAGTGTGAATGCATTCATTTTTTACTCACAATGACTTGTTGCTTTTTGCAGTACACGACTGGTGACATTTCATTGTACAGCCTTCCAGGCACTTTCTCCGATGGTAAGATTTTTCTCATTCGTTCTTTATTGGGCAAAATCAGACATTTTGAAAATGATGAGAACTTGCAATCCAGAGTTCAAAAAGGTACATTCAGACAAAGCAGCTGCCACTCTGAAAATACGGAGGTAAAAAAAAAAAAATGATATCAAATACCAAGACTGAAGTTTGCAATTTTGATCTTTAACTACTGAGTCACATGAATAATGTTTTGCTATGTATTATTTGTGTTCTCTTACAGTTAGTTTTTTTAATTGTTTTCAAAATGTCTTTTAGTCTAGGATAACACGTATGTTTTCCAGATGACAACCAGCAAAAAACAAACATTTAAAACAATGTGGAAACAAAATGATGTCAGCATCATCTGGCCTGGCTAATGAAAGCATGAATCACCCTTTCAAAATCATTAAAAGGTAATCACTTTGGAAAAGTTTAAAGTTTTTTCCCTCAGTGTGGGAGCCAAACAGTGGCTGTAGCGAGGAAGGATGACTGTGCTTCAACTTGTGAAAAATGTGAGCATTTTCTGTATATGAAAGAATAAATGGAAAATGAAATAGGTCCAAGAATGGATCTTTGAGGAACTCCACATGTGAGGAGAACCTGAATCAGCCCAATGCAGAGTCTTTTATACAACATGCATCTAGTTGGGTGATCAAAATATTGTGCTAAGCTTTACTGAAGGCAGATGAAAAAGAAGAAGAGTGGTGTCTGCAGTAAATTAAAGATCCTTAAATCTCTTTGGAATTGAAGTTCCAGTGCTTTAAAGCATTTTTAAACCTAATTGAAAATTTCATAGAAAAAAAAAAAAGAGTACAAATGGCCAGAGACGCGTCTCTCCACAGTCTGACTGTGCAATCGCAGAAATTGCAGGGGGTTTACGTTCCTCAAAGAGTTCAGCTTTAAATAAACAGCATCAACATTTGAAAATGCAGTAGAAATTAAAAAAAAAACAACTAATAATAAACAGCCTCAAGGTAGCGCTTCATTTAGAAATCCCATGCATGAGTCACAGCGGAAGTTGCTCCTTCAGCTCTAGAAACCACTTATAAAATTAAAATAAAAAGCAGTTCTCAGTAAATACATCAATTACATTTTATTTTTCTTCCTTCATTTTGGTTTTCACACAGATTTCTTAATGTGATAGCTAATGTGTTGGAGGGTTTTTGCTGCAATTTTCTACTAACTAACATTTACAGGTGTTACTCTTACAAACAAAAATTACAATTTGAAGCTTCAGAGCATTTTTTCTAAGTCTGGTTGTATGAATCAGAATTTTAAATATTTCAGAGGCCCAATTATAAACAGAGCATTTTGCTCACATGCTAAGCTTATGTTAGCTTCTTTCCTTTTTTTGATACATCTGCAGGAGATTGACATGAATTGAAGACTGCATGTGTCAAGTTAGGTATGTCTTCAGAAACAAATGATAAAGCATCCCAGGCGATGTGTTGGAGCTGCATATTAATGGCGTCCTGCAGATACTCTGGTTGGGACAAAATATCAATCACTGCCAAGAAGACAGATAAGGGAGAGAGCAGCACTGGACCGGGACAAATACTGAACCTTAAATAAATGGAACCAGTAAGGGGGATGAAATATCTTCTAAAATCTATGACTTTGTTAGAACATCATACAAACACAGGTTCCTATGCAATCAGTGTGGCCTGTTTACTTTGATGCCACATATAGTCTTGATTTGAAATTCAAAGAGAGAACATGTGAGGAAAAAAAATGTTATTCTGCTGAGATTTTCAAACACAACCAATTCTTACGTTTGAAGACAACAGTCCATAAGAAGCAAAAATATAACATAATTGGTTGTTTTCTTTTCACAAAAGTGCTTTGTTAAAATACAAGATTTTACAATTTAGCTACAGACTGAAAAAATGTCTGGTTTAATAATTTTTTATTTTAGCTGAGAAATACCAAAGTGGGGTGAGAATTTCAGATATATGTAACATAAAATAAATAAATCATGGATCCATGAGTTATTTTATAGCACAATTTTGCCCATTAGTCCCAACTGAGAATCAATCTTATATCGCTGCCTGCCTATGCATTACTGCTGACATACCTTTGCATTTATGACCATGTAATATACATATTTTTGTTTTCTTCTTGTCCCTCCACTGGCTTTTTAACTCTTTCAACAAGAGATTTCAATCTTTATTGCTTTAGATTAAACAATTTTTATAATCTGTAGCAATTGTGTGACGCCTCCACGTGCACATAGGTTGAAATCTTTAGGAAGTGTTTAATGCATTTCCGCAGGCAAGAGAAGATTTATTCCAGGAAGGTGTGTGTACCTGATAAAGTGGCCAGCGAGTGTAGATTGCAGACATTATGTTAAGGCAAAAAAAGTTAAAAGATTAGAAGATAAACCAAATGCTATCAGTTCTGAAACGCTTATTGAATGCTGTTCACAAGGGGGGGAAAACAAACAAAAAAAAAAAAGAAATGAAGATATGGAGGAAAATCTGCTGTTCCCATTTCCGATAAAGTTTGCTTTGATTATGATCATTCGAAGGGAAACAACATATGGATTTACCGATAAAGACTTCCATTTAGAAAAAAATAAATAAAAATCAGTCAGAAAAACAAAAAAAAAAACATGGAATGAGAAGGCAGGAAATTAAATGGAAAGCTGCATGCAGCAGGGAGGATCTGTGGAGATAAGATACTGAGCAAGCTTTAATCTGAAGCTACCGCAGCGTTTTGCTGTGCTATTAATTTTGATAATACTGTCTGTTTAGCTCTGCAACATGTATGCATGACTAGCTAAGTTAAGAAACAGACGCCCTAGTTGAGCTAACCTGACCGGGAGACGTTCCTTATTCTCTGGGATGAAATAAAACACTCGAAGAAAACATTCTGTCTGCATCAGCACATCAAGGCATCTGCTGTGGGGCTCGTCTGACAGCCGTCACAAACTCTGACTATGAATGGCACTGTGGTGACCTGGGAGTCGTTGCGGCGTGGGCACATGAAGCCTGCTCCTTCATTTTGCCTTGTGCACACACACATGCAAACACACACACGACCTCAAGCCTACGCGCCTTCTAACTTGTCTGAACTTCAGAGTCGATTCAAGCCGGGCTTTGTGACGTCTGATTTGATCACTACGGAGAGCTGCCAGCAGTGTTTGCGCTGGAAAGTTGCAGTTCTGACGCAGCGCTCTTGGAACGGCACAATATAAACACACAAAACACCTACTCATCCTTTCATATGACCAGATATATATACATATATTTAATTTTTTTCTTTCAGGCACAGTGAATGGCGTCACTCAGACAGTGTGTCTAATCTCAGTATGGTGACTGGTGATTACCCAGATAAAAGGGCAAGGCACATCCAAAGCAGCGCTACCAGAGGGAGGAAATAACATCCAGTGTTGTTTTGCAGCAACATCAGCTGTGATGGATGGCGACAAGGGTGTTAAATTCCAGCACGGAGGTCAGGGTTATCATAGATTAAAAAAAAAACAAAACTAAACAGTCCTTGTGTGGTTGGTTTGATATGCTGGAGCTAATAAAAAGGAAAGAAAAAATGCTCTCCTATGATTTCCAATGCCTAGAAAAGGATGCAACTTTGCTAGTTGTTTTTTTTTCCTGTTAAAATGTTGGTGATGCCAAAAACGTTGGACACACAACATGACTTTGTAAAGACTAATCACACCAACAAACTAGTTTCTGTTTTCCAACTGAAAGACCTGGTGGAGGATTATTGCAATCTTTTACAGAAACATTCACAAGAGAGACAGTTAGAAGACAGTAACTATCGCAGAGTGATGCAGAGTAACATGTTTTGCATTTATAATAAAATGTACAAGCCAAATAATATTTAAAAAAACAGCTTTTAAAGGGAAAACTAAAATACTGTTCACTGCTTCAGCTTTGTTAAAAAAATGAGTTAGTAGAAGGTTACAGAATAATTAGAATAATTTTCAAAGCTGAAAATAGACCTTGGGGCTGGAGCTTTAGTTTCCCATCAAGGTGAAGAAAATACGCAACAGCTCCAAATACCATCGAAATAACTTCAGATTTCATTTTTTAAGGATGAAATTAATCCAAAGAATACATTCAAAAACAACAGAAAACATAATTGAAGTTTTCTAAAGTCAAATACTTGTAACAGACTGACGCACTATATAATATATCTTTGAAAGAATAATACGATAAAACTAAAGTGAGACGCGCTACAGGATCAGAACGCCGAACCACTTTTCTTAGCTAAAAACAGAACATTGTGGTTAGTTTTTTTTTTACTGGATTAACTAAACTAGACAATAAACACATTAGTGACATTTTACTGCTCTGTGCATATTCCAGGGATTTATTATTACTATTATTATTATTAGTATTATTATTCGCTGCACTCCTCAGTGATGTCGGCCTTTCTTGGTGTCCTCAAAAACTTTCCTGCTTTGTTTCGTATCTTACATTTTTACCATCTTTTACCTTCAGAAGAAGTTTCTTATTGCAATCACGAGAATCGGCACTGAGGCTCCTTTCTCTCAGTGATTGAGTTACATTGTTGTTTGGCCCAGGGAACAGCAGCATCTGCAGAGCTGAAATAATCAATGTTTAAAACAGGGCGCTTGTAAGTTGCTTGTATCAGCAAACTAATGCCGCAACATTTTTCTAATCAGATCGTTTGCATTCGACGCCCGGATAATTCCCATGCTCTGATTACAGCTACGTTTGTCACAGTAATTTCTGGATTTTCTTCTTTAAACTGTTTACCCAAAGCAAACCCTATGGGCCTGTTTATTTTTTGAAGCACATGTTCCATTATCTTTATTGAAGGGCAGTCATCCTTCTCTGGAGGCTTCTCGAGAGCGTGGAGCCACGTCTGGTGTACAATTACGATCCTCTCAACGAAAGCTAACTCGCAGTGATGGAAACTGCTGACAAGAGCGCTGAAGGAAAGGCACAGATGCACCGGCGTGACGGAAGCTCATTGCATAGGTTGGTCGTCAATGACAGATAAGTCCTTTTAATTAACCTCGACACACAGCTGTATACGTTCGCTGATAAGGCAGAGGAACTCTGATAACAGCTGATGACTTTCAGGAAAAAGTCACTAATCTGAAAAAAAAAGGGTCTGGTGAAAGTTATATTATCAGTGCCACATTTTTTTTTATTTCATCATAGAAGTTACTTCATGTGGCACTGTATCTTTGAAAATAAAAAAGGGAGTTATCACAGTAAATGACATCCGAGTAAAAATTACCATTTGCTTTCTATTTAACTCAGTTACAACATATCCGCCATTTACTCAGAATCACATGGATTCACTGAACATGTCATAAGATAACAAAATATTAGGTTAAAAGTCATGGAGCCAGTAGAAAATCACTAGTTCACAATCATAACTACACAGGAAATGTCAACAGTTTACAAAATATTAACATTCTCCTCTTCTGGATTACTGCATAGACAAAGCAACCATTGTGAATAACACTAATACAATCAAGAATTATCACGCTGGGAAATAATGACTTTTGCTTTATGAGCTACCTTATGCCAAATCTAAAAATATACAAAAAAACGGTGAGGTGCCTATTTGGCATCTTCGATAAGTGAGGAAAGGTAGCAGGGTAGGAAAAAGCTAAACATTTTTGCACAGGAAAGCATTGAAAACTATTCTATTATCATATTGAGAACTTTATTTTCTCTATGAGATGTGGTGGTGCCCTCATTTATGTTTGCTATTATTGAAAGACAAATTAGCCATTTCAATTTCTTGAATGAGTTTGCAGAAGAAGAATCTCCAAGGTAGAGTGGAAAAAATATTTGAAAAGGAAAAGAAATTTCATATTTTAGTTTTTTTTTTTTGTTGCAAATTTCAAAAGGCAATGAGGTGGGGGGGATCTCTGACAAGTTGAGTCAGTGCCAACATAACAGTGGGGTTAACCTTTCATAATGATGCCGGAGATCTCAAGAGTTTGTTTGAAATTAAAATAAAGCAACAAAGGGTCAGCTCAAAAAAAAAATTTAATTCCAGGTTAATCACAGGCTTTTCAATGGGGCCTCTTAGCAACCAAAGTTTTTCCTTATCCAAACATTACACGGGTAAGGAATTTGCAACCAAGCTCTTCAGAAATCCCTTGGAAAGACACGGATAAACGGATTTACTGGTGCTGGCACGAGGTGTCAACCTGAAACGCGGCGCATTCTATCTTCCACGTCGTAATCTTATAAAACACGCCTGGACAGAGGGGCCGTTCCAGCCGTGCTAATTCAAAATCAATGCGCCGGTCGATGCAAACACAAACCCCTGGCTTCTGTAACAATGGCGGCGTTATATTTCCACATAGAGCGGTGTGAGGAGGCTGTGACCAAGAGAAGCATAAACCTCCTGATGCGGCACTTCGCCCACCTCCTCCCTCGTTTGCACAACGGAACATGCTTATCGCTGCACCTTAGGTGGTGAAGCAGCTGCCAAAATAGCCGCCACTCAAGTTGTAAAAAGACGACGTGATTGAAATGACAGGAGAAGAACAGCCTTTTAGAGAGTGCATGGGAAGCATTAACCTGGCTCTAAGTGTTCCACAAAGGGCCCTTTAGCCCCATGTCAACCCCCACACAGCTGAGTTCCTGTGATGTTTATTGCTCTGAAAGGACAACACTATGGCATTCGCTCACATAAGCACATGCAGACAACATAATGAAACAGAAATGAGTGATAAAACCTCCTCATAAACCCTTGCTTTAACTTTGATGACATCCATTTGCAGTTTCGCCTCGATGACATTACATAGCGTCAAGTAAAAAAAGTCTTGCCATTAATATTTATGGAAATTGCTTCCTGCCGGGCAAGGATTATTGTCCTCATTTAAATCCTACTTATGTCAGCCCTCTAAGTCACAAACCGAACACACATGGGTATAAAAGTCGATTGCCGGAGTTCTATAATTTTGTTTTATTAATTTATTCCAGCATAAAGAAACAAAGAAGATCCCCTTGGGGGAGTTCGTTTGTTCCTGCATCAAGCTTGGATGGACTCGCTGGGTGACACGAGCAGCATCACAACTGAACTTCCTGAAAACATCAGTGGGTGAACAATCCGTATGTAGGGGAGATAAAACTCTCTGCCTTTGGATATCCAGGCAGAACAGAGGCAGCTTTTTATTTAAATTCACCCACTGAAACGACCAAGACACTTCTGGCATTGCAAAAAGATAAAACTGTGCAAGCAGTCCTATTAGTCACGTTCGTCCATGCGCAGGCTTTTGTGAAATAAGTTGGGCTTCCATCTCAATGGGGATCTCTAAAGCTTGAAACGGTTTTGATTGTTTATACTAGTAGATTTGGTTCGGGATCCTTGATGTCTGTCCAGTTGATTCACAATTTCTTCCAATGTGAAAAAGCTGCACAACCTTTATACTACATCAATGTGCACAACTTCAAGAAATCTAATTGCCAGAGTCTCCACAAACTTAGACTTGAGGTTTCTTGAGAAAATAAGTTGATGGCTTCTCACACATTGATAAACACTTTAATGGTTTAATTGTTAAACCATTAAAGCTTGGTATTTTAACAGCAGTAGGCAAACGCTGGAGGTTTACACAAAAGGAGGAAGAGTTATCTGTCAGCCATGGGACACCATGTTCTCGAGTTGGATCATGGTTAGCCTCTATGAATCAATCATTTTAAGTATTTTATAAAGTTCAAAACCAGGACAAATGAGTCCAAATTCATTTATTGTACCTGATTAAAATCAAATGCATCTCTGCTGATGATATGCTTGGGAAGTGACTCACTTTAATATCCAGCCTCAAATGGCCCTCACAAGTTACTCAGTTATGCAGCCTGTCACTGCCAGGCAAACACACACAGTTATGCTGCAGCACTTGTGACCGTCTTGCAGGAGACTGGATCTATGTCCTTTTGTCTGGGACTTTTTAAAAGACAGAATTCATGATTCATCTAACTTTTGGATTTACGTTTTTGCTTGGTTTCGGGTAAAGCATCTCAATCATTCACCTAAGATACTCTTGCATTTTTGTAACTCAGCTGAAAAAGTATAACTTAGATTAAAGAGTGTTTTTAATCAGATTAAAATGTCCCAATCAGCAATTTTGGAACACCAACAATGAGCACAACACAGCAAAAACCTGACAGAAAGAAAGTCTAAAAAGCAGTCATTAAGGGACGATAGAAATTTGAGCAGACAAGCATTGTGTGGTTCTGAATTACATAAAACTTCACCATTTTCTACTTTATCCAACTAGATTATCTCTGTCTTGATTGGTCCTCTGTTTACGCTTCCCACTATGTCATGATTGCTCCATAACTGATGAAATCTCTCATTTCCGTCTTTGATTATGTCAAAAAAATAAATAAAAAAATAAAACGAACCGGCACTGATTGAGCGGCAGAGTCTGGTAAGGATGTTCACAGGAGAAGCACACAGGATGTAATCTGACATATTGGATGTACAATAATAGCATACACAATGGTATTTCCATATTTTTCCTCCATTTATCTTTAATTCATTGATACAAAGCTCTGTTTGTGAAGTAATCTTGGACCACTATATTATGTAGGCCATAATATTGTTGCTTCAAGAGTTATAAATAGTTTCAAACACATTTTTTTAATTACAAGTTTTCAATTGAAATACTGAAAAAAAGGCACTTTTTGATGATATTCTCATCCATTAAGATGTCCCTGCATCTTGAAGGTACAAATTAAAAGTAGTTGAATTAGAAACCATCATGATTCCTGTTGCTTTTTACAATTTAATGATCCCTTTTAAGGCTAATAGCAGAAGTTCAAAGAGGTGTGAAGCACTTCTGGTTTGCTTTCAGTTTAAAGTGACTATGATGGCTCTAAATTCCTCTGAGTTCACATCACTGACAACCTCTGCTGGTCTGCCAACACCTTCCCAAGAACAAATGAGCTGTTTATTGCCTTATCGATTACCCCTTGTTCTCGCGCGCCCCGTTCTACGGGCTTCATTACCATATTAAAATGCGCGCGACTCTGCCGAGAGCATTTCATCTTGGCCACGATTATCTCTGGCAGTTACAGTCCCAATCAAAATAGGATTTGCATGTGCAGCAAGGGAGCCTGTGATGTGCGCTGCAGCTGTGCCGGTTCCAATTAAGAGGGAGTTGTTGTTCTATCCATATTTCATCCAGCGCAGCATTGATTTCCTGCCAATGCTGTTTTTAGGACACCTAATTGATGGAGTCATCACTTTTATGAATTAAATGCTAACATCAGAGGCCTTTGTCTGTCATTTTGCATGGTTGACTGAGCCCAGTTGTACGGGGGGATTAATCTTTGAGGTTAAAACGGGACAATGTGACTTTCAAGTGAAAGAAAAACACTCCATTCACTACGCTCCAGGTTGCATTGACGCCATTTTCTTATATGGTTGCTAAATTTAGCTTATCTTTGCAAAACAGTTGACATTCTGATGTGATTATGTCACCAAACTTATGCCATCAACTAGAAACTTGCAACCCGACTTAATTAGTATTCAAAGAATATTCCATTTTCTAGTCCTAATTTGACTATTTAATACTGCAGAAACCACCTGCTGGGCTCCCCTTCCAGAGCATTTAACTTCTGCGTGCTATTTTACATTTAGCCATTGTACTGAATAGCTCAATGAGACACCAGGAGCTTTGCTCTGAGGCAATTTTTGATTTTAAGGCACAGCAGAGACATCAGCAAATCCCCAGCCAAGAAGGTACAGTAAGTTCCCCACAAATACGCGGACTGAAATAATCAATGTTTTCAATAAGAGGGCACCTTATCAAAGTCCTGGCACTCCCAAATAGCATGTCGTACTGGATCAAAGATCTGGAAGCCGTGCTCACCTGGGCATGTGCAGGGAGCTGTCAGATTTCACATGAAAATTCCTTTTACTCCTTATTTCCCCCTGAACGCTGCAACCAGAGCTCATTTGGAGCCGTGTTTTAATTCCCATTCATTGATGTGGGAAGCTGTCAGCCGGCTGCCGTGGCTTTGCAGCTTTATATAGAACATTCCTAGGCCCGGTACATAGGCTGTGATGTTCTTAAAAACACTACACTGTGCTTATTACAAGCTGATTAAAGGTGGCAGTGAGGACAGATAATGAAGTGAGGCGGGAAGGAAGCTGTTTACAAAACAGTTGAGGTTGATTTATGTGAAGGTGACGCTTAAAGCCTTGAACATCCTTTTTGACTGATTCAGATGCACCTGGACAGCTTTTGGATGATTGTCACACCTGACATTTAATTTAGACATTATAGACTTTAATCTAAAATGAAATATGGGTGAGTCACATTGTCCATTGACTTATTAAGGAGCTAGGTATCAAGTTTCTCCAGAGTCGGATGGAACGACTGTTGCACATTTCTGGTTTGCTCATAAATGTGACCCACAAGCCAAGTCTGCAAACAAAACAATAGATGACAAAGTCGCTTTTGACGACTCATTTTTGCTACAAAACGCAATCTGATGGGATTCTAGAAATGACTATTGTTGAGTACAAGATATGATAGATGGAGTTAGTCCATTCCGGAAGCCATTAAAACCTAAAATAGTATCTCATTGCAAAACATGTTGCAACCAGATGTCCCCAAACCTACTGTCGCCATTTAAAGTAATATTGGATTTAATTGGATTTTGGTCATTATTTCACACAATGAGTTTGTTGCTGGACTCGCAGCTGATTTATTTATTTTTCTCAAGGATTCTCAATAAGTGTAGGAGGTTTTCTCGTGGATGCGGAGCTGCATCGGGATGCTCGGTACAGATGTTAGGAAAAAGGTCTGAACAGGGTCAGAGAACCACAGTTATCTCGCAGATTAGTATTCTGTTGCTACACTGACATTTAAAACTTATGTATTCAATTTAGACATTAAGTTCCACTATTTGACCTTTTGACATGTAAAGGAAACTCGAGCCGTTATTCTATGAAAATTGAATTATGGAGAAGCAGTCATATGGTTGGACTAAATACACAGTCACATTATGGCTAAGTCAGCGAATGGATAGTCAGTAATGAAGAAAAACAAAACAAATATCAAGATGCATTTCTAACTATCATGACACCCTGCACATTCATATTTAAAGCTCCAGATCTGCTCCTGTGTGAGCTGCAGTAACTTTCCAGTCATTTTTACCAGGGTTTGTACCTTGAAAATGTGTTAATAGTCCTTCAACTTTTCCAATTAGCTCAATTTGCTTTGAATCTATAATTCAACCCAATTTGTCATCTGAGTGGTGGAAGTTGATGGTTATAAGGGGACAAAATGTGAAAAGGTTAAAAAAGAAAGTCTGCAAACATTTGCAATATTTTCAGCCTTGCAGAAATGTCCTCAATATTCGTCCATGTTACTTAAGCCGAGTTCAGTAGTTTCTGGAATGACAGAAGTATTGTGGTTTGCATTGTGTAGATGCACTGCTTACTAATTTATCAAGGTATTCCAGGCTTGTTTTAAAGATCAACATGTGGGAAAAAAAGAGAACTTAGTTTGCTGAAGCTTAAATGTCAGACACTTCTATTTCCAGCTGGATATCTCCATGTCCCTAATAAAGTTTTTATGCCAGGCGATTGCTTTTGTAACTTCTCTTGTGCATGTCTGTGGGAGCATCATTTTTTAATGTCCATTTTACAGTTTCTGTTCCAGGCGATCCAGAACTCTCACAGATGTTGTGTGCAGGATGTCTTAATTATTTCCCATGTCCACATCCTAGAGGCAGCCAGGATTTTCAGACGCTCCTAATTTGACATCTCGACCCAGAGTGAGCGCTACAAAATCCTGTAAATGTTATCAAATTGTTTAGCCCTTCATCTGTGTTATATCGGTTTTTTCTCGCACTTTGGTTTGTAAAATTGGTCCTCATGTTCGTTTTTCTTTCTTGTTGGGGGGGGAGATGAATCGAGTCACCTTGAAGTGCTGCCAGAGGCTCAGCGCCTGCGGGGACTCTCATTAGGAGCTACACTGAAGAAGCTTCATCAGCTGTCTTTTCTGACAAATGCAATCCCCCCACATCTCTCAGTCTGCACGGAATAGCCCGGCATGAAAGCTGTTGAGGTCAAACCTTCACTGGACTTTATGTAACAAAACCTTCACTGACAGCTGCTGCTTTTAAACTACTGTGGAAGTCTTTCTTATTTTTTTTTATTTTTTGTAAACTGTACGCACTAATACCAGTCGAAAGAAGTACTTTCACACACTGTAGTTCCTCAGTTCACCTACGGTACTGAAAACAGGCTAATCAGGTCGTCATGACGACTCCTTCCCTAGCAGGTTGCCAGATCCCTGTGAGTGGTAAGTTTCTAGAAATGAAAAAAACACAAACAGAAACAGCACAAAAAAAATAATAATAACAATCAAGTCAGAATTGAGGCCTTATCTACTTGCCAGATTGGGCTTTGATTATTATTATTATTATTTTTAATTCTTTGTAGTGCTGCAAGAACAAGTCTTTCTGTTATGACAATTGAGTTTAGTAATGGAAGCAAAGCTGTTCCAAAGCAAGGCCTCATTTTAAAACTGGAATAATTTGGCTGTGGGGAACAAAACAAAACTTGGAGTTATTGCTTTTCTGGCAGCCATGATGGTGTACAGCACAGTTTAGCCAAACAACCTCATGGAATCTCTCATAGTTTATATTTAGCCTACATGTTTGGCTTCCAAGCTACCGCTTTGACCTACATATGGTAAAAGCCTAAATATTCAAAGTTCTCACATGTCGCCAACAGTACAAGACCATTATTGTGTATTATTATTGTTATATTACAGATTCTTAACACTTCCTTTGGAGGAATTACAGCGTGTTCCTCCCTCCAGCGGCTGGGCAGGAGTGAATCCACAAAGCCAGGCTTCTTTTCAAAAACAAATGTCTGGTCATGTAACTTTTTTTAGTGCTACTGTCCAGACTTCAGTCTGCTTACAATAGCCGTCTCCTTCCTGTTTAACGAACTGTCAGCCTTTACTGCCAGGTTCTTGCTTATGTCAGTTGGTGTTATGGATATTCAAAAGCGAGGCGTTTTTCTAAACTCTGATAAAATTATAACCATCTGTTAGTGTGGCATCATGCTACACTTGTGAAATGTCACAAGGAATTTACAGTTTCAAGACTGAAATTCAAAACAGTGGAGAACATGCAATAGTGTTTCAAGGAGAATGTCATTCTAATGCGATTTACTTCTAGCATGCACAACATATTTTGAGGATTATTGGTCATTGCTGATGAAATATAGATAAATGCATACATACACACATCATTTATATAAAATATAGAATGTAGATTTCCTCTTTTCCAGCCCATAACTTTTGGCCTTAACTGAAGAACTATGATGTATTAGAATAATAAAAAAAAACAGCATGTGTGAGTAGTTCGGCATCTAAGTCTGCTTTTAATGGAGAGAAACGTATGTGCATGCTAATAAAACATGACATTCAACATGATTCCAAAGATCAAATCCATGTTCTGCTCTCTGTGACACACAGTGCGCACAGTGGACACACTCTATTTTTAGAATGGTCCCGCCACTGCAAATGGTAAACTGAAAGAAAAAGGTCTGACAATCGGCTGATTGATATGTTTTTTCTGCCACAGTACAAAAACAGGTATACTTAGCTGGCGAGTCTGAATTCTCCCTTTTATTGAGTTTGTACATTTGTTTTGCGTTTCTGTTACACATCAAATATCAATGGATGTTTTCTCTGCCTTAATCTGCCTTGACCATTCAGACCTTCATAAAAACAACACAAACCTAATTAAAAACCAGGTAGACGCTGAACATCTGATTTGCTGCTTAACCTTTTTATTTTCTTGTTATTTTAGCTCAGTCCATATATATTTTTCTCCGTCAACATTCTCAAACCAAATTGACTAATTCAGACCCGTGACTGTCTTCTTACATGAGACATTTACGCAAGTTTGAGATTTAATTTGTGTGGATGCTCATTTGATTTAGAAGTGAATGAATTGCTCTTTGGTTGTCGTCAATGTTTTTCCCATTTGGACGGAACAAGAACGCCACTGAGATCAGTAATGTGTGAAGCACGGCCACTTTGTTTTTCATGTATTCTGTCCGTATAATGCACTTTTATCTAATGCGATCAAAGCTTTTTTAAAGTGAGACTGTCTTTTTATAGCAAGTGAAAACAGGCCTCTGCTGCTGCTCGTTCTTGTAGAACTAATAAGAAACAATGAAGACTCGCTCCGCTGCACATTGGTCTGTACATTTCCTCCAAAAAGCCAAGACTCTCATTGTCAGTATCTGTAGTCCTTTCAACATACACTGATAGTTGCTTAATCTGCAACAGAGCAACACCAACCTCAGGTGCTACGAAGAGACAAACGAGGTGCCAACTTGTGCTGCTTTCCGATAAATAGTTAACATTTAATGGCATTCATATAATCCCAACCTCATTAGACTACATTATAAAGAAACTATGTCCCGAGGCGCTGGTAACCACTGCTGCAGAAGTCATTCACAGAGTCCTCTGGCTGCTCCGTTGGAGGTTCTAAGCCTTTAGGCGAGAGCATCTGTGGCTGAGAATTTATAGTTGTTTAGCATGGATTTAGGCCAGGCACGGCACACACTGCAGTGTTTTAGTGGCAGCAATCAATCAGCATGATCAAATCACACAACTATGCCAGAATTCATCAGATAAAAACCCCAAAAAACTCTCTCTCTTTTAAAACCAGACACAATATATGTTTAACAAAACTCAAAGTCGTCGAATGTGCAAAGGCAAATTCGTTACATTGTATAGTGAGGAATAAGTTAAAAATCATCGTCCTTCTGCTACTATGTTTAAAATTTAGTATGTGGTGGTTGGTTGTGTTTTTATGCTGTGTTTTCTCCTTCCTTTAGCTTTGCAAACTTGCTCTTGTACTTTTGGTAGCTGCAAACACCACATATTTCATACATGTGCAAAACTAACAAAATCAACACAATTACAAATAATAACACACCAATGATCCAATCTCACCCTCCTATGCTGTCAGCATTGAAGGACCTTCATTTTTGCTGCTTTAAACAGCCTTGTTGCTGAAATGTGCTATGAAAATAAAATTCATTGATTTGTGCCAGCATGTCTGAAATTGATGTCTTGATCTACTTTTTGAATAAATTATCTACAATAATTACCCAACTACTTGAACATACTCATCCTTACCTACAAATTATTTGAATTTTATACCCACACAGCCAGTTGATCTTTAAATATGTTAAAACAAAAAAACAAAACAAACACTATTACATTGGATTCCACACCCTTGATCCCAATACACAAAAGTGACAAACATGTTATAAAAATATGATAGGACTTGATGTTCCCCTTAATTTCTTCACAGAATTTCAATATGCCAACTCATATGGAAAGATAAGAAAGTGTTAGCAACTTTAGCCCTTATGAATACTTTTTCTTCATAATAGAATAATGGAATTCAAGTTATCTGGATGCAGCCTTTACTGATTAATGACCAGCAGTTATTGCTACTCAAAGGTCAATGCTGACGACTTTTCCCCTGAGCATAGCATTAATACAAACCTGCATACTTCACACCATCAATCTGCCAATACACCTGTTACTATAGAGCTGGTTATATTTGGTGATGATAGATAGTTTTAGCAATACTTCCTGCTACATTCGCTTTAGTTTTGACTTAACTTGTGTTCAATTAATTAATAAATTCTGTACAGACTATGCTTGAGGTTTAAGGTTTCTCAATTTCATTTTCCCCATGAAAAATGTATTGCAACATGCGTGGAAAACAATTTGTTACCATAGCTATGCACTACTATGATGCATTTACACTTTTTAGCAGATTTCTCCTGTCCATTCTTTCAGCACTGCATTGTACTTCCAGTTCCAGACGTTTTCAGATAACCTCCCTGCCTTATCTCACACAATGCCGAATCGTACACACACACTTAGATGGGCAAAATCGAGGACACGCCTCACTAAGTTATAGATATGATTCATGAAAACAGTCAAAGCACATTTTCCTGGCTGCCTCTGCATCCCCTCAGCCCCCCTCTGAGGGCACTGGTGAATGATGATCGGCTTCAATCTATAATAGGTTTTCACGGCTCCCTCGGATCAAAGTGGTTTCTGCCAAGATGACAACATCGTCGTCCGCAGGGCGTGCATGGTCATTCACTAGTTTGATGAACAAGAAAACCGTATCACATAAATGCCACAGCTGTCTAAACTGCCAAATGTGAACCCAACTGAAGCCTCCAGGGTACTGGATTTGCATGTTTTATTTGATTTATTTCTTTTTTTCCATGGCACCATGCCTCATGTGTGTATTATTACTTACAGGGTAACATAAGGGTTGCTCGTTATAAATAGAGCTGTGTTTAATTGTGGCCTTTAATGTGTAAGATTAGCTGCATGAATGTTAGGTTTCAAAACACAAAGAATGTACAACCATCATTTGAAACCTTTCATGCTTGCTCCCAAAAATTGCTAACAGCTAATTCTTGGCTATCTTGGTTAAGCTCAATGGAGGGGTTTTTATTTTTTAAGTATGAGCCGATAGACCTTCAGCTTCAAATCAGACAAAAGCTGCAGCTGAGTGGCTGGTAGGCTATGAGGCAGTTTGGGTAAGGATTTTAAACCTGCTTCAAAGGAAAATCTAGGAGCTCGGGAAGACAAAGGAGAGAAATACTCTACAATCACTCAATGATCTCAACTTGGTAGAGCTACGTTTTGCTTACGGAGAACTAAATGAAAGGCAGGACGAGCCACAAACCAACATCTGAAGACATCTACTTTTAAGGCTTGGCAAATGAGGGAACCAATTTGTAGTTCCTGCTTTTTATAGGTACACCTTTAGTCCAATCTGAATCCAAAGGAGTCTTTGAAGTTAGCATCAAACTACGTCTGCAGACCCATAGTTCTCATCTGAAGATCAACAATAAGCAATTCAGCAAACTCCACGGGGCATCTTTGATCTTTTATTGAAGGGAAAGCACAGCGAATAAAAGGTAATTCCTCAAAATAAAAAGTGCAAGAGAGAACCAGTAAAAAGCCTCCAAAAATTCCCACACGACAGTAAACTTTTCAAACATTCAGAAATCTAAATAATGCCTATGTGTGATGTGTGTTTTCTTGTGGAAATAAAAAACTTCTTGCTTCACTTATGCTGATGTTAATGTGTTGGAATCACCGTCCCATGCTGGGATAGCTAAAACTTTTAAACAATATAAAATCAGGATGAATTAAGGAGGAGGGTGAAAGGTGAGAAGAGTGCTTTTGCCCTTTTCCCAGGCACACAATGTAGATTAAAGGTGGGATGAGGTGATTTGGGGATTTGTTATCCCACCAAGGGCCATTTAATCATAGCGTTGATAATAGGAGCCTCGATTAGTTGCCCTCGGCAATTCCTGGGCTCTGTTACCTTAGAACAATAATGCGAGAGCAAGGAGCTCCCTTTGAAGGTGACATTTAGGGGGGGGAAAAGGTTGCCGCAGTGCCACCATCGACTTTGATAAATTATTTTTCATCAGCCAGGAGCTTGCTCTGCACCTGTGCATGGGCCTAATGAAAGTGGAATGGACTGTATAGTGAAGCCCTGCGTGCGTGCTTCTGTTTGTGCATGTGCGCTCAAGTATGCGTGTGTGGGTGTGTGTGTGTGTAACCCAAGGGATTCTGTGTTGTCCTTCCCACTTCCTACAAATGAGAAGAAGTTATTGAGTCAGCATGGGAAACAAAGGGATAAAACATGAAATATGAGAAGGAGAACACACACAACAACTACGATATCTTCTAATCATAGAATCCTGTCGTGTTCAACGTGCACAATTATTCTTGCATTTTTCTTCCAAATTAAAAGCTGATTCTTCCTACTGAATAACAGAATATGTTATGGACTTGTGGCTATTTATTATAGGATTTCCTTACTGAAGCTACTGGTGTCCTTAAACAACGGAGAAAACCAACAAGACAATCACAGTTTTATGAAAGCTGTCAACGCTCAGGGCACCTACCCATCAAATAAAACCCTCCTGTGTTCTCAGCTGCAGGCATTTATTTTCCCTCAGCATATTTTATTTTTCCTTCCACAGTCACTCCTGAAAGAGACGTTTGTCAGCATGCATACCTCAGTGAAGCAATAAATGACAAGCTGGCAGCGACAGAGCAGATTTGATCATGAAGTGTAGGGACAGTGCTAAGTGCGTCAGAAATGTGCTGATGCTCCTCGTGAATCATCAAGGTTCGGCGCTCTGGGATACAGAGAGATGGGATTTTTGACGCTTATAAATGAGAGCATCCCATGCAAAGCTGTCCAACAAGTCACACGACTTTATGTCCTTGATTTGTGTGCAACGGTAATGCAACAAAGAAGAGAGCAGTTCTTAACACGGTGAACACATTTTGATTGCAAAAATTTAATTTTGTTGAATCAAAACTAAAGTAACATTTTACATGTGATTATTGCTGGGGTTTTTTTCCTAATACATATTCAGTGGAATGTATCTGGCATATATGCAAACTGTCTCTAGGAAGACTTTATATTCAGTGGAAAGACTAAATTAGTATTTAGGTCCCCTAGCAACCAAACCCTCCGGGAGGAAGTTGTGAGCAGATACTGGAAAGTAAAATTCACGTAGGTTTCTGGAATGCTGATTCCTTTTGTCCAATTTTCTTTTCCTATACATAATATATTCAGGGGATAATTCTTTAAAAAATTCATTGGCAGGGTGCTTAAAACAACCTTGGACCTATTAATTATGCATAATGGTAGCCGAGTCGAGTCTGAAGTCCTGAGAATAGATAGAAGGTGTTTTTTTTATATTAAAGGCAAACATTCTTTGTTTTTTTTTTTGTCATTTTAGAGAACATTGTATTGAATAACTACTTATTATGTTGTTTGTAGGTGTCTATGTTTTTCAAGTGTATATTCTATCAATTGATTTCAACCTTAGTTTAATGCTAATTAGTGATTCAAAAGAGAGTTTTATTTAACATTTCTCTTTTATTCCACTCTCGTTCCATTGCCAACCCTTGTGGTGCAGAGTTTTTGTGTTTTTGGGAGTCCTTGATGATCAGGTTTGCTGAACCTTGGATCAATCATTCTGGCCTGGTCCCACTGATTAAATAACATCAAGCTAAAATCACATATCCCAAAATCCACAAACATATTCTTACATTATTCCTCTGCCTCTTAGCTGAATTGTTCACTTTCAGGGCCAAGTGCCTGGTGTTTTCATCCATATGATGTATGCTGATGTATTAACTTTGGAGAGATTTGACTTTCGTGGAAATCTTATAGAATGGCAAATTCAGGGAAGCCAGTATCCTAATTTAGTCCAAAATCAATATTTAATTTTGAACTTTGTTTCTCATCCTGATTTAGTCAAATCAAACAACTGAAAGTCCAGCTGTGTTGTCTTTCAAGGCGCATTTCAAAAGCACTTTTCTTTCTTCAGAAGCTGGTAAACCTTCACAGGCTTTTGCAAAAGGTAGTACAGCAAAATCATCCAAAGAATAAGTGCTTTTTTATTTGTTGATGTACAAATTATACCTGCAATAATTTTTAAAAAACATAACTCGTACATTCTTTTTTCACTGATCACTAAAGCAGAAAAAAAAAGACCAGAAAATCTAAATATTGAATAACTGTGTGCTGTGTGTGTTCTTGCAAAGGCACTTCAATTCATTCCTTGTTCAAATGCCGCATGTACGAGAAATGTCAAAGATGGCAGAGTTTGGCAGGTGTAAAGCAGCCTGCCCGCGCCAACACAATGACTCTTCCTGACCAAAAACTTGCAGCGGATGGATCAATTGAAGGCTGAAGCATCTTTCTGTGCTTTTTGACAGATCTTCGCAGGGTTTTCCACTTTCAACTCTGCTATTCATTTATTTCAGTCCTCTGCTAAACTTTTTCTTTGGGAGAAATGCTGCAGTGCATGTCAACATAATGTCAAAACGGTCCAAGGTACGAGGGCAGGACTTTAAAAATAAGCTGGCAGTGTTGAAAGGAGCCAGAAGAGCATCTGCTCAAGGCTACTTTAAAAGATTACAGAGAATCCTGGCTGCTGCGAAGGTAAATACTGGTTGTTGAGTCAAGTCTCGAACCGTAAATTCTGCAATATGGTTCAAAAACACAAACAGTGGGATGACCCAACCAGCAACACTTGAACAAAGATGAAAAACAACTCAAAGGACATGATTGCACTCCAAAAAAAGAATAAAAAAATCATTCTTTTCATACCAGGTACATCACTTGACCCGAGTCATGGTCACATTTCAGATCACTTTTCTATGACGACTGCTGAACTTTATTCTACATTTGTAGAAATGTTTCTTCTCGCTGTAATGATGTACGTCGGGCTATTCAAGGTTCCAAAGGACCAAAGGAAAAAGACAATTGCCAACCTCCTGTCTTGACTTCATGGTATTTGTCAGTAAACAGTGACTTTCCTTTAAAATAGTCGTGGAAAAGAACCAGGATCGCCTTGCTGTCAAGCAGCTCAGAGCGAGTGATCTAATAAGGCGTTATTTAACGCTGCTTGTCCAATAAATAGTCATCACTTGTCATGTCCAGGATTTCAATTCTCAATCCCTTGAGATCAGGATGTGAAGGCTGTGAAAGATCCAAATAAAGCTCGCGGAGCTGTCTTCAATAATGCACTGTCAAACAGCAGCTCCTATTTGAGGATTTTCCTTTCATTTGTTTGTCTCTCCATACAGTCGTTACAGTCGGCGAAGCCGCCACATTCATCATCTCCCCAGCTCGTGTCATGTCATTCAGGGGTGAGTGCCGTGAATAATCACGCGAATCAAGTGGCTGGAGGAGAGGAATGTTTCTCCGGCTGGGACCGAGGCTTTATTGGAAGGATGTTTGTTTTTAATTCGGGGGACGTCTCTGCTCTGCATGCACGCTTCAGAGACAATAAAACGCGCCTCGTAGATGCGGAGGGTATCACACGTGCGCAACTGTGAAGATAAAATGTTTCATCCGTCTGCAGTTCCCGACGGTTCCCTGTAGTTTTCTTATGTCGATGGTTGAGCTCATTTTCATCTTCACCACTGTCAAGTTGGGTTCCGTAGCTAATATTGCACGTAGATTTAATTTATAGTCTTGAAACTCATAAAAGATGTCAGAAAATAGAAACAGTGAATTTCCGTGTATTTAATAATGGCCTGTTTGCTGGCACCTGTAAACGTGACCACATCACATCACCTGCTCTGTGCTCTTTACCCCGATATAATGTCCATTTTGAAACTGATTTTAAACTTTTGTTTGTTTCTAAAGCCCTTACTCCAGCTTATTTATCTGTACATGTTCATCACATTAAATTTTATTACATGTTTCAAGAACTCTGGCATTTCAACTATGATCTTATTTCTCTTCTTGGACTTTATTCTGATATGATTTTTACTGTAACTTTTCTCCTTATGTGGTTGTTATTAAGCACTTCATAAATCAATAAATCAATTAAACCAATCAAATTAATGTTCAGATACGTCTCATGTTTATAAAACTCATTAAATGCTGAATTATTGAGTTGATTAGACCATCTCTGTGGCGCGCTTTGGCAAATATATTTAAATGTATATATATTTAAATGCGCTGCTCAAGATGGCAGCATGTTGGAGAAGTTCAGTTTAAAAAAAAATGTTTATTCCTCCATGTCTGACGGAAAAAGTAAACATTATTTGGGACAATTATTCTCTGGTTGTGGATACTGAGGAGTTTATTTTGAACATAAAACTCCCTCGACTTTTCGTCTTTGAATCTCTACATACTTAGACTCAGAGTTTACTCAGAAGGTTGCCATGAGATCTCATTACACCCACAGCCGAAAAGCTAACAAATTCCATCAATATTCCAAAACAGAATTAAATTAATTACTATATCACTTGTTAACCATTGTCTTGTTAACTCAGATTATGTTATCGTGGGCAATGACCTTCTTTGTAGAAATGATTTTGCCAACAGTCATTGAGAAGAAATTATGCAAAAAGTGACTCAATAGATTTAATTTAAGTAAAGCCATCAAATTCTTCTAAATGTCACAAGTGAACTGCTCACACAAAAACAGATTATATTTATAACATGAGCCTAATTCTAATTCTCTCCTCATGATTCATTATTTAGACTATCAGTTTTTTCAGGGCATTCACTGTAATCCACATTGGTTATGGGTTGACTTAGGAAGAGACATTTTGCAGAACACAATGTAAAACTAGTAGCTGTTAATGAAATATTAAAATGTTTAATGGCACAAAAATCAATGCACTACCTAACAGAGATTCAATTAAAAGGGATGCAATGTCCATTTTTATGCAAGTCTTGTGAAAGACTGGCATATTTCGCAATATTATGTTGTTTTTTTAAGCCATGCATAACTAGTAGTAAAATGAAAGCTTTGCCCCAATGTCTGTTTTATGATTCATGAATGTTTACATAGCATAGAGAGATATTTTTAATACATAAATGTGATCAGACTGAACTGATTACACATTCCTGGACATACAATAGTATATTTGGTTCATTTTGTGGGAAATTGACTTTATCTGAAAATTAGCACAGAGCTTTTGGTGATGTGTTACTTCTCTTTCAGTTATGCTGACTCTGCATGGGGCAAGATGAATATCGGTGCTCGTCCAAGTAGGTTGCTGGGGGCAAAGACACATTGAAAAGTTGTGGATAACTAAAAGTTTTTAGAAAGTCTGATCACTTTAGCAGTTGATGCATACATTGAATATGTGCTTTAGTTACATTTATTCTGTCTTGTGAGTGTTATGAGTTACAATAAATGTGACACAAGTGCTTTTGTAAAAGACACTGACATCATCAGGGGAACTCGCTGTGGAACTCCTAACTGTGAGACAATAGCTCTAAAAATCACTTTTAATTAAAGTGCATAGCACAGTCACTGTTCTTTTTCAGTCTGCAGATATTATGAATCTTTCAATCAAATTCAAGCCTGGGAAAAGTAATCTTTGAAATCTTCCATTTTTTATTATCTCTAACTTGATAGCAATATTTTTTTAAGCTCCAAGACCATTATGACTTAAGACTAAAGCTGATCTGTAATTGTCATTCCATTGCAAAAGAAAAAAATGTAGATCAGTCAAAATCCATATCTAAAAATAATATGCACTAGATTAGTCTTTACACCCTTAAAGATACAAAATTGTTCTTTTTATTTTAGAATGAGTGTTGTGTCTTGTGTTGTGTAAGTAACTAAAAAAAAGTACAAACGTAGGCTTTGACCAAAACAGGATTGTAAATGGAGAACAAATATACAGCCTGAAATCCGTCTGAAATCAATGACACATTTAAAAAAAATAAAAAGGTAAAGTTGCATCTCTGCATAGGAGCAGTCCTAGAACACGGCATTTGAAAATTAGGATGCAGAGACTTTTCTAATTAACATTCGGAATCGTGCCACGTGAGATCAACAAATGTAATTAGCTCAATCAGATTTAGGTAGATGTTATTTTCCCTGTTACTATTTGAGCTTTATTTACCTAACGTCCTTAAATGGCCTTTCAGTGTTGAGGAAATTAATGCCCAGAATCTGCAATTAGAGGGAAGCTGCCACAACAAAAGACACATGATGGACCGTAAAAACTAGCTTTGGAATTCAAACCAGGAATCCAGCAAGTATCCACATATTTATAGAGTTACAGATGAAAACGGAAAGAGAATTTGGGTGAAAGACTGGGAGCAACACAGAAGGGCTCATTTTCACCATAATCTCCAGGAACTTTGGTTTGTGAAGTCCACAAAGTCATTCACTTCCTGTAGTTTGTTCAGGTCGAAATCGTTTCCCGACTTACACAGATCAGCATGCCTTTGTTTCACTTTATCTTTTCTATTGTATCTATTTATGACTTAGAGAAAAGGGCCTGTGTGTTTATTATTTATTATTTATACCTTGGGGACACAGTTAATAAAGACAAAGTTGGTACTTTTTAATCAACGTAAAGAAGGAAAGTATAAATTTGCAAAATGCTCCACTTTTTAACACCAGATGTTCTCTATTCACCACCTGATGTCATAGCTAACTTAAGTCATCGCAAACCATACAAATTTTGTACCTTTCTGGCTTTCCATATGTTCACTCATACTCCAGTGCTTCCATGGATTACTTCAATCCCAAAATTATTTACACCAGGTCAAAACAATAAATAAATAAAATCCTTTCCACACAAAAACGCTGTATTGATTTGGTGTGGTGTGCTTTAAATCTTTCTTTACTTCCTAATTCTTTACTTGTATAAATGTCAGAGTCCACCTTCAGATTTTTTCTGTTTTAATCCCTTTAATTTAGTTTTTTAAAACGTGGCTGAACTCATAATAGGTTTGGTAATCCGCAAATAAACAAGAGTGCTCCTTTCTTTGCTAGTACTCCACCCTCCACCTACTTTCAACTGACTGTATTTTCATTGCATTACCTCAAGCAAACAGCAGCTTCACAAGCAAACATTGGTTATTACACACTCTGCCAAGGCGAGGGCCACTGCTGGAGCTCTGCCTCACTGATGTGGGAAGAAAGAGAAAAAGAGGCCAGACTGGACAGGTCTGACTGGTTGGTTCTAGCAAGAAGTACATTTCCACAAGGCACACATGTTATGGACACATGAGCGGTTACATCATTACTGTGACTGCCAGGAGGGGGAGACAAAAGTTCTGCATTGGCAGTTTAAACTTGTTTCTTCTGCTAGAGGAAAGAACTTTCTTTCTTATCAGGACAATATTTTTTTTATTTGCAGAGAGAAGATGCATTTTTTCACTCCCACTGAAAATATTATATAGCAATGCAAGACATGAGCTGACTTCAATTTGTCAAACACAGCCTCTGGTTTACAAGGTTAATTATCCAAGTGCCCACTTGTTAATCCATTTTTAAATTCCAGTTATGAAACGCTAAGTCCTCGTGTTTTACTTGTTCCCCAACATCCCAGTTTTTGCCGTTTCAGCAAATAATCCTTAATTGGATTTGGTGTGAAAGAGCAAAAGGTTGGTAGATTCATAAAACTTGAGTTCTTTAAGTGGTTTCATTGGGCCCAGAGGAAGAAATTCGGCTTCTTGGGTGTAACACAAGTACCAAGATAGACAAGGCGTGCAGCAGAACACCATGTGCTCAGCATCTCCAGAATTAAAGTGGTTTAGAAAGTAAGGATCTGTGCTTTCTGCTTGACCTTTAGAAAAGGTTTCACAGTAACAAGCGTGGGAATAGCTTCGCCACACAAAGAAGAGTGTGAAATGACTCCACTTAAAGAAGCAAAGAAAAAAACGAACATCCAGGTCTTAAATTTAAGGATTATAAATATGAAACAGTGAAGAAATCCTTATAACATAACCGCACTTTGGAACAAAAGAAAGGATATGAGAAAGCAATTATAGTTACAACTCTGAATCCCTCTGTATGTTCAAATTTTGAGGCCATGAGCTACAAAAGCTATTAGGGTTTGAAGACACAAATACAGAGCAACCGAGCAGAACGGCTCTTGCTGTCAAAAAGAAATTGGGCAGATAAGTTGCAAGGATTTTTAAAGCAAGCACTCCACCAACCTAAACGCATCGGTACCGATTCGAATACCCCCGTTGCACCCATCGCCGCGTATCCTTCCCCTGTTTCTTCATTTCACGCAACACTATCCAAGGTGTTGGTGGAAACTGGCAGACAAGGTCCAATTTTACACACTCGCTGCCCGAACCTTGGTCGTGTTATAATCAGCTCGCTTGTTCCATCAGAGCGGTGGAAAAAAGATAGATGAGAAATCTGAAACACACACACACACACAACACTCCTGCATGGACAAAAGGGTATTACGGGGCACACAGGTGGCCGACGCTTGAGGGCCACGAGTTTTCTGCCTTATTCTTAACTGGCAGACATCAAGCAGTTTATGATTGCCAGCTCCATCGGGGTTGAGAGAACCGTTCCTGAGAAAAGAGAAAAAAATATATAGTGTTTTTCCTCGCCTTCTTTTCATTTTCAACAAGACCTAAAATGTTTAAATACCTAATCCCAATTAATCTGGAGTTTACAGAAATCCCTTATTACTCCACTGAATTAGCTTAAGGGTGTTAATCCCTCAACAATGAGTGGAGGAGTCGGTGTTCAACCACACAAATGGACAGATATGGGGCTTACATGAACATTGTCTTTGAGTCTAAAGTAAAATACATTTGGAAGTACAAACGTTTATCAGTTAAAACAATTTTAATCATGTAAATTTGAGCGCTGGTGCCTTTTTTCACCTTTAACCACCACATACTGTGGAGCCCAGCAAGCTTTTTCTGAGCACTGCTGGTTTTAAAAACACATAATGATCTGGATTCTCTCAAGGCATTGCAGTTTGTGTGTGTGTTTTTATTGGGACTGGGAGAACAAAAACATGTTTAAATGTGTTATTGCTTTATAAAACTTGACTTTTGTGTTGGGTTTGGAGCCACTATTGAATGGCTTGTTTTAATTTAAGTGGGATGGTATTTCATGTCTTCTAAGCACAAAAACTCTCAATGAAAATGTCAAAAGGTTTACACTTCCCCTTTATTAGGAACTCCTGTTCAATTGCTTGTAGTAAATAGTAAATAGTAAATAGGCTTGTAATGTGGCACCAATTCCACATAGAGGGGATGACTTCCCAAACTTCAAAATGAGGATACAGATGGGAAAGAAGTAGGATTTCAGTAACTTTTAACATATGCTTTTATTTTCTCTCTTTGACTTCAGATCTGTAGGGATAATCATTCGCAGCCATTTCTCTGGCTTACAGAGAACAGAAGACTAAAATAACCAGCTGTGTGGACAGCTGTTTCAACCTTTTTGTCGACATAAATGCCTTTTGATATCAGAGATAAGATACAAATTTTGAAGCTTAAAGCAGATGGGCTGCAGTAGACATGTTCATCAGCTTAATGTGGGAAACTGAGGATGAAGTACAGTCTCAGTCACCATAATGGGACAATAGTTTTGTTGAAAAAACAGTTTATTTAGTCTCAATTTTAGCTGGAAAAGGCAGGTTATGAATCTGGTGCAACTTGCCAGAAAGTTAGATTCTAAGATTAACAATAAATTGTTTAAATTAGCTTAATTGGCATGTTACTAATAAATGAAATAGCTAGCATGTTTTGTTTTTCCTTGTATAGACTTGCATATAATTTATCAACAAAATCTGAAAAATCTCTTTTACATCATTTGACCTATGAAGGAATGCCCAGACAAGAAATTTGTCAACAAGCCACTGCCGATAACTTGACCTTTGTGTAGCGCATGTCCAAAAGAGCATGTGTTACTCAATGTCCATGACATAAGTCTCCATGATTAATCTTTGACATATCAGCAGAGAAAAGATCCCTAAAGCACTTCCCTCGTCATATTTAATAGGGTTAGAGTTAGACAAAAAAACAACACAGTCGTTGTTCAATTGTGCTGAAGCAATTTCTTACTGCTTCAACACAAGGTTAAATTTGCTCACAGTGAGTTGTTTGTCTTTTAAATGACTCATATTTCTGATATTTATCACTTGATTAACTTAGCTGAAATACAAGCGGGAGGTAAAGAATGTGTTGCTGACAAATGAGAATACATTTTTTAACACTTAAAATGTGTTTCAAAGAGTTGGTAACTTTTACTTCTGAAACATATGAAACATTTAAGAATGTTATGGAATGCGGCCAGTGCAAAATGCTTTTGTGAGAAACTGTGAAATGGTCTTAAATCTCATCCAGGGCACAAAAGAGAAGGAAATCTAACATGGTAAAATGATGGTGTACAATAGTAGATGTCAGTGTTCATTTTAAATGACAAACTGGGTTGAGCTCTGAACAGCATTTAGCGCAGATTACCATAATTCATACATTGCGGTTTTCACTGAGCAGTACGTTGTTGGTGCCCTACAAATTACAAACATGCAATTCAAGTGTATATTTTGCCAAATTGGAAAAAAAAATAAACAGTGCAAGATTTATTGCTTGAATCGAATTTGTATGTATTAGTTTGTTTTCAATAAAGTGATAAGGACTTTATAAAGCAGCCGAGTAATCAATTAACCTAAAATAAATTCCATAAACTGAGCATTAAAAATCCTGGATCTTAAAAAACAAAACATAACACTACATGCAATCCTGCAAAGGTAATGAGCCCAGTGAACCTGGAGCTTGCACCCCCCACAAGCACAAGCCTGCGCTGTAATTTTCTGCACTCGTACAATAATTAAAAAATAAAAAATTATGTCCCAGCGTGTAATAGCAGATGCAAGAAATTAATCGCATTATCTCAATTTCACAGCTCCTCGGAAAGGGTTGCAAACAGAGATGAGCTCGCTCCTGCAAAACATTGCATATCTACTTGAGCCTCCAATGGGGCTGGAAAACATGAAAACTATCTAGTTCTTAATCCTTTTTTTTTTCTTTATGTACCTTCATTCATCCAGGCAGATGTAGTTAAACTCTGTAGCTGTTGAGGTACATTTAAATGACCTGGAATTAATGTTGCTGACATTAGACGAGATGAGGATAAATTCAGCTTTGGGAAGATATTAATTTGCACAAATCAGTCTATTCCTGACAGGGCGAAAAATCGTTACAGCTTAAATTTACTTAACAGGAACATGTGAGAATAATTTTTGAATCTATTGCACTTTTCTTTAAAGGTATTTGCTATTAAAAAGCCTACTGTATATTTACATCATCTGCTCTCGGGCACTTGACTTGTCAGTGACCTTTAATAAAAGGCAAAAGCTCTGCTTAGATAATGAATATGTCAAATGTTTTCCACATCAGAGCTTTTACACGCAGCCCACGTGTCCATACATCCAAAGCAGAGTGCAGAAGTAGCTGCTAAACATTAATATTTCATTTCCCCCCTTTGCTAAACCGGATTTTCGGCAGCATTTTAAAGTAAATCTCCTTGCAGCAGGACATTGTATAGATAAGGTAAAGTGCGCTGAACACAAGCCGTCCTCTGAGTGGACAAAATGTGAAATGTTGGCGAGCTAATCTGAAATGTCCACATGTTTTCAGCTTTGTGTTATTGTAACTTATTATCATTTACAAGGAAGGTCTATTGCACCACCAAGAAACCTGGACAATTTCATCTCTAAGTTAAAGTTTAACATGATTCTGAGCATAAATGAGAGCTAAACAACTGTTTTCAAAGCCGTGATTTACAAGATGAATCACAACTTGGGTTGAAATATGGAAATGTATTTATGATTTCAGTTTCATAGCAGAACAAACCCGAGCTAAAAATAATTTTCAAATAAAACAAAGGCCTCTAAACACCACATAAGTTGTTGTGTTGCCACCGCCCACATATCAGTACAAGCTGTAAAAACCCATACAGTTTCACAACTGGGAAAGAATTGTGTTGACTTATTTATGTATTTTTTTGTAGCTTATAGCAAATACTGATCAAGAAGCTGAAAAATACTGAATAAAAATAAAAATCAGTATCAAATGCAAATAAATGCTTATTTGCATTTATTTGAAAATTGTCTGTTTTTTAACTATTAACCTAATTCAAAATAAAGTACTGAATTTTAATTGTAGTACAGCACATGCATTAAGTATAACAGTCAACATTTGGTATGCAAATGTGATCAAATATGCATAAACTGGCTAAACTCTGGCTATTTGCTTCAAATATTCACTTTATACCAACGTGGCAGCCATTTTTTTAGGAAGGTGACAATATGAAATCTTTATTATGTATTCATGTAGAAAACTTTTGTTTTATGGATGACATATTTGTATCAAAGGAAGCCAGGCTGCACCATTTTGCTGCTGTGCATCAAACATTGCCTTGATAATTTACAAATACGCCTTTTTTTGTCTGCATTATGAAAGCTGTCGCTGCTGTAAATCTCATCTATGCGAACTCCCAGAAAACCACATTACTCTCTAATCATGAAAGCATTGAGAGCTTATGCACTTATTCCATTAGTAAATCCAGCTTATTTTATTGAAGATTTATAAAATTAGGATTCATTATTGCTTTTGAGCCGGGTTCCCATCACAGAGATTTCTCCATTTTCTTTAATCATCTGCCTCAGATAATGACAATCTCCATTCTTAACACTTTCGTATAAAGAGAGAGATAGTTGGATTTTGCCTAATACAGGGAATCACATCGAAATTCTCATATCCAGGTCACTGAATGCTGTAATTTTATCAAACCCCAATGTTACCTGATGACAGGAAGTGCTCCAAATGTCAGATTGTTCAGTGATGACGAAGCAACAAAGTTCCTAAACGGTGGCTGGGGTGTGAAGTTGTACGGCCCAAAACCCGTTCGAAGCCAACTAAATGTTATGTAAGATAATTTGGGTTGCTATCATACTAGACTAAGACGACACAAAAGCATTAATAAAAATTGCATCCTCCCAGTGGTCTGGCTAAAATTAAACAGCTACAATAAGCACCAATATTCTACATAAAAAAATTTCAAAATACCTGTAACACCGTCAACTGCAAGTCCTGGCATCCCACCAATAGAGAGAGGAGGGGAAGACTGACAACAATATTTTATTTGGATTTTCCCTTAATGGCTGCCAAGAGAAATTCAAGGGTTCCTCAAGCATAGATAGCACTCCAGGTATGTGTTTGATGAGGGAATGATATGATAGCATGACATAAAGCTCACGAAAGTACATTTTACCTCCATCTAAACATTTTATGAAAACTATGCATTATGAATAGCTTTCCACTTTCATTAAATTCAGTTCGTTGATTATGATTCGGACCACGCTTTTCCATAGCAGCTAACAGTTGACAGTTCATGTTCGAGCTTCAAGAAACCGTAGAGTGAGTGTTACAAACGAGTAAAACTTCACACTCCTCAGTATTTTGGCATCTAAACACATTATTGAGTAAACAGGACAGGAGGCGTTTTGACATGTTCCAGCTTGCAGAGTTAGCAGTTACAAAGTTATTCAGTGGAATTACAGCATTCCTTACACTCTCATTACATATAGAGGGTTTGCCGTCAGTAGCTGACTACTGTTGAACTTGATAAACAGTGGTTTACTAAAACAACATGCCTGGTGAGAAGTCTGTTCTGTTTGGGTTGGAGAGCGACATACTGAACATTCTTCAGGTGTCATTGACCAAGTTGATGCAATGTTATGTGACGTCATGTGTTCCTGTGATGGATGGTGTTGGATAGAAAGACAGCAACGTAGCTGTTGTAGTCTGGAAAATAATCCTAGTATTTTTCCAAAAATACGTGTGGAAAAAAACAGCATATGTGTTTTGTTCCTTTTTTATAATCTTCTTTCATACTTCCTTGCATCTTCCCCTTCTTCCTCCCTTTGGTAATTGAGTGTTGTTCTTTCCTTGTATCATTCCTTCCTCATTTTGTTTGTATCCTGCCTCCTTCTGCTGTTCCTCTACATGCATCATTTCCTTCTTTCTTTCTTTCTTTCTTTCTTTCTTCTGTCTCTGTGACAGACCGCTGACTTGTCCTGGGTTTACACTACCTGCTACCCAATGACCCCTGGCGAAAGGCATCAAGCCCCTTGAATCCCTTCATGGAATATTGGTACGAGACAATGGATGGAAGAATCTTTAAGACCTGCCCACCATACACTGTAAAATAAATAGTAAATTCTATTATTTTAGAATTATGTGGTGTTTTCACATGACAAATGCATAGAAACTCTTCAATAACTTACAAAATACTAAAATAAACAAAAAAAAAATGAAACAATGTGTCTTCTAATTTTCTAACTTTACCTATACATCTGGTAAAATGCAAATCACAGTGAGGTGTCACTGAGGACATGGTTAGATTTAACAGAGTCTGATGTGATTAGTGCAGGGGCCCGACCGGCTGCTCCCCTTTGTGTTTAGTCACAGCTTTGACAGAACAGGGCTTATAAACTCAGTTTACTCCTTTAGCATTTGTCATGTTGTTTACAGCTGGAGCTCTCCTCGCACTCTTCCTCTTAATCCTTCTCTCCTCCTTTACACTCTTGAAAGCGCAAACACAGCACTGTCGGTCTTCCCCAATAAAAGAGGCTCTGCTCTCACTTTGATATTACAAAGGCAGAACCCCCAACACACACATTCTCCGAGATCCAGATCCAGGAGCTGTTTCATTCCACACGTGGGCTATAATAAGTCATGAGTGACGTTTACGACTCATGAAAGCTGTCGCTGTGTCTAAACAGTTGGTGAATAGCCCTGTCAAAGGAACCCTATAAAGGGCACTTTGAAGGGTTTTATTTTAATTAGAGTTCATTTGGAAGTGAGAAATAAAATGTCAAACCTGATTTAATAAACAGCAGAAGCTGAAATCAAAGCTGAAAACAATATATGTTCAGCTTTTTTTTTTCTTCTGAAAATATTGAAATGAAATAACAGACATCTTCTTTCATTTTGGTTTTCATTACACCATCCAAGCCCTGACTTGTTCTGCTATCCAAGCTCCTAATAAAACAGCGGCGCTCCACCGCCATCTTGTGGCAACTCGAAATTATTACAACTTGCATTTATCATCATAATAACGTTGACCCCCCAAAAAATAAAATGTGCATCTATTTCACACATCATTAGCAGGCATCAACCACTGACAATAATGAGGATAATTAGATTTTAAATGAACACAGTTTATAATTTGCTCCGGAGATTGATGGGAATTACTGATGTCTGCCACCAGACTGGCAGGCGCTGACGAAGACGTACCACGTTTCTATCCTCAAGTCACCCAGAACACCTGCCTATTCAGAAAATCTAAAAACATACAAGGTGAAATTGGAAAAAAAAAACAATCTGGCAGAGCTGAAACTCAAAACAGATCAGACAGCTGAGTCAAATCAGCACAATCCAAAATAAAAAAAAAATGTAACTCCAAGAAAAATTGTTTCAAGAAAATGTGTCAAGCTCAAGGCTTGACTATTCATGTGCTCTCTCGTCTCTAGAAGGCGACATAATAAATAATTAGAAGTTTCAAGACAAGTCAAATCAAAGCAGTTTTTATCTTTTCACTGCCAAATTACATCAATGTGAACTGATGACCTAATATGCTTTGTTGCAAAGATTAGGATAGATTTACGGACTACAAAAAACAGGTTCATCATCCGGTTTCTTGCAGAAAATCATCTTTAGATGATGAGATGTAAGTCTGCTCAGTTCTGTCTATTTTTAGCTCCTTTAGGGGCTCCTGTCACTTTAAATCCAAAGATGCTGCTGCTTCTCAGGATTTACACTACGTCGAGTTGCAGAAAACCTGCAAGTCTTAAGACTGGAAAGTTCACCATCTAAGAAAGTCCCAAAACTTTGTCTATTTAAGCAAATGCATGCATCAAGATGGTCCAGTTAAAGTCTAGACCCAAATCTAGTTGTAAATCTGTTACAAGTCCAATCCTGTCCAACTGGACTTGATTCACTTTTGCTCCTTCGAACCCAAAACTTTACTGAGACAGTTCTGAGCTGCGACTTTTACTCCTACACTGTAATGTATAAAGCCGCACCGAGTACAACTCTAATAGAAGTCCAGCAGTTGACGCCTTTTGTTTTGTAGATAAATAGTGCAACAACAGTCTGATTCCCGGAGACACCATGCCTGCTTTTGTTCCGTGGGTATCTTGCCACAAGCGGCTGTTTTGCATCCCGCTAAGCCGCCGTCCACAGAAAGCAATTCAGCTGAATAATTACTGGAATTAGTTTCACTGTGTCGCATACCTCCACTCCTGGTGACACTCTGGTATCACTGCCGTGACTGAGCATAATTACAGCGAGAAACAATTACACAGCAGAAGGCCTTTCAGAGACTCTCACCGAGCCAAGCTATTAGCAGCACAAGCAGGCTGAGCTGTCAGGATACCAGCAGGTACCCTACTGTATAAGCGTTTCATGTTGTCAAAAGTGCTGACAAAAAAGAAAAGTAACAAAAGAACTTAGGCTACCGCTGGAAAAATCATCTATTTTTTAAGCTCGATTAATAATGAAGCACTTTCTGGATAGGGGACATTCACCTTCCTGCTTCTAAGCACAGCTCCAAATGAATACAAACATATCGATGACTTGTAAACTCTTAAACTTTCCCTGCATTTCCTCTCCGACCTTGTCTGCTTCTACTCCACTGCTTTTAAGTTTCAATCTAGGTAACGATTCAACTCCCGTAGACCTGCTAAATGTGCTGCTCGACATCAAACCCACACAGGACCTTGAGAAGATGATGACTTGCAGGCAACTTTTGTTCCCACTAAATAATTCTGCTGACAGTCGTTACTTTAATATTTTCCGTCCAAGAGGATTTTGAGCCTTTAGCCACCCATGGGCCAATTCAGACCTTCAATCATTATCCAAACTGAATCTTGAGTTGTGCTTCTACAGGGTACAAGCATTAATACTACATATGGTGTCAAATTTTAAATTCAACCCATCAAACCATCGTTTTTATTTCCCTTCACACCACATCAATCCTGTTCTAAGTGTCTGCAGTAGACACTCACCCCAAAAGGTTGTGCTGACGAGGTCGGATGCTTACAGAGTGTCGTATCCAAGCATATTGATGAAGACATACAGATGCCAAGCCAACAGGGATAGTTGTAGCTTTAAGAGGAAAGAGAAACAAAGGCTGTTCAAGTGTTTTAGGGGATTCACAAGGCATGAAGTCAGTGCTTCAAGAGAAAAAGCCAAAAAAATTAATAAATTTCAGAACATGATCCTTATATTAAGCCACTACTGAACCAGAGACAGAGATATTGTTCCTGGGTGGAGGAGAAGAGGGGCAGGACTGTGTCTTGGTGGGTAAATTTGATATTTCATTGGATAAGCAAGTTCACAAAAGCTAAGAAACACAAAGAATCCCAGCGATTAAAAGTTAAAGGCGACGTTTTCACAATCAGTTCTGACATGGGGAGCAAATGCTTTAGGAAGGCCAACAAAGGGAGTGTATTGTCCTATACCACTGAAACACAAAGCAATTGTTTGAATGGATCTGTCTTTGCTGGTTATTGTTATATTTTTTCGTATAATCCTCTGAATAAAGACACAGGTTTAATTTGAAACAATAGTGAAGCAAACTTTGAAAGGCCACTTGTATTGTGGCCTTTCAAATACAAGTTAAGAAGATTTTTTTCCCTTTCTGTTAAAAGTTCTTCTTCGTAGGTCTACGCAGTTCTCCAAATGACAAATCTTCAATTTCATCAGGAAAATAATCCCCTTCACATCTGGCTTCTGTTCTCCTTAACACTCACAGTATCCACTGATGCTTCCTGTGGAACGCTGCATATCCATGAAATGACTTTCAGTTTCAAAGACCCTTTGATTACTGGTACGAGAAATTGCTTCATTGCGGATGAATGAGCAAATATTTCATCCCGATCACTTTATGCAAAGTCTCAGTTGAAAACTAAATCAAAAATTTGAATGCTTTAAAATCTTTTTTTTCTTTTGTTTTTGCTGAATCTAAGATGCTGAATTTCTGAATTCAACTGATATTTTTGCAGAACATTTTAAAATGAGGCTGATTAATCCTTTGAGATGATTAATCAGCCTCCTATTGAAGTAATTTAGTAAATTCTGGAGACTGGCTATGATGCAAATTGGTAACAATAGAGTTTAAATGAGGAAAGATGGTCAACGTGGCTTCTAAGTCTAAGAATGACCTTTCCCACTGAACTGCAGCTGAGTGGCAAGATGTTGCCCCGTCAGCAGCTTCCGAAGTGGAAGTCTGGGAACTGCAGCCCACTGAGGTACTAAGAGAGAGGAAATGTCGTAGTTTAATATTGATCTGAAATAGTTCAATATTTAAAAGTTCAGAGTGGCCCAAGCTGATGAACTCATGTGGAGCTCATTCCTCTGCTTTCCTCTCCAAAGTTTTATTCCAGTATGCCAGGAACTTAGAACTTCTAAATTATCCAAGAAAACCTTGAGTTTACCAGAGATACAGACATTGACATACCTTTGATGGAGATAGACTTACACTGCGAAAATGCAGGTTGGATTCACAAAAAAAAAACTCAGAAAGGCGCCTTTTATCAGTTTCATTTCTGGCAATTCTGGTGCTGGAAGCGGACACACTCAAGGTCATCCCTTGTTATAGTTCTTGTGAATTCTTTCTACACTTTCAACGCTCCAAAATATCTCTAAACTCCTGCAAGAGATTAGTGGATCTTTGATATTTTGAAAACGTATTATAAAGTTCCAGCTCCTTTTACTTAATTAACTCATTATGTGATTGCTTATAATCATTATTATTAATTAGTGATATCTTCTGAGTCTCTTGAAATATGTGACAAGATAGCTCCCTGATTTGAAAATAACAGTGAATATTTCAATCTCATTCTCATACAACTGCATTGACTGCCATTTCTCATGCAAAATTAACATATACTGTGTCATTACTTCATTGCCTGCATACAAATCTGTGCATATTGGATATAGAAAGCATTGTGGGAAAGAAAAATAAAAAAACAAAGTCTGACATAACTGTTTCTGCGTATGTAGCTAAAATACAGACAGATGGGAAAGTAAGGTTCTCTACAAGTTAAAATGTCCAGCCCCCTCCACTGTGTGGGAGAAATGGGAGGAAAGGAACATGCTGATAATGACACGTAAGGGAATCCGGAGCGCTTTCAGACTCCAAGGCAGCAGAATTTTTAATTTTTAATTTTTATCTTTTTTGGCTGAAGGCGGCTGGTTTTGGACAGAAACTCTAAAACGGTTATTGTCGGTAGTAGTGATGTCAAAGTTTGGTACTTGTAGAGTGAAAGTCAAAGTGGATGCATCGCATTAGAAACATTAAAATGCTGTAAAATTCAAATCATCTCATTCAGGGAATATGTAGTTTGGAATTCAATACAAAAACATGTAGAAAAAGAAACAAGCCTGAGACCGAAAGTCACCCGCTGGGCCGCCTGCTGAGCTGATTCACACAGTCACATGCAGGGGGAATCTGGAAAATGGAAAGCTCCCGGTGATATGGAAGCAGTGATCAATCATTACAGAATCCGTTAATAAATTCAGAACAGCATGAAACTTATGTAATTTACAAAGCTGTCTCGAGAGATCACGGCCAAATAACTTTGCTGTGAGAAAATAATATTTGGACACAAGAGGGAGCCTGATTTATCTGTTTATTTGGTTGCCACAGACATATGTTACTTTCTTGTTCCCAGTTGCAGTGAGGGTTAAATGCACAATGAGAAAATAAAATATAACTACCTACAGCATATCGGTAAATCAAATGTTTTCAAATATATCCATGGTAGGGAAATAAAATCACTGTTCTTTTCCAATATGTTGTAAACTTTTGAAGAACAAGCCTACAAGATACTCCTCTATGAATAATAAAGATGTATAATAAAAAAAACAAACATTAAAATTCTATGTGCTACATCAACTGCAGAAGGACAGAAAAAAATACCCTGTCAAGATCCTGGCTGAAGTTCCTAAAAGAGTTATTATCCACGGTGAAACAAGTCCTGCTCCCAACTATCATATACAAGTAGTTAAAATCAGGGTATATGAGGCTAAGAAAATGACAATGACTCCACAAATTGACCATTTGCTTCAACGACACCTCCTCATGCTGAGGCGCCATGATGGATGTTGGAAACGCGGGACGGGAGTTTCGTATTGCGATTGTTTTCTCAGATCGTTTTTGCCATGACAGACTTTGCCTCTCCTTGTTCAAGTCAAGCTAATCTGTCTGTGGAAGTAGCTCACCCAGTTGGGGCTCATAGAACGGGTATTCATAAAGTTAAAAATATCTAGCTTAGAAACTGATGCATATTTGTTGATTTGATCAAATTGGGGATTTTGCCTGAATTTGCACTTAAAAATGTGCAAAAATCAAGATGGCTGACATTTTTTCTTGTACATTAGCCTACATGTCAGTGAAGCACTCTCTAAAAGGTTAGTACTGACAGTGAAATTACAGTGAAATACACCAAATAAAAATGTATTTCAGAAGTCAACGCTTGACTTCTGTCAATACTGCCAAATTAATCATAAATTAGTTTAAGGACAACAAAGTCAATGTTTTTGTCACAAAGCGCTGGTGTCAGTTCCACAGACAGTCTTTGGTCATTGGTGTATGAGCAAGGTAACCTGTAAATCTGACCTATTAATACCAGTTTAGTAAGAGTGGATCACATTTCCAGAAAAATAAAAGTAAGCCTGCGATACGATTTGACCTTCGGTGTGAATTTCAAAAGCAATTTAACCAATTAAATGAGTGAAAACAAAAAGAAACTCAAAGAATCTCTAAACATTTTTGTAATCCAGCAGAGTAGATCAAAAGATCATCTAATGTGTAAGCATAAGATGCATCGACTCTTTCTATTCTATTATTTTTACCGTCAGAACCAGTAAAAAGCAGCCTAGGAAGTCTATCCATTAGCTTTTTTTAAAAAAGAAAACAATGTTGCAGATATAGTGATTGTGTAATCTTGACCGTCTGCAGACTCTTGGCAGGACTTCTTCTCCTGCCCGACCTAGCTTAGATTGACAGTACCTTTTGTCTGGCAGCGAGGCATTGTGGGAGTGCAGACAACTTGGGACTCTGCGCACGTTCGCCGGGTGCCACTGAGGGGTCCGAGTGCCAGACAGATAGCTTAGCCCTGACTTGTGCTGGATGCCGTAGACTGGCACTGCCATTGTGCTGCAGTGAAACAATCCAAGGCAGCAAAGAGGCTCCCAGTCGGCTCTCACAGGTCCACAGCAGGGGACACGAGGCTGTGTGTGCAGCTGCCAAACAGTAAATAAAGAGCTTAGTTTGGAGGAATAGAGATTTAGCAGCTAAAGCGCCATTACAGCAGCATCTGGAACAATCCTTTGCATTGATACGAGTCCATGAGATCAAATTTGTGATTCAGACGGATCATGGATTAATGACATCATCAAGACGAGGCACAAATTTTAAGTTCCTTAATTTAACTATTTTATTGGGGTTTTGTCAGATTGTTAACACGATTGTTTAACTTTGACCAATTTATAAACATTTTGTCCAAATACCATCTCATTAAATGGAAATATAAGTTAACTTGTATTACTGAATAAGAAGTGGGATGAAAAATCTTGCATTTTGTCAAAGGTAACTATTTTAATACAAATAAGAGAACATAATATATCTGAAATCATTACTTCAAAGCCGTGGCTAGTCTAGTTTTTGTGAAGCCCCTCCATAAACAATACACTTTTGGAAAAATAGATTAAAAAAATACAAATAGATAAGTAAAATAATAAAAATAATTTAAGTATTTGCTGTAGAAGTTTGTTTTTCTCACACCGTGGCACGCTTTGATGAAAGTTGCTGCCATTAATAAAAGCATCTAGACAATTTCACCTTGGCTGTCATTTGTGCGAGGCATTTTTTGTTTTTGTTTTGTAGTTTTAAGCCCTTGTGGCAAATGCACAACCTAAACCTACACTGCAATTACAAATACATGATGCAATTTGAAGAAAACTGGGCACAGCACAAATTGCTTTGTAACACCTTCATCATGAAACGCCTCCAGGGTCCTACTGATGACAGATATAGCTTATTACACAGTGAAAATGAAGGTTTTTCCTATTTTTCATGCTCCGTGTGTTGGGAAGTCTTGGAATGCAGAATACTGCAGGAAACTGAGACTACTCCTCCTTACTGTACTTTGTACTCCTGCCAGTTTTGATAAAGCCTCTAATCGCCCGTGTATATTAAAAAGTAAAGCATGTAAATGTCGGTGTGAAAACAAGCTTTGAACTGAGCTTATTTTCAGTCAGTTAAAGCTAATAGCAAAGACCTTAATTGTATCATGCACAGAGTCTGTTACTTAAAATAGCAAATATCCTACTAAGTTGCTCAATTCAGAAACAAGCAGGCATTTATTTTTCCTGCTCTCTATGAGGCTCTGCTGTTAAGCTGGTTAAATAGATTATAATCAGCACAATTAGAAGCTGATAAGCTTAAATCAGTCCATGAAAAGTCAGTTTATGGTTCTTAAAAATTTAAGCATAAAGTTTATTACACAGTTTTAATATTTTCACAACATTTTTATGAATTACGATTCAGGCATGAATGTTCAAATAGAATCAATCTATAGAAGGCATCAGAGCTATTTCATAGAATAGACAATCAATAATGCAAAGCTTGAGTGAGTAATTTTCAGTACTCAATCTGTAAAACAGACAGGCGTTATTTTAAATAATTTAGCAACCATGGCAGTTTTCTTGGTAGGACTGTTTCAGAATTGCTGAGAAGCGAGAAGACCGAAGTGTGTTGACGGAGTTCTTGGAAATATCCTCCTTTCTTAAAAATTCAACCCTTTTGAAATAAAATTTTCAGCCTTTATTTGATGTGCTCTAAATTTCTGTATGTAGAAAATAAAAAAGATTCATTAGAGATAAAGTAAAATTGTTCAATTAATTTCAAAACAGGTTTCCTGGTAGCAACTTCATAAGTCAGGATAAATTATTGTCGAGTCAGGCCATCCATCCATCCATCAATTCATCCATCCATCAATTCATCCATCCAACAATAAAAAAAGAGAAGAAAAAGAAAGAATCACACGACTAAGAATCAGTTCTCTTTCTGGAGCTATCAGCACAATTACTAATGGATATAAATCATTTTGCAGCTCTTGTGTCTCATGGCAACTCTGTTTGTTATTTCATCATCATCATTTACTCATCCAGCACCAACTGTGGTTCTGATATAAAGAAAACATGTCTCCCCACAGCAGAGTCACAAGGAAAAGGAGCATCTTCACCTGAAACATACAAGTTCATTTAATCAAAGCATTATGGTGGGCACACATATAAATCATTAACAGCCAAGGCTGACATCAATAAACTATAACAGGCTTAATGAGGGAGGGGTGAGGGAGAGAAGGGGAATGAGAGATGAGCAGATGTTCAAAATGAAAACCTCATCAACTATGGTTATGTAAAGGCGTCCTCTCCAGGCCGGGCCACTGGGTGGTGCTGTTGCACTGAAGACAAGCGGTGAGGAAATGAGCGACTTGGACTCTGCGTGTTGGGGTGTGTGTGTGTGTGTGAGGAGAGATACAGTGAGAGGCTGAAAGAGATACAGAGGCAAGAGAGGGGAGCTAAAGAAGTAAAGAAGGGAGTGCAAAAGCTGCAGAGGGGGCTGAGGAACAGAACAAGAAAGTCGTTTTTTCCAGAGAGGGGTTAGAGATAAGGGAGAAAAGGTGGTGGGTGGAGGGTAAATACGGTATAAACATCATATCAGCTTGCCTGCTGTGTTAATTACACCCATTATTACCCCGCTAGTTTCTGGGTCGCCTGCATTTTTATCCCTGACAACAACCTACCAAAAGTGATTACAGTGAATCTCAGTCAGTGCATTGAAGGAGGATGCCTGGCCTTGTTTAGATGTAATTGCGAAAAGCAATATAGCGCTGTGCGAGAACGTGTTTACCACTTGAGCCCTCCCTAAGGGCCTTGCATTGTGCCGTACGTTTGTTTTGCTCGCTCTTCACCCTTTTGACTGTTTCTCCTCTGCTTCTTTATCTCCAGCTCCGTGCCACATCCTGAGAGGCTAATGAAACCGCGCGCTGTGACGACGCCATGAATCCTGTGTAATTACCAGAAAAGAAAGATGGCATCTCTTTTCAAGCAGCAGGTCGCCACGGCCTTGCTTTGTGCAAATCTCCCACTAACTGAGTACATAAATGGATGTGTGCCAGTCCCCCCCAACCGATGCCGTGCAGTCACTCTGTGTGTGTGCTCTGGCTTCTGATCAGCAGATATGTGAACACTGAGGGCTTGTCAGCTGCGTGCTCAGATTTGCAACTGAACAGACCACCAAGTGACTCTCTGTCAGGTGAAAACAACCTCTGGGAGAATGATGTAACACAGAAAGAAGCATGGAAAAGGAAATGGTGGCCCACACAAAGACGACTGCAACGACACGGCGTCGACGCACAAGTGTACAGCAGCAGAGCCTGGCGAAGTGGCAGGACCGTGGGGGTAGATTGTGTAACAGATCAGCCTGTCAGATCGGCAAGATTGCTCAGGGGCCGCTCCTTAAAGTCAGACAGGCATGATGCAGCAGAATGTGTGACGGCTGCGGCTGCGCGCTCCTGCCAGCGTGAATCATTTATTCATGGATCCCGCATAAATCAAAGCTGCGCGGGCTGAGATAAACAGCAAAGACGAGCCTGTGAGATCTGTCAGTTGCGCGGCGCTACAAATAAAAAACCGAATCGGCCGATAACGGAGGAGGTTGTGAATCTGCCAGCAACAGCTGACTCCAGCCTCTTGGGTCTCTGCAGAACTGCAAAGCTGTACTGTCTTTTTTCCATCTGAAAACATCCACAGTGCAAAGCACCTAAAAATGTTATTTTAGGGCAAAGGAGCTGGGAAGGGAATTTAGGTGAAAGTCCAGGTTAGTTAAAATCAATTAGATATAGAAGGTGGTGCAAGAGAGGCATGAAGGAGCTTGAATGTCATGAAGGGTGTTCAACTGTTCAGCCTCTTCCTCTCTGGCAGATAAATTCAACCAGTTTCCTACTTTGCTAATGGCAGATTCACGCTAATAACCGTGACCTGTCCTACCCTGAGCTCGCCTCCATACTCGCTTCATAACCTACAAGCATTTGGTGACATCCATTTTGAAAATCATCAACTTCACAGTTGTGTTGTGGGGCTTTTATTAAGGAATAATAGGGAAAAAATAAAAGACAGCCTGGTCTGATACCTATCTGCCCACAATTGGAAACACAAAACTTTTATCCATCTTTAATTAATGTCCCATGCATGTCCTTATTCATCATTGTCTGCTGCTTGACTGCCATGTAAAAGTTCGTACAGGAGTCCTGGATAAAGAGGTTCAGTCAATATCAGTGCCTCAGTTCACTGTTCACAGATAACCTTGCACATTTCCAAACAAGGACTCCGGTACAGAATGTTTCCTTGTGCAGTTAAGAATCAATATGTTTTTGTTTCTGAACAGATGCAGAATAAATTCCTAAAATCTTTGCGTGACTTTTTAGTGATTTTTAAGTGTGAAAAAGTTTGCTATTCAACTTCCTCACTTTCCCCGTTGTTTTATTTTGTTTTCATAACAGGACAAATAGTTCAGTTCTTTCCTTTTCTGATCAATTTGAGGGAAACTTTATTCCTGGGTGGAATCATTAACATTACAATCTCTGACTCAGTGAATGTGAATTACATTTGAAGGAATGAAGGCAAATCTTTCATACTCAGCATTTAACTCATCATGATCATTGATGTAAATGATCATGATGATTTAACTCATCAATGATGATCATGATGATTTAAATGATCATTGTGCAATGATCAGTAAAACTGCTTGACCCTGTTATACAGAAGCACAAGACGTATATTACATGTAAAATAAATGCAGGGAGCACAGACTGCAGGAGGCTGTGCAAGGGGAAGGAAGAAATGTTTCCAAGAGGATTTGCTATCAATAATATGCTGGGGAAAGGTGAAGAAGTCAGTGTAATTAGTAATTATGAGGGTTATTATTTTAAAGTTCACAGCAGGGAGAAGAACAAATCTTTGAGTGGGTTTAATGTGTGAACAGTGGCATATAAACAGTGGCATTTTAGTGCTCGCCAAAGTACCCAATGACATGAACCATTATAAAGAAAAAAACTAGAAAAATCAGTACGAGAGATTTGTGTGAAAAAGCAGAGCCATTTATGAAAGAAAAAAACGGCCTAATGCCCACTGCACTTTATTGGCGTAACTCAAAGGAATAATGACAGGAAAAGCTCCTTTTAACTCAAGTACTATGATGTGCAGAGATTTAAATAGCTGCCTTTCAAAAAGGAAAAAGAAAGAAAGACAGGGTGGAGAAGATTGGAAATTGTTTTAAGATGTTCAGGGCTGGAATACCTAAGAGGAAAAAAATTATGCCATAAAATGTTACTGTGTTATTTGTAACGAGACATGCATATAATGACAAAAGTGGTATTTTTGTCATATTTTATCATAATGCTTTGCTCAAACACAAAGTTTTGTGCTGTTGGTCAACAGGTTTTTCTCTATTTTTGCGTTTCTATCATTCACTGGAGTCGCTCAACCTTTGAAAATGTATTTTAGAATATTCAATTAATACTTTATTTCTTCTTTTCTCTTTTATTCTAATTGGTCCCTTTAAACAAGTGCTAATCAAATGTTATAGTAATATTCTGATAATATTACATAATCTCATGTTACGCTGTGCAGACGCTCTGTCTTTCCGATGAAGGATGATTAATAAAGCTACAAATTGAGGTCGGCGAGCATCAAGCAATCACATTTCAAGATGGTCAACCAATTCTTGAGTAGGTGGAGCACAGAGCAGAGACATTATGCCGAAAGCAAAGTGTAGCATTGTGACTGTAGTTAACAGGATACAGGAAATGTATTCTTAGCTATTCTGGCTTTAATTCCATTATGTATTTCATGTCAAAATGCTTCTCTTTCATAAAGGAAGAGCAAAACACAGATAAGGGCTGATAAAAATGCAATCAGCAGTGCAGAAAATTTGGTTTCTAAGAGTCCAAGAAAATAATTAAACAGAAATCAATGCATGCTACGCCTTTAAGACTTTGTAATTAAGCCAAAAGTTCTAACTTGAATAAATATTCTCCTTTTTTTTTTTAATTCCTTTTGTTATTTGCTTATTCTTTGTTGTGTGATTTCCCCAGTGAGTATCACGCAGCTGATAACTTTTAGCTCACTGGTCAAAGCTAGAGACCGTTTGTTTGATATAAAAGCAGCAGCTCCGTGTCAGGAAGGAATAAATGCTGCTTTTTGATGCCTGAACGCAGCAGAACGCTTTGGACTTCAACAACAGATGGCTGCTAGAAGGCAAAACGTCAGAGAGGGAAAACATTCAGATGCAACAATAGACTCACAAATACAACGTAAAGCCCTTTCAAAACCAAATGCTAAGAGTTGGAAAGAACTCTTAACATTTGGTTCAAAACTTTAGGTGCAGGACTTTTCCCTTTGGTGCCAAACTGCGAGAGTTGTGAAGGTAAACATCACATGGATGTGCTGATAGTCACACAATCTTTACAGCATGTTTTATTGCTGCCGTGCTCTGCTGGGCAGCTCAACAAATGACATTCGATTCGTTGAAAAAAAAGCACGCAGAGGTTTCACTCATTGGCCCCAGAGCAAACTATGCTCTATGGAATGCCATCTGTGAGTCTCCCGTTCCCTTTCTTATCTTCCCTTTGTGTGACTAAAAGGCGACTTTGTCAGCGCAAGTGTCTATATTTGACTGACCTCAAGCTGTGTTTGGTTCACAAACATGACTGCTTATGATGGGCAGATGATACATAGGCTGAAACAGTCACATTTTTGATTTCATCTGACCCAGCATGAAAGGGTTGCAATTTGCCAACGCTAACACGTTTTTTCCACCCCGTTTGGAATCGGAAGATGCAACAGCAGTGCTCTCTTATTTATTTATGTTTTGGTTTTTTTTCAGATTTTCACACTGGCTTTCAATCTCTACACCTTCCTGCTGCCGATGCCCCACCACTCGGGTCATTTCACTCCTTTGCCAACTTGCAGACACATTTTGTACAGATTCTACTTCCATTTCCCAGACCAGTTTGCACCAATGAACTTCCATGTTATTTTATTTTAAAGAATATTCCAAGTGGTAGTTATTTTGGTAACTCAAAGTGCTCAAACCTCACATGGACGGTACATCTGGAAAGTATTTTTTTCCTCACTCTGCTGCAGCCTCATTACAAATTGTATTAAATTAATCTATTTTACACACCAATACCCCATTTGGACAATGTGGAAATATTTAAGCATTTTGCAATAGAATACAAAGAAAACACGTTTATGCAAATATTCACAGCTTTTGCCAAAGTAGCAAAAATGATACAACTTCATTTGGATGAGCAACACAGGAAGCGAATTAGGACTGATTGGTTAAAGTATATTCCTAGACTTGCTTTTCAGATGAGTGCATTTTACACAAAGTGTATAAGGTTTATTTACAACAATAAAAATATTTAAAAAATCTGTGGGTGGCAAAAATTGAAACTGCAGTCTTGTAAAAAAAATGGAGAATATCTTCAGAGGTCAAGAAATTACCAGGATAAAAGCATAAATTTGATTAAATTACTAATCTGTGCTTCATTTTGAAATTCACGACTTGATTCATCAGAACAAGTTTTAATTTTATGTCCAAGTTCCTCCTCTTATTTTTGCCTTACTGCAGTTTCTTCCCCCTGGTTTTATAATGTTGGTGCATCCAAACACCAACTGGCCTTCAAGCTGCACAAAACCTTCACCAGGCAGAGCCACAACTTTAACTTTCACTCAACTGTCACTTTGCTTTTGTTGCTCACTCTTCACTAATAGGGCAGGAAGTACTGGCTACAGTGTAAGCAAATCTGTTCAGGGTGAACATGCTGAAAGCCTTTTTGGCTTCCGTCGAGCAGTTTTGTGTAAATAGGCTTTGCTTGATTAAGGCTACTGTCTGCAACCAAGAAAGCAGCATTCAATAAGAAGCAGAGTAGATGCACAGAGTTTCCCCTCTCAAAACAAGCTGCACAGAGCTGATACTACGGTGTAAAAGAGATGTTCCGCCGCGTTCTGTCGGATGCCGGGGATCTGAGGACCGGTCGTAACCTTTGTTCCTCTTCTGCAGGGAGCGAAGTGAGCGTTCCTGCCGGATAACGCCCGTGGGGCCATCTGTCATATTCACGTCCGCGTGATTTGCGACGGCATCAAGCGCGATTTTGAGCTTCAAAAGCGGCGTCCGCATGAATGCCAGGATGCAAACAATGGACAAGGAAAACATCTCGGTCTCCGAAGGATTTGGTAGAAAACTTAAAAAAAAAAAAAACGATTTCCAGGCTGAACGCTAATGCAATAAAAGCACTTCTTTAGTTATACCCTTAGAGCAATGTTAAAAGTTTTAAACAGAATCAAAGCACATTTAACTTCTCCATATTTCATACATATCACATTACAATGACATAACCTCTTTGTATTTTATTCAGATTTGATAAGCAGTACATCAATACAAAAAGTAACACGCATATGGAGGAACAGGAAGACGCTGGACAGTTTTTAAAACACCTTAAGTCCTCAAGATTTATCCTTCTGACAGGATGTTTTGAAATTCTGTCAACAGTTGTAGCAGCTGAGCATTTTCCATAAAGATCACGACTCGCAATAGTCGGTGGACCGTTACAATTTTAGGAAAAACTGTGCTGCACGGCAAAGATTTCTCTCTTCCCAAGATTGAGGCAGGCTGCTTAAAAATTCAGCAGGATAACAACAGTGTTGAGACATGGTGTTTGGAGTAGATGAGATTTTCACAAGGATTTCAATAAAAAGAAAAAAAAAGGCTGTTTGTGTCAGACGACAGCAAAATGGGAATACAAAACATAAAAGCAAAGGAAAAGCATGTTGCTGCACATAATGTCAAAGCATCTAGAAACATTGTTCAGGTTTGCACTAATTAATGTCCCAAAAAGGAAAGAAAACTCAATAAAAAGCTGAGAAATTAAAGTAATATACATCTAGTGATCTAAATCTGTTGCATTCAGTGTTCGGTCAGTTACTTTCTTTCAACACTGTGCGAGTGGGCGTGATTGTAGCACCGCTCTGCCGCCACATAAAGACAGCGAACAAAGCACAGAGATAAAAATAAGCCCAGATCACATGCATGTATTGTTTAGTCTGAATGCAGCAAGGACTTGGGGAGGGAACAGCTAGAAAAAGCGACGGAAAGTAATTTTGGTGTGGAAGGGGGATGTCATCACAGAAAACAATTCCACCCATGAGGCAAAGTTTTTATTGTAAAATGGTTTTAAAAGCAGAGAGCTGATTCTGAGCACCCTGTTCTTTTGATTTGTTCAGTAGCAGAGAGCTGTCAAAGTAAGACTGCACTTTTTCACTCAAGTTACCTTTGTCTATCAAAAGGTAATGATCCGAAACATTTAAACATATATAAAAAAGCTTTAAGAGAACAAATCTGTTAATTATTCTTACAGCTCCACATATAATCTCATTAACTAGGAAAATGTTGCACCAGCTGATGGTTTGAAGATTTTGCAATGCAGGTTGAAGGCCAATTTTTGACTTACCTCACCTCTGAACAGTTAAGCAAGGACACATTTACTTTATAATCAGAATGATGAATGCATTAAGCAAGTCAGTGGCACAGTGATTCAGCGGCCCGCAAGAGCCGTGCTCCCCGCTGCATCAGGACTCCATTAACAGCCAATCTCAGATCATAACTAATCTTCTGAATTAATTAAAAATCCCAGCTTTCTTTCTGTCTCTCTTTCTTTCTGAGCTGGTGTAATTGAGTCTGTATGGTGGGTTTGGGTTTGCACTGACAAAGCTAATCCCCCTTTTTTTTGTTGTTGAAAAATTGCGCAAATCAACAAGACACTCGCCTTCTATTTATAATTATTTCATCATGCGCCACTGTGGGTGTTCTCGAGGAGGGATTGATTGTAGCAGCTGGGGATTCAGGCGACCTGATGAGGCTGCTGTTGTTTTGCTTCTGGGGGGAAACACTTTTGTTATTTTTGCCCGCAATTTTACACCACATAGCCAATTCGGACGCAGAGAATCTTGTTTTTACGTACAGTTGTACCTCAGATCGGAAAATGGAAGTGAACAGAATGTATTAAAAATGTCATCTCCTTAAGAAAATAGCAATAATAATAATTTTTACATGCATCTTGGAGAAGAGTGTTGTTAACACCCTCTGCATAAAGGGTAAGTCATACATTTTAATGGAAAATTGAGTGGAAGGAAGCTCTAATTTTCAAAGTTACATTTATTACAATGTAACAAACCAAAGTATATCTTATCTGAAAAATTTTATTGAATTGTGATGATATCCTAAATTATTAAGATGGTGAACTTGAAGCAGTCACATAGTAGTCACACTTTGCCCCAACATGACATTCACCATGCATATGACAAAAATATGTTCAGCACTTGAACCAGAAGGTTGTTCCACTTCTGCTATGATTTCTGCCTCTGCTTTTTCATCCTTGATCTTCTCACCTTGATATTTCTCTCTCGCCCCACTGAGCTGCTGCGGCGCGCGCGCTAACAAGCGGCATGCCGTTGGATCCTCTCAGCCCGCCTTTCATCTGCCAAGCCTTAAATGCACCTGGCTTTGAAGTGTGCGGCGCAACAACAACAAGTCATTTAGTCGTCTCGGTTCATCGGGCAGGACGTTTGTTAGTTAGCCCCGGGGTAAAGCTGTCTAACACGAGGCTGTGGAAGGAGGACTGGGATTTTAAAGCGCTTTCCGAAAAACTTCAACCCTTATGTAGTTTTCAGCGGAGCGGCTCGAAGACACAAACATGTCAGCTCTCAGGAAGGCAAAACACAGTCAAGGATTAGCTTCATGTGAAAGATGTTGGCTTAATTGCAGTCGTATTTTTTTTTTCCCTGACTACCAATTTCCTCAGACCTTTAATTCCATTTTGAAGCTTAAACTACTGTAAGCATTTTATTATTGCTCAGCTGTCTGACTCGGTTCTCATCTTCGCTCCACTTAAGAAGCCTTGACAGAGTAATGCTTCAACAGTCTTGTCATGGCATGAATAAAAAGAAATGAGTGGATAAAAACACTGGAAATTGGCCGACATGTCACACTGAAAACAATTTTGCACATGTATCACCACTCCAGAGTTGTGTGCAAGGAGATTCAATCAATTTGTTTTTTCTGAAGGAAATGCTGAACATGTAATGTCACCAATTACATGGTGACATTACATGTTTTGGTGATGAAATGTGGGAACTTCATGAACTTGGTGCTAGCATTCCACCACAAGACTTTGCAGCAGCAAGTAAGCTATTTTAGAGGATTTTGTTTAGGCATTTTCATCCAACATCAGCGTCTGACCCCACATAAGTTCCAAGCATTCCTAAACCTTGCAGAAAACCTTCCCAGAAGAAATTAAGTTGCTTTAGGTGCAACAGGTCAGTCACCACCAGATAAATCAACATAACTCAAACTCAGTCAGATTAGAAAAGGAAGTTGTAATTGCACAGACTTCCAAGACTTGCTACAGATTCTCAGTTTGGTCTGAATTTAGAATAATCCTAAACATTTTATTGCAGAACTGACTGCATGGTGAAGAATAAAAGTTAAATGTGAAAGGAGATGTAGGAAGAATGAAAAGAATAAATGAAAAACCTCTAAATCTGCTTCTACACCTTCAGAAAGAGACAAACTTAGAACCACAGCACCAAACATGCACATATATAACAGCACTGTCAATGGGAAGCAGACGGTGCTATTTAACTCACACAGCATGAACAACGGATCAAAATTAAAACAAATCTTCTGGATGCCCATTACCGTTTCTCACATCTCTACATTAAGGCTGCAGTTTAGTTAAAGCGCAATAACCAAGAATAGAAATATTCCCCGCTCCGAAATCAATAAGGCACACTCTTGATTAAAGACAGTATCACATCCTCGTAGCATTTCTGCTGTTCAATCCCAATAGCAGAAATTAAATACACACAAAAAACAAATGACCATCGTAAATGTTTTCCTTGCTGACTTTTTAGATTAAGAAATAAACCCCCCATAAAAATAAAAAAAACAAATGAAATGCACACCCAGAGGAACCCATCAAAGGCTGCAGTATCGTAACAACAATTTTCCCACATCTAATCATGAGAAGTTTGAGTAATACAAGAACACAACGAGCTGGCAGGGCATCTGTTTCTCGGCTATGTGTTACATTATGTGCCGTTAAGGGTTGTGTATGCTGTAAAGGTGATTTATGTGTGAAATAAAACAATGCCACCAGGTTTTTTTTTCCAACCAAGAGGTGTAAGCAGTAATAATGACACATTGCAAGGAAGAGGAGGATATATCGCCATGGCGCCGTGCTTTGTGATGATCCAGGAGCTCAACAGTTACACAGAGGTAATTAGGCTTTTTATAGTTAGACCATCATCAGCGCCAACCGCCACAAGACCCGGTTGTATAAAAGTGTCTTCCACGTTGTCTAAACATGGATGTTACATTTTGAACTGAGGTTATTCTGCAGCGCAAAATGAGACACTTTGGGTATTTTTCTCATTGGATTAACTCTTCCATTAATCACCCGAGCCTCATTCATGCATCGTGTCTCTGCGGGACTGTCATCTGTGAGCATAGTGGTGCTCCAGATCATTAATCAACTCAAGGCGAGCAAGTCAGAGGGCTTCCAAAATGTCAAGGAAGGGGAGACCGGAGCTGCACTAGGGAGCTGATCGCAGCACAACTTCCTGTTGGTTCCCTGATGGAGGAAGAGCATTAACTTTTCAGGATAGGAGGATTTTTTAATTTTTTTTATAGTGTGCCTGGAAAAAGTATTCACTAATACTGATCTCTTCGCATTTTGCCACTAACTTAATAGTAAAAACAAATAGTGCATAATTATAAAAGCGAAGAAACATTAGTGTTTTGCAAGTAAAACCTAGAAAGTGACATGAATTTGTACGAAGCGCCCTTGCTTGAATACTTTCCAGTCTACTTCTTATTCATAGATGCATTGCAGCCACACCAGAGTTCACTTCAACAAAACCAACACCTTGGTTTTTTGGCAAGCAAGATGTTTTTGGTCACAACTCTGGACTTTAACGAAACAAACTAGAGTATGATTCAACTGGACTAACCAGGACTCAAAGAACCTCACACGTCTTTTATCTTTTCCATGTCCCCTACATTGTTTGAGGTAAACTGCAAATATGATTTCTTACAGCCTTCTTTAAAAAAGTGCTTTGTTTTCGCCTCTCTTGCATAAACTCCACGTGTGTACATGTGCGACAGATTCAACCACCTAAGCTGCAGATTTCTACAGCTCCTCCAAAGTTCCCTTACATTTTTTTCTGATTCATGCTCTTCTTTCCCACTGGATCTACACAAATGTTCATCAACTCGGGATCCTTCATAGCATAGCAACTCTGTTCATAATGAGAATAGATTAGCAAATTAAATTATTATCCACAAAAAAAAGGGAAACAAAAAATTCACATTTTTGGTGAAAGATGACTTTCATTTTCTTTCGTTTTACGATAATGTCCTCATTTCCATTTGCATATTTTGTAAAATCCCACAAGTCTGTCGCTGTAACATGATTAGGACCAATTAGTGGGGACTCATTTGCAAAGAACTGCATGCAAAGTTGCAGAGAGTAGCCTTCAGGATTTGGCAGAGAGCGCTCCTGCATCATGTCAGGCTTAATTTAATCTCAACAGCTTCACAAACTTCTCTTTACTGATATCAAAGCACAAAGGCACTCAGAGGCATACAAGCATCTCATCTTTTATTTTGGTGAAGTGAAAGTTCAAAGCATGTGGTGAACATCTCACCAGTAAAGTGGCAGCAGGGCTGGACTGAATGGATATTTAGATGGGAACAAACCTGAGCAGGCGAGTATTGCAGTAGTAATAAATTTCACATCAGGCCGCTGTTGGTTGACAGCTGCAGAATCCATTTTTTTTCCCTTTTCTTCCCCAACAAGATATTGTAAAAGTAATTGGGAGAGAAAGAAAAAAGTCAGATGGATATTTCCAGCACAGATTCATGTTGTGGTTTCAGCCAAACAGTCTTCTGACAGTTGCTTGCCCTTTCTCATATTAAAGAAAAAAAAACTTTTACAGGCAGTGCCTTAAAAAACAGAACAAATGAGCAAAGCACAGAGGTCTGTGCAATGCTGCAAGAAGCCAGAGCGCCGTCTCCTGCCAGAAAACGGATAATGAATCCCACATATAACAACAACGTCCAACTTTGTCATAGTCCGAGTCACGTTTCCGGTTCTTTTGACTGCTTTTGTTCCAGTTAGTCGTTACCGACAGCCAGCAGGTAAACTTGAAAAACTTTTTTAAAAAGCTTTTCACACACTTTGCACCTGTTATCTCCTCTCTCTGCACTAGAGGCAGAACTGGTTGCTTTATGCTGTTATTGCGACGGTTTGAAGGAATCTACACTGGCCTGTCGACAAGTTAATGCTTTTGAAAAACTGAGCTCTAAAGGTTTTTCAGGTATAAGATTGATTACTGTATCAGTGACAGAAATGCAAACAGTAGTTTTGTTTGTTTTGCCGTTTAATTGTGCAGCACGTGTGTCAAATTAGTCAAGTAATTAGGAAAATATTTTTTTTTACGCCTTAAAAAAACCTGCCATTTTTAAAAGCGATGATTCGTATTTTTATATCCAACATGACTTTTCTGCTCATAAAATCCACGAGATATTTAAAACCAATACGACAAAACATTTATAGCCAAATAACCCAAGACTGAATTTAGCACTCCAGGGAAACTGCTACAAAAAAATGCGAGAAGGGGGCATGTGTGAGAAAACAGCCTGTATTTTGGATGAAAAAGAGTGTTTTTGTAGATGCTGCATGTCAGTTGGCCTTTTTGGAATAGCCTTGCTGATCCATAGGTGGTTGCTGCCTGACCAATTGCCTGAGGTGCTGCATAAACAAGGGATGATTATGGCAGGCTGCACCGAGCCCTCCACTCTGTGATATGACCCAGAAGGGATTCGCCATGGTGTGAATCTGACTTTCTGTGCAGTTGTGATTTGAGTGTGTGGGTGACTAGGCTTTGGCATAAACAAATGAAAAAAAGAGTTAACACTCGGATGTCGAGTTTCTTCCTTCAGGAGATTGTTGGCGGCTTGTGCACACAGACGGGAAAAAGAGACAACAGGCAAAAAAATCAGCACCGGGATTTTCTCTACAAAAACCAAAATCCTCTCCTCTCACTTCAGACTCGGTCATTATCTTGGTCTGGCCTAGTTTGACTGTGAAACATTTTCATCTGTGATGACTCATTACTTTAGAGATATAGCAGCTGCCCACCGCCCAAATGTGTGATCAGGGCTTAAAGTGTTCCAGTGCGAGCGGAAGCTGTCTGGAACGACACGGCAATGGACTAATTAAGCCTTGACAAGCAGCGGCAAGAAAAGGCATTTCAAAAGTTTACTTTCTCTGGTGTTTGCACCAAATGCAGCGCATGTCTGCTGCTGATGCAGGTTTTTAGAGAAAGTATTTGTTTTAGATCAACAAACTGAAAAACAGATTTTCCTAGAGTAAAGGAGAAACGAAGCCGCTTGATCTGCCCGGAAAAGTTTCCTAAAATAATTTCTAAAGCTTTACGACATTAGAGCAATGAGGAACCGTCCCATCATTCATAATAAACATCTAAAAACATCTCAATGCATCCACAAAAGTGGAACTTGATGGAAGGCATGCAACCCACTAAATCTTTTTTTTTTTTTTACTAGCGGTTTTTCACAGAAATAAGCAAACTAGACCCAGTTAGAGAGATGGTTTATAACTACTCTGATGGCAGTTTACCAAGAAAATATGAATTCTGCTTTTCACCAGAAAATGTCTCAAGAAGATCCAGGCTTCAGTTAATGAACTTAACTTCAAGTGTTCATGGTTTATGCCTTAAATGAAAGATCCAAAGCACACCTTAAAAAAAAAGAGGAGGGGACTGGAGACTTTGCACAGACTGACTCAAAGTCTGGGCACAAATCCAAACGTCTACAAAATGCGGATGGATAAACCAAGAAAGAAAAGCACAATTTCATGTCCCACCAGTAAACCTGTTATGTAATCCATGATGCTGAGATGAGAAAATTATTTTTACACAAATTGCAGTTTGTCTCGTTCCATCTCAAATGTGTAATTTGGGCCACACTGATTCTCATTTGGATTTAAAAGGCATTAAGCGCTCCACTCTGCCACAGAAGGCTTTTCAATTTACTCATATTGCCTAATTTTAACATTCACCCATTTGCTCACCTAAGGATTCAGATTTCTAACAAATGGGGAGTAAAAATTGGCTTGTAGCAGTGACTCATGAGCTAAAAAGCCTCAGTACCAATCCTCATATGGGGGCTACTAATGACTTATGGGTGAAACGTCCAAGTCTAATTGGATCCACTTTGAACTACTTCATATGCGCTTCCTTGATGTGGGAGTCATCGCCAGCATGCTCACAAATAAATAAATGCAGCAGCTCTAACGGTCTGCAGAGATGTAGAGAGAGGTTGCTGAGCAACAGAATGCAGCCCCCTCTTCAATTATGCACCTCCGTTTTTTTATTTTATTTTATACAGTCCTGTTTCGAACGTTTTTATCAAGAATAAAAGAAGCAAAAAAAGGAAAGAAAAATCCTCTTTTTTAAGTGCAGCCTTGAAAACATGCACTGTTCTCTATGCTTTTGTTGTATTCATACTGGCCTTCTTTTATGGGGCTTTTGGTTGGTTATTTCAGAAAAATGTTTTCCAATAATATAGTTCTCAAACATACTTTTTTTTAAATAACTAATTTACATATTAAATGAAAGAATTAGCAATTTCCAAAAATTTTTTTTTATTATACAAAAGGGTGACTTGATTTTAGAGTCAGACCAGAGAACCACTCCAATATTCATGGTTCAGTAACTTCTTGCGGTACCCTTGTTAATGTTTAACTTGACAATGACACATTCTGTCAAAAAGCTTTAATTAAATGTGGAAAAAAAGATAATGAATTAGTTACCCACTGAAATGAAAACCTCAGAACTTGTCCAGTTAACTTGACTGAGATTTCAAAAGCAGAATTGCCTGACTCCAAGGTCAACACTTCAAAAAAATTGCAAACATTGAGATTTGTCAAGATTTGGAAGAATATTACAAACGTTTTATGCTTAAATAAAATCTTGGATGACCGGACAAAGTACTAATAATGCAACATCTCATAAACAAATGCTAAGAAATTCAACAAGAGACAAGGAACTTCTATCTGTGTGGATTCACAAGGTTTTAACAAACTAAGGCAAAAGCAAATATCTCTAGAGAGATGGAGCATGGAAGAGTGGTGACCTTCTTCAAACATACTACAATTACTCAGATTCTACATCTATTTTTCATCTTGTGTGGTTAGAGGAAAAAAAATAAATCAAAACACCAAGCTACATGTCCAGTTCTTTAAAAAAATAAAGTAAGCTGCATCTTCTGGAGTCATTTCATCCTGTGCTTATCCAGACTTGTGCTCATGATTAATGGACGACCAGAGCAACACGCTGACTTCTTTGTGTCATCTTGATGACCTCTAGGCTCCCAGGCTTCAATGAGTTGCATAATTCAAAACAAAAAAAACAAAGACTGTCGGTACATTTATGGAAAAAAAAAATCCTTTCAGCATCCTTGCAAAGACTAATGACGAGCCTCGTTTCCTGTGTGTGTTTTATTTTGTGCCTGTGTCCTCTGCCGTGTTGTGACGCAGCTGAAGAGAGATTACAGCTGTATTGGGCGCAGCCTGTCACTGTACAAATGCCTGTCATTAATTTCACAGGCAGAAGGCAATTTCAGAGAAGTGGATACATTCCTATAATGGTGAGAGCACTCATGGTGTCAAACTTCAGAGAAAAACGACAGGTCAAAAATGGCTTCTTTTCCACTATTAGATGTAAAGAACAGATCTGTCCTTTAAAGAATGTTTCTCATGAATACAAAACAAACCCAGAAGAAAGACTTTACAGTCAAGCCATATTTCAGACAAAGTCCAAACTAAAAAGAATGACCTTGGAGAAGGTCAAATATGTGGCTAAACTGTATGAAGAAAACTTGGATCCATTTGAAAGTTACAGTTCAGAAATTTTTTTCAGTTTATTAGCTGAATAAGGATTTACTTTGTCAATTTTATTGACGTTAAAAATTGACATTTAAAACAACCACAGTGGAAGAAAGGTGACGAGTTCCTCAGTGCATGTTTCTAGGACAGATGTAGCTCATATTTACTCAATGATTAATATAGCACAGCACACAACAGAATGCAAACTAAGAAATTGTGGTGAGATTATGGATTTATAAAGTTATCATTGTTACACAGGAGCTGCGGAAGTATATTTAGCCAACTTTGTGTTACTTTAACTGAGCTACCCAAAGAAAATTGGACTCTTATCCTTAAAAAAAACTGCTGAGTTGAACAATGTAGCTTCTACATAAATAAAAAGAAATAACCTGACAAAGAGAAAGAAGATTCTACCAAGCAACATTTAGTGTAGGTTTGTTGTTCACCAGCAACTAAAATAAAACTCCATTTTTTTTGCGACTATTTTCTGAACAGAATCAAAAAACATTCTTTCCTATTTTATTGAAAGGCTCATTTTCCATTGCACTATCAAAATATGGATGTGACTATTTTGTGAAATATAGCAGGATAAACTTAATCTATTGTTGGATCTTTTCCAGTCACAAAATAGGGAGACAGTGTTCCTTTTATCCCACTGGCAGATTTTAGTCTTTGCAAAATTAGCAAAAAAAACCCGAAAAACTGACAGCAAAACAAAGCAGAGACTCCCTTTCCGTTCACACTTCAGTACACATGACTTACAAGATAAAATAAACTAGAAAAAAAGTTGTGGGGGAAAGAAAATAAATAAAAAGTTGTGATCCCAAGCAGATCACCCAAGTCTGGCTGATCTGAAACTTTTGTCATAACCCCCACCTAAAAAACTATTTCATTAATTTCCAGTGGGGACATCTTGACAGCTCCTAATGTCTTAACATTGTCCCACTTTTACCGTAGGGATAAATAAAATAAAAATTCAATAGCAGTCACAAAGATAAGAATTACTCAGACCTAACCAGACAGGTTGCTTTTTATCATGACTCGTTTTTCAATCACCAATAAGAGCCACAGCGGCCCTGTCTCATCAGAGCTCATCAATAATAATCCATTAAACCTCTGCAGCTTTTACCACAACTGTGGGAAGTGTCTTGTTTTACAGATATCTGTCCCTGTTTACTCTGTATTTTAATTGGCCCGGACCACTGAGAAACAACAAGAGAGACACTCGTTCTCTAAGTACTCTGGCAGCTATCTCTTCTTAAAACCACCGGTCTGACAAATCCTTATTAGTGGTTTCTTCCATATAACACCATGGGGTGTGTATGTGTGTATTAAGCTCCATGATTTTATACTAGTGACCACAGAATCCTATTTGACCAATTAAATCGGGACGCATTAGCTGTGTGTGTGTTTCGGGGTGTGTGCGTGGACATGTCCGCTGTGTGGGTGTGTAAATATTAAGCATTCTCTTGACATCCAATTAGAGAGCAACATGACATGACCTTCGGTTTCAAGAGACACCAAAAAGCTCATTTGAAAAAAACAACTTGGAAGTGCTTAACAAAATGGCCTTACTAACGAGCACCTGTAAACACAACCGTCTTCCATCTGATTGCTGCTGAAAAAGAGTGAGGGGGAGAAACACGGTTTGTGCAGAGAGTAGCACTAATTATTATTATGCGTTTCTGGACTGGCCGTCGTCGTTTTTGTCACTAAATTCCCACAAATCTAATTTTTTATTACTTTTTTAAGGCTGTGAAAAAAACCTATTCCGTCCCTCCACGGAATAGGTTTTGAGGATGAAGAAGTTGCATTGGTCTATAACATAAAATCCGACAGGTGAAGATGCATGCACACTTTTACAAAGTACTTTATATCAAAGTTAAAATTTTGGGAGCTACAATGGAGTCCCCTCCTGCCGGCTCTCGTCTCCTCCAACCGTTCAGATCCTCACTTGTGGACATGAACAAAAACTTGCGATCAAAGTAAGGCTGTGGCCGGAGTCTTCACATCACATCACACAAGAAGGAGCCGAATCGGAGGAAGGAGAAAGCCTGTGTGGTCGGGGGTTGATGATGAAACGGAATATGAAACAGTCAAATAGAGATCAACTCTGCCGATCCATCCTGTTTGATCTCCGGCGCCTAATAAATAACACTCCACAGAACCGGAAAGTAGATTCTATATATATATACGCTTGGAAATGTGTTGCCTCTCTTGCACAGTCACCGTGAATGATAAACACAACGGCGCACTTTTATTATGCAGCTTCACATCTGTTTTCCCCCATGCATGAAAGCTGTATCAATCACATGATATCAAATTATATTGGTTTTTGTTTTTGTTTATAAAACTCTTATTTTTCCTGTGTGTGCGCAGGGGAAACGATAGGCTTACATGAATAATATGCATCTTTCACCTTGAGGCTCTGGCTCGTTTGCATATCTGCATACATAGAGCCATCACAGGCAGCAGAAGCATCTACAATTACAGAAGAACATAAGTGCTCAATGTGCTGCTGAACTCACATTTTCCTCTGATAGACAGACTGAAAGGGCATAGTCTTTTTCTGTATACATTGCATTTGTTACTCTTTAGAAGAATTGTGCATTATATGACTAGTTATGATAATGACCATATGGTCTTTCTGTATTGTGTGGAGCTGAAGCTCAGGAGACAGAGATGTGTTTACTCCGTAATTAATCAAACTTGTATTAATTGTGCTGTGCATGTAGGAGGTGCTCCCTCATCTCCAAACATGAATGAAATGAAACTACAGAAAAGATTACAGAAAACAAAATGTATATATTTCCATCAAAGCGGCAGTCTGGCGCCTACATCCCTGAAAATGATTGCTGGCTGGAAGCTTCTGTCAACTTCTTTTGCTGCCAAACTCTGTTGAAAACCAACACATAGAAGCCATACAGCCTGCAAGTATTAGCATAACTAGTCCTTTGTATACAGCATGCTCACTCACAGGGGAATGTTAAATCATTTCCACAATACCTCAACAAAGTACTTTGCACTTCAAACACTTTCTGACGCCAATCGTCCAATAATGTCAAACTGCTCAAGCATTGATCTGTGTGGCTGATTTGCAAAGATTTTAAAGTGCAATAGTAAAAAATGCCAAAAGCTGGCTGCAATATTTATTTATATTTATCATAAAAATTCAATTTTAAAAGATTTTCAATGTTCACATTGGCATGTAAATTAACCAAAACCATCCCTGAGCCACAGACTGAATCCAAATTTATGTCCAACCTCTTTTTCTGGGTTTTAGGTGCAGCTTCTGAAATAAAAATCTGCAAGAATAAAGTGGCACATCAAAAGAAGCAGACAGGGGGCAAATAATATTGTATGCTAATAGAAGGCAGCTCAGGGGAGCAGGAGCTTAAATATGGACGATACATAACTAATTTCACATCTGAATGTGAATTAATCAAACTGAGACTCATCATCATATCATCTCAGAGGCACTGCTCCATAAATGCACACACGTCAGCGCAAGAGGCACAATGGATTTGTGGATGCGACTAAATTGAGCATGTTGAACAAAAGAACTAAAGGTCGACTTATTACTGCCACTTAAGATAATGTGTTTGTTTGTGTTTCGGCAATAGACTCCCGAGGTTAATAAATCCCTGCATTCGTCTGGCAATAATTACAACAACAGGCGGCAATCGCTGTAGATCAGGGTGCATGGAATGCATTATATTTGTGTGCATCATCTGTATTCATCTGCAGAGAGGTCAGAAGTCTCGTTAACTCGGTTCAGTTTGCAGGCTGCAAAGGAACAAACAAATCTCCAGGCATGCAGCAGACATCATTAATGAATGAAGTCACTGGTTTTGCAAGTCGGCTGTAGTTTAAGTGAGAAGCGAAGTATCTGAAAGAGGCAAGCGTGGGAAATATGCTCTTTGCTTTACGCATGCTCAGCAGGTATAGCCACATCTATAATTCCTCAAGGCCGTTTTACTAAGCAACAAAATCACCAAAAAACGTCTTTAACAAAGCTGGTTATCCTGCAGCCTCATAATAACAGAGCTCTTTGAAGCATGCACTGAGAGAGTTTTAAGACCTTGTGATTTGTGGTCTAATGTCGGTTTAAGCTGCTCTGAATCCCCCACAATGAAGAAGCCGAGGGGCGTTTAGCCTCTAAACCACATTTAACAAGGTATTGAATCAACCACATTGTAAATCTCACCATTAATGATAAATTTCAACACAACTTTAACAAAATTGCTGACTGATATTCACACAAAAGATCGCAATGTCGAAATAGACAGACATGTTTGTGTCTAATGATTGACTGATCAAACAAATGTTCAATAAAAAAAAATAAAAAACCCTCAGAAAATGTATCCCATGAAGTATTTCACAAGCTTTCATAGATGATATTGACAATTTCAGTACTAGAAGTGACCAAGACCAAGATGTTAAATTTGCTCAGATGTCACATACTATTGCTATCTTCTAAACTTGCAATATAACATCCAATGTGCATAAGTTAAGCAATCAAAGTGAGCAACCAAAACGGAGGTCTTTTTTTTATGCAAAAAGGAATTGTCTGACATAACCTTGATTTGTATGTTGCAGCCAACCTCAGGTGAAGTTTCATTTAGCCGGATGGTACAACAAACTGGTCCCACGATTTGAGTCTGCTTGGCGATCTCTTTTGGATTGCCGACGTTGGGTGATGTAGAAGATTTGAAGGTCCTGCAGGATACGGAACTGATCAGATGTGTTGTTTCATTGTACTTAACTTTGGTCACTTTTAAATGTTTCACATCAAACAAGTCAATAAAAAAGAAAACAAAACAATTACATAAGATATTCTCCCAATATGTTAAAACATCTGAACTAGCAACTCAATTTCCAAAAGACATTCAAGAGAATATGAGAAACAAACTCGTTGACGTCTTACAGTCTGAAAATGATCACAAAGCCATTTCGAAGGCTTTGAGTCTCCGGCGAACTTCAGTCCCCCAAAGGACAAAACGCTGAAACACAGTGAACCTTCCGAGGAGGGGCTGGCTCATGAAAATTACTCCAACAAAGCATTTACAACTAGAGAACTGCAGACCTCCCTTTGCCTCAATAGGGGTCAGTGTTCATGATTCAGCAATAAAAACAACAGATTGGGACAAAAATGGCAACCATCCACACAAAAAAGGACATTTGGTCTGAACAGCTTGCTTTAATATCTGAAAGTATTTTTAAAACAGTTTATTCTACTCACTGTGATTACCTTTGGTTGATATGAAAATGTGTCTGTCAAGAACTGTTTGTGGAGGATGGCAATGAGGAGACAGGCTGAAAGGTAGAAAATAATTGGAAGAGAACAGTTCTGGATAAACAGAAAAAAAGGGAAACTTAAAGGAAGGTTTCTGACAAAGAAGGAGTGATTGCAGAATAGAAACCAGCTGCGCTGATTAATTGATGCAGTGCAGCTGGGAGAAGATTGTAGAAATTAATTTTATAGAGGGAACTAAATAAAATTGATTATATGATTATATGCCAAAAGTATACACTCACTTGCCTTTAATAACATAATATTTAAATTACATTGAGTTCTTAGTCCATGGTGTTCAATGTAATGTCGTCCCTCTGATAGCACTAACAGCAATGGATTTCTGCACGGCGTCTTTGCCCATCCGTCCATTTAGCACATTTTTAAGGTCAGAGTTTATTAGACGAGACGAAATCCCCCACAATCTCTCTCTGAAAGTTTCCCAATAGATTTAGGTCAAGACTTTCTGCAGGCCAATGAGGTGACGTGAACTATCACTCGTCCATGTCTCCATGAACTTCACCTTGTGCAGTCGCTTAAGAAATTTAACGGGTCATTTCTAATATGTTCCCACAAAGTTGGAAGCATGAATTTCTCCACATTTCACAAATGTTTAGAAAAGCAGCCTGCATCCCTGAGTCCTGGGCTTTATAAATCTCTGGCTATGGAAGTAATTGGAACACCTGAACTCAATAATACATCAATACTTTGTGCAATATTATGCATTTTCTAAAAATGTGTATACTTGCATATCTGTATGCAAGCCTTTTTTTTCTTCTCTGGAAAATGTTCATCTTTTTTGGAAATCATCCACACAATGGAACAATATAAAACAGCAGCTTCCTATCTGTGTACATTTGCTTTTTGGCTAGGTGAGGTATCTCTTGATATTCAGCTCTATCAGAAAGTAGGTCAAGACGGAGAGTATGTGACTGATCTGGAAAATCAAACTCCTCGAGATGCGATCGAGTTAATAACAATATCACTTCATTTTCAGCAACATTAGCTCTGATTTTACCCTCTTGGCATTTGAAAAGTATGCATCAAAGCCCTTACAGTGTGCGATGCATGATGCAGTTGGACGAGTGCTTAATTGACCTAAATAAATATACATATAAAAACCAAAGATATCAGGTGGTTTCTGAAAGACTGCTACAATCTTCTTTTTATTGGTGTTTTCGGTGAGAACATCAGTTACCTGAACAACCTCCACTTTGTTTCTCCGTCTTCACCTAATGATTGGTTTGAGTTACTGAGTGCAGATGCCTTCTGTTCCCATCCCCCTCAACCTCCCCGCCCGCCTCCTTTCACATCATCTACACACCTTGGGATTAGTTTTTCCACAGGTCTCGCCTGCTGGGATCAAGCTGTGAATTCAATGGCACTGCAGGGAGCTTGTGTTTATTTGTATTTATTCGTCCCACAGGTGTCTGAGTGCAATACGCTCAAATATCATTTTCAGGTAGCGCTTCCCGCGTTACGGTCTCACCTCAAAATGTGTGTTTGTGTGGACAGCAGAGATCTGGGGTGAACAAAAATAAAAAAGTGAGAGCGACTTGGTCGCAGCAATGATTAATGGGGGAAACTTTCAGTCCCGATTCCATTCGGATAATGGTAGCCAGGCGAAACAGAAAGCAATCTTACTTCTCGGTCTTTTCTGCACAATTGATCAAAAGGAAGTTTAAAAAAAAAACGTAAAAGTGTGGAGCACTCTCAGTGTTTGGGCTCTACCTTAGCATACACCTTTTGAGAATGCAGCATGCCTTCACAACGGATGGAAACAAGCACGAAATGCTAAATCTAGCCCAACTTGTAGAAGCTACTTTTATATTCAAGACTGATTGATCTGGGCGTTCAGCATCTGGCATTTCCACATTTTTCCCTTTCTAATTAGCTCCTGATACTGGCGTAATTAGCTAGCACAGATGGACAGAGGATGTCTGTCACTGTCTCACTCATGTAGCCTTGTGGCACATTCTACTTTGCATTATTTTTTAAAACCGTTTACGTTTGGCACCTCTTATTTGGTTTGCATTTTGCCTCTAATTTCTTTTTTTTTTTAAGGTTTTATTGGCTCTAGTGGCCTTTATTTAACAGTTAATGGACAGGAATGAGGGAAACGAGAGGGGGGGAAGACATGCGGCAAAGGTTGCCAGGCCGGGATTCGAACCTGGGACAGCCGCGTCGAGGACTAAGGGCTCCGTATGTGGGTGTGCTAAACCCCTGCGCCACCACAGCACCCCGCCTCTAATTTCTAATAAGCAATCAAATTATGGAAAACTAAAACATTTATGTCATTTCCAAAATATTTTCCGTTGTAAGCTGTACAGTTGGCCATAGAATGTCAGGAGATATTATTTGCTAACATGAGAGATGTTTCCCTGCTGAATAAATGTCAATTTCGATTTTTTTTTTTTTTTACCAGGGTTGTCAATAATTATGGAGAGCACGGTTACCCTGCCAGGAGTTTAGGCCCCCAAAAAATATTATGAAAGTGTAAAGTCCTAAGATATCAAACCAACTTTCATACATGTTTTTAATGAGGACATGGCTGACTCGGTAGCAGCCAGACAATTAGAGCAGAGGCGTTGGAAACCAAGGCTCAAATTGGTTGCCTCGAGATCAGCGCTGTTTTCTTGTGGCTCAGTATTTTGCACATACCTTGAAGGTATGGATCAGAAGTCCAGAAATTTCTTCAGAAGTTCCTTCTTTAAGAGAAAGTGTTGATGTTAGCTTTTTGTAAAGCTTGTTTTCTGACTGTAAGACCTGCAGAGCACAGACATCACAGAGACTTAGGTTGAGGTTTATCTCTTAATTAAAAATAGCTGAAAAAAAGCACTAATGAGATAGAAGAAAGGGGCTTCAGGGGGATATTTGTGACCCTGTGTTATTTAGGCCAGCAGGTACAGGACAATACCCAGAACCTGCAGTATTCATTGACACAAATGTTCATAAACATGCTGGGAAAACAGTAGATGTTTTACTACTAACATCTAGAAAAAGGAAATGTTGAAATTCCTTCCAAACTTCTTTCCTTTCAGAGATTAACTTCCCTCTTTCCGAACCTCTGCACTTCCTTTCTTTCAAATTTCAGGACTTTCTTCCAAAATATTCTCCGTCCTTCTAAGTGTCCTTCCTGTCTTCCTTCATGCCAAAGTTGAGTTCAAAGCAGAATCGAACAGAAACAAATAGTTTGCATCCGTTACAAAAATCCATGTTGGTGAATGTTTCAAAAGTTCTGCAGTTAGATACAACAGATGTTACACTTTATTAAAAAAATTAAAAAGAAATCCGTCAGTTGTCCTTTATTTCCAGATTTATTTATTCACTTTTTTTTTTTACCTGCCATCATTAAACAGGAGCGGAGGGGGAAAATGACATTGATGAAGCAGCTAACAATCTATTATTCATCTAGCGCCGTTTGAATTATATCCTTCAGAATCAGGTTTGGCGTTTTGTTTTGAACTAAAGCCACACGTCAGGCTCTTTGTGAGTGACCTGCATCCCAACAAAGACCGAAGTATGTGACCAGAATTAAATATTACAATGAACTCGAACAAAAGCAGAAAAGAGAATAGTGTTTTGTGCAACCGCTTGTTGTTTTTTATTGAGGTATTCAAGCGAACAGGTGTAGTTGTATATTAACTGTGCTGTGATTTAAATCATTGCCAGTCTTGGAGCTCAACTACGCCAAAGAGTGGAAAGTTCAAGGTCTGCTGACTGCAGATGGAAATCATTCTTTGTCAGTTTTTTATCAAGCCTTTTCAAACTGGCTTTGAAGCTTTTCAGGCTCATGGCGTGTAACTGCTGAATAAAGGGAAAGCTCTGTTGGATCAGTTTTAGAGTTGATCCATTAAAGCCCGGTGTTCTCGACTTTTGGGAAAGTGGGCTTCTGCAAAACCTTTTTTAATTGGAGCTGTAATTTTTACTGAGATTAAACAACACACTGCTGGAATCTAATGACTTATTTCATTAACTCTGGTTGCACTGGATTAAATTTAGGTGGATCAAATTCAGTGGGTCAGACAACAAGAAAATAAATAAATCTAGAGTATTTATGTACATTGTTAGAATAATAAATCAGAGTCATGATTATCGCAATTAATAATCCTGAGTGAATAAGTTTGTTCGCGAGATAAATGATTAAAAAAACATGTCCGCCGTCATCCTTCTACCACTTCCTGTCGTCTTTTCTGCCAGTGGTCACATCCAGTTGTTGATCAAATGAAACTGATGATGAAAAAAAAATTTTTCTAATTGCACTTCACTTTAAAAAGAAGCGCAAAAACCTTTTTTATCGAAAAATGTGTTTTTGCAAAGTTGAATCGTTTCCATTTCAGTAAATCCATTTTTGGAATTCCAATTTGCACAATAACAAAAAAAATCTAATGTTTAGCACCTTTTTTATACACAAGGATATCAAAACTTGCACCATTTGTATAAATTCATGCATACAACTGATACAAATTGGAAGTTCAGGTGTTGAATGTCATTTGTCAAACCTTGGCGAACGAGACAGAGGCTCGGTTTGCTTGCAGTTAGTCCAACTCAAGGCAAATCTTGCACTTATTTAGCAAATCAGCCCATTGTGATATTTTAATTAAGGTACAATTTGATTTGCTAAATGTGTGAAAAGATCAGAGGTAATATCAGCACTGGACTGCAAATGTTTAATTTGCTTTGGAGCTGCAAGGTTTGCAACTGGAATCACTAAATCATCTGGAAAAAAAAGAACATACAGCAGCTGAAAACCTTTTTTTATAATACTTTACACACAGGTGCACCTACTTGCTGCACTTTGCTAACAATTTCACAGACTAGAGTGGGACGGATGTGTGCAGTTGGATTTCTGCTCATTTTGCACATGTGAACACGTCTTTAGCGAATGCAGCGTTTGACCTTTCCCACATACGGATGACAGATTTAAGGAAATCTATTTTAAACGCTTGGTTAGTCAGGAAACTGAGAATGATGCCAATGACTAGACGCCAAAACAGCGTAGTTTGTGCAAAACTGTTCATCTTTCTAAGCTGCCTGTAAAGAATCCGTAATACTATTTGAACAAACATTCAGAAAATACCAAATTCAAGATTTTATGGCTTTTATTTTATATCCACAGGACCTGGGACCTCAGATTAGCTGTCAACCAGTGTTTAACTCCATGGAATCAAATGCAAGACTTTTTGTGGATTATCAATTGTATGTAGAAGTTAAAGAAGGCAACATGACATGTACTTTTTGCAGTCTAGCACAAAAACATACTCTGATCAAACTTGTAAGGCTAAAGTTAAATATTCTATGAGCTTAGAAATAAACACTTCTCTTTTTCAGTGCCTTGCTCTCCGAGTGCCTCATACAGGCTCCGTTGCTATTCATAGCATGCACGTCTTTGAAACCAGGGTCTCCGATCAATTAAATTTGCCTCTCAAGATAACTATGTTAATTACACTGGTGTTTGCCTGAGTCTCGCGGCTCCGCAGTGCACTCGGGAGCCTCAGCCTGAACGGTGGAAGCCAGATGGGAAGCGTTTCCGTGGGGCTGAGATTCTTAGATCGTTACGTATTCTTCTGCCGCCGTTAGGAGATCAATTAAGCCGCGATAAGTATTCAAATCCTTATCAAATACTTAAAACGGGGTTAGTTTGAAATTCACAGATCATGAGAAATGTTTGACATGACAGGGAATAATAAGGTCGCAGGCTTGAGTCTTCCAGGCTGGAAGGTTTTCACTGATGCGGTGTTATTTTGTGCCGCCGAGCGGGAAAGCAGAACTTTGAGGCGAGGATTTCTGATAGCATTTAAAAGGAGGGTGTCTCTGAACCGCGTACAGACCGAGCTCCGGGGAAAAACTGGCCTCGGCCAAAAACTGCTGAGCAATGCTCCAGTTGCAGTTCCTCCTGTCCCCCGCGGGCGAAACCCTTACTTACTTAAGTTTTGAGTCAGCGTTGCCCTGCAGTCTGCATCAAAGAGGCCCTTCAAGTCATCAGCTTTGGCGAGAGAAACGAGGATTTTGCTGCTAATCTCCTAAACATGATTTTTTTTATATTCCTCTGCGCAACATGGGTCTGGATTAAAAGCATTCTATTAAAGAAAAGGGGCTTAACATATATGGAAGAGGGAGAAAAGCCAGCTGTGCTTGGATGTGCCTCACTATGTAATATGAAATTCAACAGGTGATAATACTTCTGTGTTACTCATTCGCAAGCAGTGAAACATCCAACTGAGAATATGTATTTTTATACCTTTGCATTGTTTTTTTTAGAAGAGTATCTTGGCACTGGGACAAGATATGCTTTTTAGTATTTTGCTACTGAGTCAAATTGACTTGGAGCAACTTTCCTCCCACTTTGAAGAGTTAGCTCTGTAGCCAAAGCTAATTCTTAGCCCTGATTGTATCATTTAGCAACAAGAAAGTGTAGTTTAAAATAATATGCCACACTATCAGGGTAAGATGGTTAAAACCACAACCAGTGTCAAATGGGCTAGATCTCAGAAGTATAGGTACGAGACTCATGAGTGAGCAGACAGACTAAAAGGTTTGCAATTGCCGATTGTGTGTATTTAAGTGGAGAGATATATACATATTTACAATATAAATGAAATCATATGGCCATATAACAAAAAAATGGAAAAACAAACACCCAAAAACAAAAGACAAGAACCAAGCCCACAAACCCACACCCCTCAGTTCTTTCACCCAAGCTGAGGGTAATCCAGGTTCCAAGCAGGTTACCCAAACTACTTGGTGAAGTGCAGGTCCGGGCTAAACAGAACGTCCTGTTGGACCGAAATGTTCAGCTAGCTGCGTGGAGCCTCCTACCACACTGGCAGGAGAAACAGTCTTCTTCTGGCACTTCTAGTGCAATCTTTCTTTAGGCTCTAGGCCTGGACCTCTAGCTCGCCATCCATCTGGTCTGCACGATGAAACAGGACCAACATATAATCACATTCTAGTGTGCACACAATTCCATAAATAGCGCTCTTCGCACAATAAATACATCCCATCAATGTCAATAAATAAATACCAAATTCAATATACTTTACACTTCATGAGAAATTCCATAAATATACATCATATTTTAATTAACATGACAATGTAAATTAAAACAAACGTCCAATAGATACTCAAAGCACCTTATAAGTCTCGAATTCAGAGGCAGCATGGTTGTCTACGTTTACTTAGCAGCGAGTCATTCCATCGCTCCACAACAAACAACTAACGTCAGCAATAAGCTAACGGAACCTTACCAGATCCGCACTGAAATCCCGATCCTCATATAGTTTTTCCTTCTTTTCTCAAAAGGTAAGTGGCTCCGGCAGCTCTGTTCCTCCCGGCGTGTTCTGATTGTTTCCACCTTCCCGCTCCAGCTGGTATACTCTACCAATTGGCTATGGTGACCCACATGACTCGAATACTGAACAGCGATTGGCTGCTCAGTAGTCCCGCGAGAACAGATGCCAATGCATCGGTTCTAACAGTTTTAACTATCGCGGGATTTTCCAACCAGAAAGGGATTAAAAGTGAAATTGCAGAGAATAGAAATTTAAAATCTAGACCCGGGTTACAAAAGGAACAAAGTGAAAGAAGAAAGTGGGCTTCTTGTGCTTGTTATCGTCCTTTTCAGTTCAAGAGCATTTTCTCTGATGCAACTAAAAGGAGTGCAACGAGGATTCATTATTAGGGAAAATGCCTGCACTTTACAAGCATTCAGATTTCTTACTGAACATTCAAATTGGGATTTTTTTTTTTTTTTTTTTGGTGAGATTGAAGATGTGCAGGGCATTCAAATTTTTCTCATGTGGCATGTAGCAAGATGTTTGTCTTGGTTGGAAATTAACGAGCGGCTTTAATACTTTTGTACTGAAATGCTCTCTGTAGAGGTCCTGCAATTTTATTAAAGTATCACATCTGATATTGTTCACATTTTATTCCTTATAAAAAGAGCATTAAATAAAATGAAATTTGATATATTGCATTGCATTGGGAATTAGATTCAAGTCTTGCTAGTATTTTCTTTTTCGCTAATGTAAAGAATTTTATGTTTGCAAGGTTTAATTAACTCTCCAACTTTATGTCCCAAGTGAAGCACCCGAGAGTCATATGTACATTTATTTAAAAAAAAAAAACTAATTTAGCAAGCTGCATATTAAAACACTGCTGCTAAGATTAGAGACGGGCTCCAAGGAGGAGCTGATCTTTTACCTGAAGGCAACAAATTGTGAATGTGTGCAATAGATGTGCAATGTGATTTTTCTTCTTCAAAATACAGTTGAGTTGGAGGCACTAAAACGTAAAACGTTATTGGATAAAGACAGAATGTATTTTTTTTTAAATTATCATCATACTGTTTGTTCCAAAAATATATTCCAATTTCTACTGGTGTAAATATTTTCATTTTAAAAGATAAAATCTTTGGTCCTAATAACAAAATACAATGAAATAAAATATTGAATTGTTCTTTTTAACTTTTCTTAGACTAAACAGATTTTCTTTTTTTTCTTTTTTCCCATGAGACTCGCAATAAATTTGAATACACAGAAAAACCTTGTTAATTCCTGCATTAGTCATTAGGGAAATGGGCAGCTCTTGATTTTATGGATTGATTTCGTATTTTTTTAGTGTTACAATGTCATGAAGTTTGTGTTTATATGCCAATATGTTCAACATTTCACATTTAAAGAACTAGATCTACAGTACATTTCTATAATGCATTAAAATGTAAATAGTTGAAATAATTACCTTTATCTTTATCAGAAGGTTGTAGTAAGGTAGAAAATAACAAATTAGCCGACTGACTGATCCAGGCAAAGCTAACCTGCTCTTCGTCCTTCATTCTTCTGTTAATGAACAGTTCTTATACTCATCAGTGATTCTGTTCTCTCCTGTGATGAGACACCCGGCATGCGGGGCTCCTTATTTTCCATCCGCTTGCCCCATTGAAAACAGGAATTTGAGTGAAGCAAAGCACAAATATAATAGGAGGTGGGAGCTTCAAATCAGGATGTAATTACACAACTAGGCGCATGCATGATTGTTGAAAGTGTAATTACTGAGCTGCCGGGGTTTCAGAGCGGGAGACTGACAGGTTAATGCAGTAAGAGCGAAAGTTCGAGGGGTATTAGGAGTCACCTTTTAACCAGCCTCGGAGTATTTACTGACAATCAATTAATGTGGGGCTGAGAAGCCTTTTAGTTCAGGTGATTGGCAGGAGTCCAGGCATTCACCTTCCCATAACCACCAGGAAACAAAGTGTGGGGGCTTTTTTTGCTGTAATTGGCCCAGAAGAGGGAGGAAGTGCGTTATTTCTAGGACAGAGCACATACATCGCCCGTTTCCTACACGACATGCAATTAACGCCGCTTGGATAATGAAGTATTAGAATTGGGATGTTATGTTTTCCTGCACTGTGTGGATTAATGCCCCTATTCAAAGAGCAATGTAATTATATTTTTGCTTCCTCCTAACAGATTCAGCTAAAAGTTGAAATTGTTTCAATTAACCTTATCAGACATATTTCCCTTCTACCTCTTTTACCTCCCGTTGATAAAAGCTACAGTTGACTCAGAGAATAGCTTATGATTTCAACATTTAAGCTCAACCTGTATGTGGAATATTAACCAAAAGTCAACCAATGTCTCACATTTTACAAACAGTGATCAATGTTGGTTCAGTTAAGTGGCATTCCAAGGTTTTTTGTCTTCTAATATGTTTCACAACCACCTCTGGCGACTTTGGTGAATTTCAGGCAGACTGGGTCTTTTCCTCCAAAAGAACTGAACTGGTTGAGTTCGAACGTTGGTGCGTTGTTGACAGAGCTGACACCCATTACCAGTCACAATTGAAAATAACTAAACAGAACTATTTAAATTTGCAGCAAACCAGATTTTGTAGTTTCTGTGACTCAAAGTCCACAACTATCTTTAATGCTCTCTCATAAACTGATTTTATTCTCAGCTGCAGAGACAGAAGGCAAAAAGCTCCGGGATAATGATACTCTTTTGCAGGATACTCCAAAAGTTAGTAAGGAAGATGTATTATTAGGAGATTGTTTGCATAATTCAAGCACTTTTGACCCACAGCCATCCTCATTTTCTGGATAACCTGAGATCACTTTCGCAGGAATCCACTTCGGCACGCTGTGGTTGGAGAGGTGAGAATTGCGGAAAGCCACACAGCTGAGTGGTTACTGTGGCAACAAGACTGGCGCACAATAACGAATCGTCAATTGCCTCGGGCAAGACATTTTTACACAGTCAATGAGCCAGCGGGAGCCACATCTCAATGAATGGGGGGCCCCTGTAGTATTACTTTTCTACCAACACTAGATATAGGTATTCTTTACATCTGTAAAGTCCCTTCAAAAGTGGAGGTATTGTAGTTTAAAAAAACTAAAATAAAAGCATAATTTTGCATCGCGCATCGGTTTCTTGTTGCTGTCAAACAATAGTGATGAGAAAACAAAGTTAGAATTAGAATCATGACAGTTTTATTTTTCTATAATATAACTTTTATTTTCTTATAGCAACACACAAATACAGCCTTTTTTATGCTTTTGATTCAATGAGGGGAAACTGAAAATTAAAACTAACCCTATAGACAAGTGAACTATGCATCTAACATAAAAATGTCCATTAATTTCTGATTGTAGTTTGACCCTTGTCATATTTAAGTACTTAACTTAAGCTGCATGGCTGCTATCCAATAATGTGTCAATCACATGCTACCACAAAATAATGACTATTCCGTTTTATGCAGTGCAATTTTCTTATTCGTCTTGTGAGCAAGGAATCAGACATGAGGGAAGCTTCATGAATATATTTTCTGACTCTAGATGTGGGTTACAAGATGTCAAGCAATATGACAGACTGTTGACATGTGGTTAATTTGCTGATGTAAATTGGAAATAGGTTAGCGCATTTACTTTGTGGATACTGAGTTTTGCAGACAATGCAAAGTGGCATTTGGAAGAGAATGATTGCAACTATTCAAATGAAGATGCTGCAGAGCAACAGTCCACCATTTATTTCAAAGAACACACAGACGGATTCAAAGCAGAAACGTATAGGAAGTGAATCATCAAGCGGCAGGAGGCCATAGCAAAGTTCTTTCCAAATTTCTCCTATCCGTGAACCATCAGAGCCAAATTCTGGTAAGCTACCTGGGTTAGCATTTGGCACATGTAACGACTACTGGAAGCCATTCCTTACATCTTCACATATACTGGACATGAATTCTGCTGCCAATAAGCCATAAGCCCAGAACGATATTCAACAAGGAATAGAAAGTTCTCCACTAAAACACTGCAGTCTTCAAATCTCCACAGGTTCCTCTCCGGGTGTTAATGCATGCACATCTCACCTCAGAATTAAATATCACAGATTTCCCTATTTTGCTTTGCAAAAATGAAACACCATAGGTTTTTAGAAAGCAATTCAATTCACTGATTTCAAGCAGACAGTCTGAATAAGCGTCTGTTTCAACAGCTACAGCAAACAAATCCTAAAGTAATGCCGTTTCTAAACCATATTTGGACTTCATTATATCGGTTTTTGCCTTTTGAGATATAACCTATAAGAGCGAGATGAACTTATGTTTCACCATATGTGTTTGTTATTCCCCCCTCCCATTAAATCTGGGTTGGGAGTAGAAGCCTGCAGTAACTCATGTTTTATTTATAGAGAAGACGTGTCGGCTCTGCTCGTCTTCAGCTCAGGCTTTTTGATCTTCTTTCATTAGAGGATGTTCAATATTTATCACTGCTGTTTCCCATTATTCTGCCCACAGACAGGTTCAACTCTTTTACCACTTCAGAGCTGGGCAGCCGTCGTGTCTTTCGTAGAATTTATAAAGAAAATGATACCATTATCCCTCTAAGAGGCTCCCGTGTTATTGCATGTTTTTTGGTCAACTCTTTTAAATCAAGATGACATTTTATGAACTGTTGGAGCTCTTTTGCACGGACCAGGGACATATCATTTCTTCTTAATTGGTTTAGTTTTGCATTCTGTATTCAATTTGCCCTTATATTTTTGCATTTTATTTACAGAAGAGGATTAGGTCCACTGAAAACAAATATAAAAATTCCCAGAATTCTGACGATAATCTCATAATTCTCACTCTTTTCTCAAAATCAGAATTGTTTATAATATTTATGCACCATCAGTGCAATTTAGTCATAACTCTGTGAATTCTGGGAAAAATTAAAAAATTAATTAAAAAAATTAACTCCTCCAATTAAAGTCAGAACTCTGCGGTTATTCACATATTATTTCTATATTATATTGGAAATCATTTAATTTCCCTTTGGGATCAAGAAACTATTTTTTACTTTGAGTTGATGTGCACAAAAGGCTGGAAAACAAATGGCCATTTTTCACTGATATTCTCAAATGTGCCCATTTCCAGCCTTGTTTCTCAAAGTTCCAGTTGTTTTAAATGTTCCATTTATTGCTCTGCCTGCAAATACGGGCAATGCAGCAAAATGCACATTTGGTCACAAAAATTCAGCTGAATAAAGTGCAGAGCCAGTGACTTGAAAGTCATAATTGCCCCATTAATGACTTCAGTGGCCATATTTGTGCGACTGTCCTCTGTACAGCATAAAAAGCCTGGAACTTCCAATCATGTTCACATCTGTAAAAGCCAAGAGAATAAGTCCAGTTGCCTTCCACTCAAGCACTTAGGATTGTTTTGTCCTGGACGGCTGAGAATACACACCCACATAAAATCAGCAGTGGACGAAAAGAATGGATGGATGAACATCCACGAATGGATAAATAGATTAACAGATGGCTGGATAAACAAACAAATGGTTGGATTGATTAACAAATAGATAGATGGAGGGGTAGGCAATCGATGGACGGATGAATAATCAGCAGCTTAGGCTTGGATTGTTTGACAAATGGGGTAAATGATGGATGGTGAGAGGGATTGTTGATGTATAAGTTTTGGGTGAATCCAATTTGTTATATCATGGGAATAAAGTCTGGAGACACTTAGTATTTGCTGTTTCCTAATTTTTAAGATATCCTGCTGTTAGAAGTTATTAGATGTGAATTTCTTAAAAAATGTGTTTTTTTGTTTTTTCCCCTCCAATGAATAGAATCGCTCAAATTATGGGTTGTAGTTTTGATTCCCTACAGTGTACCATTAAGTTGTTGAAAAAACAAAATAACTATTTGAAGCGTTTCCACTCTTTTTTTTGTCAACAATGCCGCTCCATGTTGTGGGCGCTGCGTTTTATCAAAAGAAAGTTGACATTCAGGTACAATACTCAGGTTCTGCTTGGGCTGCTCTCACCTTTCCTTTGTTCTGGTGTTTCGCTCTAAGGTCACCTCTCATTGGTCCGAGTTGTTGCTGGTCAGATAGCCGTGTAAGCAATCAGATGCAGCTGGCAGCCTGACAGCCTGGCACCATCAGAGGTCAGGCCTGGCAACGGGTCACCGAGGGTCCGATGTAGAATAACAGCACCTTTAGGGGAGGTGGGGAGGAGATTGTAGTTTTAGCTGAACTTTTGAATTCCTCTGAAGTGGCAAAGTGCAAAATTGCGTGCAAAGTGTAATGGAAGTACAGACCAGAGATTTGCCTTACAGTGCCGTGGTTTTTAGATCCATGTTCTGTTTGCACTGCTAGGCACATCTAATCTGGTGTGGTTTTCAGAAGTGGCCATTTTTAGCCTGGATTAAATTATCATGCTCAGCAATTTTGTTATTTAAGTGAAGGGGGCGGGCAGCGCTCGATGTCCTTGAAGTTGCTGTGAAGTACCAGTGAGAAGATGATGAAAGGAGTAGCATGATTGAATCAGACTGGTCAGATCATGCAGTTTTTAAAAAAATGCTGCATTATAGTGCACTGTTTGACACAATCTCTTGGTATAAAAGAGACATTTAGTGGACAAGCAATTAAATTAGCTGTTTTCAAACACAAAACAGATCCTAACTTGTTTCTTTTCGCTCCATCTTAACTTCCCATCAACAAAAAAAGACAAAGTACCTTAACAGTGTAACATTTGCTACCTTACTTTTGTACGTGCCAGCCCCTGCAGTAGGACAAATTAGATTTGTGAGGAGTAAAGAGACTGAACAATTGGGAATTTAATTATTGAACAAGGGCGAAACATTTTTATTTAGACAGCGGGAAAGACGTTGAATTTTTTATCAAATGGCCTTGACCTAAGATCGATCTTGAAACATGACCTCAAACCAGAACAAATGAGAGAGTATTAACAATAGATTTCCAATCAAAAGGTAGGTTGTGGTAAAAGTGTGTGTGGAGTTCAGTTGTTTGGTTACAGTGATTTTTTAAATACTTTTTGTGATAATTGCATTGTAGCTTCCTTTGTTTTGTACTGATCACATTAACTGCATCTATTGACAAAACAGTTGCACAGTTTATTTGTTTTTGGCAAGACAAATTTCTCATTGTCCAGGGAAAATGGATGGAAAATCCACCAGTTTGGCTAATTCTAGTGCATTCTCAGAGCTGTTAATTAGTGTGGAGTATCCCAGTAAAAATGCATTGACACATTTTAAATCGAGAGTCTAAGAAGTACCGAAACAGTTCATTGTAAGAAATCTAGCTAACTGAGCAGCGTTGCTCTAAAGCAGACCGGCTCAGCTTGTCTGGGTCCGAGTCCAGTGTGGACTGAAGTGACCAGATGTCCTTTGATACTGATTGATGAGTGCTAAGAGCTAAAAGGCTACAGCAGGGTTTGTCCAGACTCCCAATGTGTTGTTTCTATTAAATCAAACAGACCATATATATTCAATTCCTCTTTAAAGGATTCAGGGAATGAACAATGAGTACTGGGAGGTTTGGCAGAACTGTCTACGGTGATATTTATTCTTTGCAACACTTTCTCCGAATTTCCAGAAGATAAATTCTTCCCATCATTTTGAACGACTTTACCAGTCAGTCCAAGTTTATCAAATGACAAAAAAAGCTTCTTCTTTTTTCTGTTATCCAGTTTTTATCATTTGGATGGATTGCAATCTGCTTTGTCGGAGTGGCAGCATCCTCACAGAATGAAACATAACTGGTTAAAGCAACTGCAAGCGTGTTTAAATCCTATCCAGACTCATTAAACAACAAACCCCAGTTCTGTACCTCGAAGCTGGCCCTCAGTTCTCCCACTGTTTCTTTCTTCCAAACATTTATTTTGCTTAGACTTTCAAATTGGCATCAGCACAATGACACTGTGGTCTGAGATTCCAAGAGGCGGGGGGTAGTTTGGGATATTGCCATAACGCAGGTCCAATACACTGTCCATTCTGGTTGGTGTTGTAACATCGCACTCCAAATTGGGGAGGAAGATGGCAACGTCACGATGTCTGTTAAAATCCCCAAGTAAAAATACCAGCTGTTCTCCCGTAAGGCAGAAATCTGTTTTATCGGTCAGCAGTATATTCTGGTCCTGGAACCGGAATATTGGTGATCTGATCTTACTCCTGGGGCAGGTTGTGAGGTCTGAAAGACGTCATTACGACTTCATCATTTTTTGTTGACAGCCATACACAGTTCCTGACCCCTGCAGAGTTCTGTGTTGCTTCGACTTCTCTGCCAAGCCAAGATTATTATTATTTTGTTTTTTCCTGTTAGATCATTCTGATGTGCACATAGCTAATTAGCAAAACATGCCGCTTGAAGAAACTTTAGCAGTAAATGTAGCAATAAATCTGCAGAATCAAAACAAATGCAATATTTTATAGATCAGTACGGAGTGGGCAATATGGACTTTGAATTTTATCGCAATATTTTGCGGTACTATTGTAATAAACATGATAGTAAAAAAGCTATTTGTTACTTTGTTTTCAGGTAACTCTACGGCTGTGACTGCATGGCCAAAAACACAAATACCGAGATCTCATAATCTTAAATAATGGTAATTCAGAGATAAAATGAATCTCCTAGGAAGATGAACGATTTCTTAAATTACACAAACAGATGAAACAATCGCCAAATATGGAAAGGTTTTAGTTTTATGGTGGAAAATTTCTGAGTAGGTTTAGAAACGTTTTGTACATTCTTTGCGAGTAAACTGAACACGGTGTTCTGATTTTGAAGAGAAGCACAAGCCTTGCCAAAGCACTTGCGTCTCCTTCATCCCGGCTCTTTCGACTGTCGAAATCGAGTGGTTGCCGCACAAAGGGAGGCTAGACGGAGAAATAGATCCAAAACCCAGCAGTGGATCTCTGATGTTTTGAAAGACTTCTCTCGGATGTTCTCGCAGTAAAGTCCCCCCGCTTTGAGGCTGAGCAGACTTGTTGATGGCCCCCAGAGATTCAGCTATGCACGACGCAGGAACATTTTTACTAGTTTTTTTTCGCCTTCTAAAATACTGAACATCAGTGAGATTTTAGAGCTCTTATTTGGTCCGGAAAAAAGAAAAATGGATGCCGGTACCGACTTGAAAAAGCTTTTTAAATCACCTGCTGCATTGATTAAAAAATTAAAAAAAAGGAGGGTGCTCAGTTGAAGATAACCTGAAAATTTAAAGCTACTTCCGCTTGCAACTTTATTTGTTAATGAATAGCAAAAATGAAATTGAATTGCTTTAATCGGTGATGCCTTTGTGTGAGATGACCCCAAAACAATCTTTGCTTTAGTGTGTAGGACAGATTTGGTCAGAGTCATTATCAGTTATCAGCACATATCAGTTTGCCTCTGGCGTCAGCAGATGGGTGAAGGAGATGGGATGCAGCGTGAAGGTTTGTCTTTATCTCACGTGAGGTGACTGACAATAACCACATTTTGGTACTTCTGACTCCAATTGTTTTGCAATAATTTCTTATTTCCATGCCTTGAAATGTGAAAAATGTTCTGGTTTCTGTTAGAATTCATAAACATTTTAAATAAACTGTATCTTCAACTCCAATTATACTTGTTTTAAGGTTATTTATACACTAGAATTTCACAAACATTTGAAATGCTTAACTTATTTCAACCACATTTGTGAAAATACAAAATGTTACTTTTTTTTGGTTGATTTTTTAGAACTAACATATAATTACCCTTGAAATAAAATAAGTTTTCAGCAAAAATTAGAAGCTGGTTTCAAGTAAGAAAATTGATCAATATTAATGATAAAGTCCCACTGGCACAGTATTTCACTTGTAATGTGGGAATTATGCAAAGAAATACAAAAGAAACTCACTTTGCTTACAGTAGTCTCAAATAAGATTCCACTGACTAAATCCAATCAGACAAAGCCCATTCCTGCCATCTGATGCCCACACCAGCACACAAAATCCTTCCCTCTGCAGCTCAGCCAGACAAAAAAGGGTCACTTGGAATCTAATGAAATAGCAATTTCAAAATGACAAATTGAGTCTTCATCCCAAATAATTCAATTTGGGGATGAGAAGGCTACAATAGCCGAATGTCTACAGATGAATATGTCATTTTTCTTGTAGCCCAGGAGACGAGGCAACACCTCTACAATTGGAAAGTCTAGAAGCATTTTCATATATTTTTACAAACTACCTGGTTTTATTTCATGTTCAGTCGGACAAGCAGTGATTAAACCGAGGACTTGATGAATCGATTCCACTGTAACACTTGGAGTTAATGCAAGAGACACAATAATGTAGATTTATAGGGTTAAAAGCATAATCTTTAAATATCTGTCATGCTGACCAAGATGCTGCACATACAGTATGCTGCAACTGCATGTGCAAAAACACTTTATTATTCATCTGTCCTGTAAAAAACACTTCTTTTTTTTAACTGATTCTATAGTTATGACCAGAGTGATTTATGATCTGTAAATAACAGAAATTGGCTGGTCTTTACAGGTTTATGACTGAAATGCTTTGTATATTAGGCTTTTATGATGTAATCAGAGGCAAATTTGAGATCTTAAGTGCAGACCATTACAGTGAATTATTAATCCTGTCCTATTGGAGACAGTATGTTATGCACAATATAAATGCAAGTCATTAAAAAGAGGTATTTTTGCACGCAACTCTGCTACATTCAGTTGCTGTGCATATTGAAGACAACTTATTTTGCTTCATGGATGCCTTGAATCTTTAAGAAGCTCCTACTCTTTCTGACATGCCGCCATCAGTTTGTCATCGTTATCTTGCTTCATGCTGTCCTTTGTTGCTGCGTACCAGCGTTCTTAGGAGTAATACAGTTTGTACGATAAGCAGAGTTCCACCTCATGTTTGCCAATTGTTGCTGCCACAAGTCGGCAGGTTTGTTTTTGATCAGAGACATTCAGACAATATGAAAAAAGCTCAATAAGGACATTTTGCCTAATACCTAGTAGTTTTCCTAGAACCCTATTATGAAAAATTCTGATTATTTCCTTTAAGTTTTATGTTGGAGGCTCTTGAAGCAAAATCCTCTAACATCAATGTGGCGCAAAAAGCTAAGGAAATCAAAGTTTATGTTTAGGATGAGCCTGTGTTTAATAGCTAATATAGCTTGAGTAAAAATTGTATTGCAAAATGTCCAAGGAGGTTTATGTGAAAAAACCTCAACGTCCCACATTTAGAACCATATTGAAGGTAATGAGGTTATTTACTCTTTAAGCCCCCAAATCATTTGTATACAGACAGATGCAGCGCATATCGACTGCAGGTCTATTGTGCAATGTTGGGAACAAAAATTAAATATCAAAAGGCTGTCTAGTTACACGCCCTGAATAATATGAATCATAACAAACATCAATGTCTGAGTTGAAGAAAAATAAAAAAATGGAATATTGGCAAGTGTTGATGATTAGGGTGTCAAGAAAATTGGCAACCTCAATACATAAAAGCTTCACTGAGAGGTGGAGGCAGAAAAAGAAAATAAAAAGACTGTTAATCATATTCTTGCAGACAAAGCTGCTGAAGGGAGACATGTTGTTCGCCGTGGCCCTCACCCAACAAAACAAGAGCGGGGGAAGAAAAGTGTTGTACTGATTGCAACCCCTTGTTGTCTCTTTCAGGTGGACTCAGCTGTACGGCGCCAAGCTGTAAATGAAATGTCAAGGTCGCACGTCACAAGCTCAGACGCTTGATGTTCTGCTCAGGGACACTTTTGCTGTATAAATCTTTTCAGAAACACTTTCTTGAGCCTGCTCCAGCATACATTAAGGGGGAGACATCCTCGGCGCTCGCATTAGTCCCCACAGTTTCCAATCAATCTGACTTTGAAACTGGAGGAAGGAGTCCGGGGAGAGTAATCAAATTCCCCACAGAAAGAGCCGCAGATGGCGCTGGCTTCCTGTGAGGTGGTGCTGCTAACCGCTGCTCCACCCTCTGTGGTTAAAAAAACAAAAAAGTCAAAGTATTTTGGCTGCAACACCTGAGGACTCCATCTAACCTTTTATTTTTTAAGAGACCAGAACAGATACATGCTTAAACGCTCCTTCCCACTTTTCCCCCTCCAAACAAACGACTCCCTGTACATCCTGAAGCACTTTAAAGAATAGATGATGTGCCGGACTTCTACCTCCACAATTAGTTTTGCTTGATGTGGCTCCCCCTGTGGTATTGATCCAGACTCTCTGAAGGATAAGGGGACAGGAGATGAATAGCTTTGTCCCGCTTGCTCCATCAAATCCTTTTAACCGTGTTTGGCAAAATTACGCAGCGCTTTTGAGCAATTAAATTACAATTTGTCCAGATACACAAGTTCCTACCAGTATTTCCCTCCTGCACTGACATGCAAAAGTATGGATTTTTAGCTTTTAGCTCAGGAAGTTTAGCTTCATCTGGCAAAACTTAAGATTAGTTGTGAAAAAAGAGCATGTAAAAAGCATTCTGCTTCAGAGGGCAAGTAACTTTTGCAAAGTGAAACTCCTCTGATGGTATATTGAGGGAACAAAAAGCCGGAATGAGGAAAATTGGATAATGGGGGCATTAGCAGGATCAGGTAGGATAATGAACAGAGCATATGTGTTGCCAAATTGAAGTGGACAGAAACTGAAATTACTCTTACTGCATGGCTGGTATGCGACTGGATCTGAAATGTCAAAATGACATGTTTTATGAGTGGGCATTGCATAAACAGTAATTGCACAGAACTGAGCTAAGCGAGTGTAAAGACGGGCTCAAAGATGCGGAGAATGAGAATATGGAGGATACTTTGCATAGAGATGGAGGTTAAAAGAAGGATATGAGGGATAAGTGGGCAAAAACAGGCTTGTGCAAAGTTCATGAGGATGATTTGAAAAGATGATAAAGATAGATGAAGAAAATGAATGTGGAAATCTACTTGTAAGGGGGATTGAGATGTTTGAGTGGGGGTAGTAGGGAATTTAAAAACTACCAGTTTGTATAAGATAGGGAATTAAGTCTAGAGACAAACTAAAATTAATGTGTGTACTTATCTAGAATCCCTAGAAAATTCTGCAGCAATGGTTCATAAGACACATGTAGTTGTCTCTAGTTTATCAATTACTTTATAACAAGTAAATAATATCCACTGTGATCTATTTTAGCCATCATGCTGGAGAGTTCATCTACGCTTTCGTCTTTGAGTGAAATGTTAGCCAGATTCTCCAAAGTTGGATGAGTTCCAAACGTTAAATCCTTTGGTAACCCATGACAACATCCTCATCATGTTATTATCCTTACAACTTTACAATTAGCCAGTTTTCATACTGTTCATACTGGCCACTTGAGTGAACTCATCAAAAGAACCAAGTTGTAGCTTCATGCAGTCGACGCTGCAAGACCCAAAACATTTTCACAAAGTGTATTTTTTTTCTCCTCGACAAAATCAGAAACCATTCACAAATTACTGACTCAGTTTGTAACTTTGTAATACTGGTAAGTGGACAAGAAATACTGTGTTTTTACAGATTCCCATTAAAGCATCACAACCTGTGACATCGAAGCTGAGCCTGCTCAGCCAAGTGGATGCAGTCGAAATTCGGCGTTCAGCAGTTTTTCTTTGCGCGGCAAAGGTTAATGACTGTATTTAGCAGAGCAAAGGGAACTGTGTTTGCAATATTAAGCCGTTTCTCTGATTAAGTTCCTTTACTGGATACAGAGAGGCTGCAGCTATGAGGCTCCCGATTGTGCCGTTGTCTGATTTAATTACAATTATGCTGGAAATAAATCCATAACCGTCATAATTTGTGCACAAAAAGAAAATAAAAAAAAACAACTTTTGATTATACTCATGAGAAGATGTCATAATATTGGTGCAACTGCCACCAGGGAATAAGGATGGCAGATGATGAAAATAAAAATAAGGCAAACAACAACAAGCTGATTGGCATTCAGGGAGGCTCCTCAATTTAGTCATGACAGGAGTGCTGCAAACAAGTGGGAGAAGCACAACAACCAGAAAGAAAAGTGGCTTTTCTTTTTTGTGTGTGCATGTGTGTAACCCAACTGCGTTGCACACGCATCAGCTAGGCTGTCGGGTTGCATTTGGGTCAGGTCAGGTTGGCAGCCGAAGACAAATAAGAACAGTCAAGCTGACGATGAGGGTGGAGGGCTTCGGAGTGGTGCCTGTGGTGTGAACTCGGCATATGTTATACTTTTCTTCATAGCCACTACTTTTACTACATGCTGTTTACTTTAAAAGTCAAGTGGCACTCACTGCTCTATAATCAGACCCCAGAGGTCATAATTAACCAAATTCAACTTATTCGGGACACAAAAGTGCCCCAAATAACTGCTTAATTAAGCTCTTCTGAGCTTAATCTTACTATTAAGGTTAAGAAAGAAAAAAAAATGATTAAAATTAAATGGTTGCAGCTTTCACCTGCCATTTGGGCAATTTTAACCTTTTTCATGAAAATGACAAAGAGCTACCAGCCTTTACATAGAAACCTTAATGGTCCAGATAAGAGATGACATACAGAGTTTATAGCTTAAAAGTTCTTGAATCTTGAATGTTAGAGCATATATGCTCAAATATTCTCTATGATAGAGGAACATATGCGTGAAGAATAGATTATTTAAAAAAATGCTCAAGGGTTGGTTGACGTTTGAACTCTGTTTTTGATAAGAAAAGAAAATATGCTGCCCTCAATCAATAACTGAGAAAGGAAACAACTTGGCTGAAGAAACACTTCAACACTTCCTAAAAAAAAATACAGCACTCTCATATCGAAGGAATACAATGAATCACATGCTGACCAAACGATGAATAAGGAACCACTTATGACACCGCACTATACAACAGGCTAAGGACCTCTGTGTACCATGACCTTAAAATAAACTGTTGCTATGGAGACTTGGTGACCCTAAGATATCGGACTTTGCTGCAGATCTCCAACGGTGAGATTTGAACATTTAATTTACCTCTCTTGATAATTTCCACATTGTGTGCAATGTCCAATCAAATTGATGGAGCTCAATATACCTGGAATCATAAAACTGTGCAAGCAGCTGTTTGCTGTTCTGCACAAAAGGTCAACAATTTTGTATCTAGGGTACCTTTCTAGATCCTCAACCGACATGAATCTCATTTATGTTGATATATAAATACAATTTTGCAAATATTAGTCACTAAATGCATATATTTGTGACTGAATGTATTGGTGATGGTCCTGTTTTAGCCTGTTTTACTGTTCCCAGCCCGTTCGAACATAATTAATTGTTTGCTGTAAAGAGGGTAACTGTAACCTCGTCTCTCAGGATGCTGTAAATTGTCACCGCTATGTTTGTTTACCCAAAGTCTGATCAGCCAGGATGGAAGTTATTGACATTTCTGAGCAGAGTATTTCAAATATCAGAGCTGGAGATGTTACCAAGTGTCTGGTTGCTGTTTTGTTGCAGATAAATAAGAAAAAAAAGCTTGGATTTGTCTAAAAACTCTTTATTCATTTCAATCTGTAAATATAAATTTGAGCAACCCTATTCCAGAGAATACCCTGATGAAATGATTGTATTTTCCTGAGGTAAAATCAGGGATAATAAGCAAACAACATTCTAAAATGTGCTTCCACTTTATAAGTATGCTGCTGGTTGCATATTTTGCTAATATTAATTTACTTGTCTCTTATAGTTCCCATATAAAGATGCTAAAGGCACTGTAAAAATTTCCTGTAACTTCTTTTTTTTCCTATAAGAGAATATAGTTTGATTTATGTGATTCAATAACAGCCTAAAATTAGAAGCCAACTGAGAGGGATAATTTCAAATAAAAAAAGAAAATGCTTGTATGCTGTAAAAATATGCTTATGGCTACAAAGTAAATACAACGTTGCTTTTATTGCACTATTTAGAGCTGGTGAGGCAGCTTCGATTAATGACTGTGCACTCTAGAAAATGTACAGCACTCTGTGTTTTTGTTCCCTCTCCCTCCAACATACTGTAAGGAAAGCGTGGGACGCTGTTATAGCTACGCAAATATGACTTCTTAAGGAAGGGAAATAGTTTCCGGCGCTGTCCTGACGCCGACAGGATGCAAAACACAGTAACGCCGATGAGCGTACTCAAGCTGTGATCCAAGCAGTGAGCAGTCAGCGCCACCCCTGGAGATGCAGAAAGCAGAATCATGACCAAGACGGTGTGTGACACGCACGAGGCCGAAGCCGAGAAGAAAGCCTCGTAGTGAAGCGTCGCTGAAGGAAGACCTTATGTGACAGTTCCACACCTTTTCCTCGCGAGACAAACCAGGGCACAATCTGTCAGAGAAAAATGATATTATTAGAGCTGCGGCTGACCTGCTTCCCTTCAGGGAAGAGTCCAGGAATAAAAATAGGAGTGTTGGTCAACCACGTTGCCTGGCATGAAAATTTCACAGCATCAAACAGAGGGCAGTCTCTGCCTTTTTTTTTCTTTTTAAAAACCCATTCATATTTTAACTTGCCTCGAGCCGAGCAAAAACTTAAAAAAAAAGATCCCAGTTCTGTTTGTGCTGATTCTATGAATTTGTTAATAAATGCAGTAGGTATTAAATATAGGCCATATGTGCATTTTATAGAGAGCATACATTAAAGACAAGAAATATGGGAACAATGCTATTTTCACGGGAACTATTACTTTTTGCAGGAATGCATGCTGCATTAGGTATTTATGGTTTTTGCACAAAGGAAAGAACATCACTAAGCCAACTGGATCCATACTAGAAAAACTTGCTGTCTTTAAACACAAGTTCCACTTTCACCTCCTCAGTTCAGTCCTAGTTTTCTTTTTATCCCCCCATATGTCTCTCTTCAATTTTGGAAGATTAAAGTAAGAATTTCAAGAAAAAACTCTGAGAATAAAATCAGAAGATTATTTTCCAAATATTGAATTGCATCATATTTAGATTATTCGAATAAGGATTTGAAATGTTCACTACGACTCCGGATCACAACGCTGCTTTTACGCCAAATGAAAAGAAAATAATATCCGAGATCCATAACTCATTGCAGCTGGTACATTGAATGTTACGGTTCATGACAGTACAATTAGGACAACGCCGAGCCGGTATGGTTTGTTTGTCTCGTCTTTCTAAAAGGAACATGACAGCTAAGTCCAAATAAACCGCAAACGCCAGGAACAATATGCAGTGAGCCATGAAGAAAGAGCAAAGATGTTTGGCAAAACTAAACAGACCATATCAGGAACAGTAACTGATTGTGAGGAACAGAAAAAAGACTGAAAGTCACACACTATACATCTGTGAAGACAGTTCGAAAAACTGGAAAATCTACACAATTGTTACCAATTTTATTTTATATGTGTCCTACAATATGGGAAGAAAAAGTGTTCACCTTTTACCGTGACTCTTTTCTACATTTCAATTTCCGCAGCAAATCTAATATTTTCTGTCTGCAGTGAGTGAATTCATGAGCCAGGGTGGGAATCGCTATGCAAGGTTTTCTGACAGGCTTAAAACTGAATATCAAATAGAGCTCCACATGCTGCATTGGGTTTGTGTTCATTAATCAATAATTCATAACAAAATAAATCACTTCACTTATTTGCTTATATTTTTCTTCCTGTGATTTTTTTTCTTTGGCAAAGAACTTTGCGCTTTGTAAAATTTCACAGACTCAACGGGGCTCTGAGTTTCAGAGAGGAAGAGTCAGGCAGTGACCGACCGCGTCTCGATGTCAAAATGTCCTCCCTGTCCAGACAACAGCAGCTCTGAAGCCAAAGCTGATGGTCCGTCTCTGAACCAACTGGGTGTTCTCCTCAACTTGTCTGACCTCAACTTTAATGCAGAAAACTCCAAAATCATAGAAGACAGAGTCAGGAATTACATGACAGATGAATCCCCTTCATCTCAGTCATAAAAATGAGCGAATTCAATCAGCTGTGCATTCTGAACAAAGATGGAGTGACAGGCGGCCGTGCCAATCATGCCTGCAGGTGACGCCATTTCTGGGAAGTGACAATAACAAATTAGCACCTGTCAGAGGTCATCAGAGGGCAACGGAGCGGGGTCAGCAGCTGCCGGCGACGTGATTAAAGTGGCTGCCAAGTTGAGAACAAAAAAAAAAAAAGAAAACAACTCTGAAAATAGACTGGGACTTAATTAGAGAATGTTGGAAGCAAATCATGTCTATGCCGAGTGGTAAGAAAACATTTTGGAAGGAAAGCATTAATTCTTCAATCTATTTGAGGTAAAATCTTACAACTGCTATGGATTTTTTAAAAACATGGCAGAAGATAGAAAATAATGATCTTTTCTATCTTTAATAAAAGAAGAAGCTTATAAATGTATTGCTTGTTTAATGCAGAGGCTAGATTTAAGAAATAAGCTAACTTGCTCAGATAACAGCTAGTTTTGGCATTATTTAACCTCTGCACAAAAGAAAACTGTGGAGAACAGAATAAATCCTTATCATCAAGAGTTTCCATTTAAAGTCAAAGCCGTGTGTTTTGATGGAGAGCAGATGACATGACTTATCAGGGTCCTTGCTGAAGACGATGTTTATGGTGACTGATGTTATCGGCCCACGCTTCGCCGTTCACTCAGATCCTTCCGTCTCCAAAACCCCCTAAATCCCATTTTCATTGTGATTGGAGGTCATCAGCGGAACTGTCAGCATGCAATTTCACACAGAAAAATTGCCATCTGTGCTTGGGGACAGACAAGCAAATGGAGTGAGTGCCATGTCAATAAACCAAGCAAAGATGAGAAGTGTAGTGATGAAAATGATAAAAACTAACATGTGTCTTCAAACTTGTTAACCGTTTTGTATTCAAGACACAAATTCCGTCTGAAGTATATTTGGGTTCTGCATTTATCAGCAAAATTACCCCAGACTATGGATTTTTAAGTCGAAAGTTGTGAACAACTGGTTTATAGTGTTGACAAATGAAGCCAGTTTGCCATGAAATAGTATTTACCTCGTCACAGATTTATTCTGTTTTTTCTGTGAAAAGTGAAGTGAAACTCTTGATAGCAGTTGTCATCGCCAAGGCTGGCGATGCAAGTTATTAGGCTTGAATGCCATGTTTACAATAACTAACAATATGGTACTTGCAGTGTTACCTATTTGCATGTCTTCCTATGATGTTGGCAAACTGAAATTAAATAGTACTTTGCATAGGAACAGTACTTTGCATGGTCAGACTTGGTGAAACCAAAGGGTAAATCATCTCAGAGGTATGACTTGTCAAAGAATATGACAGCATGGATGATTGGGTGTCTCTAAGGTGGCCAAGAACACCACAGAGACAGCCAACGAAATGCAAAAGCCACAACATAACCACAAAAATGGTTGATAGAAAGGGAAATGAGCTCAAATAACCACTCATTCCAAGCAGGAGATGTGGAAAAAAATCTCTGCATAGATCAAAACATGAAGAAGATGCACCACCAGGCTGCCACCTTTCAGGACACTCAGTCTACAGTTCAGAGAAGAAGGTCAAAATTACCAAAAATATCTTTCAAGGTATAATGAGTATAATGGGAAATGTTGGACTTATTACGGTACAACATGAAAACATGTAGCCCTCCTTGCCTTTTAGAAACATCCAGGCAGTTGTTGGTGGTGTAACAACATGGAGGATATTTTCTTGGCACATTTTGAGCCTCTTAGCTCCAAATGAGCAAGAGGCTCATCAGAGACGTTTTTTTTGCAAACCGTCTCCATCTTTTTGGGGCCACCATGTACTCATCAATGAAAAGAAGCAGAAAGTTTGATTAAAACATACAGCAGGCCAGGCATTTTTATCTAGTCAAAGTTTGCTATAAAGAGTACCCAAATAAGCCACATATCTCAGTGATTCTTAAGATACAGTTTGTAACTCTTATCTACAAGATAGCAGGAAAAACTGGTTAATCCGGGTCCTAAAAACAGGTTTTATCCTGGCAGAACAAAATACATATATAGAAACTGGAGATACCATCTAGGAATGGAGCCAGACTCACATTTTCTGATAAAATGAGCAGATTTGTTTTTAGCTGATCCATCAGAGCACCTGATGATAAGCAATGTTGTACAAAGCAAAGCTCCTATTCAGGGGAAGGAACAATAAACAAAGGCATCGCACTCACTTTGCCTTCTCCCCTCCACCTCCTCTTTTGGTTCCATTTCAAGGCTTCCACTGAGGAAATATGCATACAGTATGCTAAGAATATGCACATATCTCCACTGTGATTCATAACAGTGGAGCGTTTTTAAACCTTTGTGTTGAATTAACAAAAAAATGTGCATTAGCTGGTATTCATTATGCAAGGCAATGACTCATAAGTAATGTGTAAAATTACTAGGACTTTGCAATCCATTATTGTGACTGATTTTCACCCAGGCTGAATAGAAACGGAGTAAAATGAAGCGAATAAGAAATAAGATGAGACCACAGGAATGTATTTAGCATCTGCTTGGAGAAACACAAAAACACAAATGCACCTTGCAGCCATCTTTCTTCGACTGTCTTTTTTTTCCCTTTTGCAGCAGAAAACATGCCACATCATGTCTGAGCTGTTTTCAACTCCACATTCGCATTTGCTCGCTGTCAGTTATTAGCAGAATCACACTGCAGCTCCAACCTGCTGCAGGCAACAGGAGTTATTTAAAGAAATCAGAGCCACACGAAGTCTCTAAATGAAGCGGAGGGGCGAACAAGGCCAAGATGGAGTGGGGGGGGATTAGGGGTAGGTGAGGGAAGGATGGCGCAGGGGGAAGGACTGTGGCAAGGTGCAGAAAGATCAGAGAGGGGGAATTATGGAAATCAGGAGATGCCAACGAGTGGGTGACTTGCAAAGTGCCACTAAGGCATATGAACAATTGGAGTCAAAAAAGAGAAAGATGGAACTTCTCTCATTTTTTTCCCCAAGTAGAAAAGCTAGACGTCTTCATATAAAAGTACTCTGTGACCAGGACCCTTGGAAAATGGTTAAAAAGCAATTGGCCAAGATGTACTTTATTCATTGAATTTATAACTAAGGAGGATTATTCAAAATGTAAGCTAATGTTAGCATCATTTGAGCTGCAAGATGTGGTAGGTTGAGTGGTTTTAAAAAAACCACCACCGCGTTACTATTGGCGCCTTTCTCCTATAGTCTGTCGATACATGTTAGACATAAATTTTCATGTTTATGTAAATTCCGCCTTAGTCTATAGAAGTGTTAAGACTCTGCAACAGCAGAGACTAATTAGGCAGTCATTAGCATAACAAGGCAGAATAGTGCGATTAATTAGAAAGCTGCTCCAGCCTCGTGCTTGAGCAGCCAAGCAAAGGAGACGTTGTAAAAGCATGCAACATTCACATTGCTTCACATTTTATGGTAGCGCTGTCTTTAGCAGGATTTCATGGCATGCTGAGAAGAATCACACTTAGTGCAACATTGACAAAAAGGAAATAAATTGTGATCCTGGAAGTTGAATCTGCACTTCCCCCATGATGGCATTGATTACTGTAAGTGGGATCCATCCATCCATAGTTTATACTCGCTTATCCTTGCAGGGTTGTGCAGGGGGAAACAGTGGATGCCTATCACCACTGGAACCATTAAAGAATTAAAGGATAAAAAAGTAACTGTAAGGGGACTGCGGAAAACTTAAACCTATTAAACAAAGAGCGATACTTTACAGTTATTCCACTTTCAGTAGTAGTTTAATTGAAATCGGGAAACGCAAAAAAGAATTGATTGGACTACAAAAAAAGTCAAAAAAAGAGAAAGGAACAATATTGTGGTAAGTTTCAGAGTCAAGAAACAACAATTATTTGTGGCAGTTCAATGGATTACTAAGAGGCAACTCAATGTCTCAGGTTAAAACCTTTGAATGATTGGAGAAAATAAGGCTAAAAACATCCTGACTAAACTGGTGTTTAGTCAGGACATTTAGCAGTCAGGGAAACTGCTAAACGAAAACGGAAAGTTTCAATCAAAATTGTTTCTCATTTGTAATTGCAGCTTTATGTCCAAATCGACTTTGGTTTGGGACTAAAGTGACATAATTATCTTTCCAATTGGGTTTTCCCATGTGACGAGGTTGTCTCTCTAACACAGTCATTGTAGCACTTAATTAATCTAGACCCCAATTCATCCCAGGTTACTTTTGTATACAAAGGCCTTTTTTCTCTCTTGTGAATTAAAAGGGTCTTATAATACCAACTATATTTTCAATCCAATTAAAACTACACAAAGCCTTGCTTTAACATAATTACCACATGCTAATGACATCGTATAAAGTCACATTTTATCCACCCGTCTCCAGATTGTTGGAAAAAAACCCCCAACTACCTAGGGAGTAATGAACCTTTTTAAATCACTATTATAAATTGATGTGGATGTATATGAAAGCTCAAGTTGTGAAAGTTTTATTTATTTATTTGGATGAATACATTAATTATAAGTATGAGTAAAGGTCAATAAGTCTCAATACACGAGGCAAACCAACTGAGAACATTAGGATCTGTTATGTTTTGTAATTTTTTTTCTGGTATTTCCAATAAAATATCAATTTATAATATCTCCAACAGTGTAATGCAACAACACTGACAGGTTTAAGTGTATTCCATAATTTCACCATCACATCCATCAAAACAGGAACCAGCTGTTGTACTCGGAAGTAAAACGCTTAGCTGCGTTGTCAATGATGCTTAACAAGAAAAATGGTATTCTGTTTTTATTTTTATAGACAGAGCATCAATTGTTACGGCTGACTGGGGTATTCCGATTCTTTTCTCTGCAGCTTCATGGCACACTTCACATGAGTTTGTCTTTTAGTGTGCAGAGACCACAGTGAAAAACCACAGCACTAAAAGGCTTGTAAAATTTCAGTGAGCTGAGCAAACCGAGCGCTCCTTGCTGCAGAGACAAAGTTGTAACGTATAATTCGCACCACGAGACAGAATACCAGCCGAGATGAGTCCCACAAATCATAATGGGATGTGACAAAAAGAGTGAATAAATTTCAGTGTCCTGAAGTGACACGTTTGGATCTGATCTCAGCAATATTCAAGTGCCGAAAGCCGCCCCCCAACTGAAGCCGCTCAGTAATAGGCTGATTGAAATGCAAAGAAGAAGCAAAACGCACTGCATATTTCTTGGATACTGGCATAAAAAAAAGAAGAAGATGGGGAGCTCAAGGATCGGAAGATAATTAGAATTTCTATCTTACCAATGTTCAGCTTGGCGAAAATATAAACCGTATAATAGAAGTCAGTCACTCAATTATTATGACTTATAAGTATTTAACACAACACTGATTGAAAAAGTAAACTACCAACACACCAAGCAGCATTGAGACTCTTCATTCTGTATTTTTTATTCCAAAGTTATTGTTAACTGGATGATACCACCAGCTAAATTATGAATCTCGAACATCTTTAGACAATCACATCAGGAAAACAAACAAGAAATGTTAACAGAACAGCATGTCTGCTGGTTTTACAAAGCACAAAGCTAATTTAGTTGATGGAAGCAAACACTGGTGTTACCCTTTAGCCGAGTATCTGCATTGCAAATATTTGCAGTGAGATTGCCAATAAATGAGAGAATTCCTTCAGTTTTCATGATGCCTGTGAGTCTTTTTTAAATTTATCGTCACACTTTTCTTCTTAATTGATGTTCTTGACTTATATGACATGCCACAAATAATTCCTTAAAAATACTGACTCCTCTTTTCCTTAAAGTAAAGCGATATCACATTAAAAACATTCAAACTTGAAGTGCAAATTCAAAATTAGTCCTGCGTATTATTTGATAAGACCGGCCAATAGAAAAAGCTGGACCGACTGTCTGAAGCAAAACAAGACCATCTGTCCTGATTACCAAATTTAAATTTACATAAACTCTGGCTCAAACTTATTCATGCCTGGCAGATGAATGTGATCATGCATCTTCATTTCACCAAGTAGTTTGGTTTCGGACAGGAAATGATCCTGTCAAAAAATACATCCAAAGTGTATGTTCAGATTTTACTTACAACAAAATAGAAGATGGTTAAAATAATTTACACCCTTCTCTGAAATTACTGCGCCTATAATTCCTGACTTTGTTTTTTTGTGAACAATTTATGTTTGCTAATGAGCTCAAGCTGAACGTCTCATGCACATTTTAAGACTTGGACAAAACTGTAATATGACTACATTTTAAGAAATATTCTGCAATTTGAACCAAACAAATTGCAGAATATTTAAAGACTGTGTTTAAATATTCCACATACATAAACCTTCCAGAATATAATTTATGAGTAAATTAGGTGGAAAACTACAAAATCCAAACCTTTCAGACTTAATTTCTAAACTAAGTTCTTTTTTTGCGTCATTTAATAAACTTAACTCAGTTCTCATGAGTGCATAGCTCTTCACCTGGCTCTATATGATTAAGTATTCTTAATCTCAATTATGAGATGACAATAATTCATTTGTGACCACCTGCTGATTAAACAGAACCCCGCAATTCAGGGCCTCAGGGGTTGCACTCTAAACACTATTGACTATAATTACAGATGTGCCGTGGCTGAATAAGAGCTGTGCAGTCTGAGCAGATCACTGGCACCTTCAGTGCATCGCATCGCATTTAGTTCATGCTTAAATAAGCAACCTTTTCAGCAACCTTGGACAATTTATTAACAGGATGAGTCTTCACTGCTGACATAAAACACCTTCAGGATGAATCAAAGGTCGTGATTGTAGCACAGCAGAATAAGAACAAATGTAAAGTATACAGGAAACTGCATGTAGTTCTATTTAGTGCAGATTTGTATCCATCCATATGAAATGAAGCCAACTTTGCCCTGTTGCTCAAGCTGCTGTGTTTTCACTCAGATCCCCTCTTTGTTTTTTCCAGCTTCTTTCCAAAATATGAAAACATTCATTATGCATAATTACTTTTTTTTTTTAAGAGCCTAAAAGGGATGTCAAAATTACAGTACAACTCGCAAACCGTGACATTTGAATTGGCAATTTGGTCAGAAATGCTGCAAAATCACATGGAGTTTCCAGACAAATAAATGCATTTCAGGGAAATTGTCGCACAAAACGCTAAAATTGGAGCTACAAAATCCCTAAACAGTTTACGGAATGAGATTCTTTCTATGCTTTTATTACTGGGGTAAGATGCCCAACCATGCATCGCAACTGTGAGCACTTCTTATTTCCTGCTAATGAAACATTGTTGCAAAGACAAGCTGAAGGTGGCTCACAGAAGGAGCGACGTATTACAGAGAATTTCTGACAAGGATGACACCTCAGTGAAATATGTGAAATAGAAAAATTCTAAAGCTTCTTTTTACTTTTTTTTTTTTAGAGTTTGGAAGATTATTAACTGTTTTGCCAGATTTATCAACAGTCTTGAATAATGAACAAACTCGGCATTCAGCTACGTGAAGCTACATCAACTCAGACATCACCAAACGATGATGGTAAAAAAGAAAAAAAAATGAATAACATCAAAACATAAGATCCACTCTAAAGATCTCAAACCACTCTATAAATACTATATACAATGGAAGTCAAAAAGTAATAAATTTAGGTCTTTTTTCCTCATTTACATTTACTAAAAGCACAAAAGAATACAGATTTTAGTCAAATAATAAAGCAAAAATGTTATTTTGCTTAATGTTGTTTTTATTTCTGTCTTAACTAGCCTTATAACCTCTACACTTGCCAGTCTTGGTACACAATGGATATTGCATTCTCTCATTTCATGTGCAGGTGATAATGCAGGTCCAAGTGTTTTTAGAAACACCACAGATTTAACCGGACAGAAAATGTCTCTTATTACGTGTGATACTCGACACTAATGCAATAATAAGCCAGCAGACTTGATGCTCCCACAATTGACTGAAGTGAATCAGTTGGCGCCATTCACACTCACTCCAGGTTATCTGCCTTTACTTAAAAAACGCTGAGTGGGTTGACCTCCTTTTTTCTGTTTGTTTTTTATTTCAGACGTGAATTCTGCCCGTCTCATGCCGGGCCGTTAATCAGCAGTAGGGAGAAGCTCCAGAAAAGACAACACAAAAGACATAATCTCACCCATAACATACTTCAAAGCACATTATGTAAGGCGCGAAAGGACCAGACATGAGGGCGCATTATGATTCTGCCCACTTACAATCATTACAAATTATTCCACCCACTTAAAAAGCGCAGAGCCTTTGCCTCTTGCCGAAATAGGTCGTCAGTCGGAAAATGCCAAGCGTACTGTGTGCCCTAGAGTATTTTACCTTCCATATCTTAAGTCTAGCCGCCCATGACTCGGTGTGATGACACGACCAAAAGAGGCGCTAAAATCAATACAAATCTCATTTAGATAAACTGACAGGTAAGCCTTCCCTTCCAGCCAGTATTGTGGAGAGCATATCGCGCATTACTGCATGTCAATGCAGTTTGCACTCAATATCTGATGAGTGATGATGCACAAGGCAGTCTGGGCCAACGGGAGGCAGAGGGACGTGATGAAAAACTCTTTGATATTATATCCTTCTCAGTAGCCTCTAATAAATCATCTCACAGTATTGCTTTTTAGTGCACATTAAATTAGAGCTCTAGTAATGACTAACAGTGAGTTACAGGAGTTGATCTTATGTTTAGGTTAGCGTTCCTCTTTTTATGATGCTCCAAGTTAACATGCAGTTCAAATCACTCAGAAAGAAAAAATGCATTTTTGTTAACTTGAGCATTCAAAAGAAAGTGATTTTATTTTTAGGACTTTTTTAGTTTAATCCAATATCAAGTGTAGAGCACAGATTGGAGAGTTATTACGAAAAGACTGCATTTGGTCCTCTCTATTCCTAAAACAAATAGTTTTAGATATCATATTAGAGAAAACCGGATTCAAAATTATATAAAACCCAGTTTATGAGCTGGAAAAGATGCTAAATCATCCCAAACACATATGCCATCTACTTTAGCGCTTTCTGTAGAATAACTATCCTTATTTGAAACATTTTCGACTGCATTTTACTTGATGTTTAAGTATAATTGGATACTAAATTATTTGCAAAACCATTTTTGTTGCCGGATCTGTTTTCCTGAAGAAGCTGTATGCTGGTTTTCCCCTTGATCAAACAAAGGAGCCTATTAACTTACCCTTTGTTTCAGAGATCTGTCACAAATAAACAGCTTCTTATATGCCATCACACAAACACTACTGCTTGTTTTTGTTGTCTGTACTTACCCATCAACTAGATAAATCGTCCCCGCTTGCTTGTCAAACTGATAAAATGCTCCGAATTCTGCTGCTGAAAAGGGAGAGTAGATAATTAGACACCTTTGGTTTCTTTAGAAATCTTTGTTTTGTTGCACCCAATAAAACCTGTAGTGACAGAACAATTTAAAGGAAAACATTGAACACTGCCTTGACCAAATTACAACCACAGCGCTGGGAACCAATAACCAATTTTCAACTTGTAACACGGCGGTTCTGTTCTGAGACTAATCAAATGGTAATTAAGCTAACCCCACCGGGGTCCACCGTTTAGCCTGAGCAGACCCAACACAAGACGAGTCGAATGCAAAGTCCTGCTTGTGATGGAGAAGAAACGTACTGGACTTAAAGCCTTGCCTTTGAACTGGCAGGTTTATATTCACCTTTACCAGGATTGCCGTTTCCGCACCTTGATCCTCTCCTCAGAGGAGGAGGGTTCACTCAGCTGTAACATTAAGTTTCCCAAGTTTCTATTACTCTACTTTAGAAGGAGTATAAGTAAAGATTGGTGATGCGACTCAGTGACAGAAACTGTCAGAGATCCACAAAGACCCACAATCTCAGGATATCAGCCTCTGACAGGGAGCGAGACTTGATAAATGAAAAGAAGAAGAACAAAAGTGCGAAAAGCACTTCAGCGAAGGGTTCCTCCTTCGAGTCCTTTTGACATGTCGACAGCTGATACTTAGACACTAATGGGGGTTCGACATAGGGCTGACGGGCACCCAGCCTTGCAAGACGGAGGTAAAAGGCTTGTCCCATATGGCTTGCTGTAGATGTGGCAGGCGGCAACTGCTGACAGGAAGCAGATTAGGTGTAAAATCTCACTGTGTGGAGGGAAATTAAACAAACAATTGCTTCTATTTGTGGAACATTAAAGAGACAGTGCAGAATTTTCCAAGTGACGTTCTGCTAATATCTTATAAGCTGTAGGTAACGCTCTTGGTATTGTCGTTTAGCATAAACCCAGGTAAGTTGGTCCCTGAGGCTAAAGTTAGCACGTAGTTAAGCAGGACCATGAAGAAATGTTACTTCTACTCCACTCTAATTCATTCACCAGCTCTGTTTAGTCCATTTTTATCAAACTCTCGTTGGTTTGCCTAGAAACTCTGGTTGATTTGGGAAGGCGTGCATGTGGACCAAACTATTCCTCTATTTCAGGATCATTCCAAGCAATTTGAAGAAAAGCAATTTTTGTAAGCACCTTTACCTTTGTAGGTGCAAAGACAACTGTGATGCATTTGAGTAGTACATTAAGCCAAACTCAGGGTAGTTCTTAACCGGTGAAGGTCCTAAATGGGCCCATTTTGCATTGCCACAATCCAATGACCTGTCATAAGTAAAAACAACCCCATCTGTATGAGATATTGTACTGATCCTTTTAAAAACATCAAACAGACTGATGTTATACTGAGAAAGTCTGCCTAATTCCCCTCGGATCAAACGATCCAGCAGCTTCTGATGAAAAGCCTAGAAACTGACTAAGGCTGCTGTTGACATGACACAGTTTTTAACTCACAGAAGGTTTTACTCCCTATAATCCGGACTGTATCCGACATTGCATAATGTAACAAAGCTCTCAAAAGGCACCAGAAGAGACTTAACATCCAACTTTGCTTTCAACTTGCGGCTTCTTGCCCGCAGGGGCACATCATCTTTAGCCCAGTGTTTAAAACTTTGAACTATCTCTGGGATCGATTCTTTCATCTCCCTGCGTTTCCACAATATGCTTCGGCACAATTAGCGAGATGGAATCTAATTTACACTCAGTGGTGACAAATGGTCAGCGAAACGTGAAATGATATAATTACCTTTCAAAAAGTATGGTGGACCTCATTTAACTGACGTTAATTAGTCTAACTGTTTGAAACTACAGCTGAAAACCGTCCAACTGTGAATGGCCGTACAAGTTTTACTTATAATTAGTCTCTCCGCTTTAGGAGGTATTATCTTCAGGACCCGATGCATTTATAGGACTGTTATCTTGGGAATTGCTTCAAGTTTCAATTGAAGCACAGATCCTTGCAAAAATGCAAATGGAAAATTGCTCAAAAACAGTTTTTATGTTGTTGTTGTTGCTCATCATTTTATCATTTTGGATAGGCTTGGTAATGTTGGAAACATTTATTTTCACTGTTGGCAACAGTTACTGTAAAAATGTGTAAAGAGATTGAAATTGTATCTTTCATCTCGTCAAACTCAAAAATACAGAAAATGTTTATTATATCGTCTTGAACCAATAACACAGCATTCAGTCTTCTACAATATTCAAAAAGAGGATCTAGTGAAGAGATTCAAGATTTTCATATGTACTTTGACTATACCATTAGTATGAATATACTTGCTCAACATATAGTTGTCCTAACAGCAGATTCTCTCCCATCTGATGTGGATCTTGAGTTTGAGGGAAGATGTTTTGTGTTTTTTAAACTACCAATGTCTGTCACCGCAGAAACACAAATGGTGTCACAAGTTGAGAAACTTTCATGTCCAGTTTTCTTCCTCATCTTAAGCTGACAGTGACCTCATCTCGTTCTTGCTACCAATTACCACCCACTCACACGATCACTCACAGCAACACCGGATGCTCAGTATCTTCATAATTCCTCAGATTCTGGTCGAACCACATCACTTAAATTGCTTGTCAGTGTCATTTCATTTTTGATTCCTGAGATTTTAACTTCCTCCAACCATTAATCATCGTAACTCACCTGGAATAAATTAAAATTATATTTTTTTCATTTCATCTGTTCATCAAAGAATTAAACACTAGCATAACTGTTTGATGCTCCTTGGAGCAGAAGTCATTCCTTCCAGGAAAGACTTGACCGACTTCGCCTGTGGACAAGACATAGAGAAGACTATTAGCTCAAGCGAGGTGTCAATTAAAAATTAAGGATGTCGGCTCAGTTTTGAAATGTCTGCTTTGAAGATCGGGCAGAGCTGCTGGCTAATTTTAAATTATGCAACAGCAGTCTTGAGGTGTTTTACCACTGTCATTTTTTCTCTTTCGGGGGAACATATTATTGGATTGCAGTTTCTTGCCACCGTCTTTGTCTTCTTATTGATATTTTGACCAAATGGTCATTTCATTGCTGAACTTCTTTCACTTTTATTTTAGAATCATGGTATCTTGTGAATAAGCGTCACAAACTACCACTTTGAAATTTGGCTAATTCTGTTAACATATCACCAAAATCATTTGTGTGACACTTAGAGAATTACAAGTCAAATGAAGCCTTTTAAACACTATTTAAGGATTATTTTTGAAAACATTGAGGTGAATAATAGATTTTTTTTGCTTTTTGCTATACTAAGTTTCTATAGTTTACAACTGGCTTGCAGGCGAAACAAAATAAGTCAAACTGCAGCTGCTAAGGGATATTTTCCTCCATTTTACCTCAAAGACATTAAATTGTGACCTTAGTATGCAAAAAAGAAGGAGAAAAAAACTGCAAATTGTTGGCTTACCGTGCAGCCATTTTCATTGTTGACAGTCTCCCGGTACTGATGGGACTAATTTTGGTGTCTGCTATGATTACCCCCTCAGTTGGCATCCATTACCCAGAGCACAACTGCCATCCTGAGCCAAGTTATCCCCAGTTTCCACATTATGAGACAACCAAAATCCATTCCCAGCACACTGCTAAATCAAACACTGCAGGATTATAAACACAAAGGACCCTTCATGGGAGGGGATAGACCACCGTCCATTAGTCTGCACCTGCACCATTTTTGCTTGCTATGAACACAGATGATCCGTGTAAATCTAGTTAGGAGAGTTATTGGACAAATGTCATTTGGTATTTAAATCCTAAGGTAGAGGACAAACATCCCACTGGCCTATACTTCGATAAATCAAAGTTGAGTTTAGTCATCTTTAAGCATTGGTATAGCGCTAAAAACCTTCAAAGAACTGGATTCACATTGCATAAAGTGAAGATTACAGAGAAATCTGCTCAATAGAGTCAGAAACAAACACCCCAAAAGTCCTGGTTATGTCAATTAAAATTGAGAGAAGGGAAATGAAAAGCTGTACATGGCATTCTGTTTAAGGTACAACAAACAAAGCAAACACATTCATGCCTTAGAAACCGTCCTGTCCTTCTAGCTAACTTCATCTCAGTTAGTCATGAACTCATTGAGAGTGAAATGGCTGAGATTTGCACAAATCAATGCCATGTCTCAGAAAAATCTTGCCAGAGGAGTCACACAGAGACAAATTTCCCTTTCTGTTTTGCATAAATACCACGGCTTTTTAGCGGAGGCAGTCAGAGACCTTGAAACAGTTTAGGCTCCTTCTGTTTCTTGGAACTGTAAGCGTGTCTGCCTAAAGCTCCAAATGGACGCAAAAAATTAAAGATACAAAAAAAAGAGCCACAGTTTGAAATGTCACATTATGGCATTATTTGCTATTTGTTGTTTGAACAAACTGCTGTAGAAAACGGAAGTTGGAGAGGTTAGAATTTGCTCATATTTACCAAAATGTGATTTTTCTATTTTTGTTAGTTCAATTTTCTAGACAGAACAAGAAGCATTGGTCTTCAAGTCAATAACAACACAATAATATCAAAGCAAAGACCTTCCAGCTGGTTAGTAGCTACAACACAGTTGAGAATCAAAAGACAATCTGCTCCTGAGCTTGTTCATCAGTGGGCGATAACATTACAAAAAGCATTGGTGAACAGGCTGCAGAACAGATTTGCATTTTAATTACTTAAAAATAAGAAAATACCAACGAGCACACCTTTGTGGTTGCAAAATAGAATTCCTAAACAAGTATATTTTCGTTTTAGGAAATAGCCTAAATTGATTTGAATTCTCCTAATTTCCCTAAAAGGGAAGCACATTTATTATTTGCAAAGAGGATGTAATTATTGCAGCAATCAGGCAACTGCATGGAAACAATTGGGACAGCACAAACACAAAGCTCTCAAACTGGGTTTAGAACGCTATCAAGCTTTTCTGGTAAGTACTACAGAGGCGACCCGTCAGTTTGATCCAATGCACATGGTGATTGTTCAGCAGCCCGTGAAGGAAATTAGAGGACCAGATAGAACGGAACGAAGGAGAACAATGTTTAGCGGATTACCTTTTGTTTGTTTTGGGAAATCCATGCTCACTTCCGTACATTTCCAAAACACCAACAATGACCTTTGCATTTTACCTGGATGCACTCACACGGAAATGCAATATTAAGCCTTTAGGTCACACGTAACGGATTTTAAGGAGAGATTTCTCTGCAGACCTTAAATATAGTAATGACAAAATGTAATTTGATTTCATTTTGTGAAAAATGAAATCAAATTACACCCTAGTGACAAATTATTTAGTCACTAGGGTGACTAAATATTTAGTCACCCTAGTGACTAATATTTAGTCACTAGGGTATCATACACAAGCACTAATTAGCCAGTAATCCTGGTGAATTGCTATTCACTGCAAAATACTTTTAGAGGTAAAATTAAATAAGCTATATTCAGTGTGGAGAACTCTAAATTCTGTGTTTTTTTTATAGGTTTTGATAAGACTTGGAAAACAGTGCATGAAAAATGTACTCATAGCTTCCTTTCTCATGAAAATCTCAGATTTCTCCACATCTCCTTAGTTTTTTTTAGTATCTTTCATCTGTAGGTACAACTTCCTTTGTTTTTGCACCATCTCAGTTGCTTCTTTCATCCTTTTCTTCCACATTTTTTCCTCTGTTACTTTTTCAATTCATTGATAACTTTCATAATTGCGCCCTTCCATCCGACTTTTCATTCTCACATGTTCCACATAGTATCATCTGAATATGCAACAAGTTTAAAAATATCTCTGCACTGATCTCAATGACATACGTGAAAAAGTGATAAACAATAAGGAATATTTCACTGGTTTTTCTATGAGGAAGGATGTCTTTCCAAAAGGCTAAAAGGTTAGAAAGTAGGATTTTGAAAGTACTTGCAGACAAGAAATGCTGGAAATTCCTCTTTACCCCAGGTGTTTTTGCTCAACAACCTTGCATTTATTCCATTTACCCGCACTGCCACCTTCGGCTCACTGATATGAGCGGGCTATGAAGATGTCCAAGTTGCCAACATGAGATTTTTTTTGTATGTTTTGAAAGACTTTGATGGAATGGAAAACCTTTCAGAGGGTTGAAATCCTCCCAAGTTTCCCCATCAAAGTGTCCTACAGTAAGAAACATTTTTAGTACATAACATTCAATTTATTCTTGGCACAAGCGCCTTTCCTTTCTGGAGGCAATACAAAGACCTGCAGCACAAAGCAAATTCAAATTAGCATCAAACATAACCCACACACATAAATAGGAGCTTAATGGAGTGGAATGGTTGGTCTGGGATTTTTTTTTACATTTATTGGTTCATTTTGTGTCAACAAATTCCTATCAAAGTTGTAAACTTCATGAGAAAGTTGACTAATATTTTTTAAGCAGCTAATTTCCTGTCTCGCTTGCTTCAGAGAATGTGAAATCCAATATTAAATTCGCTCCAATAAAAAAAGAGAGAGAATGAATAGTCTGCAAACAAAGTGCATTTTAGATTCATTACGGCTTCGGCTCATCCTCTCTCTTGTTACAAATACGTAGTGCAGCATTAGACAATATCCAGCACTGTCTTTCCAAAGTAAAGTATGTGCAGGTTCTTTATTTTTAGCTTTAAGCAAGATAAAAGCTGTCTTTCAAACAGGAAAGAAAAAGTTCACTATTCCTGTGAAAATACCAACGCAACAGCCACCTGCTTTCTCCAGGACCATTCACATTCAACGTGAACAAAGGGACCTTTCTAAATCTTCTGAACTTTACAGCACAGTCTAACAATTTCCTCAGCGCTTTGCCTCAGTGCACAGGACTGCTCTTTGTCTAACATTTTCTGCTTTTGCTCACAGTAACACTATTTTCCTTATCTGAGCAATAAAATAAGTTAAAGTCTGTTTCTAAATTATTAACTGAGATGGGAAGAAATCTTGTTTCATCACTGCCTCCATGGCAGACACATTATACCACGGGTATAATGTGTGGTTCGCTGATTGTACTAAACAATCATAGAAGGAAGATCTTGAACATTTGTGGAGTGTGCCCACTTGTAAAAATTGAGCATGATTAATGATGCTGGGTGGAATATTTATGCTGCAATGTTGGACAAAAGATGGCAAAGCCAGTCAGAGTTATCATTAGCTAGTGATAATCTTAGTTCTAAGGCTTATTTTGACTGGTATACTGCAAAAGAACCAGTTTGTTTTGGTGTAGGACTGACTTAAAACAAGGAATTGTTCATTTCTTTGTGCGTGGCCAGTCTAATAACTAACTACAACTACAGACCCCTCAGACTCTGTTATAGAGTTAGCAATGACATGTCTTTTGCTATTCTTGAGGTTCATTTGCAAGACATCAGTCATGTATGTTGTTTTTTTCATGTTTGCGCAGAAAAAGAATAACATTTCTTTAATAAAGGTTATTTTTATGACTTTGGAGGACTCAATAGCTGTAAGCCATAATCATAATAATCAACTGAAATAAATTCCTGAAGTATATTAAGTCTAATTACATAAAAGAAAGATAAAATAACTGAATATGCATTGATTTGTTCAACAGTTGTACCGTCTCATGGCTGAATTTTATAACTATGACCATTTCGCTAATCCAATTGTATTTCTTTCCTGCTAAATTTTATTACAACCGAATATCCATTTACCTTAAACTCTTTACGTTTTATTACAGTAAGTGTGCATTTGGCCTTAAGTCTCCAGCAGGCCTGCATCAGCATTAATTCTTCACTTGATTTCATTGGCTGAATTAGAGCGATGAGGAAGTGGCTGAGCAAAATGGCCCTTGTTAGGAAGGAAGAGAAAGAGGGACGAAAGGGGAAGGGAGGCGGCTCCTGTGACATGGCAGCGGGCCAGGGTCAGTGACGGCTGACTAATGACTTTCACTGAGGGTGTCAGCCTCAGATTTATGTTCCCCCTTTGCCCGAATCCACTCTCAGTATCTTAAAGCAAGAGTTATTCATGAACTATGGGAGCGCGCACACACACCATCGGAGATTTGGGGCCGGTGCCGTTTTCTGAATCAAGTATGAACACGCAAATAAATAAAATGCAGGGCAAACTATAAGCACCAGATTGCTGTCATCGCTACGCATCAAGACTACAAATATAAACAGATGTCATTTACTCACTCAGGAAAGCAGTGATGTACGCCCTCCACACCCTGAAAGGACCAAAGGAGACAGTAGGGATTGCATTGACCTTTGAATCATTAGAATCTGGACACATTGCCATCCTGGGACTGCTTTCCCATAAAAGTGTTAAGGAAAAAAAAAACTATAAAAGTGCTCCTTTTAAAGCTTTCAATATGATGTTGTTTTCAAGCTCATGAGTAATACAGTTTACTTTTCAAATTCAACAATAAGTTATTAATGGAAGAGGGAGAACTACAGTGGTTCTGAGAGAAGAGCTAAACTAGCAAGTTGGCTAAATGTTTAAAGGAACTGAGCAATACATTTTGATTCTACTGAGGAACTGACATTTTGACCTTTTTGGTCAAAATAAGACCAATAAATCAAAGTAAACAATAGGTCACATAATATAAAAGCCAAATAACCCAGGCATGTTTGCACTGGATGTACAGAGCATTGAAAAACTATTGTGTCATCACACATTACTTTAGTATTTACTTTCCCTTCAGACTTCAATAAAAAAGCAGCTTTCAAAATAATATTTAATTTTAAATGAACTGTGATTAATTACATCTTTTTGTTTTATTATAGATGTCCACACCAATGCTGAGTAACTGCCAGGTCTGCAGGATGAAAGAAACCATTTCCAAGGCTCTTATCAATACATTTTGCAAGTCTTTTTTATCTCTGGAAGATCCACTGTTAGCTAATCATTTTAGCAATTTGCCACTAACTGAATAAGCAACAAAATAGAAAGTATATGTTGAAACAGTACTTATTAACATACAACTTATTGAAATATGACATTCCTTGTATCTCTTGGACCACCAAATAAATTACCACTATGCATATAATTTACAAATCTACATGTTTTGACGATGCTTCTGCAGTGTATCACCAGTATCAGTGCATGAATGTCAGGCAATTTTGTCAACAATTATAGACAAATAGAAAAATCACTGGTGCAAAACTTTTGACACCAAACTGAAGCCAAACTCAGTAGACTGTTAAATGAAGTAATGTAGTAATGGAGGTGTTATTCTTCACTTGATTCTAATTATTGTTTGTAATTTTGTATTAATATATTGTTTATACAAGTACACATGAAAGCACCAAAAGTATTTTTTTTTTGTATTTGGATTTTCATTTATGTTTTCTGACACATGAAACATGAAACATAAATAACCTCTATCTAGATAAACTTAGCACTGCAATATTTTGGTGCAAAAAAAGTATTTTTGTCATTTTATCTGCAGCTGCGAATCACTCTTAGATTACCGCACACACTTGATGAAGCTCTGTGGTATGTGTAAATCAGAGCTCTCTGTGTAAGGGAGATAATCACTTGATTTGCATATAGTGTCAAGAGTCAAGCATCATGTTGTATGGTACTTTGGTGTAGTGGTACCTTGGAGCATAAATAGGAAAAAAATGTAACAAAAAATAAAGAGAGACCTTCACATGTCACACTTGGCATGTGCTTTTAATCCAAATAGCCTCCTGGTGCCGTGAGGAAAAAAAGGGGGATTAGTGAGGAGGTACGCACCGAGAAGCAAAGTAGGGAGGTGGTTCCTGGCAAAGACATGATGACTCAATTATCCGAGAAGCGTGTGTGCCTGCATGTTACTAACTGTCTGGTCCACCAAGCCTTCCCTCGCTGACAGCCCCTGTTATCGGCGCAGGTTAAACACCAAAATGGTAATCAAAGTGGAATGGTCTCATCGCCAACCTAATTTAGACTGGCACCGAGAAGAAGGCAATCTAAATGTTTTCACTTGGGGATCATCAATCGCATGCCGGGTCTCACAACAAAACGTACCGACACACATATTTGTGCTTGATAGAGTCGTTCATACAAGGAGATTAAATCTGATGGACCCGCACACGCAAACACACACCCGCACAGATTTGTGAACATTTCCACAGAGTGATTATGAAGCACATAAGGACATTTGAGAGTGGAGGACTGGAGGGCCCAGCCGGTTAGTGAGAGTTTGGCACGCAAGGTAGGGGAACTATGATTACAGTCTGAGAGCTGTTTCACCATCGACCCCCAGATGGCTAATTGAGAATGGTTTAATGACACCATCATTTGCATAAGACAGAAAAAACTAAACCGATAACATGTGCTGTTTTAGAGTTAAGTCGCTTGGATTCAAGTAATGAAGAATCCTTGAAATTATATCCTTTGGAGCCAAGAAAAATTAAGAAGTTAGTACTAATAAAGTAGATTCTTCCAATATTTCTATATTAAAAAAGCCTTCTTTCCAAAAGCATGAAATAGTTCTCAAATATGGAAGCAATAAACATAAAGTCTCATCAAACCAAATCACATTTTTTTTTCCAGTAAGAGTGTTTGAGGCATGTTTAGCCTTTTGTTTACATATTATTAACATGCATACCCATCCAATAAGTATCCATAACCTACTCTTAAAAGTCTCATCTCTTGTAGGCTTGTCTTTAGCCTACATTTTCATTAAACATAAACATCCATGACACTGAAACAATGACTTCAATAAACAGAAACCTCCTGGTGCTAATGGCAACACTTAACAAATATGAGCTAAAAGCCTTCACCTTCCAGCATTCCTCCACACCTCTCAAAAGCTTTTAGATAATTTTCTATTAGAGCAGGAGTCTTGTATCAGCCTGTTAGAAAAGTCCGTCCTCATTCATCTTCCTTAAGGTAGCCACAGGCGTTCCCCAGGGATGAGTTCCAGGAGCCTTTTTGACTCACTTGGCAAAAATTTATAGGTAAATGTCCACTGTAGCCCTACTACAGACATCCAGTGTACATTCAATTCTGCTCCCACAATGTTGGGGTAAAAAATACTAAATAATTATGTCATGTCTTCCAAATCTCTTCAAAAGTCCAAAGGAGACAAGGAACTATAACAGGTTAGCCCTGGTGGATCAAAACGAGCCTAATCCACATGCTATTTTCAAAAAAACTGTTGGTTTTGTTTGCAACAAAGATTTTTGTGCATAGGTTCTTTTGTTTTCTGTAAAAAAATAACAAAAGGCTTTTTTCTTTCAGATCTTCTCACCCAGATCACTAGAACACAAGATCAAGTGAAAGAGCAAAGCAAGGAATTAAAGTGCTTTGCTTCTATTTTGTACCAGTAAACATCACTTTTTTTTTTCTTTTTTTGCTATTTTGTTGACTCCAGAGGGTGTTATATAGCAACCAGCATCACACAGCCGTGACTAACAAGACCTCCAACTGATTGTGTATGAAGAGATTTTCAGGGGATTCAATAATAAAACAAAAATGATGGGCTTAGTCATACATGCATCCTGTATCTTGGAAAAATGGTAAATCAAATTGGAGTCCAGAATTTGAGAGTATTTTTCTTGGCCAGAATAAACATTATAGCTCTATTGATGATGCAAGAAGGAATTACATGGTTCTAACAATCTCAACACAAATAAGTAGCATTGTATCTATATATTTGAGCACTGTGTTATGTGCTCACAAATATGACATGAACAAAAACGTTTAAGGCATGTACGTACTTAGCCACACTTTACTGAAGATATTGCGTGACAGCAGGTTATTAATTCATATCTGGTGGTCAGTCCCTGAAGATATATTTACTGTGTGCAAGATAAAAAGTTCAGTGGACAACATGAGGCCATAGGGCCAAAGTTCTCTTCCCTCAACTTTCTCTTATCTTAATGCACAAACAAATAGATTTACCCGCTTGCCTTTGTGCAAAAAAATCACCCCGGAATACATGCACGACAAGTGCCGTTACCCTTCATGGCCCAAATTTCCCAGTGAGTTCTGTCACTCGGGCTTGTTCAAGTGTTGCTGCGGGAAGCACGCAAGAGGAATCAGCAGTCATCTCGCAGTAAATGTGACAGAGCCATGCGCAGACACACCAACACAGCTAGATTGTAACACTGCCTGCCAGCTGTAAGAGAGACACACATTATTAGACCCTTGTGGTGATGTACTGACCCCCCACTTGTCATCCAAAGCTTGTATTGGTCCGGCTCACTCTCTGTGGATCAAAGTGCTGGGTTGTTGTAAGGCTTACACATCCAAAAAAAAAAAGATAGAGCTTTTTCATCTTTAAGACAAAATAAAAATAAATGTTTTAGTTTAAGATTTAGTTTTTCAGGTTGAATTGATTTGGGGCTTCTGATTCGAGTGCCTCTTGTTTACAACTCTTTGGAGGATTGGTAGGTGATCCTGTGGCAAACAGAACAAGGTTCAGTGACCAGATATTTCTTTGGAGATTTGGAGTGTGTCCCTAGGGAAGAAGATGTCAAGGTTTTCCCTCCAAGATCTTCTCCTCTCGGCTAACATGAAGAGATTGGATAGAAGCATATTCAATCCACATGCAAAAGACTTATTGTGAGGTTTCGACTTTACCTTGCATGCATCATTCTTTCAGACTGTCAAAAGATTAGATTGTATATTTGCTGACTCCAGTGGTGTTATTTCTCTAGAATCTGCTCTATTGTATTTTGAACAGGCCATGATGTTTTCCTAAAGCGCCTAAAAGCTAAAGTGGCATATTACCTTTAATCAGTATATTGTGTTGCTCAAAACACAATCACTCTTACCTCCCTACAGCCTTCACTTGCTTTGTTTGTGTATATATTAGTGATTCTGTTATGCCAGGTTGCTTGTTGTGAAAATGTTGAGGGTTGTTAGCTGTTTGGAAAAGGCAGGGTATTTATGAGTCCAGGTGATTTCTATCTTCTTCCCCAATGACCACAATGAACAAGTCTAGCCATAAGGTGTTTATTGAGATCTGAAGCCATAGAGAACAGATATCAGAAAGCTTCAAGCTCTTAGAGTGCCTCAGTGCTCCAAGTCTAAATATTAAGTTGCAAGCCAAGTTACAATGTTTTAGCCTTCATATGACTTAATCTCACATGATTGCACATTCTTCGTGCATGTCCTCCTCTGTCCTTCCCTTCACAAAGTAGTTCTAGACTTTCCTCTGGCTCTGCAAGTACTGACAAAGATTAATCTGTGTTTGTGTGTGTGTGTGTCTGCTGATCTCCATCTGTCTCTAAAAGAACCTCTGGTCCCATGAGTAAGTGCGCTGACACACAAGAGGAAACAACTCTCGCAAACACTGAACCTATATATATATTAAAAAAAAAAAAACAATGATGCGCACACACAAAACATACTTGAGGCATGAGTAACCCGGGCCGGGGGCATCGGAGGATGACCTTGCATCTAGACTTCAATGCTCTTCTTCACAAACGATTTGTGTCCAAAAGCCACGACCGTCCTTCATTACACCCACAATAATTCTCCAGGCTTTTTTAAATGCAGTAAACTTTGACCCGTATCCCTTTTCTTCTATTACTTCTTCGCGGAGATTATTTTGTATAACACTTTGTTCCCCGAGCTGCGGAAATGTCTTCAAGGATAAATTGAGCTCCGAACGAAATGCACATATTGCACCTCAAACTGTTTTTGATGTGACTTGCCAGGTTTCAGAGAAACTCACCATAAAGATATTTGGCTTCACACAAATATAAAGGCCCTTATCTTGTAATATTTTTAAGTCTGTCTTATCCGAAAAGTGTTGGGATACCTCTTTATTTCCATGTTACGAAGTGGTTTGGACCTCACGGCTAAGCAGGTGCTATTCACGCCGTTTTTAGCTGAGCTGAATGGTCACATTCCAGTTACAGTTCTCACTACAGCCTCTTCAGCAGACGGTTTATACACCGTCTACTTGAGGTGAAGAAAGGGAGAAGAAGTGAATAGAAGAAATATAATTTATCAGAATATTGATGCAGTTTTTCTATCCTTGTTCCAGGAAGATAAATTATCTACACTGGGAAAACAGCAAATCTTCCTTAGAGTTCCTTTAAAAAAATAATAATAAAAAAATTGCATTTTTATCCCACTTTTTCTTCCTTTGCTCATAATCTGAGCTGCAGGTTTTATTCTCTGCTGTGTGTCTGGCACTATCCTCGAACTGGAAGCAGAAGTTTCCCTGGGGGGAACCATTGCCAGTGAGGTAACAAAAATCAGAGGTGTAAGCAGAAGTCCACAAAGACCCGTTTATGACCCAAGCGGGCAGATACGGATGAAAAAAAGTTATGTCAAACAGATTTTCGTGGTCAAGGGGAGACTGGGGCATGCACGTTTTTTTGTTATTTATAAGAGAATTTAGGCAATATTTTATCCCAGTCTGACAAAAAATGTGACTGTCTTTTGCTTTCTGTGACTAGATAAATGTCTGAGTTTCCTTAGGACATTTATAATTTCCAAGTAGGGATATAGTATCTCGCTCTAAGCTGCAAGTTTCTAAAATATATGTGATGTCATAAAGCATCAATGCTCGCACTTCGAATACCAATTTGCATAGGACAAACTCTGTATAGTGATTCTGTTGTTGGCCGAGGAAATGTTTAAAATTGACTTTGACTTATCTCTACTTCCTGGCAGAAATGACTTCCTGGTCCTGTTTAGGCCTGAAAGTCCTTCTGCTGGCTGCATCACAAACCACCGCTTCCTTGACCCACAAAATGACAAGCTGCCCTTGTACAAGTCAGCTGATGCTGGTCTTTTTACGACATTGCTTGGCAAGTCATGGGCACACCGCAGCTTGTCTGATATCAACCCTCTCTTGCTGCACTTGTCTTTGCACAAATAATATGGAGATGGCATCTTTTCTCTAAGTACTTTGTGAAAGGCGTAACTTGCAGTTTAATTTCTTTGAATTTTCACTTGTGAAAGTTGCAATTGTCGCCTTTAGGAAAAGTCCAAACATCTGATCTATATCCACATGTCAGCTGAGGGACGCGAAGGACTGATAATTTGAGCTGAAAACAATTTGGCATTTAGTGTCCAAATACGTTGATATGTGGACAAGACGAAATACAACTCACAATCTTCCAACTGCAAAACACAGCCACAGCTGTCCATTTAGACAAGTAGCAGCATGGCAGGACTTTTTATTTGTGGATGTCGAAATGATTTCTTGATACAGGAGCAGTAAAAGTATTAATAATAAATGCATCCACTGTGAGACTAGGACAGGAAAAAAGCCTAAATATAAGTCGAGACATGAGAAACAACAACATATTACTCATGTTGGACTGAATAGTTGGGAACAGAGACACGTTTGCTTAACATTTGACATTTCGAAACAGGACGATTTGATAAGACATTTTCAAACATTACTCCTTATGAGAGCCAGAGAGAAGTCAAACTCCACTCACAGCACGGAAATGGCTTCATGAAGCATGCCTCAGAGAGAACGACGAAATGAGAAGCTAACTAATGAAAGGATATTCTTATTAGAGGACTAATTATTAAATTGCGTAACCTTTGCTTTCACATAGCCAATATGAATGTAAAGTAATTTATTTTTGACAAAATGAAAATGCATAAAGTATAATGTCTGAAAACGATTTCACATTTTGAATACAGAAGACCCCGACTCTGCTAAGTAAACATGGCTAAAGGCCAGTTCAGCTTATGCAAAGTTGTCAACATTTGGCAAAAACTTAAAAATAAAACGTCGTTTAAAAATGCATAGTGGGCTTCCGACTCATGAGACGAAAGAATTTGAAAAATCAAATCTTGAAACTTGGAGGGGATCACTGGAGGGACCTTAAAACCACTCCAGGCATAAAAAGCAATTTACCAAATAATATTTTCAAGATAAAACCTTTTTATCATGATTTATTTCTTAAATTCTCAGTAGGACTGAGCATAATCAGTTTAACTCAACTTCTTGTTTTCAATAGGTGTTTTTTTTTTAAGTCTTAACCACGTCTTCCAGATGTCATTTGCCTTTTGTCTTAGATTTGTTTCATTCACTTCACACTAATGGTTTACCCAGCTGGTGTCGTGCCTCTCTGCTCTCAGCGGGTCAAATAAATCCTTGCTTTCCTGACATGCTCAAGCATCCGAGCAGGCTGCTCATAGACAACCCTCAGTAGATATCATTGATCAAGTGTTGGAGAGGCGTTGATCTGAATAACTTCACCGCCGGTCGTGCTGGGTTGCTTTTTCTCTGCGCTTCCCTTAGATTTCTCCCTGCTCTTTGCAAGCCATCAGATAATCTCGCACTGCCGTTGCGCAGTGCCGTTTATAAAATCACGAGGTTTCCCCCAGCGGAGCTTTAATCACATTCCTAACTGCAGAAACACTCACTGTAATTCACATTTTCAATCATATTATCAGCTTACATCGAAAAGCGGGCAGGATGAGGAGGAGGAGGAGGGAAGGGGGGCAGCAGTCTCACTCAGAACAACATATCCATCTCCTTTAAAACGATGTAAAACAGCTGAGGTCTGCAGTAGGTGGATCACGCTGTGTAAATATTGCTCTGCGGTTTAAAGTCCGGCTGAAAACGTGTGTGCATTCCCAGCCTCATTTTGAAGAAAAAAACAACAGATCTCTACCTTGAGGCCTGAGATTTGTTTATGCTTTCCTGCATGTGAAAATAAAATAAAAAATGTAGCACGTCGAATACAGAGATCTGACTGGAGGCTGTTATCTAGCTGTGAGTTTTAGGTGCTATTCATCAAAGTGGCTGCCTTTGATAAAGGCGACAACTATTAAAATCAAGATCATTTTTAGAATTACTTTATCTGGTTCTTTAAAAAAAAACACAAACATCCCTGCACCTCCATGCAGAAAGAATTTTGATTTTGTTTTCGAAGTCGGGGATTTTACAAGCATCAGGTCTCGATAGAGTTTATTAAAAAGCAAGTAAAACATGTTTACTTTCACATTTGATGGTTACTTACTGAAATGCGTTTCAACCATTAAGCTAATAAAGCTAGAAAGTTCACTAAAATGATGCAAAAATACATCAAATGCACAACACAAATATGTTGTGACGAGAAATTATAGGCAGCAGAAAGTAACTTTCCTGGCTTTTTGTTTCCCTGAACTCAAACCAGAAAGTGCTGTCAGCCACCGGTACCATACCAACTTCTCATAACAACTCTATAAAACAAGTTTGTAAAGAAGAAATATCACAGAACAGAGTCAAGTGAGGACAATGAGACTGCTTGCGGTGCTAGGTGTTCACTTCTTGCGGCCAGACATTAAAAAAGAGCAGTCTGGATATTATTAAGCGAGATTAAATGGATTGTAATAAAGTTTTGTGATGTATGATTTCATATTGATTAAACAAGGTCATGATGAATGGCCACCAGAGTGGCCAACTCACCGGGGATTGATGGCACCAGAAATACCTCAGATCCCTGAATATATGAACCTTTTTCTATTGGCACAACCAAAAAAAAACAGTGCTGCCTTATAGCAGCCAGATGTGCATTCACAATCATAATTAATTTGAAATTGAAACTGAAATGGAATTCAAAACCGTTTTGATCCCGCGACAGAAAGCACGCTGCGGCGCATGCAGAGGTATTTTTATCCACGCTGGTGAAACAAGCGGCGCTTGGAAACAGGATGCTTTATTCAGAGAAGCTCTCTGTGCTCTTGTCAGGCTTAATTTGCTCCTCTGCAATGGAGCCGCACACAGCAGAGTGACACTACAACCTCTGCCAGCCATAGATAAACCCGTAATGGAGACCTCAAATCAGAGCATTCACCAGATGGAGCAGGTGGGAGGGATCACCTCAAGTGCTGGACTGACTCTGTGCGTTTGCAATGCATCTTTTGGCGTGACATTTTAAATTAACTAATAAAGACACAAAAAGGAGAGCTTTTTGTGTTTAGTCCAATAGGTTCAACACATCACATTAATTACATTTGCAGATTAATTGTTAAAAGTTGAGTAAATTAAGCTTGATTTATTGCTCCAAGGTTTTCAATGAGCATCATTTTTAAAAGATTTTTGAGAAGACGGGAGCAGGGAAGCAGTCAAAAAAGAAAACAAAAGAAAAAAAAACAAGACAAAAGGGTTAATAAAAAGAGCTGTCCTCATTGATTTGCAGAGTATTTCCTCAAGCATGATGCCTGTTGTTCTAAAGGTCAGATGAGAAAAAAAGATGAAAGTGTAATGTCTCCTCCCAACTCAAAACGAGACAGAGAATTATTGATTTTAGGCCTTCGGAGTTGAAAACACAGGAGGGTATGAAGCAAGATCATAGTCGTCTCGTGACCTTGCACAATTTTTGTGTAAGTGGGCCACATTCTGGTGTCATGTACTGAAATCCCTCAAACAATTTCAAATACACCAGATTCTTAAAGTATGGTAACAAAAAAAATTACCTTTCAATACTCTACCATGTTTCCTGCAGATTATTTCATTGAATTTATCTAGGTTTTACACTTGGAATCTACGAATTGTTCCAATTTCTTCTATGGTATTTATAATGAGAAAAACAGAGAAGCTAAAGGAGCTTCCTGTCTATCCATGTTATGTGTAGTTTAAATTCTGCAAATTTAAAAGGAAAACAGACTCTGCAACACAGAACAGCTCTTCTTCTAAAATCTTTCTTTGCTCCCAATTAACTAGAACTACACTGAAATATGCTGAGAGGCTTCAGGTCAACTTGGCGCCGGTTTAGCAAAGATATTTGCGGTGGATATGGATGCAGTTGAATTATGTGAATCCATAATTTACTCATGATGAAAACTGGAGACATTAGAGGAATTGGGCATAAAGCTTCCAGGCTCTACTTTGCTTCTACATCATCACAGAATTGCAAATGAGGCTTGATAGTGCAAATACGCTACCAGATGTGGTTCGTCCAGCATCAGGATGAGGAGAAATATAAGGTGGATTTGCATCCATAATCTAAAACGGTTAAAGTAAGTAATAGTCCATCTCCTGGATATGTCTGGGACTCTCCTCTTGTGTGTGTACCTTCTACGATCACACATTTCTTCCCATTAACATGCTTGAAGATAACACTCAGCTTTTAAAAGGAATTTATTTTTGTGGCTTACCTTCATGGAGGGTATAAGTGGTTTTCTACTAGACAGAAGAGCATAAAAAAGTTCTGTACTCAAAATGATTTTTTACGGTGTTACATAATATTTAACCCTTTAACCGTCATAATGTCTCATGACATACATATAAGCAGTTTGAAGGTTACTCTTATTCTCTTTATTTTACTATAGAAAGAGCCTAATTTTATGTTTTTGTTTTTCAGCAATGAACTGTCAGTTATCCACCTTTGACCTCATTTAAATAAGCTACTATACATACATAAATATGTTTTTTAAAGAAAAATAAAATGTTATAAACATTAAGACTGGATAGGAAATCTTTAGAGTTATTTTTAAATCAACTCTTCCCATGGATTTCTGTGCAATCAGGAACCATATAGCATTAGAAGCCTTTTGATTCTTTTAAGTTTTCTTTAAAGTATCATTCTGTTTTTAAAGGTCTAACATCTCACTTTAATTCCCTCTCTAAATCCTCAACACATTGCAGAGTACTGAGAGTCTGGTGCCTATTTCCAATGGTCATTTGGCAAAACATGGGGCAGTCCATCACATTTAAAAGTTAATTTTGATCAATTTATATATTTGCATCTCGACTTTATTCACCACCAGAAAACAAAACTTGCAAAAGACCATTGAGGATCTAACGTGCTGCAGCTGTGCTATCCTGCCTCGACCGCAGGAATAAATGAAAAATATATTTTGACATGAAATAACTACCAGGCATTTCAGATTAAAATGCAGCATGTCAGCAAGTCTTAAACGAGCTGGCTGCAGGCAAAGGTCTTGAATACTTCAACAACAAAACAATCTGACGCCTACATCCAGGCAACAAACTACTTATGTTCGAATCATAACCTAAAACCTCCAAAGAGCTGAAATAGAAATGTCTGCCGTGGCTGGTTTTATTTAAGACAATTCTAAGGTCAGCTTTGAGTATATAGAGTTTCTGCTATAACACTTTAGTGCAAAATCATTTGGTAACACAGATTCTTATTTTGTGCTAGTCTTTTTTGTGACTAAGCATTTCTGATAAAGAGAGGGAGAGAGAGAAAGGTAACCTGAGTAAAAACAAAGTAAAGCTTTCAAATGATCATTGGATTTATGTTGGGGGAAAGAGTTTCCAGAGCAACCTGGTTGTACATGATCATAAAAACTACTATAGACTGTTAGAGTTGGATCACTCTGGAGGAAATTCGACCCATTTAGAGGTGGACTTTCTGTTTTGTTAGTAATTTTTACTCTTAAACTCTCAAAAAAAGAAAAAAAAAGTTGTATCACAGCAAATCCATGACATAAGTAGATTATTGTTTGTTTTTTCATTGTAACTCAAAATCAATTCAAAGACATTAATAACTGTGCTTCCATATATGCCTTAAATATTCAGATTGCGCTACAATTTGACAGCAACTTGCTTGCTTCCCTCCGCCACCAGATGCAAAAGTACGTTGTGATGCCGCCTGGGTAGCTCACAACAGGTTTTGCAGTGAGAAACAGCGAATGCCTTACTGATCCCTCCAGTGTTACCACCCTAAATGCTTGGCCTGAGACTCATTTACAGTCTTCTGCTGTCACATTAAGTCACTTGAGAAAACCTAGTGAGAACGATGTAGCATATTTAAATTTAGCTTCCATTAGAGCTCCATTAAAAGCCACACCGTATGTTACAGAGGAGTTTCAGAATAATTGACTTTTAATCAGTTAATTTAATATTACTCACTGTCCACTATTCTGTCAAGAGATCAACTGGCTAATGAGTCCCTTATGAGTTGTCAATCTATAATTACCCTGCCATTTTAGGAGGTTTTTTTATGCTCTTCTCTGCTCTTCTGATCTCCCAAATGCATCGCCATGGCAAGGCAAATGTCACTAAATGCCAGACCAGGCCAGCCCTCCCAAAAGCCAAATGTTAGTTCATCTGTGATGTCAATTTCCACTTAGCCTTACCAGCTGTTCTTCTAGATTGACTCTTTTTAACCTCGGTGACTGAAAACGAGATTGACCCTTTGGCCTCTGTTGGCCTTCAGTATATCAACAGAGGCTGTGGACAACAGAGTATTTGTTTACTGCACAGGGTTACTAGAAAAAAATAAAATAAAATATGGAATTTGATTGCAGTATTTGCCATGTCTTTAGATTAATGTACTATGTAGAAAATACAAACCTCAAGCAGTCTTACTGTGAAAAATGAAGTGCACTTAAGTCTAAAGGATGTTCTCACTCTATTTTCTCCCATATTCAGAACAAGTACAAACATAACAGAAAGCATCGACAAAGATAAAAGATATCAAAGCATCCAGACAGAAAATAATGTTTGATGTAGGTGTGATGGTACTTGGGATTTTCAAGATTGCATTGCGATTACAAAGCCAGGTTTTTAACGAGAATCATCCCTTCTGCTACAGGGAGGTCCTCAAGTTTTATGCCAGAAAATAGCAAAACTGTGATTCGGTTATTCACCTCAACAGCAGATACATACATCACAAGGAATTCCACAGGCATGCCAACAGAGTGCAATGAGCAAGTGAGGCTCCAAACAGTTGCCCTGCCAGTTCTCAGACACTTGGCTAGCATAATAGCCCTGCCAGAGGAGCAGATGAAAGCCACTGATACCAAGAAAGGAACACTCTTTACAATGCATGGAGAATTTCACCCCAAGTCCATCACCCTCAGACTCCACATTAAGCTTGAAGGAGAGAAGCAAGGGAGTGTGAAAACTACCATCAAGGATGAACAAGATGGCCCTAAGCAATGAACTGCCAAGTGAATGTTTCAGGCAGCCAAAAGGCTGTGGAAAAGAAAGGGTAACCTTTATGAAAGGATAGGCGGCTTCAAACATCATATACCATCCACACTTTGAGGGAGTGGCTAGTATTGATCAAATCTTTGGGATATAACTAGAGAAGGATAGATGGAAACCATTGATCAGACATTCTTGAAAACAACCCTTTTTCAAACAATTGCTTCTACTTTAAAGGGTGAAGGACAAATTCGACCTGCCAACAGATGCTCTCACCTGCATCTATGCAGCTCCTCCAGAGTTCTTTGACTGCTTCACCTCAGGCGGAGGGTCGTACTCGTGTGACGTACTCCTTCCATTTTTGGACTCTGAAAGCAAAGGCTTGCATTAATAAAAGGGGTTGACAACAAATGGACAGCACAGTTTTCATAACCTTTTAGAAAAATTCCTCAACTACACAAGAATCTGTTGACTTTTCCTGGTGAACAGCAAATTCTAGTAAAATTATGTTTATTTCATAATTGCAAACCAACAAATTACAAAAAAAGGCCAAGTGGAAGACATTTTTAGCAAGGTACTCCATCTTATTTAAGGCTGAATGAAAACTATTCTAGATTATGAGAGAAATGAGGCGACTCCTGCCACAATGAGTGCCTGGAGAGCAGCCGTATCTGGCTAGATCGCATGCCCTGTTAGCTAGCTGTGAAGAAAAGATGAGCCTCGCACTCTGCGCCTTTCAGTCTGACAAGTATCTGCAAATGGAGTGAATCGCTTCAAGTGTACCCTGGGTAAAAGTTCCCTCTCTTCCACTTCCCCTCTCCTCTCCCACAGTGACACTCAACATCTGTGGCTGCAGCGACAGACTCCACAAGTAATCCATAACCATAAATCTGACGACATCTCATCTTGGTGGAGAGGGAGGGGGAGATACATGGTCGTAACACAGGGTCTAATATCACCGTCCACTAGTCATGCATCCCCTGAACATCCAGGAACTTAAATGTAGAAAAACCTGGCGGCGGATACCATCTGCAGACATTTTATAGTCGACTGAAAATACTGTTTAGTGCTTCACTTCCCAATAAATCACATGAATTTCATATTTTGTGTAGTCTGATCTTATGTAATCAGGTGTATTGGATAAAGTATGAAGAACCAAACCAAACCAAGGTGCTGCAGAGAAATTCACTATAAAAGTCATAGAGGATGTTTGCATTTTATATTTTACAACAAACAAAAACGACAAGGAAGTCTGGGAGATGTCTGGAAATGATGAATCTGCAGGTTCAGCTATGGGACGTTTTTCATTATCAGGTTTAATCACAAAATCTGTGCTAAGGCTAATAGAAGCATAGCTCCAGCTTCAATTAAAAACAATACATAAAAAGGTAAACTGGGTTATATAATATAACTTTATAATAGTCTTGTGAACAACCCGTACGTTAGGGTTCTAGATGTCAGTGGTTTGTTCCAGCCATGTTCAGACGGTGGAGGTCTAACAGATCGATAGGGAGGATTCATTCTGCTGTAAATGGGGCCTAACAGAAGGAGTTCTACATCATTGCTTTTTAAAAGGAAGACAATCTACATAGAAGACAATGACAGGGGAAAATGTAATGCTAGAATTTATCATTTTAATAAGGTACACAGATTCTTTCTGCACATAAGTCCCCGCTCAGCCCTTCCATTGACCAGTATCATTTTAAGTTACGATGATTGCCTACATTGTACTCTGTACCAAGTTCCAAGGCCGCCTCAGTGGTCAATAGCCTGTGATGAGCAACTTTATTATGTCTGATGCTGCCAAGTTGTCACCACCTGTGAAGTACCACCACTATTAGCAGCTAATGGTAGCCTGCACAAAAGACAGATTTCAAGCTAATGCTATTAAGTCTTGGGGTCAAATACAATGAGTGTGTCTGTCTATATGTGGCTGTATTGTATGAGTTACCACTCAATCACAAAGTGTCAATTCACCTCAATGAGTGCCATACTAAAACCATGTTTTAGCTAGCAACATCATTTTGCAAACCAACCAAAGCAAAGTTTGCATGCCAAGTTTACTTTTCATTCTTTTATCTCTGAGTTTTTTAAAGTTGAACAGCAGCTGCCGACGGACAGATAATGGCTCTAAATTGACCAGGGCAGTGAGTTTGTGGATGTGCAACTCAACTAGACACCGTGTTTTGAAACCGAATAAAGGAATTTTCCGCTTGGCTGAATCATGAAGTCTGAACGAAAAAGAGCAATTAACCAGTCTGCATCCATAAAATTGACTTTTCTTCTTCTTTCTTTCATCCATTTTTCTTTTCTCCATAAAATGTTCAGAATAATCGTATGATTCCTCTGTTGGTGCAAAGAGGCATTCGTCTGTTTCTAAGTGACAACAATGAATTTCCAATTCATGTATTCAGTCCCAACTCTTGGATGACCTGCTGTACTGCTTCCAGCAGAGGCTTGTCTAATAGCAATATACTGTATACTATGAACCAAGGCCTGGAATCACAAGCAGCCTGGGGAACGACTTTACACTTTAACTGGCTCAATGATTGGCCAAATGCTGTACTGAGTTAAAGGTGATATATTAATCTTAAATCCATAATAAAAACATATGCTTTGATGAATAGGTTACCAAGGATTAGATGCATTACTGAAGGCTCACAACATGGCATTAGTGGGGAGGCACATCAAAGGGAGGCAAATAAATTGAAAAAAAATAAAATAAAGTTGGTCTACTGCTATGCGTCAGTGCAAAGCGATCTGGGTATCTGATCTTTAATATCAGGGAAAACTGGTGACAACTGGTTTGAAATGACACAACATAAATAAACCAAAATGACCATGTTCTACTCTGTAGGTAATAATTCCAGGTGTGAGATGAGTTCAATGAATAAATTATGTTTCCAGTAATAAATTAACTCATTCGATGGATAATTCTGCCTTTTCTGCTCAGATACTTTAAATTGGAACCATAAAAAATGTATAACATTGACTAGACACAGGGCTACCCCCCATTGAGAAAATAGATGCATTATTTATTACTTACACAAACATCTATGTGTATATTTGAAAAACCATGTGAAAAACATATTTCCCTTCTAATTGAAAGGATGTTTTTGCGATAAAATTGTAGAATCTTATTTGAAAACAGCATAAACATAAAATACACTGTTTATATAATAGTGTAAAGGTTTTTTCTGTCAAGATGTACTACAGTAACATTCTGAAACAACATTTTTACACCAAAAATCCTGCATAGGCCGCAACATTGTTCAGTCAATGCTAATTATTTTGAATAATATTTTTACATTAAGGTGAAAAAAATTCACTTGGGTGAAAAAGGTGATACTTTTGTCATAATTCACTTGATAAGGTAACATACTTACTCCAACACACTTGAATCAAACGACTGACGTCCCTCTGCAGTCTCTTAGCTTTAACGAGCCATTCATATAATTCAGGTGTGTTGGGGAAGGTAGCAATCAGGGACTGGACATGCCTTAAATGCTGCTACAGTTGTTTCACAAATCTACATAAAATGTCATGCCCATGTATTTTCGTAACCACTGGCAGTGTAATACAAACCCTCAAAAAAAGCATTCAGCACTGCACAGCATCACATTTACAGCACTGCACAACTTTCATAACAGAATGAATCAGCATTTTGCTGCAGGATATGAGGCATTAAGAGACTGAATGAAGGTTTCGGGGAAAGCAGCCCTCTTGTTTGGTGTCACAGCGGAGCAACGGAACAGAGCCAGGGTTTGTTTTTTATCTATCGATTGTGTGTCCTCAACAATTTATGACCAAGGTCGGTTAAGGTAATGTTGAGAATGTATCCTCTCCTGTGATTTCCAGGAATAATCAGTCTCTGTAGGGGGTGCTGTTTTCCTAATCTGGTTAATCACTGCCTCATCTCTTTCGTGTACCTGAGGGGAATAAAAAACAACCTTAGACAAAGTAAAAAGAAACAAAAACAGGTACTTAGGATTGGTTCCCCTATATTTTTAGCTTTTTTCCTATAAGCTTCAACTGTCTGTGGGTTCATGAGTTTCCTTTTGCTTTAAATGAGAGGAAGTAATAACAAGGAACCATGTTTTGGTTCTTTAGGTCTCTGTGGCATACTTGTTTCACTGTTGCTAATCCATTTCCATTACCCTTTTGTAAATTTGCAGTTTGCCTCTGTGGGGACTTTTTTAATTGATCAACAGGCAAGCTTTTGGCAATGTTATTAGCGCTGACCTATTGTTTATTTTGTTAATGAACGCTGAAGCCATAATCTTCACATAATAAAAGGGAGGGGAAGGCTATCTTGTTAAGTTACCAGAGCAGCTAAGAAGCTTAAACAATTTGCACACTTGACCAAATTAGATGACTGCATAACTTAATCTCTTGCAAATGAATTATTTGTCACTTCATAGAACCTGGTTAGAGAAAGCAGCAAGCCTGAGATTTTAAATGGTGGGCAGAGAATGTGAAGATATACTTGACATATGGGGGAAGCTGCAGTATCAACCACATTAGGTCAGTATCAACTTAGTTGAAATGTCACCAAACTGCAATGGACGCTTGTTGTGTGGGCGTGCTTTTGGATTTTAATTAATTCTGGCATTGGCTTGGTTTGAGGGGGTGTCTCTTTTTCAAAAGTACAGTTGGATACGCTTCAGAGAAACTTAACAGACACTGTAACTTCTCTCTATAGACTCGATTTACTTATAGTTAAGAATCCCACAACCTGTAAGGCCCATGGAACCAATATAGAATCAGAGTGAGGTGGAAGATCTTCAACAAGCTAAAATCACAGCGCCATACAGTGGCCTGGCATGGATACTGCACCTGACTCAAGCTGTAGTTATCAACATGAAACTTTTCCCCAATCAGCATTTTGAAGATATCTGCATTTTCCAGGTGGGGGTCTTGTGTAAGTGTAGCCTAAAACACACACACCTGATTCACAAAACTCTCAAGAAGGAAATATGAAAACATCAACTGGAGGGTGAAACTGCCTCCACAGACTTACAGTTCTGCTAAAAAATATTGCATTTATATCTACAGATCCAAATGCCCATGAAACAATACACATGCCTATTTTTAGTCAAACACCACCACATGTTATTTACTGGAAGAAGCTACAGTAAATAACATGTGGTTCCAGTCTCTTCTTGGTCTCGAATTAATGTGCTTCTCGCCAACAGATGCATTTAGAGTTGCAATTCTTGTTGACCATTCCGGTTCATTTCCTGTTTCATATAATTATTCCTTAGATATAATAAAGAATAGTTGGAAAAAAAAATCATTGTGACATAATGTCTAAACCCTCATGCTTTATCATGTTCACAATAAATTATGGCTTTAATACCATTGGTAGTGTTAAATGTTTTATTCATCTTTAAGATGTTGGGTCATTTTGTGCAACTCTTTTTGAAGCATCTTTTGCAATGAACTATGGCTGCGGGAGCCCAAATACTTCACTGTGCATGTTTTTCGTTCCACTAATTATGCTTTTCGCCGTCCTTTCTCATCTGTCCTCCAGACTGTGACCCATAAAATGATGAGTTTGGTACAATCAAGGGTGTCCGCTTAATCTCAGAGGAACTAGTAAGAAAATGTGTCTTAAAGATGAGTTTCAGGCCGGGAACAATAAGAATACATAAGAGACATCTCTGCAAGTTACTTTTCAGGCTGCTTTTTTTTTCTTGTCTGCAAAAATAAAAAGCCCCAATAGACCAACCAGCTATGTGGTTGTATATTTAACTGTCCTAAATTGTTTTAATGGGGACTGAAAAGATATTAGATTGAAGCAACTACACAATAGGTAAAACTTTTTAGCATACACATAATTGCCATTGCTTGATCGTTTCTAAATTATAACCCACAGAATATCAGTATTTGAAAACTTCTTCATTTGTGCCTAATATTTTCTGGTTGATGATCAGAAACTTTAAATGTGATTAAAGAAAGAGGAAATTTGAAAGGGACAGATGCAGCTTTACCCCGATGCATTTTAAATGTGCTAAAACAGATATTTGTGTTTCCAATTTATTTGACAGAGAGGTTTGTGAAAGGTTCAAGGACATTGATAGGATCATACTGGTATGTCTTAGTAAGATATGCGAGTGGTGGAGTCTCTAGAGCAGGAGAGAAGCTCTCATAAATATGTGGGAGGTAAAATCAATGCTTAAAAAAGCTTACCTAAACCTGATGTATTTTCTTGCTGTCCGACATTGTTGACGGACTTAAATTTGCTTTTGTGCAATCCTGAAATTTAGCGTATTTCAGATTGTTTAAATTTAACTAGCACTACAAACCTTCACACATCTCTTTGTACACTCTCTAATCTCTCTTCATCCTGCCATCTATTGTATTTGCCAGCATCATCTTAAGCTACTTCAACAACAAACTCCTAACATTCAAAATAATCATACTGACATGAGGCTCGATTGAGGCTTTGAAATTCCGGGTAGCCTTGAGAATCCGAAGAGCTTAGAAATGCACCTCTATGTCTATGTTCGTCATTATTAGGCATCATCAACATGGATTAAAAGAAAACTACTCAGCGGGGGACCAGAGACGTCATCTTGATGATTAAAGGCGGATGGGCAGTGACTTGTCAGTGATGGGGAGTGTGCACTTCCTGCCCCCAGACTTCATTTAAAGGAGATTCATGAGGCTTAGCCGGAACGACGACTCGCTGACAGGAGAAGGGCGATTGGGCAAGTGCCCAGCGGAGCATGTGCTGGCACATGTGGACATCATGCAGCCCACGTAGTTTAGAGAGATTTCTCTCAATGCACATTTCTGTAGAGCTTTAGCTCAATAGCTAATTATAAATGTATTACCTTCTGTCTCTGCAGCTTTGTAATGAAGTTCTAAAATGAAAGACTGGGCCTTAATATAAGAGCAAAAGACTTTTCTAATCAGTCATTTCACCTTGCCTTGGATTGATATCAATTAGTTGGAGAGATAGCGTTTGAAAAAACAAAAAACATCTTGCAACACTGAACAGGGTTAGTCAAGGTAACCCTGAAAGCCGGTAAAAGCTTGTCCGCTGAGACATTCCTCTGAGGAGCGACAAAGGCATCCGTCACAGATACATGGCAACCGGCTACATTTATTAATGGAACTTTTCCGGCTCCTTCAATTCCATGGTTGTCTTCCAGATGCATGTACGCTCAGGTTTCACTGCCCCGCCGATATGAACCCACACCTACAAGCACACCTGCTACCCGTTTCTGCACCGGCGCGCACCGTTCCACAGCAAACTCGTGCTTCATCTTTGTCACGAGGGGACTTTGAGTCCCCGTCGTTCCATTAATTTTGGATGTGATCCAGCTGCCTCTGGAACACTCATCTGATAGGTTGAGTAGTCGCCGAATTGATTTGCACGCTAAAAGAAGTATTACCAGCCAATATTATCGATGAAGCCACACGGACCAGTTTGAGAACTCAAAATTTTACATCACATTTGACTTTGGGAAAAGTTTTAGAGCCGCACTCTTGTTTTAAGATTCATAAATTAATGGATTAACTGTGATAATGGTAAGATGAGCAGATACTGCAAGTAAACACCAATACAGTCCAGAAACAGAAAATATTGGTTCAAGCCTGGAGGCACTCACCAGGAGGAGAGTCTTAAAGAAGAAATGATGGAAGGAAGGTAATAACGCAAAGCGAGTCTAAATTGCTTAACCTTCAGCAGCTCCACTTAGTCCACCCGTTGCAAAGTTCATTCAAGGGTTGCTGGCAACCTCTCAGAGGTAGTTGACATTTGATGAAGATGTGGAGTATTTCCAGCTCTTGGTTCCACATTAGCATGAAGCATGTTAATTTTTCAGAGCTCCGGATGCAAAGAGGCTGCAGCTTTTGGTGCTGCACTCACCTATATGATGCCAATTAGTATTTTTTTAATTGACCAGATGGCCTAAAAGCTTTTACCGTCAGTCATTATAACATAGTGTGAAACTGTTAAAAAAAAAGACAAAAAGAAAAACAATGATATGGTGTGAAGTGCTGATTTTAGTAAACAAATACTCGTCGGTGTAGACGGAGCTCTGTGCTCTTTCTCTCTGTACTCAGATGGAGTCTCAGTGGGGAGCTGACAAGCTGGATGGCTAATTTCCTGACTGGGAAGGCTCACGGTGTCAGAACCATTCCATCAGCAACCTCCCCGCAGAGCAGAGCACTAACATCTTAATTCCTGTTTGGTAATACGGGATCTGGCTAAATTTATCACATGTAAACAACTCAGTGAGTCCGACTTGGGACCTGCCCTCGTAAAAAAGGGAGGCTGCTGTTCACATGTGTTAAGCTTGTTTTTCTGTTGAAATGGAAACTGGCAGAAAAGTCTCAATTTAGTGGGTCATCTTTGAATTCCTCGACATTTATAAAAAAATGTTTTACATTCTGTAAAATCCAAATTCAAAATCATAAGTGAGTGATAGTAAGCAAGAAAGTGTTGGTATTTTGAGCTGCTATTATTTTTGTCCCTATATGACACTGAGTAAAAAGTAAAACTGAACTTGGAGAAAAAGCATAATTCTAAGCATCTTTAGCTTCTTCACATTTCTGTTTCTTTGAAAATTAATTTGACTTTTATCCTCATTTACACAATGCAGTGTCTCAATGATGATGTGCTAATTTGTAGTATATGTTTTTACGAGGCAAAAACGAAACAGATTGTTTTAAAAACTGAGATGTATTTCTGAGTTAGCTGCAAGTGTTACTTAAAACAGAAAATACAGCAAAAACATGTTAATGCTAATTTGCACATTAAAGCAAATCTAAAACACGTTTAGATTAATTTTGCTTGTTACATGGACAAGTGAAATGCATGTAACAATGATACAGAAACAAAGAAATGCGTATGGGATAACGACTCTGTCACAAAACACGTTATAGGCTGAGCTTGTTCCAAGACTGGATTTACTAGGACTAGGAATGATACATCTGAGCCATAAATCATTCTCTATTTTTTGTCAGCCAGTTGAACTCTGTGCAGATTCTGCCGAGGCCAAAACGCAGCGTTATAAAAATAAGTGTTAAAAACATTAACAACATAAGTGTAAATGTCTCAAGCTTTCCTCTCAAATTCAAACATAAATTATTGATTTAGGCTTGCAAACAATGGATTTTTTGATGGTGACAATGAAAAGATGAAGTGCGGACTGAATGCATGTTGCTGATATTTTCTCTGGGCGTTTTGTTCTCGCCATTCCTTTGACTGGAGTAAACATGGAGGGCTTACAGATGTACTCTGCCACCCGGTCCTCTGCAGAGAGCAGAATCCGTGCGAGTGGAAACGCATGCTTGGAGGTGAGCCAATCTCAGATGTAAAGCTAAATGCCTCGAGGGCGAGCCGGCAAATATTCCACAGGAAAAGATCATACGATCAAAGGGTTCATCCAGCATGCTGGTGGAATATGCGCAGATTGAGTTTAAAGGCAGCAGGTCAGCAAACAGCCACACAGTGTCTTCATGTACTATGTTGTGTCGACTTGGTGTCCTTGATTTCATAATGAGACAGTTTGGTTATATAAATATATTCATAGCTGGTGGGTGGACCTCATTATTGACATTGCAGGCAATGCAAATGACTGGAGCTCCAGTGTTACAGGAATCAGGGACAAACGTTGAATGTTAATAGAGATCATGAAATGAATGGACATATACTGAAGGATATGACTGTCTGAGTGAAGGTTTTACATCTGCTCTTTGACTGTTTCTGTCCAGGTCTGTTTTCAAGATGAATTAGTTGCTTTTGCTTTATTGTTCTATAATAAGGACGCAAAACAAGGAGCTCTCATTACTGGTTTCAAAACTGGTGAGTGGACCGAGATGTCCCAGTTGGAGTTCCTTTAATTCCTATACCTTAATTTTCCCAAGTATGCAGATTTGCATCAACGTCGTAAACATTTGAGAGTTGAAAATAAATTTTGACGTCAGAAAACGTAAAATTCCAGGAACTATAAAACACAAATCTGCTCCCATTAGCCTTTTTTAAATGTATTTAAAATAAACTTTAAATATAGATTTAATGACACAAAAGGAGGCTTTTTGATGAAGAACTTGAAGAAGATGATTTATCTTCCAATGTGCACAGCTGAGTGTCTCCCTGTTGTCCTAAACAGAAGAACGTCAAGACAGAGTGACAGCTTTGACGAATAATAATTAAAGATTATTCGTTAGTTCAGAATGTTCTAATTCATCGATTTATCATAAATTTTGCTCAAAGTTCTGTTTGGCGTTTTCCAAAAAAAGTCAAAAATGCACTTCTAAGAATTATATTCAGAGTAGTCTGGACCTAAAAGCTAAAATGCCAGTCAAGAAGAAGTATAGAGAAAGACTATGGGATGACTTTTCTCTTTTTAATACTTCAAGCATTTTACCCATTTGTGTCAATGCGCAACCATGAAGGACTTTCAAATCAGTATGGACGACTGACGTACAACTCGGGTAAAAAATGTGGAGACACTTTTTATTCTCCGTGCTCCCAGTGAGCAGCGAAGCCATAAATGTCAAAATCAACTCCACTTTTGCTTTTTTGTTGAACACATAACAGGGCATTGCTGAGTCCAACACAAAGGGAGTCAGATTTTACTGCATGTACTGTACAAAAGAGGGAGGCACTAAGTTGTGCAAATATTAAATTCTGAAAGCGGCTGAGTATGATGTAATTAAGGCGAAACAGAATCATAATATTATGCTCCAAACAATGTGGAAGAGAGAGTTAAAGCGCTATGATGAGATTTAACATCGCAATGGCTGATTTAGTCTCAATAAATTTAAATTTAAAAGTAATTCAGTAAAAACAAATATCAAGATATTATAAAGATCAATTTGATGTGGTATATTTCTGTTGATTTAGGTAAACACAACTTATACAGCTCATGAATGTTTTTTGAGGGCCCACACAGTAAAGAGGTCAACCAGTCAGTTCAGTAGAAAGTTAGGTGGAGGGAAAAAGTGTGCCTTTCAAATTATTTAAAAGTTGACATTTTGGATTTTTATTAGCTCTAAATTATAAATAAACATAGACAGTTGAAATGCTTAAGAGAGGACTTTAGTGTTCAGGTTTGGATTGATTTTCTAAATAAAATAGCCCAAATTACTAGTGATGGCCTAATTTACTGGCATGCACTTGTTGCACAATTGATCAAAAATCTACAGTTCTCCAATTCTCAAAGTTTTTCCTTTTGATTTTTTTTTTCTTTACTTTTTGTGGATCGCTTCCCAGGTTCATGCCACCAACCATCTGTTTGGACTGGATTTTCAAGCCCACCAGGGTTAAAATATTTCGAGACTTTCCATTAATGTTACGAGAAAGAAAGAAAAATCTAGTAATTTAGATTTTCACATGATTAATGGCATCTTTCTTGAAAGGTTAAAAGACAAAAGAAAAAAAGTGTCCCTTTTCACAAAAGCCAAAAAGGGTGAGGGGGGAAATCCCATTTGATTTTCTCTTATCTCCTCTTACTTTTTTTTTCTTTATACTTCGTTGCTCCAAATATCTTGCACACAAATTCATCACAGTTGCGTCTTTTTTGTGTTCTCACAGAGACGTTGTTCATCATCCAGATTCCAGCTTCCTCAAGCTGAGTTTTTTTCCAACTCTCCGCCCGTCGAGCAGCTCGTTTCTCAGCTTGAGACGATAACTATCTCTCTGCTTCGCCCGGCGCACACACGGCCCCCGAGAACCCGCCCCGAGGCCACGGGAGCATTATTGATCGCCGGGTTTTCTTGATAACGCTTGTTGCCGTTTTGCTGTCCACATTCACACATATACAAATATATATTTAAGTGGGAAAGGAAAGCTGCAAAGAAGCTCCATGACAACAAATTGTAATGCAGGATTTGGATTAAGCAAAGCTACTTCTACAGCCTTTTTATACATACTTGCCTCCATTATTGTTTGCTTCATTTACTTTATTATAAAGCACAAACTTCTTTCTTAATAGTGCTGTAATAATTAAAGAGCAAGCGCAACAAAAACAACTTGTAGCGGCCTTTGGGGAAGCGGCGCTCTGGCAAAAACACAGACATGCCTCCCAACTTGCCCCCACTGTGAATTATTTATGGTTGCATTTCTCCGGACGCCGTCTGGAGGTGAATATTTCATGCAACTTATTTGCCCCCCTGTAATGGGTTTGACTTAAGTCTGACTGTGCTGTTGCCGACAGGGCCCCCCTTGCCAATTGCAATGCTAACCTCCATCTGCCCCCAGAGCGAGAAACTTAGTCTGCGGGAGGCGAGGCGAGGCGAGGTGAGCTGAGGTCTTATTCTGTTAGCCGTTGGATGGAATGCGATGTGGAGCACGGCCTGGGGAGGAACCATCCAGGCGGACCGCTGCAGAGACCCGTGCGCTAACTAAAACTGTTATTTTTCCTGGGCAACAATCCAGCTCGGTAAACATCTCAATAAATCAAACAGTGCCTACACGCTGTGTTGATTTTTATATTCAATAAACAGTTTAAATGTGTATACTGAAGAGGATAGGATGCAGCATCCTATAAGCTCACCACTGGACAATCCCATACAAACACACCCATCACTTTAAAAGGCTTTGTTTTCACTGATGACTGAAAGCATGTAGTTTTCTGCTTTATGTGTGTGGAGCTGATTTTGTCTTTCTCCTACCATTAACAAAACGAAAAACTCCAAAAGCCCTCATATCTTTCCTTCTGTTACTTGTCTGCTTTTTCTTACTCAGTCCATCCATTTTGCAGTGCTGAATTCAGGTCAGGTCGGCGAGCAGAGGGAGAGCAGAGACGCCGCTCTCCTCTGAAACGCGCTCAGTCCCTCTGTGTTTCCAGGCCAAGGAGATATGAAATCCCTCCACTGAATTCTGGGTCTGCCTTGGGTCTACTCCCAGCTGATTGTCTCCAGATCACCTTCAAAGCCGCGCACTCAGGAGCCATCCTAATCAGATTGTCTAAACCCCTCAGTTGATTCCCTTCGATTAAAAAAAAGAAAAAAACAGCATCTGCCTTATTCCTGAATCCCTCTGGATGTTGAAGGTCCTCACTTTCGCTGTGAGCCTGAGCCTCACAGAACAAAATCATCTCAGCTGGAGAAATGTAACTCTGCCAGCCAGAGCATCGAGTTGAAGAAAGGATTGTCCACAAAGAACGCCATTTTTGGTAATTATTAACTTTTTCTGAGATCTTAAATCAGACCTGCCATTCCTCAGCAACACAAATCATAATTAAAATCATCCAAGCAAAAACATAAAAGCTTATTAAAGTTAACGATCCAGAATGAAATGGGCTTTCTGCTGCTGGTTTCTGTAAGACCACTTCAACATTACCACTGAGACTTTGTTTTGGTTCTAAAGGACAATAAAGATAATACTTTAAAAAAAACATGCTTTGCCATAAGGTGACAACAAACCACAAAATGCCTTCTTCGCCATTTTGTACCCATTCAACTGTATTCTCAGTACTAAGAAGTGATTTAAATCACAATCACTTCTGATTATGATTTAATCAGAATATCTGTAATATCATCCTGCCATTTGGAAATGGCAGGAGGATATTACAGTTTAGCTTTGCTCAATAAAGTTTCATCTAACAAAATGGATTCATTTAAACATCATCAGCAAAAGCGATACAAACTTTGAAACATCTTTGTTGGTAAAACTTTTATACATCCTTTCCTTCAAACTGTTTTTCTGTCATTTTAATCATTTATTCTTAATGTTGCTGCGCAATTACATATTCTTCCATTTGTTCCTTCACTTTAGCTCTTTCTCACCATTCAATGCAATTTCATAGCAAGGAAATGGGCCAGACGTGAAGTTGATTTGCAGCAGGAATTGCATGACTATAAAGTGACAGGTTTGTTTTGTTTGTTTGTTGTTTCTTTTCAGGACATGCGAGGAATTGCTTGTTATTGTTGCTCAGAACCTTGACGATCAAATGAGTTGTGATTGCAAAGAGGTCGGGACTCAATTCAGCAAACCAACGTCTAACGTACCTTGACAAAGTGATTCAGCTGAAGACAGGACTCAAATACAAAGTAATGGTACATTTTTGGTATGACTGGCAACATGTTTGTCTTTTAATAGAAGCTAAATTCAATGCATATTACTGGAATATTTTGGGAAATGTATATAGTTTGACTGTGTTGGTTGGACGGTTATGACTTTGTCAGAGGAGAATAACATATTGTTTAGTTTTTGAAATCCTAACTTAAAACTGTTTTGACAATATCACCAATTGCATAAAGTAATACTTTTTAATTTATAGTGATTTGAAAATACTTTTTTTTCTCAATTACTGCCAATTAAAACTACATGGCTTTCTGTTTCCAGGGTGCAAATATGATGCGACAGAGCCCAATTTATTCAACTACAGTCAAAATAGCATCAGAACATAGATTTGGTCAAACTTTTTCATATCTTCATTTACTAAAAAGTTTAAAAATGAATGGGAAAGCCACAAAAAATGGCTAACAGACACAGGTTTGTCTTCAATTATGCATGGGGTAAAAATCATCAGGGAAGGTAAAAAATAATGATAATAATCTGAGATTGCTTAAACCGATTTGTGATATTCTCAATGGATTCACACATCTGCAGAAAACTTTTCCTGGCCATTCTTCTGTTCTCTATGTCCTAGGAAAGCGAAACACATCCAACAATTTGCAGGAACTTAATATTTGTAGCTTGATTTAAGTGCTTTTTTTTAATCTGCAGTGATTTAAAGGTAAGCTCAAAGTGATTTACTCAGCTAACAGAATCTATCCCTGAGAAAACTGGCCAACTAATGACTGGAGTAAAAAACAGTAATGCACCCTCTGTGCAGAGAGAAACTTTTAAAGACCCATAAAACTCTTGGAAAGTATAACTTTAATGCCACTAAAAAAATATAATTGGAAGCAAAATGTAAAGTACAAAGTGTTAGACCGTGAACTTAACGTAAATTCCCCTTATAGTAGTAGTCTGATTTCTTCATGGTAGATGCTGTTCAAACCTATAAGTTTATATTCCTTAATCCTAACAAATATTTCATGTTTTTTTGCATCATCTTGATGCTGAATCCAAGTAAAGATGGGCCTGAAATGGAGTAAATCCACATTCATGCGCTTATTAAAAAGAATTATTACAGCCTAGTATGAACTCTCTTTGTTCACAAATAAAACATGACATTCATTGAGCTGGCCGACTCTGCTGTAGATTTAAAGTTCACAAATCTGCAGTTTAATTAGGTAAATAGCTCAATTCTTCCAAATCCAATGCAAACTCCAAAAGATTCCACATGCTAATGCTAATTAGCTAAACTGTAATTTCACAAGAACAGTCCAAACTTTCATGTTCAGACTGCCCGATACAATATTCAAGGAAACAACTCTAAATGAATGCATTTTAACATTCCTCTACGTTAGTTTTTATTTTTCGATATAAAGCATGAGACAAAAGCATCGGTCAAGATTTAAACATTTTTGGAATTCTTGCAGGAGTTTCCCCCCTCCAACGTAGTTGCCACCCTGGGCAGCCGCCTATCTGATCTAGGTTAAGATTCAGCTCTGCTGAGATTACAGACAAATCTCCATCCGTGTTTTTGGTGATTGTTGCCTAGCAGTGTGGATCTGGCACACAGCAACACTCTCCGACTCATAGATGCGAATGCGTCTTTTAAGTGACGATGTGTGAAAATCCGCTTATCGTCCTGTTTGCAAAGAATCACGCAGTTTGCTGTAGCATTTCTTCTGTATTAGACTCTATAATAAATGAGTTTGTTTACTTACTTCATCAAGCTGTTGCTTTAAAAATCACGAATGATCCATGGTTCAAGAAAAACAAGCGTGTTTGTAGACTCACAGTCACAAATGTGTCAGATTGATCCAATTAAAAGCGTACAGTTTGTCATCAGGTACTTATTTTTACAAAACACCATTTTATTCTTTAATAAAATAAAATACTTAAATAACAAAGTCAATAATTCTTTTTTGGGTAATTCAATCCTAAACAAGTAAACAAAGATGGAAGACATACGCTTAAGATTACAAAATCATTTTGACACCCTAACCAAAAACGAAAAGGAAAATGTATTCATATTTTTTGTTTTTTTTTGTTTTGGGGGTGTTTTGCTTGAAGTGACATGGCCTACACCTAGTGGTGGCGTTGGTGGTGCAACACTTTGCTTGGCTGTGGCTGTGGGTTGGACTGGTGCATTGGGTTTTTACAGCTTTGGAGGTCTCTCTTTAGGAGGCAGCCTCTGCTAGTGGGAGCGAACTAGATCTTGGAAAGTGTCTGGATTTCCAGCCTCGTGTTTGGGGGTTGCTTTCAGGACTGGTGGTGCCTCTATGGCTTCCCCCACACTAACAACTTCTAACTTTAAACACATTACTCTGCATAATAATGTGGGCAGTTGCAATTACACTATTCCACACCTGTAGCCACTACATTATAAATTATATTTGCCACTCACATGCCTGTGTGTGCAGCAAACACATTTTGTTCATCCATTGTCCTTTTCATTTTCTCTCCTTCCCTTTATCTTCCTTTTTTGCAGTTATTCTTCCAATTTTATTTGTCGCTTTTATTGTGATTGCCGTTGTCATTTTCTTTTGTTCTCTTAGACGTTTTATGGCCTGCCCATTTGTCGCTTTGAAATGTCCATCCAGCCATTAAACCACTCCAGCAGAAGGAATCTATCCTTTGCCCTATTTTGGAAGCTAAATTTGACTCTGCAGTGAAAAGACTGCAATCAGTACAATTGGATATTACCCCCTGCATATATTAAATCAAAGTATTGTGAGGTCAAGTTTCTAAACATCCGTAGAAGGAAAATCAGATGAAAGATGAGAGCAGATGTTCTTAAAGCAGGAAGAAAACACCTCCAATGTGAGAATTCAGTTTTGCATTGAACTACAAAAAGAATAAGCGGATCTTTCACACACTCCTGACGGTGAGGCAGATCAGACGGAGAGGAATCTTGGTTACCCTGTCTGAAATCCAGGCCAAAACAACAACAACCTTCTGCAGATAAAAGTCTGTTTGATTCCCTTGCAAACATGACCTCAGCTTTAAATACCCCCTTGTTCCTTCTCCGTCATTTCACTCGCAAGGAAGCTATTTATTTTCACCTTTGGAGAAAGTCGCGTTTGTTGTCCGGTATTCTCTGAAGCTGAACCAACTGAACTTATCAGCTCCGTTGGGGCACGAGCCGGCGCGCACGCGGAGGTTCATGCGTCTCGGCACCACTTTATCAGGGCCGCAGCGGTCCAGCCCACTCCGCTTTCATTAGCAGCTAATTAACTTTTCATGAAGGCCATCGTCTTACGTGTTTAATTAACTGACCATCCCCCCTTTCAGTGAACACCAACCAGCTCTGGAGGCGGGGGGAGTGAGGAGGAGGATACACCAACAAACATTCATCACTCCGTCTCTCCGTCACCGTTTTTGTGCAAATAACTTCATGTTTATTACTGATGTCGCCACCAATTATGCTTAAAAGTTGTGGATGTACCTTTAGACTTTCTGCCTTCCCCTTGACTGTTTGTGTGTTTGCCTATCGCATCTTATCTCCTGTCCTCATTCATTCATGCAGACAATCCATGCCACATAAACAATCATAATGGACTTAAATCACAGGAGCGCAGCCCTATTAGATTAACCCACATGATCTATCATCACCCCCTCCTGTCTTAGAGGGAATGCAGGTAGAATTTACCCTCCGCAGCTCGAGCCATTACAGCCTTGAGCGGCGATCCTGTATCTTTCTCCTGGATGAAAGGGACCTTCAGGAGCCAGCAGCGTGTGGAAATTAAAACACCCGCTCCCTTCCCCACCCCACCGCCCACCCCGACTCCCCTCCGCCCCCTTCTCCTTTGTTAGCTATGCCGGCATTTTTAATCAGATATGGCCGATGGGAAATAAAGATCCCCTTCACGCCAATCCTACCGCCTCATCGCGACGGCAGGCGTTTCCATGGTAACACCGGGAGGGACGTCATCTAAGCGGTAGGGGCCGCTGTAATTATGACTGATCTCGGGGAGATCTATGGGAAAAAGGAGAGAGGCTGCTGAAACCTCTGGATGTAATCTCGGCTAACCCTCGCTGCAGACAGAGGCGAGAAGGAAAAGGAAAAAGGGGAATTAATGATGTGCTGGTGCATGTGCCTTCATGTCTCCAAAGTGTCAAATTGTTCATGATTGGGTTTTACTTGCATGACTACCAAACAAATACACTGATCATCTCAATGAGCAACTTTGAAATCAGTTTTTTTCCAAGTGAAGAAAATGGATTAATTGACAAAACTGACAAGAAGTCAAACTCACCGAGATCCTTGTAGAAATTACTAAGAGAAAATGTACAGATTTGTGCCTGAATTTCTTTAAAAAAAATTAAACTAATTACTGAAAGTCATCAAATATAGGTTAATGGAGCCAGTTCCAGTTATTACCGCCTCAAGCATCATTAACAAAAAGCCAGAATCTGTCTCACGACAGAGACAAATTCCCTTCCCAGCAATTTGTGAGGGGGAAAAAGTCAATATTCATGAGCTGAAATGGTGTGAAGAAACATAATTTTAGGCAGGGAATTGTGCTAAGTCATGTTTTGCACATCATCTGAAGTTTTATGTTTGAGAAAGTTTTCACCTTGTTTGCCAAGTTCAAGAAATCAATTTTTGCAAATCAGCAAATCTCCTTTTTTAACTTTAAAAGAAGAAATAAAAGCATTATTGACACCATGATTTTTCTCTGCCTGTCATCGGGATTTTATTTAATAAAGGAAGTAAAAGCTTTTCATTTGGCAGTCACAGCTGCAAATTCAGTCCAGGGAGGGTAATTTGGACGGTACAGTGCAAAGGCTGAAAGACGTGATTTTGAATTGCTTGGGAGACGCTTCTTTGTCAAAGCATCAACCAAATCTCCAAAGTTCATCAATCCAAAATCAAGGAACAAGGATGGTAATATTTGATGAGTTCATTACTAAATAAGTCATATAGATTTACTATCTGACCTATTTCTGCTCTTTTAATGTATATTTATCTCCTTTGCTCGGTGTGAGGTGCCTCTTGCTTGAATACAGAGAGCAGAGTTTGTTTGCCTCCTGCAGCCAAGAGTTGCATTATAAAGGTAATTGGACTCAGAGCAACAAAACACCTTTTGGCACAACATATCCACTTTTAGCATCTAATATCTTAATGCATTAGCAGACTGGTAGCACCATGTGTTTCACCTTCACTGTGCATTGAAATCCACTGAGAAGCAGCATGATCAAAGATTCGTGCATTCCTCACGGTGTCTTTAGGCAGACATTCGACGTAAATTTTACATGGACAGAGTGTAATACATTGGTGATCTGATTCATTAATTGGACCCCCTGCAGATTCACATCACAGTGAAACACAGACCTCATTACTTGGAAATCAAGATGGATCCCAGCCAAGCCTCGCCTCACCTCTGAGCGCTCTTGCGATGAAAGTGAATCGCGCTCTCCTGGGCAGTGCTAAATATATGCTGACACGGTTTTGGCGTGGCAGATGGTCCATCACGCAAACAACAAAAAAACCTATACCATCAAAATAGATTTGCAAAATCGGGAATCAGGGTAGAGAGCGAGCCTTTCATCCCAGAAGCATTAATATAAAATTAGGAGAGCAGATGGCGGAGCGGACAAGAGTTGGGCTTGAGACTTTAATAACTGCTTAAAGTCTTGTCCGATGTGGCTGAGCTAAGCACAGTAGTTTGAGTGAAACAGATTTAATTCCTAAGATATAGTTTAACTTGACATGTTTTGAGCTCTGTGCCTCAACACTTATTGTAAGAAAGCTGTAAAATAACGAGAAAGCTCAAATTAATAAAAAAAAAAAAATGAGTCGCAGGAGGCCGATTTCAATAAGAAAATGGAGGCTGCATTAGTGCTAGTGCACTTATATTAATTACATGGGCTACTTACTCAGCTGATGGAGGTTTAAATGTATACGGGTGGTCTGTTGAAAATTACTGCTGGACTTTACTGATCACTCCACTCAGTTTTAAGATAATACAGGGATAGCTCAACGATTCCACTGCTTTTCGTATTTAAACGTCAGCAGCTTCAGAGAACGACTTTCAGTGTTGACGACGCCGCAAAGAGAAAACCGACCTGGATGCCAGAAACCACAACATGCAGCACTAAAGTAAAGGAATTATGACAATGAAGTCGCAGTAATGTGAATAATTGCTTGTATTTTTGAAATAGTACTAGAATAAAAGTGTCATGTGACTTTATCTTCTTATTTTTTAGATTTTATTCTTGTAATATGACTCTGTTGTAATTGTATGACTTCATATTCATATTTTCTTAGCATGACCCTAATAATCCCTCGCAAAAACTTCTTAACCCATGGAGAAAATGATCAAAAAACTTTTTAACCCTGGTGCAGCTATGGCAGGATTTCTGGTCACTTATTAAATAAAATCCAGTTCAACTAATCTCACTCAGAAGACACAGAGATAGCAGATAAAGATGTTCTGGTCAGATGTGAAAATGTTACTATTACTCTCAGACATTCTTTACTTTAAGCTGTTAGATCCACACTTTGGAAAATTGTAACCTCAGCAAAATTTCATTCTGAAAAGCACAAACTCAGGGTGATTTCTACAAGACATCCTTTACTCTGAACAAGCATCAGTAAGATTCGGAGACGACGCGTTTCCTTTTAACAGAAAAGATCTTCAGCAGAACCGTGACCATCTGTTGTGGCTGGCAGCGGTGGGACCAAAGCCACGGCTATGAGAGCCAAGTCAGACTCGGATCTCGGGTCAAGTCCGAAAGGCATTCAAGTTTTAAACAACAAATTTCAATTAGAGTAAATAATAATCTTGTAAGTGAAGAAAGAATAAACAAACTGACCCATAATGACAAAAAAAGTGCACTACTTTTAGTTTTTACAATGTTCTGGTCATGTTGATTTTATTCAGCATGATTATAGTGCTGTTATCTGCCAGCTAAGCATTAAACTCAGGAACATATTAAGTTTGAATAAGGTGAAACTGGCTATGTTAGCATGTGTGCAACAAGTGAAAAAATATAAGGGGAAAAAAGTTAACATTGAACACAATCGCCATCAACTTTGATTCATTCTTAGTGTAAAAATTTAAATATCTAAAAGAAGTCGGGTGTTGCGTTTCAGTTGTAGTTCACATTTTGTAATTCCACTGCGTTATACTGCATGGAAGCTCACTTGTTGTTTCCGCATACCTCTATAATACCCTTTCTTTTTTTAAATACAACCTACACATCTAAAGTATCACACAACTCACATAAAAGTTTGGAAAGTTAAGATGAGAAGTGAGGAAAAACTAGGGAAGCATAATAGAGGCAGTAAATCAAGAAGTAAGTGATTGTTAGTTAACCTTGCAATTCGTCCAGCTCCCTGGACGTCATTTGGGATTTATTAGTGTGTTGCAAAGTACAATGATGTTCAAGCAAGTCAAACTGGGATGCAGGCCTGGAGACATTAAAGGATGAAAGTATAAGAGCCAGAAAACATGAAAACCTTCAAAGTGTAAAAACATGAATAAATCACTATCGGCCTTTCTGTTGCCAACTGTTTTTAAAATGCACCTCTGCGATAGGAAAATAAAGAAAAGGAGCCTGGAATCAAACTAAAACAGAAACTCATTACCATATAAAGCTTTTTTTTTTTTTTGACGAGACATTTTAGCAAGATCTTAATTCGATCACTGGTTGCAAATAGCGACATATGATATGCTGAGCATTTTGTTTTTTGTCAGGGACAAGTGACTTTTTTCCTTATCTACAGAAAATAAAGAACTGTAGACTTTTTTCTGCAGGACTGCAGGGCAAAAAATAATATTGAATTACAACATAAGTCTACTGCATCTTATAACACTAATAAAATAAGAAAATGCTTGTTTTGATGGTGTACAGACACAACAGCAGATATATATGGCACCACTGAAGAACCAAGCAATTTGGTTCTGCAGAGCTGCATTGCTCACAAGAAAACCGGACAGATTATGTGGAGAAAAGTGAGATATGCCTAATCACAAAAACTGTTACATTAACAATCTCATAGCAGCTGGTTGGAAAAACAAGAGTGCTGACTTTTCACAGCATTGCAGTAACAATCCAAACCGGAGCTCAAACTGCAACTTCTACCTAAACGCTGTCAGAATAACAGTTTAGGTAGGTGAAATGGTTCAACTGCATTCTTGCACACACATTTGTGTGCAAGTTGTGGAACTAAAACCAGCCATGAATAGTGCAGCTGAATCTGGCTGTCTTTGCAGCTACCCTGTGCCTTGATGCTATGCGATGGAAACAAGACTCTAGGCTGAAATGTTCAAATCCACTCCAGAGAGGTGCAATAAAAATGAAGAGCATGTTTGCATAATCACTGATTCTGGGTATGAAGCTGCATGTCTGGAGTGAAAACAGATCCTCTCCACTACTTACCAAAAAGAATACGAATTTGGACATTTGTAATTTGTGGCCAACTACAGAAGTCAGATGTATTTTGAAGGTTTGACCTCCAGCAAGGATGCTGTATTTAATTTAGGCTTTCTGAGCATTTCAGAACTGATACAAACTATCTTAAAGGATAAACTGTGAGGGACCAAAAGCCAAATCATAACTGGTAGAAATGACTTAATTGATTGAGTTTGTTGAATTGCTTTTATTGCTTTTTCTTCAAGCACATCAAGCAATTTTACCACCCTAAGTTGTGTAATCTTATGTAATTACCAGACCTAAGCATTGGCAGAGACGGTCAACTTTCCATTACGCCCAGCCGCCTCATTGCGTGTAAAATGTGTTAACGCTTGTGAATCGATAGAACAAGAAATCTTTTCAGCATTTAGCATTAGATGCGTGATGACTTTTTGTGCTCCTAAAAGTGCATCTCAGAAGATTGGAATATCAGCGAAAATGAGTTTGTCAATGTGGCGTCACATGGAGGCAATCAGCCTGAGGCAATGGTGAGGTGTTAAAGAAGCCCAGGTTAATTGTTGCCATCAGCACATCTGCACCGTTGGGTCTGGTGTATCATCTTCCTCTTGATGATGCTCGGCGGCGGTCAGGTCAGCAATTCTATGGTGATCAAATGACTTTCTAACATTGTGGATAAGTCTAAATTTTGTCAAATGTATGGCTGTTCATACAGATATGCTGTAATATTTAGTCTCTGTGCAAAATAGCAACAAAGGGACCAAATTGCATTCATTGTTTTTAAAGTGGGATCAACAGTTCATCACCGCCTCACATAAAGACGCTTGATCCAGTTAAACCAACATGTAGAATTGGGAAGTTTCTAGTAACATTAAGTCATTATATTAACTTGAGTCACTTTTTGGAAAAAAAAGTGTGTCCCTCTCACTCTTGCAGTGACGCTTATTAAAAGATGGACCAAACACCAGTCAGTTCGCGGCATTCGAACCCCCTTCAGCTTTTTATTTCTCCCCTTTTCATCTCCGAGCTGCATATCTAAATAATATTATGCTAAATCCGCTGAAAACCGACTTAATGGAACCATTCATATTGAAATTTATTCGGGTGTTCACCTAACCTAACTAGATCTTGATGCTTTCCTGCGTCTTATGGATTTAGTCGGTTAGTGGAGCAACGTGTGAGGAAATGAGGCTATTTGCATCAAAAACACCGCAAACTTTATTTCCCCCTGCTTACTGAAGGGTAGGAAGAGTTCTTGGGCTAAATATAGCCTCCTATGTCTTATGTGTTCTCTTCAACCTACATGGCTCCTTCACCTTCCCTACAGGACTGAGAGAAACAAGGTGCATAATAAAACCATTATACCCCTGAACTTGAAATCGAAGCTGCTATGCTTGGCTAAATTGCTCTTATTAACCCCTAACAGCAAAGATTAATCGCCATACAAGGGAAACTTTGCTCATGTGAACGCCTGTCCACACACGAAACGAGGCCTCGATACAGATAAGGCCACGCAGTGTATCCGTTTGTAAGGTGAGGTGATTAGTCTTGTCATTTAGATTGAAAAAAGCATAATGATTTCATAATTTTGACCTTGGCTGCAGGCTTGATGGACATGGTCTTAATGAGCTGAGGCAAATGATGATTGATATCGGTAACGATGCCCGTCACTCACAGCTCTGCAGGCCGACAGGATTCCAGGTGGATGGAATCTGATTAGGCTCAACAAGAGGAGGAATCCAAACGAGAATGGGCTTTTGCACCATTCTTACGTGCAATGCCAAAAATGAAAAGTAGAAAGAAAAAAATCTAACATATCCATTCTTTACTGAATTGCTTGTCATTTGCTAAAAATGTGGTGCAACGCAGGGCAATACTAGCGTTCTTTTTCTTTGATCTTCCAAAGTAAAGGAAATATGTATGAAGGGATTCGCACCAAGTACAAGATTACTCACATGGCCTTTCATAAAAACTATTTCAGTTATTACATGAAGTGATAACACCTGAAGAAAGACACTGGCATCAAAAGCCTCACGAAAGTCAGAATACTTTTCTAAATTTTGTCACTAAACTTCAAGAATCTCATCCATAAAACGGACAGATTTTGGCATATAAGCCCATAGTAACTGTTAATGTAAAATCAGCTGACCAGACAAATATTAGCCCAGCACTCGGATCTCATATTTAATATCTGTGTGTTTTCCTGTCTCACCTGCCATCTGATATACATCACTAATAATACCATCTGGCTTTTTTAGCACCACTACACATTTAATTAACAACAGCAAATGTTTAGAAGGTGCCATGTGAGCCACTCAGAGAAAATACATTTAAATTTTTAAAATCTTTTAGTTAAATTTTTTTTGCATTTCAATTGAAATACTTTTATGAAGCCAAATTAAAAATCTGCTTGAGATTTCACAACCTGAGCATGAAGATCATTGCTTAGTATTCGATGGTCTGACTTTGCTCCTTATTCCTTTGGATGAGCAGCGTTTAAAACTACTGGCTGTCAAAATCAAAGGGCAGGGTTACTAATTGAGCTCCAGCAGGTGTTTAACACCTCTGCTGCACTACAGTTTTGAAACACCAGGTGGTACCTATTAAACGTCTGCTGGGATTTATTGAAGGTGCAGTGGTGCTAAAACGAAGGCTAAATGGGGTTTTTAATAGCGCTCACACTGAATGTGATGCTGGAAAGTAAACAATTGTTGTCCAAAATGGCTTACCATACACTCAAAGGTGAATGAAGGTGCTCTGTTTGGTTGGGAAGGCTTTCCTTTACCCGCTGGATGGAGGTTAAGTCATTAATAATTGCATTAATGTTTCTTCGTTCTTGTCTGCATTTTTTTTTATCAAAATAAAACATTTGGAACTGAAACTGTGTGAAAGTGCAGCTATGAAAACAGCAAAACAGCTAGAAGTTCAAGGGATATGAATATTTTGCAAGACACTTTTTTATACATGTAATATGCAGTTTTACACTTTTTTCTTCTCTCACATTTCTCTGAAATGGTTGCCCAAGACAGCAACACAAACCGTGCTCCCCTGCCTCCGCCCTGCATACACCCCTAAAACGCCTATCCTTGTTTCTGCAGGGCACTGAGGTGGAAAAGCTTTTCATTTGCTAAACAAAGTGAAAGGCTGCCACAATACAGGGGCGTAATGGAGAGTGATGGGTGGCCCCCATACCAGGAATCATGAGACAAGGCATAATTACTCCTCCTGTCAGCGTCGCAGCATCCATCACTTACTGCTGTCGCCCCACTAAGGGCTGTGTAGCTTCCGAGACGAGAGAGCAGACATATTTGTATGCTAACGGCTGAGTTTCCCGGCAACATGTCTTTTAAGCATGTAGCCGTCCAATCTGAACCTCACATGCAGTCCTGTGTATTCCTGTGTTGACGAATCCACGCAACACTTCAAAATGAGACTTTGAACCCACTAAAAAAAGGGAAGCAAAAATGAAGAAGCCTTTAAAATGTTGATGACTCAAAGCACAACTGGAAACTGTCGCAACAAGAAGAAAAATTTTTTTGTGCAACTCAGATGAATACGTAACCTGAAGATACGCGGTCGACCTCGGGATTCAGACAGCTCACTTTTTAAGGAGCGTACCGACGCCATTGGAGAGACTCGAGTGAGGCGGAATGCATATTTAATACGAGATTTAGATTTCCCAAACTTTCCTGGTGCCATCTTATTAAAATATTTAGCAAGTAAAAAGCAGCCACAAGAGGCAGCATTTGTGATGACTAAACTCTGGGTATTTTGTTGTTTTTTCATAACTTGAGCTACTCACAAATTCCTGGGTTAAATACGGCCATAATTTAATTGCATGTCTATCACCAATTTCTTTTTTTGCTCGTTTTGTCAGCTGTTAGCAAACAAATGGAGTCCAAATATCCAGGCCACATGACCAATCTCCTCCACTTCAGCTCCAAAAACAAATGGCAACAAGATGGAAATAAATATTGATTGTTTATATCGGCCTGCTTTTATTTATGGGGGTGAAATGTGAAATGACTAATATCCCCTGATACCGATGTTACTGCTGATATGCTGTACATCCAGAGCCAAAAACACCACTTAATTATTTAATCCGTTTGCATGTATAAAACATAGTTGCAGTTATATTTAGACACTTTTTTGCATAAGGAGGGATTCTTTTTTTCTTTTTTTTTTTGCCTGCATCACCTCAAATACACTCTATAATTTTTAGCATGCATCAGTTTTGGCTGTGCATAATGGTGAAGTGCAGATCCCTGCCTATGGCAGTGATCTCAACAGGAGGCTATTATTAGTCATGAGCTAAATATAGATCAAAGACTGCACATGTATATTTTATTCCTGACCACCGTTGAAGCGCTCCAGACGTAAACCGCTTTACATTTTTATAAAGCGCTTCGCTCTCGGTGGTATATATGTATATATATATATTAACATTGCTTATTTTAAGCCTAAAGTGGCATGTTTATACTGCAGCTGTCACTCCGTTGTTGAATTTGTTTTGCGTTTTCTCGTTTTTTTTTTAAAAGCGTGTCTGCCTTTCGAATGCACTAATAATATTCCCTTCGTCTGACCTTTACTGTAATCTGATCGAGTGTGCTCCTCTCGTGCGCCTCACAAAAATGGCAGCGGAGACAGAACAGTCTTTTTCATTAAAAATAATGTTTAAAAAACGATCTTAGGGCAGCTATATTAATGACAGCAAATGAAATGTAAATTTGTCATGTGTGACTTGTCTAAGATTATTTTATGAAAAATATTCTGCAATGCAGCAGCACATGTCCTCTCATTATTAAATGGAGACAAATTTATACTTAAGATTCTTTGTTTCCATTGAATATTGAAGAAATTCCTTTAGAAAATAGCCCAGATCCTCGAATAGTGAAGGTTCATCACCAAGAGAAATTCCCAACGTGAAAGACACCTACAATATAGACATATTTCATACAGTTATTTATTTTAAATGCGCATTTCTTTTAATTTTGACGTTTATAGTCTACAGCTAAGGATTTTAATACAGAAATATTAACTTGACAGTACGTTTGATGGAAGAAAAAATGTAGATGTGTTCAAAAAAACCTTTTCTGAACACATTTATCCTTTTGGTTACAGATTTTGACCCGACCAGAACAAATACCATCATTTCTTCATAAACTATGTTGTTTTGTCAAAGTGAAGTCAAAGGACATCAGTGACAACAATATAGATGAGTTACACAGTCTCCTTTTAAATGGAAAATTGCTTTTTTAATGAATACAGCCAAAAGGGGATAAGAAAATCATCCCTCATTGGAGGCTCCATGCAACCTCATGATGAGGGTAAGCACGACATAAAAGGAAAACAAAAGCCTGATTTGTGACTCTCGTCTTCTTTAGTCAGAGTCAAGGTGGTTAGTTACTCCTGGCTTTAAGGCCATCTTCTGTCTCAAAGCAATTCGAAGCCACAGTGCGAACAGAGCAATTATCCTCTCCCTCTTCCCCGGCTGTTGAAATGAAGGATTGACTCATCTGGCCCGTCTCTAGGGCTCTGTATCCGTCCAGGCCGGAGACACCTTCTCACCAATTGTCACCTTCCCCTCTGTATCATTAAATCTTTTCCAAGTCGCTTACAACTCGCCGCGCCGCCTGCTGTTCTCCGCTCGGACACCCACGGTAATTAATTAGTAAAGGTCAAAGCTCCATTTAGCTCCAACAGGTGCAAACCGGCACTAAAACGGACTGAGCAGAACACACAGGCTGCAATCATTTCCATTTTCTGAATAAGTTTTTTATTCATGTGTTTCACATCCTGGAAGAAACAGAAAAAAAACACCAGATTTTCTCCGTTATGTCCGGATTTAAATATTTGCTTGCAGTGGAATAAAACTGTGGTTTAAAAATCTCATACTGTCATTGGTGGTTTCTATTCATCTGCATCTGACAAGGGAGTCCATATGACAAATTAAATTGTATTATAATTATGTCAAATAGTCAAATATTATTTAGCTGAACTATTCAGAAGACTCTGTTCTGTTTATCTTATTCAAATGTTGAGTGTCTCCACATTAGATAGGAACCGTATAAACAATGGGGGGCACAATTAAATTTCTTTCTGGAGTTAATTGCAGGGTCTGGAATTACTCAGTCAGAATTAATCACATTTTAATCAAAAAAAGCATAAATTGACAAAATAAGCAACATTCAAATACACTATGTTTTGCCAATCTTTTGAATCAACCTCAGCGCAACAACAAAGAGTGATTATTATTAATATGTTGTACAAACACCAGATTGGTGCAAAGTACATATTCAGCTTGCAAGTGTTGTACAATTGAAAAATCATGTTAAAAAAATAAATACTTCATTGGAAATGTGAATGTTGGGGATATTCATTTTTGAGAACTTGATGCCATTTCCATAGCTTTTGTGATGCTTTTTCTGATGTTTTCACTCCAAGAGGATAAAGGGGCCTGATGAACAACTTGCCAGTGAATCCTTTGCACCAAAGGGGCAGCACCAGTTCCTCCATTCCTCGCCTTGGCACTCGCCAACCTCTTCCTGACTCCTTACCCTCTTCATCTCGAAGGCCTCCTCCATTACCACTTGCTTGGCCTTTTCAGAGACTAACACATGTGTGGTCCAAGTCTGGATACAGCAGTTTTGTGGAAATCTGTCCTGTCGACCTTCAGCCCTGGATCAAGAAGTCAAAGTCGGTGCCAATCTCCCAGTGCCATCACACAACTGCTCAATGTTTTTGACGCGTCAACGTCTAAGCAATCAATTGGTCAAAATTAACACTGTAAAGTCCGAGCCCTAAATATGAGTCAACGCCCTGCCCTTCCTTTTATTCTCAGGAAGAGGTGCACTCACTTTTTTGAGAATCTATTATGCACAGTGCCCTCAAACCAATGACTTATCCGTTTTTAACAATTAGTTCGACCCATCTTTAAAGCGATTCAATTAATTTTTTATGAACCAACATTTCTCAATGTTGACATTGAGAAATGCAATGACGGCAAAGGAAGAGAAAGGTAACCTCTTTCTGTTTTGAATTTCTGAAAAAGAATAAAACATACCTTCAGTGCCCTTCTTATGACACACACCTGGGCTATGGTGCATTAGTGGTTCTTTAGATGCTTTTAAGACGTAATTGGAGTTCACCTTTGCCTTCCTGAACCCACAGAGCTTAATTAAGAAAGCACAGAGAGCTTTCTATTTAATGCCTCACAATTGTTGCTATATGTCAGAGTGAAAACTAAGCCTCAAGCTTGTGGCATGGCTCATATTCCTCCAAGACCTCTAGATGGGATTTTGTCATTGCTTTTAAATTACATCACAGACTGAGCACACCAAGTCCAGCTGCTTTCATCATTTTTAAAATGGTTTAAAAATCCCCTCCCCCTCTTAAAAAAATATCCCTCGACAGACGTCAGTTATTAGTTGGAGAGGATTTACGTAATTGAATGAATTTATAAAGCTGTTCTAAAGGCAAATCCACCACTCAAAATGCTTTACAGTAGATCTCCATTCACAAAGTTGCATCCATAAACATGCATGCATTCAAATACACAGATGGGTAACAAACTTAGGGTTAATTGCTTTACCTCGTATTTTGGATTCTGGAATGCAAAATTTTGTCTAGTATTTCCTTATAATCTTCTGTATCAATTTTGACTGACTTCCTGTGGCTTTGTAGCTCATACCTCCTTCGCTTTAAGGCTTAAAGTTTCATTTTGGTATCTTCACTTGTCTGACATTTGCGTTGTTTCGACAGAAAATACTTCGAAGCTAATTGTAGAACACTGCTGTTTAACTTTCTCATTCATCGTCCATTTTTATATCCTTTTCCTGTTTTATTATGTCCAACTATCTTCTGCAGACTCTAAATTATTTGGCTTTCTCCCTGACTAACTATCCAATATCGGTGGGACACTGGCTACATCATGCCAGGGTCTGGAAAAAGCCCTCAAACTCACCGACTTTCATACACACACTAATTACAAGGCAGACCTTCCCTCAAGGAGGATGGATTTTAAGCTGTTTTAACCCGTGTCTATCCAAGTTATGCAAACTTTTAATCAGAGTCATCAGTTTCTGTTGTCTTTAGAAGCAGAAACACACTGGTTTGTTCTATAAAGTTGCCAAGTCATCTAAAATTCAGCAAGAGTATTAAAGTCTTTTACTACAAAAGATAAATTAAAAGCTTCCATTACTTATTACACAATTGCAAGCCTAAAATTGGAAGCCAAGCATCCTCTTGGTGCTTGGATCAGAATTAGGATTCTGTTTGTAGTAGCATGCTGTGCTGTGAACCTTCACCTCATTACTGTCAGTCATACAGGATCCCCTCAGCTCCTCTATCATCCTCCATCTTCTCACTCACTCCTCAATTCTGAGTACGTCCACCTGTTCAATGATTAAACTCTGATCCTCACCTAAAGTCATGAAAGATAGATCATTTTATTCTTTCGTCACTGAAAGAAGAGATCCTGAATCCAGGCAGCTACAATGAGCTTCCTTCAAATAGTGACCCAGGTCACGTTTCGAGAGACGCAGAGAAGCTCAGTGATTCAGTGGGAGCTTCGAGTTTAGGCCCTGCTCCTCACTCAGGCGAGGGGATTTGTGCATCTCATCGGGACGCCTTTTGGCTCTGTCCCACTCAGCGAGGCTTCCCCCCAGATTAATAACATGCTGTGCATGAAGCTACTATAGTAGGCATTGCAGCCTGTCGTCTGGCTACGTTGGGTCATCGACGTCATGTTGCCTTCTGGATGTAGAGTACAACAGAAAATATTTTCAAAAACATATTTGGCTGGGTTTGTTTCAAGCCAAATATTTAAAACAATGTTAGGATTCTGACAGCAACAACTTATCTAAGAGAGCCGTCACCATTTCAAAGCATCTCTACTCCATTCTTGTCTCTTAAACGATTTGTCCAAGAGCCAATAAAGGATAGTAATTGGATGCTGTCGAGGTTGCCAGTGGCATTTGACTGCCAGTTCTTCATATACCCAACACTTTTGGGGTTCATTTGCATAGGAATGCTATAATTTGCCAAACTCACAAAGCAGAACCATCATCCGCGGCGGATTTGCAAAACGCAGGCCAGCTTTAAACAGAAAGATAAGCGGCGTTACTTTTAAAACCATGGACATTTGGTTGGTTGGAAGCATGAAAACAAAGCTGTATCCTTTCCTGCAGGATTCAAAACAGGCAGAGAAAATGATCTGATCGCTCACCAATAACACTTTTCCTGTCTGTGACTGAATGTGGGAACAGTCAGAAAATCCTTAACCTTATTAGAGAATAGAGGATTCAACAGAGTTGGAAGATATTGATCAATGAGGCCAGACAGGAGCTTGCTTTACTGAAAACAGCAGGAATTTTTGAAAAAAAAAGACTTCAAAAGAGTTAAGACAATCTCTACCAGTGATCTTTGATTGAGTATGGCGCCATATTGAAAATAAGATTCTCTGTAACGGAGATTATAGAGTATCTGATTTGCTAAATGCTGACAAGGATTTTAGTTTAGAATCTAAAGTAAATGTGTTAGCTTGCTGAAAAGTTATTTTAAGTTGGTTCTGTCATATTTTAAGTGGTAAAATTAGCTATATTTTGTGTTTTTTGCAGTGATGTCGGCTCAAACTAGTTGGCAGTGAGCAGCTCTGCAACAGTGGAGAAGGCCCCAGCCTCCTTTTTCACTTCCTTGTTCACAAATGTTTCATAGTCTGTAACAGCGAGACGGAGGAGTTCATCAATTGCTCTGTTGAATTTCCATCCATCTCCGTGGATGATTTCCCTTGTGGTCTTTCTCGTTGTCTCGTCGGGAACGAGGAGTTGTGGGTGGTTCTCTCAACACCCTCCGTCTGCCGTGCCTCTTCGTCTGGAAGGTCTCCTCTGGAAGTGTGATTGAGTGCTGAGTTAAGTGGTCGATGGCTGGAAGGTTTCTTGGCTCCTCTGTCTGATGAGGTTAGGTAGGGTGCAGATGCCAATTTCTGCACATGCAAGCAGATGTGCCTTCGCACTGGGGACGCTTTCCTTTCAATTAGTCCCAGCAATCAATGGGATCCGTATTGCACCGTCATTCTAGCGGGAGGGAAATGTACTGTGTGGAAGGAACACAACCAAAACCTTGGAAACAGTGAACATCTGAAATAAACTTAAATATTTTGTAGTGTTGACTAACTCCTCCTGTAGAGAACGACCTTGTTAACAGTTGTTTCGCAATCGCGTTGATATATGAAGAAGATATGAAAACTTCAAAACAGCTACCTTCTGTCCCAGCTCCCACCAGGGTGGCTGATCAATGCATAAATGTTCTGGAGAGGAATGAGCAGAAAGCTCATTTTAGCAAAAATCCAAAAATGTTAAAGGGTGAACATAGACTTACAGCTAATTCCACCAAAATATCCACATAAATATCACCATGCATCATGTAATATGCATCTATCATGATCTGATACTTTCATTTCTCAAGCGAAAAAGGAGATGCCAGGGAAGCAATTTCACACTTAGAGACACTTTTTTCTTTTTTTTTGCCTAGAATTGAGTCAACTATGTGAGTGAAATGACATGGGAAATTAAATGAAGTTTTTGTTGGTGCCATTAATCTAAAACAATGCAGACAATATCACAGTAGATATATCACTATGCTCGTTTATTATATTTGTGTAGTCAGTTTTAATTGCCTTCTCCACATGACAGCAAACTCCAACTTTCACTCTCAGTTTTTTTTTCTCTCTTGTTTTAAATTTGGCTTCAATACCAGAGAATATTTCTTTGAACTTAGGAAAAACTATTCAATTTTGTAACTGAATGGGGATGAGTTTTAAAGGAATTTGGTGTGTAAACTGGGTTCTGGAGACATTATTAAATTCTACTCAATTAAGCTCAATATCACATTTTTATCTTAGAGGTTTGAAATTTGTGTGTAACATTTTTTTATTTTTATTTAAGTACATTGAAGTAATTTAGGAGCTTTGTCTGTCTGCAACTTTACCGTTCCCTCACACCATTATGGAATTTACATTCACCTGTTTTTCCAATATTGTTCCATACTTTTGTTCTTCAACAAACAACTTCCTGTTTCACTCTGGAATGTGCAATGCACTGACATGTACATTAGCATTTACTATTTATGTCAGTTACATTTCCTCTAAAATCCACAGTATAAAAGACAGAGCAGCTAACATGATTTTGGTTTTTAATCAAATTGTTTTTTTAATTAAATGTTCAATAGGTTCAGGAGTTGTGATGTAATGCGTGTTTATTTTTATGGAGGTTTTATTCATGGCATGTTGTAACAGCTCAATTTGTTCTTCAGGCTGGTGCTGGACAAACATCTTCCTAATATGCACAACAGGTCACCAGCTTGCTAGAGACTGATGGAAAATCTATAATGCTTAGTCTCCAGATCTAGACCAGCCAACGAATCAATACCGCACCAGCACACATGTAAGCATTTAGTGCATTCATACAAACAAATTTTTGTGATTCACAGCATGCTTACACCAGCTGTTAAAGATAAAAAAATTACAAATTGCTTTATTATGGGGGTGTACTTAGTGTTTGCTGGAACAATTCAGGGGAAAAGAAGGAGAAATATATTGGCCATGTTATGTTGCTAACATCAGTCTACACTTACAAAAAAATAAAGATCGCATCCAAATGGTCAGATTTAAGGGATGTTGAGTCATCTTATATTTAGTCATTTAAAGGAAGGCTAAGGAAAGAGTTCCAGAAGATTTGTCAAGTCTTATTTAACGTCTGTATTTGATGTCTTGTTCTACACCATAAACTGGTTTGTGCATTCAAAAACAGACCCTGCTGAACATACATACTTTTATGTGACTTATACTGCTGTCAAGGTCTCTTTGTTCTTTGAAGTCATCCTCACAAAACCCTTGTCCCGTTTGCAGTGTCCAGCAGCCTGGTGTTGCAGCATGAAACCTGCAGTGGCGATCTATTGGAAACACCCTTTAACAAACGTCTTGGGTTTCTTCTTCTATTTGTGACTTTTATCACTGATAAAGAATGGCGCAGGTATGTTTGGCAATGGGATACTAAAGTAGCTTGAAGACAAATCTGTCAGCCAGGCATCAGCTGTTGGTTATAAAACATATAAGGTATGACGTAGTAAACACTGTTGCCACTGTGCTAAAATTAGCTGCAATTCCCTTTAAATGTGCACATTTGGCTGTTTGAGTCAGTGTGGCCCAGCTGCAGAAAACCTGTGAACTCTCACAGCTAGAGCTGTTTATTTAAACCATGTGCTTTTCGTTTTTTACGAATATATAGTGTGTTAAATGTGAGCTATGGTGCTGTTGTACCTGCACACACATCTCCAATCACATCATTCAACATAAAATAAAAGTTCAAACACTCCTTTCAAAAAATCTGCTGCAGCAGTCCCATGCAGCCAAAACTAAAAAAAATGTCAAGAGCCTTTTTAAAGAAAAAAACAGCAAAGTTTCCCCACAAAAAGGTTATTTTGACAGAACCACTGTGTGTCAGAAGATGCTGCAATCACTATTGTAATGTATTACTGTGATCAAGTCCTTGATGCAGTAAATGGCTGTTTTTGCTTCCTTTGTATATAATCTTGGATGATGATGATAATCGAAAGCGAAAATGTTTCAGTTAATTAAATTTCACCTTTACAGTGCGAGTGTGCGTTGTGAATAGTTTGAAAAGAACCTGTACTCATTTCAGTGAATCAAACTAGCACTCAACTTGGCTTGCTTTTACTTTTCAGCATGAAATTTATGCATTAGAGACCTTTTTTTTTTTACCATTCTGTGTCACAGAAAATCAAACGAAAGTCGTTGCTTTAAAGAAAATAGTTCAAATAAAGGAATCACAGTTAAGAAATCTCTTTTTTTGCGGTTCTGTCTTAAGACTCATCTTCTCAACATGATGCGCGGTCGGGAAACTATTCAGGGTTTTATGATGGCTTTTACTGGGACGCAACCAGATCGAAAATCAAAGATCTGATGGTCGGATCATAATTTTCCAAATTCAGTCCGTAAATGTTCATTAGCTTGCCAAGAAAAATGCCAAATCTGCAATAAGACATATAGATGTGGTTAAGATCACCACCTGAAGTGCATAGACAAGGACGATTGCAAAAAGATTAAATGAGAAAGTTGCATCATAACCAGAAATTACTATTGCCACATGCTTACAAATTTATGGTGTAGAATGTAAACAAAACAGTAGAGGGTAAACAAATTTGCAATCTAAAAGGTTTGGAACTTTTTATGAGTCACTGCAGGGAAAAAAAAAACTCTTCCACTTCAGTTTTTCTCTTTAAATCATCCAAGTCATAATTAAAAACTGAGCTTCAACTGCTTTTATTTAAATTGCATGCTTGCACTTATCCGTTGATTTTATTATTATTCATAGTCTATTGTAGCCGTTTTCATTATTGCCAAAGTTGAGTTCTGCAAACTTTTTTCCTTTGGATATCAAACAAAAAAAGCTAATCTTTTATCTCTCTTTCTGCAGTTCGAATTCAGACACTAACAAAATCCATGCCGTTATTAGTTGGAGATTCAGGTATTCAGCACAAAGGAATTTATCCTTGCCGCACTCTTTCAATTTTGACAATCTGTCATGCCAGAGGGGCATTGTTCCAAACACTGCATTCAGCCAGCAATGTAACTGGCTGCAGTCGGAGACTTCAAGAGAAAGATAAGAGCCGGAGCCAGTGAAGGTGAAGGATGATGGCGTTGTGTAAAGACTCAGCACAAATTAAGGCAGTGAGGCCTTTCATCTCGTAAGCTTGCACAGAAACGTCAAGTCCCCTAAAATATGAAGAACTAACACCGGGAACAACGCAGTTCTGTTTCACCAACGTCCTTGTTTCATTTCTGGCCACTGGCTGCAAAAAGAAGAGGAACTACAATAATACATTCAATCTTCATACTGATTCCGTGAAACAACTTGATACTGAACTTAAATATATATATTTAAAGACGAACTTCTCTTAAAGAGGCAAGCCTTCATTTGATAGAATAACTATTTAAAAAGCATATCAGTTGCTTTGGACATGACTATGAAAAATAAAAAGCAATGCAGAGCCGAACTTCTCCTAATGTCAACACAAGTAATGCATAATTTGTGAGATACCAGCCACAGAATGTGCCGCCAGTGGCATATGTTAATCTCCATCCATCCATCCATCCATTTTCCTGCATCCTTTTTCCCTTACTGGGGTCCGGAGGGTTGCTGGTGCCTATCTCCAGCTGTCATTTCGGGCGAGAGGCGGGGTCACCCTGGACAGGTCGCCAGTCTGTCACAGGGCAACACAGAGACACACAGGACAAACAACCATGCACACACACACTCACACCTAGGGACAATTTAGAGAAGCCAATTAACCTGACAGTCATGTTTTTGGACTGTGCGAGGAAGCCGGAGTACCTGGAGAGAACCCACGCATGCCCAGGGAGAACATGCAAACTCCATGCAGAAAGACCCGGGCCGGGAATCAAACCCAGAACCTTCTTGCTGCAAGGCAACAGCTCTCCCAGCTGCGCCACTGTGCAGCCCATATGTTAATCTGTTGGAGTTATTTAAAGTAAAAGAGAAAAAAATCAACCAGCATTTGTTGTGCTGTATCTGCCAGTGCTTCACCAACTCACTGAACATTAAAACAAAGGTTGCAAAGGTTTTGCACACATTTGCGATGGAAACACAATAATTCCCCTCCTCGAATATCAACAACCAATAGACGTCTATTTCTCTTTTCATTTCTTCCTAGACATTTTTCTATAAGTTACGAGTTTTGTTTTCCAAAAGGTAAAAAAGGTTCATTTGATCGTAAAGGTTACGCCACTGGGGTCGTCGCATGGTAGATGATTTAGTGATGAGCCCTTTGAATGCCTGATGAAGCTTTGTTTTTGAAAATTCTCCTGATGAAAGAGAACTGACGATGAGTTTACTCACCTCGTCATGGATCTGTCATATTTCGGCGGTGAGTTTTTGCAAGTTTATACCGGCCTAAAAGAAGCCATTTTTTAGAAACAAAAACTCACCCATCCAGCTCGATAAATGAGATAAGCTCTCATCTTCTGGGTCATTTCTGGGTCACGATAATTTGCAGTCCTTCCTATGAATTCCAACTGCTCTGCTCAGCGGTTCGTCTCCAGTTCAAAGCCCAACACCAGGAGGCAGTCTCCATCTGATGTCCAAACTTAATTACCACGGGACTCTGTTTGATGCAGAGAAGCAGCGGCTCCAATTTAAGCTCTTCCCAGATTTCTGACCCTCTCACCCTCTCTCTATGGATGTTCCTGATCTCATTTCAGTTTGGTTATCTAATTATTTTTGGTCATCATTGGCCAAGACTTTACTTTTCACTTGATGAGTGGTAGAAGGCGCTCCTCTTGTTCAGTTCAATGACTCATAAATACAAAGCAAGAATCAAGAATATTGTGTACGACAGGAAGTATGGGGAAACTTCCTGTGGTTAAAACTTTTGTTTTGCTCCCTCATCCCCACTTGTCAGGCACACAAGAGGAAATCTCATCACAGCTGCAGTTTTGCTGCAGGTTAGTTGTTCCAGAGCTCTAATTAGCTCATATTAGCATCAGCATCCATGTGTCTGTGGATTTGTGTTTGCTCAGTCAGTCCATCATGGTCAGCAATAGCCCCTGACTATTAAGGTCGAAATTAGCCATAGTGAATTCACAGGCTAATGCGTTGGAATTAGTTAAAGGTCCTTTGTTCCCCATTTTTTGACAATTAACGATGACAGGGATACCTCTGAGCTGCAAAGCTCTAACATAAAAAAAATGTAATGTAATATGCAATATATTAATATAATTAAAACAAATTTTTACAGGGGATAGATTTAATTTAGCGTGCATTTAAATTTCTCCAAAGTGCTCATGGTGCTTGAGAGAGAGGGATAAATCGGACTTGATTGTTCTTTAATGGACACTTTTCTAAGCTGAGTCAGCCTGAATTTTTCATATATAGACAGAGAAGAAAGTATTCACACCTACATTATGAAGGCTCCCTATGCTTTGTCATGTTATAATTACAAACTTTAATGTAGTTTATTGGGATTTTATGGAACAGACCAAATGTTTATGATTAAGAATAAAAACGTTTCTGTCTTTTGAGCGTCCAGCCAAAGGGACTGAATGTTTTCTATTTGCCAAAAATCAACAAAATCAAAAAACCTCTAAGATATCAATGAAACAATGTCCTCATAAAACACATCCATGAATGTGAAAAGTTTCAGACGTACAACTTTCACAAGTTTCTGTAAAGAGAGGCATTAAAGTCTCAGAATGTTCCAGTTCAATAAGGTTTGTAGGATTATTTATCCCTGACAGAAAATCCCCAACACTGCTCACTGATATTCAAAGATGTGTGCTCGTCACACTTTAGTCAGTAGTTTCCACACCACTTTAAGAGTTTGGAGTCTGCAAAAGTTACTTTCCATGGCTTTGTTGAGGGCTCCCTTTATGGCTCGGCTTGTTGTGGATTTACAACTAATTAGAAAGATGTCTTACGGACCCGGGGACACACTCCTAAGACTTTGTTCTCAGGGAAAAAGGGCACTTTCTTGATAACCTTCTGCCAGCGATTCAGTCTCTGGCAAAGGGAGTTGGGGACTCTTAGAATTAAACTGCGGACACGCTTCCTCATAATTTATGTGCCTAACAGTGATGAAATATTATATTTGGATTTAGAATTGCGTATATCAGCACCAAGCCGGGTTTCCTCTTTTCCATTTTAAAAGTGCATATTGGCTTCTGAAGTTATTGCTGGCCATGAGACATGAAGATGTGCTATAATGTGTTTTCATTGGGGCATCCCATCCCCCCCCCCACCGTCCTGTCAGCATATCAGAGTGCCATGGCTGAGACTGTGAGGATGCCGGCGCTGCCTCTTGCGACCGTGTTATTTTGGCTCGAGAGCCATTCAGAGGAAAATAACAATGTGTCTCTGGCTTATTTGCATCGCTGTACAGCTCAGTGCTGTGTTATGGGATCGGCTGGCCATTTCCTGCAGACAGGGTAATAAAAGTCGGATAAAAATAAAGGCCTGCAGCCGCTGCTACTCCCACAACAGAAGGAAAAAACATTTTAAAAAATAGGTATCAACATTTTCTATTATTTGGCTTCTTTTATTACAATTGTCACAGTGCTTTGTGTCCTTCTGCATCAACATGCAGTATGAGCTGAATGCAGCTGACCTGCTCTGTTTGTCTGTTGTGGCATTTTGCCTCCTTTCACTTCACCTGCCCCGACTGACTGACCACCTGTAGCTCCTGTGATATTTGGAGATTGACTAAAGCAGTGCAGGGAGCCCCCGCTGTTTGCGTTCACTTTTCTCCTGCTTTACAGGTGACAGATTATATTAGCAAGCAACCTTAAAAAGATTTGTCAGAATGCCTAAAAATAAGCTTTATGGTAAAGCATAACAAAAAGGTTTTGTCATTTCGGTGTCTTGGTAAAACAGAAACTATCGTTTTTTTTAAATGCGTTTTAGGATAACAAAAGACGGCAGGAAAGGTTTCAGCCATTATTTGCAACAATGTTGTTAATAATCGCTAAAAATTTGGTTTCATTTTAATTCATGAAAACTGAACATCCTCGGAAAATAATGCCAACCTTTGCCAGCATCTGAAAAGCCACAGTGTTTCTGAAACGTTTGTTGAAATTGCAACAAGTTGCAAAAACAGCCCAGAAGGTGTTAGAGTACGAAGGGACTGTCGCCACCGATGACAAAAGTTATAGTAACTTTTCTCAACTATAAAAATGAAGGATTACTGTGCAACACAGTGCATGACCGAATTCACCGTCACTGGAAACGTTTTTATTTTGTTGGTGTGGAAGACAGAATTGTTGAAAATGGACTATGAAAGCTGGAGAAACCCAAAAACGTTATTAAGTTCCTAAAAATTTCTATTCGTCTGAAAAGAGTGGGAAAACAGGTTCCATCTGAAATGACAGGCTTTCATTTGTCAGTATTCGCACTTAAAGTGTGATATGTTTACATTTTCCTGTCAGGCAGCCTGTTATGGTCATGAGTAATGACCGCCTTCCTGAGGAAATTTACAGCATTTTTTGGTGTTTTTCTCCTCTATTCAGTGACCTTTAGTGAATTGCAGAGTGTGAAGCAGCTGGGATGGGAGACGCCTGAGGCCAGACTCTGGAAGATTGGACATTTGCCTCCTTTGGATTAGAAATAAGCTGCTGCTGTATGTCATAAATTTAGGAATATGACAGTACATATTTATTTATTTTTTTTTTACACAAAGAATCCCTCGCAGTCATGTTTTCTTTTATATTTAAAAATAGAGTGCTCAACTCAACATTGCATGGGATAATTCGTCATTTACTTCCATGGAGCGTTCGTCTATCTGAAACCGTAACCACGACAACTCAAATGCGAGTGAAAGCCGAGCGGTGAACTTATTTAATGAGTGTGAGGTTGGAATGAAAACTTCAAATCGTGACATTATGGTGCTTTACCAGACGTGTGCCATCGCTACGAGACCCAGGCCAAATTGTGCAGGTTTCAGAATAACACACCGTGCATCCCATGTGGCTTGAAAATGCCTTAGGGACCCCTTTGGACTGAAGCTTGAAATAGCAAGTCCAGGCAGCCATGGCTGATTTTAAAAAGACATTAAGCACCACACTCTAGGAGTCCAAAAATAGGCTTAGCTGTATTGCAGCGGGGGGAGAAAATGGTGCAATGTTGTACCACTGCAAGAATTCATCCGACATGCTTGCCGAGATATCAAGGGCATTTATGTCACAGAACGAGAAGGGTTAGAAAAAGACGCTGTACCTTGATAGGGCGTTTTGGATATCGCTAGTTTTCATCGACTTGTACTTGCAAAGAAGAAGAGATTGTTCTGTTACATCTACTTCAATGTTACAGGATGCAGATCAGACTCAGATTCTATGGACACTGAAGCTACACATTATTGTAGTAGCCCAAGTTTTAACATTTCATTACATAAAATACAAAAAAGTTCATGTTTGTCTAGTTTTCCTATCTTACTTTCATTTTAATTTTTTCACTAAAAAGCAGTGTTACTTTGAATTGGCATGATCAAAACTAAATGTCTTTCTTACATCTCATGAACAATGTTAGAAAAACATTACCCTTCTGAATACCTCCAGTTTTCAGAAGGTATTCTTCAAATAATGAGGTGCAGAGCAATTTGGATCGTCCTTGATGGGCTTAGAGATGACATCCAAGTTTCAAATATTTTTGAAGGGAAGGCAAAGTGAAGCTTGAATAAAAAAAATAACACGGAATCTGGGGTAAGTGTTATTCTGTCACATGCAGAGGCAGGTCGATCCAAGGGCCTCCGGACTCCTGTGAGAGTTATTCAGCTGGGAGCAGTGCTGTCCTTGTGATGTCACACGAAAGGGTGCTGCTACGGGGAAAACACAATTCTCACTCCCTTGACATCCCTCCCTCCCCCACCCACACACAAGTAGATTTTCTTTTTTTTCGCCTTCTAAACTAATCCACAAATGTTAATAGTTTTGACAGAACTGCTTACGAAGCTCAAACGGCTTTGTGAACCTTTAGTGCTGACAGGGAAGGGAAGCTTTGAAAGCTCTCCACGCACATATCACGCACATCAAACTTTCATTCTCATTCTCTTCTCGTAAAACAGAAGAGAACGCGCACAGATAGACGAACGCTACAGCCGTTTCCTGAAATATGTCCTGTCAAGATAAAGCCCTCGACGGACTCTCAGACCGGGTCGCGGAATAATGCAAGAAGGAGATGCATTTAACGATCTAAGGCTGTGTAACCTGCAGCAAACTACATCATGGCGCTATAATAGTGATGATTACTTTGGGGGCAAAAAAAAAAAACATTCATTGTCTACAGTAAATTTGTAACATGCCTCAAAGCTGTATGAGTTTCAAGTTCTAGATGATGATGTCATGGCATGGCAAGGTTCAAATGAGGTTTTGTTTCGCTTCCAGCTGAGTAGCAGAAAATGTGCACATATCAGGGTAAAGTCACCATGTGTGCTGTCATCACGCTCTGTATCACTGTTTCCACGCGGCTCCAGGGCTTCGCTCTCCATCACGACGGCTCGGCTCTTCATAACATGTGCAGCAAACAGTCAAAAGATTAATTTGTTTTTTATAAAAAGCAATGCTTTCCGCAATCTAATTTGTTATGGGATGCAATAAAATAATAGAGACTTTGCCTGAAATGCTGCAATTACAAATATAAACTTTTCTCAAGTAGTTATTGAGTTACAGTCACCTACCAGACACCTGGCCTTTCTTATCTCCCAAGTTTAAAATTAGTTTCTTAATGTTTGCCTGTATTGGCCATCTCAAATTGGATTTTAAACTTTGACTGGCTTAAGAGTTTGATGCTGACAATCAAAATGAGCCTTGGATTATATTTTAGTTGAGTTTAACAGTCGGGGTGATTCTGCTGAAAATTTCAGGAGTAAAGCAGACATGGTTGACCCACAAGGTGCTTAGCAACATTGGAACACCATTTTTGATTACATTTGATATTTTCCTATCCAAAGGCAACATCTGTACTTTAACCGAAGCTGCAAATTAAGGAATAGTTTGCATGCTTGGCTGTCTACTTTTGAAACTCTCCGTTTCCACGAGTGTAGGAGTCTTTAAAGTCATCTCTCAAGTCCCACTGGACTCAACCTCACACATTTTAATACTTAATACCAAAGATATGACACTTTTTTTCATAAATTGGCACGTCATGGTCACAGAATGCCCACCATATGTGTGACATATGGTGGCCAGTCTGCGTTGCCCATCACCTGTAAGCTCTCTGTGGCGGCAGCATATTTTGAGTGGACGAAAAAAAAAAAAGTGGACAATTCAGGAAGATCAAGAGACACCATGCTGAACTCAGTGATGAGGATGTTTGTTATTCAACAGGAACGCTCCCAGAGTGGGAAATGAGAGTTTCTTAATTGTCACCCGCTGGCTACTTCTGAGAAAGTCAACACACACTCACAGATTCCCATATCATTGTTTTTTTCCACGCTTTTGGCTCCGTCTTGCTTATTTCCTCACCTTTGCACCTCCTACCAACTGAAACTAAACCACACACACACTTTTGACAATGCTCACCAAACACCGCCTCCTTCTCATGTCTCGGCAAGGACACAGTCAGGCTGACTAATTCAGAACTGAGCTGTCATCTGTGTCACCTCAGGCTTGTGTTTGAGAGGGTTTTGCGTGTCTGCGAGAGTTTGCGTGCACGCGTTTTGTAAAAGCGTCACCTTGGGCCGGGAGTGCACTTGTGGGAGGTTACTGTCAACATGTACAAGCTGGGCAGCCTGGGCAATGGACACAGGACTCGATTTGGCCATCGCTTCAGAGACGGAACAAACGCAACTAATGCGCTGAGGCATGTGAGAGAAAGTCCTCTCTTTTCCAGAAAACATACCCTCTCTGCCTACTCACTTCTCAGTGCATGGACACGTTCGAGCACTCAGAGCTGCGTCACAAAGCAAAATAGATTATACCAAAATGCGAATATGTGCATTTTCAAGGAGGAAATAACCTATAATCGCGTCAAAGGAGCACCATACGTTCTCATACACCTGCTGCTAACAGATTACCCTGTTGAGCACCTTTTATTTTCCTTTTCCCCCCCACACAACACGTACGCAAACATATGCAAAGGCAAAACCTTTCTTATGAGCATCTGGGCAACAGACAGGCCTATTAGCCCGTGCGGCCTCACAGTGCCAAAATAACAACTGCAGCATATGCCTGTGTAATAATTGCATTAATGTTGAACACGTCTCTCCAGGGGGTGGCTGTGTTTGAGGACTTGGGGGAAATTAGGGCTTGTTCTCGAAAGCATGAAATGAGAATTTAGCAAACACCAGAGTGGAATCGGTTAAGGGTGATGATCAGTAACTACATGGCAATGGATGTGCAGTTTATTTCCAACATGGTGGACCATTAGCTGCAGCTCTGTGCTTCAGTATCTTCATAATAGTCAATTTAATATTTACAAGTCACATTACTGAAAGCCATTACCCAGTTTAGTTAGACAGAACAGTGACTTCTGTTTTCCTGTATTCTAAAGAGGGCAGGTTTGTTCTTGCATGTTCCTTGAACCAAGCCACAAAGTCTGTAAACATATTCCTGGATTATCCAGTTAAATCCCTACAGATAGTCCAGAATGCAGCGGTGCACCCGCTGTTTGATCAATCAGAGAAATACACATGTCCCTCTTCCGCTCAATCTAGCCCACCGGCTACTCAAATCAAGTTCAAGTCACAAATGCTAACTCAGTCATACATGCTTATACTTCTTCTTGATTGCTGCATTCCTCTTAAGAATGCTGTGGGGCATCATCATACCCAGGGATGAGCAAAATCATTATCTGGAGAGTGACTTGGAGGAATGGAAAAGCAAAAGACATTGATATTCAAAAGAACTTTCAAGCTTCATGTCCTCAGAGGAAAACCACCCTTGAAATTCTAACATTCGGAAATGGCACATAAATCGTCTTTCTGCATGTGTCCAACTCAAAGTATCCATTGGTTTTTTCCATCTTGGGAAATAACATAAAGCAGGGGGACATCACTGAACTGTAGACACCATGAGTGCCCATTTTGTAATACAAGCTCCCTTGTGAAATATTTCTTTTGTACTTGACTGACGTGCCTTTTTATTCCATGTTATACGGCAGCCTATCACAACATATCGAGGGGATTCAAATCAAATGCAACGTGACATCTAAGCTCCAGTGACGAGACTTCTAAAAGGCATGGAGGCCTTGTCCTTTAAAATGAAACTCATCAGCTGCTAATGCATTCCCTGTTACTTTGATGTAGCTACCAAATTACCTTAGAGGTACAACTCGCATTAGGCTTGTATTTATATGACTTATATGAATTTCTACCTGAGATCTATGAGTATGAACAAAAACAGTCTGGATGCTGATTACAAAATCCTTGCTTGACTCTTCCCCGATGAGCTTGTCTTGACTACGCAGAGTCATTGCAATGCGAGTCGACGCACTCAGAGGGCAATTTAACATCCTGTCGTTATGATAAACCATTTAGCGTTGTGAGGCTAGGCGGGAGCAGTTAGGGTAGAAGGAGTCGTAGCCCCCACCAAAAGATTCCATTTAGCAGCTACATCACCTTGTGAAGATACAAATTGTTTTTGTGCCCCGCAGCTAAACATAATGAAGATTCAACACATGCCAGGGAACGCCGCGACGTGTGTCCAAGAACCTCGCACAGACGAGGCGGAACACGTGCACACAGCGGATGGTTGGCACGCACGTACAAATGTAAGCGCTCGCATACCTTCCCTTTTTGGCTGCTAAACACACATGCACATATTTCTGTCTGCCTGGTGGACATTCATTAGGAATGCAATGTGGAGGGATAATGTGGTTTATGCAATCAAGGAGCTGGCAGACCAGTTCTCCTGCTGAATTAAAGTCCAAACACCTTGAGACCAGATTATAGGCCCATATGTGGATTTGCCCCCAAAGCAGCCAAATGTGTGCACAGCGAGTGCAAGTCTATCAAAGATATTGCTATGTTTGTATACTTGCACAATATTAGATCACATTCATGTTGGTTTCTGTGGAAGGAAAATGGAGTTTAGCTGTCATGCATGATACAAGATGCTCCAGCTGGAATAAACCGCTTTAGGGAAGATTCTATACATTGTACAAAATCTATCTTGGTAGGATACAGATGACTTTGAAACACACACGGAAAAAAAATATTCATTGCAACCCTGTTTCCATTACACTATCAATATGTCTTTATTTCAAACATACTTCCAATAATATATCTTATCTAAAAACTGCCTCCAAATCACTAAATCAACCTAAATCAAACCTGACGCTGTCCTGAAGCTAATATCTTACAATTGTTTATTTATCGGTTCGTGTGGTGATGATGCTTAATACGTTCCACTGGTTTGTTTGGTGTTTTAGATAAAGATGACATATCAGAAGAGTAAATAGGTTACCTTGGAAACAAGCCTTGAAACGTCGTGTCTGGATCTCAGTACATAAGTGACTCATAATTTTGCTTCCTAATTCAGTTTAATTAGGTTGACCAGCCTGCATTTCTCCAGTGATAAAACTGGTGAGCTTTAAAAAAAAGAAAGGGTAACCTCTTGTTGCTGAACCATTAATCAAATATTTTATTCAGGTCCTAATGAGAAAATAATATGTGCTCAAAGTTGCACACACATTTCAGTTTAGAGGCAATTATGTTCAAAGAAAACAGAATTGGAAAAGTTCAACTGTAATTTTTCATGAGTAAAAGAACAAACATCACTTCTATCACAATGTCTGAGACGTAGTTGTTTGTGAAATACATTTGTCTTCCCAAATAGTGGAATTCAAGTTTATTAACTTTTTTGTTCTCGAATTATGGCAAAGATGGAACAGAAGATGAATAGATTGGTTGTTTGGATTGGCATTTTTTTCATCCCAATCCAAACAAAAGATGATGGAACATGGGCATAAGCTTTAAATGAGGTTTGGTTCAAATATACTCTTGCATTAAAGCAGAGCATTACTTTAGTCCAACATACATGAGTCACGTTGACGTAAATTTGCTCAATGTCAATTTATGGAAAGGGAATCAAAACTGGCTGGACCAGTCACCATGCTACCTAGGTCCATCTCTTCTCAGTTCATTTGGAGAAATTTAAAAACATGAACTGAAAAGTTGCTGACTTCAAGCAATGGCTAAACTGTATCAAAATACAACTCAAGCCAAAGTTCTGTTGGGGGAATCTTGCTTGTTACTCCTGCTGCTCAACACAGAGAGAATCATCCTGCCAGTGGCTGTTCTGGAGATTTCCAAAAGGGATTGAGGTTGTTCTGCCTCTTTAAGTAACTGTTGTGGAGTTCTCCAACTAAATTGCGTTCCTGAGCTCTCTAAGCGCGTCCATACCGATGCATATTTGGTGAAAGCTGGACACTTTCTCTTTCCGGGTCAGTCTCCTAGAATAGAGCTTCCTAAGCCCGTCAGTCTCTGTGTAGTCCTCTGTTTGATCTTGCCATCTGAGTCATCCCCCCTGGGAAGGGTTCTGTTATGATCCTTTGGATTTTGGTGGTTTTTATGACCTTAGTTTTCAATGTTTGCCCAGGTTTAGCTGGTTTTACTGATCCCATTGCTTGACATGATGTTTGTACTTTTATTCTGCTTATTACATCTCTACCACAGGATTAAGCTCTCTTATTGGCATCAACTCTTCAGAAAGCAATTATTCTGATATCAAATAAAAGACTTATTTTCCTCAGTTGTTGAAAGCATCACTTGTACCCATTTTGAATTTCCCCAAGTGTTTTGAAAGAACATCTCAGCCCTGCACGATTTTCCTCCTACAAAACAACCGATGACGTAATCTTGCGGAATACTCCCCTCCTATTTCATTTCAAGTGGATTTGTCCCCCCTCCCAGTCGTTCGCCTTGCGTCTGTTCCAGGGAGTGAGCGCCATAGTGTACCTCCGTGTTAAAGAATTAAGAGGTTATCAGTCTTTATTTCTCCAAACTAGGGCAGGCTGCATTATGTAAAGTGCTGAATTATATATCAGATTTGCCTAGCTTGACCAGAGGGAGACTGGTGAAAGAGAAACAGACACAAACACATTGATGTAGTTCCCCATCTTCCTCTGGATACACTCGCATCAAATTATTCATTGATATGTTTGTAATCCATATAGAAAGAAGCATGTGTGCAGTATGTGTCTCATGTAGCCTTGGTACTCTCTCACACACACAGAAATACTCTATTTTCTCTCAGTGAGGCATACTTGTGCTGACAGATGGGAGCACCAGATGATGAGTGCCACCAGATTTGTGTCTCACGGTGGGAGCCATTGCTGCACCCATTAAGGCTGAGAGAACAGTGAGACTTACATTAGCACCCTTGCTGTATTTGTGTGCACACATGCACGCTTGTATACATGGGCATGCATTTTGTAAAAAGTGAGCAATATGTCAGGATGCACTGTTTGTGCTGGTTTTACTCGTACGCCGAGCTCCAGAAGGGTATAGGTTGTTGCATGTATGCCGTGCCCCAAGATAACATTGAACTTTCTGGAGAAGCACACACAGATTGCTCATAGTCAACTATGCTAATGAACAAGTGGGCTTGACATTCTCTCTCTCTCTTTTTCTTTATTTTGCGCCAACTGCTTCCATCTTAGCGATAAAAAACAATGAGCTATTAGCAAACCCTTTCAAGCACATTCTGGACTCCCCGGATCTGCTTGGTCTAAGCTCTTTGCGTATTCATATTCTGCAGCCACCGTTCCCAACCAGCCATTTTCCTTCGCTTTCTCTCCCTCTTAGCCCTCTCGCTCCCACCGGAGCCTTTGTCTGAGCAGCGCTCCAAAATAAACTTCACCAAACTAATCTATAGGAGGAGAACGAGAAACAAGCGCCTTCCTCCTCACCCTCTTCTTCTTCACCTCCTCCAGAGACACCACTGACATTTTGCGATGAGAAAGTGTGTCATATCGGAGAGGGAGGGGAGTAAACGAAAGGAGTCGAGCGTGCAAGAGTCGACTCAACTCGGAGTGAAAAAGATTCAGCAGGGACCCCGCTCCCCCATTGGAGTCTGGCAGCTCTCAATGAGGTCTCTCTGGCAAATAATAACCTCTTACCCTCTGCTAATATCCCATTGTGCACCATTGGGAATACCAAGTCACTACAGACTTGCCTAGTGTGCAAAGTGGTCTCAGACCTTACTGTTAGCTGGTCAAAGTTCAATGGACCAATTATGTACTTTTCTGTTAGATGTACAGTGGACATATGATTTGCATTTCATCCAGGCTATGCACCGTTGCATTAACATTTGCTTTTGTTCATACATTGCAATGCTATGCTTTGACAGGAAAGCTATTTGAAGGTCTGTTCCCTTTATAAATTTACCATCACTCTCACTGAAATTGCCTGAAAATCTCGAGAACCCAGCTTTTAGTTGTGGTTTCCATCCAGATAATTTCAGATAGAGTTGGTTATGTGTTGTGAAATTGTTTCTGAGTTTCTGATAACAGCCTTGTGGGCATTCACAGTTCGTCACAACCTATTTGCAGATCCATTTTTCAAGTGCGCTTAGCTGACATGTCCTTTTAGCAATCTGTAGAGATTTTGTGCACATTTGCAGGCAAGGTTCGAACACACACCAAATGCACAAGGAAATAAGAACTCCATTTTGAATTTAAGAAGCATAATAATGCCCTTGGTATAATTCTGCTTATTTGTAAATCTCTTTAGTTGCTTAGATACAGCAAATTTTGTCAAAACTCTAACAGATAAACTCTCCACTAAGTAGTTCTAAGAGAAGAACTTCAATATTTGACTTTAAAATGCTTTTGCTTACTAAAGTGTTATTTCCTCACACGGAATACAGAAAACAAACTTAGTGGTAATGTAATTGAAAATGTAAACACTATACCAACTCCTGACTGCCAGATAAAGGGGAAACAATGTGACCTCACAATACAAATTAGAACTTTTTTTACATAAACTAAAATAACTCAAAGGCCATTCAATATCTGACAGTCAAATAGGTAAAGGACAATGAAATGGTCGACAGGAATGTATCTATTTTATCTTCAATGGATTTAAATGATGTGATTCACTTTAAGATCTCCCCATGCCTGAACCAGGGACCTCAAAATGTTTGAACCCTCTCTCTTTAATGTCCTATGTGAATATTTGGCCACACTTTGGGATGTAACACAGATTTAAGGTTAACGGCCTCCCATGCTCATATTGCTTACAGAGTAAAGATATTATCTTCCCTGGCCCCAAAGGCTGAATCACATCGATCCTACTGAAGCCCGGCTTTTCTCTAAAGCACTGAATGGTAAAATGGGAGCTTGCTGGGTGTGCTCAACAACCAAGAAAGTATTTTGCAATTGTCTCCTCCAGTTCATATCTATTTTCTCTCGCCGTACACACAGTATCTTGCTTGCCTCCGAAATGGCCCTCAGAATGGCCTTAACTGTGCGCCTGAGCAACAGTTGTGATTTATACCCCAGCGGAGGCCATCTCTCTATGGGCTGAATCGGACTTTGAATGTCAGTTCCAAGCTGTGCCAGATCCCATCCATCAAGAGGAAAGCAATCTGACAACAGGGCCGAGTTCAGCCACTGCAGGTTCCTCGCGCCGCAGCTATCTGCAACAGACCTCTTCGCATAGCCAGAGCATCCATTTGAACAATTTCAGAAATAGAGCCAACTTCCTGTTGTGGAAAGAGGCATGCCCTTGTGAACTTTAAAATTCAATTCGCTCAATTCACAAGTGTACATAACTTTTTTTCTTTTCTTTATAAAATATATATTTTGAAATGAAACATTTTGACATTGACTGTTTACATGACCAGAAAAGTAGAACGTTTTCATAAGCAGAACTCAGTCAGCAGAGCCACAAGTTAATCCAAAAGTTGTATAGACTTGTACTTTTTTAACTTTTAAAGAAACATTCCTGAAAAAGTTTCAATCTGAGAAGGTTTGACGGCTTTTCCAAAAAGTGCTAACTTAAAACTCAAAAGTGTTATGGCAATTCTGTTATGTACTTAAAAAGTTTCCTTCTGAAAAGGTTGATATCTGGAACAGAAGCTCCTCTTCCTCCTCTGATGCAATCACAATTGAACCTCCTTTATTTTCTGAAACAACAATTCAAAAGAAAGCAGATATGTGAGAAAACATTTGAAAACAGAAAAAAACGACAGCCTAAACAGTTATGCAGAAACCCATTGTTACAGGCGAGTTGTCCTTTTTTCTCTCTTTATAAAACATACACAATAGCAAAAAATATGAATTATTCTGAATAAACAGAGAAAAGCGGAGAAATAAATCTCAAGTTACAGACTTTAGTCTCCCTAAAGAGCTCAGTTAGAAGCTGGAAAGTAAGTGTGTACATCTGTCAACACTAGATCAGAATGAATAGTAATTTTAAAGATAAAAACTAATTTATCCGAAGCTACAACCTGTATTGAAGTATGTTAAAATCTGAACGTTGCATGTTAGTTGCTCTCCATAAACAGAGTTGTGAATGTCTGAGTTCAGGTTTAGGTCATAGCCTCTCAAGACAATGTCACAAAAAATAATAAACATCCCTTTTGACATTATTATGTTCAGAAAATCCAATTCAAAAGCTCCGACTACCCATGGTTAGTTAGTCAAGCATGGTTAGCTTGACTAGCTGACCATGCTTAAGACAGAGAGCTAACCATGCTAGCTGTTGCAAGTTGCCTGTGTCCTACTTTGTGATGAAGGTGGACTAAATGCAGAGAAGAAATTGGAAGTAAATGTTTGTTGAACAGGACTTACAGGAACTGGTAAACAACAGAGTAGAAGTGCTAAGTAACAGGAGACAGGGAATGAGAGAAAACAGTCAAGAAGTGCTTTAAAGCTACTGATTTTTATACTATTGGGAAAGTGAACGAGTGGGAGCGACATTCATTCTAATTAGTAGAATGAAATGCAACTGAGGGAGAACCTGAGCAGTGAAGGTGACAGAAGGTGTTTAATTAACAGTAAATAAGCACAGAATGAACAAAACAGGGCACAAAATGATCACACAAACCAAAACCGATAAAGGTTAACTCTAGAATGAGGTTCAAAACAAAACACAAAGAGCACAAAACAATACAGAATGGAGAACTCAAATTAATGAACCTGTATGGAAGATTATTTGCTGATAAATTGGTTCTGGTGAGAATTTGTAACAGCTTTACAATGGAGTCAAAATTATTTGAAATCGAGGCAAAACAGTAAAACAGGCAAAATATTGATTAGTAAGCTAAATGTCTAATGACAAATACAAAAGTATTAGCTTCATGTGGAAATTTTTTTTTATTTAGATTTGCATTTTCAAAGTGTAGATCAAACACCTCGTTTTAACAAGAAACATCGTGACATGTAAATGCTGGAAGACTTTGAGCTGCTGAGAATACTATAAAATGAAAGCTTAGGGACTATAAATTATGTTAGAAAAATGTGTGTAAAGAGAGTCTCTCCCTAATTTTCTCTTGTATAAAGCAGCTGACAGAACAGATTTACTGTTCCTGCATTTGAACTGACACCGCGTGAATTATTTCCGCGAACATATGGAAGATAATAACCAGCCAGATTAATTCTCAGCAGTGCTTTCATTATTTAATCCCACCTTTCTTTTTTTGTTCTTATGAAAACAGGGTTGTGAGTTCTCCCCCTTCTCTTACGTCTTTTGAACCATTAATGTTGAAAATAAATGTCTTTTCTTTATTTTTACTGCTTTGTCTTTCAGTCCGGGTCAGCCTTAGCATTCATCCCAGGAAGCAGAGCCAAGGGAAGTAATTGCTCTCGGGTAACAAAAAAAAAAGTCTGAACTTATTAAAACAGGCTGGAAAATAACACCATATTAATGCACAACACAACTTTCTAATTTGGACAGACATGGGCTTAAGTCTAAAGAAGTTTCTACCAGCTGTAAGAGTTTCTGTCGTTTTTTCTAGCACAGCAGGTCGACAAACTCCAACACCTTACAGTCTGGTGGAGTCCAACAAGTGTGACATTACTGAACTTCACCCTCTCACCCAACTTGTCGCTGCTCTTGTGTGTGAAAGACAAGGTGTCACTGCCAGCGACACACACCTCCGGCCTCGTCCATTCCCACCTCAACTGTCCGAACAGAGACAGCTCGGGTGGGAAAAGACAAATGTTTGGGATGTAAAAGAAAATAGTCTCCAACATCAGTATTCCTAAAGACTATGGTTCAATATTAGGCAAATTGGAATAATATAAATAAATGTGCTTTTTGGAAATATGGCCATTTTGATAAGTAAGAGCTACGTAATCAGCAACCGGATGTTACTACTGGTGGAAATGACAAAGAGGACGACAGAAAGTGGTAGGCGGTGACAGCGCGGTGCATTTTTTAACGATATATCGCAAGAAGAAACTTATTTAAGCATGGTTTTAATTGTAGTACCTACTTAATGTTAACACTGGCATTGAGAAATACTAACAGAACGTTTTGTGCCTTAAAAGTGATTATTTTTTTCTTTTGGGAACAAAGAGGTGGTGATTTTATTTTATTTTTTTTTTGCAAAAAATGTCTTGAGCCATTATTTTAGGAAGGTGACAATATGAAAAAAAAACAACCATTTCTTCCCCCATGTACTTGTGTTTACGATGCGAGTTTGTCCTTGTCAGGATGTAGAGGGGAGACAGCAGGTTTCTTGCTTGTGCACAATAAAAGGGCACATGGCAGTGATACTAAACTTCACACTTGAGGGGAATTTAGAGACAACAATAAAAATAACGCTTGTATGGTTTTTTTTTTACTGTGGGAAGAAAACCAGAGAAACCCCAAGATGCAACAGTACTAACCTGAGTTAGGCAAATACTTTTGGCAATAGAGTGTATTTACAAATATATTTTAAAAAACAGTAATTTGCTTCAATTGTTATTTATTATTCATAACCACAGAAAATGTATGTGGTGGATCTTTAACATATCATGTGCATAGCAGCGTTTAATACTCATCTGGTCATAGAGCAAGGAGAAGATCATTTCCTTTGCTCTGTGTAACAATGATCTATTGAGAACATCAAGGTCCTATGCCTCTGAGAAAGTGATTAAAGTGTTCTCAAACCTCTACCTTTCTGTCCCTTTAGAAAATCCGCGTGCTGTGTGTGAGGTCTGCTCCTACACACACATTTGTTGCAAATCCATTTTTCATGGGCGAACAGGAGGCTCTATTACACAGTTAATCTCTGTTTGATCTTTCCTTTGTCATTCAGCTGCTGTCGCACATCTGATAAAGAACAGACTTTTGCTTTCTTCAAAGAACAATCCACACTGCATATGTACAGACTCTAAAACATTGTGCTTTTCATTGCTTGCAAGAAGGCCTTTATGACGCACCGAGAAATACTGTAGTCTAGCTTTCTATGGGGCAGTCTTTCTTTAAAAGCATTTTAAAATCCGATGGACATTTCTAAGTGGTCTTTAGAGAAATCAGTTGCACAATTATTGCCATTTTACATTGCTCAAATATATCTGCAACCCTTCTGGGCTTCTAACGCCAGAGGAGCAACAAGTTCATTCAGGAATGGCAGCAATACATTCAACAACAATGACTGATTGACTGATTCATTAAATTCTGCTGCTGCTAGTTACCTGGGAAACACTGGCATCGAGGACATGATGTTATTTAATTACCTCAAAGTGTTGATCCCGCTGTTTCCAAGCACCATGCTGTCGTATGTTTTTCAGCTCATAATGAGTTAGCTCTATAGATCTGCAATGCAAATAGTGTGGAATGTAAAACCGTTGTAATTTCTGCTACGATTTGCAAACCTTCAATCTTCTTTCACATTAAACAGCCACAAAATATTGTTAGTTTCAGTACTGACCAAGCTAGCCATTGTCTTGTCTGTCGAAATCTTCACTTGTTGTCATTTCTTGTTATTTTTGCTTGCTTATAAATATGTATGGTATTGAGAATATTACTTTAGTGGATGGCATCAAATTAAAAAAAACTCATATTGGAAGTCGGGGTGGTTTGTGATATGAGCGATGCTGTTCACCACCCATGGTAGCATTCTGCTGGAGGGCAGAACGGGCAGTCAAGGGGAAAAACAGGAGAAGTTTTCTATGCATTCTACCTCTAATGGATTTTCAATTGCTTATTTCCATGTAAAGTCAGCGGGGATGGGGTCCTCCGCTGTGGTGAGCAGAGAGTAAGTTCTGCAAGAAAATATGGCTCCACAATATGGTTTGCTTGTGACATTGAGGATGGGATCTGATTCTCAGCAGTACTGTTTGAGACAATCTGTAATATCTAAATTAAATGCTGCACACTGCTAGAAAATTAGAATGTGTACGATAATTTGTTTGGTGCACATAACACCGTGGTTAGTCGCATTCTATTATGAATTATGATTTTGGCCCGTGCCAACTCCAACAAAAAAATTTAGATCACAAAATATATTCAATTAAAGAATGTAGCCAACTTTTAAAAAAAGCGGAAAATATATTTAAAGGCCTAAAAAGTGCCACGACTAATAAAAACTAAGGTTTAAGTATTTAAAACAATTATTTTTTATTGCAGGTACCAAGCGTTCCAGCATGACAAGTTAGAGCTGGTTTTATTATTTGTAGATTATCTCTAAATCTTTTTGTGTGTGTAGAAGCACATTCTATCTTTGTACCCCTGCAGACAGAGAGCAATAAGTGATGTAGGCTTATTAGAAACACCAATTCACTCAGCGAGAACTTTGACCTTTGCCGCTTCCCGTCTTTCTGCTAACACACAAGGTTGTGAGATTTTAACTAGGTTAATAAATCCACCTCTGTGACTCCAGCTTCAGCTCACAGTTAGGAAGAAACAGTCTCTTCCTGGATGAGCAGAACTGTGTCTTATCATGCAACCTCAATGTCTGCACCGAAAATACTAGTAGCAAAAAGTTAAGTTAAAATAATTCAGCAAGTCAGTACACTTGAAAACTTTGAACAAGTAAAATATATCTTGATGGGAGGGAAAGAAACACACCCGTAAACACCGTTTGCTGAATCCTAAGTCATCTAAGTAATGAAGCAATTTCTAACAGAGCATGTAATCACTGTTTAATTTCAACAAGTTCCAAAATATCCAAAGAAACTCCACAGATTGCTGGAATATATGTGAAAATCAAATTTTTCTTCTAGTAAATGAGCCCTTAAGATGTGATAATGAGAGAAAAGAAACTAACCATGACTACTTTCCAACATTACTTCTCCTCATTGAGGTTTGCAGGCACAGAGACATTAGGTTTATGGGCAACACACATGATGTGGTAGAAAACGAATGTTTTAACCGAGACAGAAAAAAAAAATTAAATGAAACAGTCTAAAAGTTTTCCCCAAATGGAATCCTATGAGGCTTCTTCATTTCATATTCTGATGTGACCTTTGCTAAACTACAAGCAAATGCTTATGCTCAACAAGGTAATACAGCAGGTAAATGGCCTTTAGCAACCAGACAAGCTGCTCCACAGTGTCTGATAATTTATAGTTTCTGATGATTGCAGTTGCTTGTAACATTTCCAAGTAATTTGTCTATTCTCTTGTGAAATCCCAGCCATATAAAACACACTAGTTTCTATTATGGAATCAATTATGTTGGATGTTAAAAAGGCTCACTTCTTCCATAGGATTCATTTTTGTGTCTTATGAAATAAGCAAGCGCCCCATATTCCGAGCTCTGCCCTTCAGGTATGTTGTGCAGACTAACAGGACGCCTGCAGCTTCAACACACAGCATAAAGGACAGAGTGTGTGCTTTAATGTCCGCTCCTCACACAGTAATGTTCTCTGGCTGGGATGTAGAAGCAATGATGTTACTCATCACTGCTGGGAGTTTTTATTGTCTGTTTTTCTAATTCTGAGCGATTAAATTAACTTCTATATTTCCCAGTGGGTTTGCCATTTCTTACCACTGGGCAATTTTAAATCATTTTCCTGAAACTAATTTTCTACAGGAGCTGATTTATGAATCAATGATTTTCACAATATCACCTGACTCCAGACAATAAAAGTCAATAAGTCATCTTCATTTCCCTCAAAGCGACCTAATATTCTGGAAAAAGTTTTTTTTTCTCACAAGTCTGAATGATTCATTGAAATTGTTTAGTTATTAAACTCAAGGTTTGATTTGCCAAGGACATGCCGGCAACTAATGGGTCTTCTTGGAAACGGAGGATTTAATAACCAAACATCAATTACCAACTAACAGGCAGGACCAGTTAGCTAGCTGAAGGTAGTGTGGTAGTTAGCAGTTTGACAGATTGACAGCATTTATCTCAGCAGTCAAGGTAAAGTCAAGCCCAGCTGATTCAAACTCCAAGCACTTCACTCAAACAGCGTGCTTCTCAATTAAACTTGTATTCAAATAGCCTCTTCAGTAATGACAAAAAACACACTAGACATAAAACGATGTAAAATAAAAAAACACTTCTGTTTTGCCGTCTAACTGACTCCTTTTAGTGAGATCAAATACTAGGTGGATATGGTGCCATAAAGCCAATCTAACATTGTGTTAGCTTAAGCCATGTGAGCTGCAATATAGAAGTAGGGAGAGTTAGGGCTTCAAAGAGGGTCACCCCATGATAGCAGATACTTTGGTTCTCTCATCATCAGTCAAACCAGAGAAGCTGCTAAAGTGCTAATCTGTCTGATAGGAGCAAACCTACGAGGACCTTAAGGCCAAACAGGAATCTTTTTAAAGGGCCAAGCTTTGGGCCTCAGAGTAACAGTAATGCTGCGCGATTAGACCAAACTGATAAAGGTCCTTATCATACGACCCGACTGGGACCTATGAAGAGAGAGTTCACCTCCCTCTGATGAACCCCTCTAACGTTTCCCTTCTCGGAGCTTTAATTAAACCTGCTGCCCATTGTCTTGATTCATTAGCTCCACAACCTGCTTTGCCAACCTTGATCAATTACGTGACCGACTCTCTCAGCCAAGCTCTTTGGCGAACACTCTCACGTAGCTTCGTCGTCATTTCAGTGACACCGGCGGGAGCAACACTTTGTGTGCGAGGCGGCATGTGTGCGCATGTGGGAAAGTCTGTGAGCGAGCGTAGGAGGCGTTATCACGACATTCTGAGATTAGGGGGAACCTTAATGGATGTCTCAAAGACAGCGACACGAAGACAAGACGCGCGTTTAGCCCGTGTCTAGACTGGTGTTTTCCAGTAAGGTCAGAAATCAAAGGAACATTTGAATGCTCTCTAAATGGAAAAATATATATATATTTTTTTCTGCCCTATCTGGTGCAAATAAATGCAGTGACGGTAATTAATGTACTGTTTTTACACAGACATTTATGGAGGGCACATAAAGCGAGCGAGGGTGGGTTAGGTGTTGATGGTGATCTGAGGAATACTGTGTAGGTGGCAGATCACTGTTTGCCTGAGAGATGACACATTGCGGTCCCAAACGCTTTCATACATCTTTAATGAACATCACTTAAGTTGCCCTTGCTCAATAAAAATGCACAGGAAGAAATATTTAAGTCCGTAGAACGCCTCCGGTTGGGATTCAAACCAAGAATTTTCTGCTCCGAGGCTATATTTGACTTTGGATGCATTTCATAATGGCAAATGGGGAAGCACATTAAAAAGAGGCTTTCATTTCATTCTTCATCTTCTCCAGGTTTAATATGTTCATTCCTGTGAATATTATAGGCATTAATAATTCAGGCTGGCTCTAATGCACACCCGGCTGCAGATGTTTTCCATCGACTTTGCTCAGATACTCTGCTGTTTTTCTCTAGACGTGTTAAACAGCTGCTAACTTGCTAACACATGCTAACAATGGCCATTTTGCTATGTCATGTTTTCCTCAAAGAGGTCTTAAAGAATCATAGGCAGGTTTTGGTTTCTGTGATGCTTAATATTGCCAGATTTGCATCTGGAAAAAACATAACCTTACGCCAATTTCTCCCCTGAATAGATTATAGATGTATAGCAACAGAATCTATTGACATTTTACAATAACCTACATTAAATAGATTTATTTGAGTTTTTACCTACCATTCCTAATTTATGGTCCTGAACAGATAAACACCGCAGACCCTGAAGAACAGCTTTTATCACAGGAACAGGCAAACATTAGTCAAGGGATTTTTTTTTAATCTGTGCTTAAATGTCAACATATGCATGGACTTTCTGTTGCTGTTCTTCTATTCTCTTTCAACAAACTGCATTCAAGGGCATGTCAACAGGAAGTTTACGCTGCAAAACTTGAAACCCATTACAGACTGGACAATGGTTCCTACTAGAAGGTTTTATGCAGGAAAAGGGTTCAAGTGGCGAAAGGTTCTTGCATTAAAGTTAAATGCATTAAACTTAACGTCTTTAAATGTAATTGGCTGAAACAAGCCAGTGATAGATGAAGGTAAGCAGATGGCTCTTTCAGTTATCTGCCAAAGTGTGTTTTGAGTGGTGAGCCATTCATCATCAAGCTTGTTGTTCCAGATTTCTCCTCGCACTACATTCCCTCACAGCCTCATACCGATCATCCTTTGGCCAGACAGCTGCCATGTTGGACCTGCTAAAGCCAAATTTAAGCACTTACTCTGGCTCTCTATCCAAACAGTGGCTTTTGGACAGCTTGATGAACACCCACAAACCCTTTTGTTGAAGCCCCCAAAACCCCAAGCAGATTTTCGAGCTTTTCTGCCATCACAATCTCCACATGGCCTGCAAGAAACACATTTGCCAAGCAGATAGGATTGTGAGGACTGCTGTCATTTTCTGATAATCAAATCTGATGAGAGTCTGCAAAGGCAGCATGGATTTATATTTTCTGGAAGATTTTACTACATCTATGCATTTAGGTAAGGATAATAAGCTTTAGAAGATAGCTTTAGCCAGATATACAGTTGCTACATATAACAGGCAACTAAAAGTACAGCTGGTAGGAAAGAAATGCATAATGGAATTTCACAGACTTTAAAAAAACAAAACCTTTTTTCTATTTTGAGATCATTATCACCAATTGTTAAAGCACAAGAAGGGGTCATTTCATCAAAACCAACCTTAATCAGAACCCAATCAAGAGACAAGAAAGATTAGCAGGCTGGAATTAAAAGCTTATTTGACGAAGACGACCCAATCTGGTGAGCTGAACTTTGAAATTAAATACAATAAATCTGTCAAAAATAGAACAGAAAAAACCCTTTACATGTTGGATTGACTTCTTGTAATAGATTCAGTGAAAAAAGAAGAATTGTAGTTGATGTAATGCATGAAATTATGCATTGTTAAAAAATATACTGGCTCAAAACACATTTTCTTAACCACTGAGCACCATTACATATTGATGGTCCTGCTCCTTTAAATTGACCATTCCAGGAAAGGACCATCATTGCATCAAATGATTGTAATCTGCTTATCCAAGACCCAGTCATTGGGTTAAAGGGCAAAGGAGGAATAGATAGACATCCCTCTCCCCTGCATCGCTCTTCAGCTGATTCAGGGAGCTCAAGGAGGATTGAATTTAGTTGTGCTAACATAGCTAATTGGTAATATAAGCTGAAAAAGACGGTTTAAAGTGTGAAAACACTACGTTCTATCAGCAAAAATCTGTTACTTTGACTCCTCTGTCATACATGTTGTGATGTCTCATAAATAACTATTGAGGGTTTGAAAATAATCATTTCCAATGCTCAAAACAGCTATTGAAAGGACAAAACTTTGTGCAAAAATGAAGATTGGACTGAAAATTCTGATCAGGCGTCTCCAATTATGACAATTAGTTAACTAATACATGAAGAGATTTGCTTTTTGGGAAGCAAACCCAGTGTGTGTCACCACAACACACTGGAGTGGACAAAACTCCTATTCATTCACCTCGCTCCCTCTTCATCCCATCATAACTCAGGAACAAGATATCAATATTACTTGGGCTTCTCCTCTTTGAAGAAGAGCTGCACCGAGGTGAATCTGCCTACTTATTTGTATTTCCAGGCACATCGTAGTCTCGTGGAACTCTTTAATTTAAGTCAATCTGCTACTAAATCAAAGATTAACCATCTCACAAGGTGCACATGCTAATTCTCCATCAAACACAAGAGCACATGGTAGGTCATAAAAGGCTCTCCATGTCTTTTCGTTCCCCTCCCTCCCCGACTCTTGGCAGCATGAGGGAGGGCAGGATTGGGGAGTGATCAATATGTTTCTGCTATAAATAGCACGAGGTGCAGTGTGGTGCTAAGCAGAAGGAATGAAGGGGCAATATAGACGATGAGAGGAAACCCGCTGTTGCTCAGCATAGAAATGTTGCTGCGCATTCACACAGCTTAGCTGTTACAGCAACTCATTACCTGGCTGAGTCATTGATATGCATTTCAAATACAGGAACCCGGAGGGGCATAAAGTATGCTGCTATCGAAATAATGGAACTATGAAGAGCTTTCCTTTTTGTATCAGAAAAAAATAATAAAAAACGACGCCTGGAGTAATTTAAACATTCACTGAACACAGTGAATCACTTCATTGAAATGCAGCATGATGTTGCAGTTTGGTTGTCAATGAGGTGATATACATTGTGCAATAACAGTGGAAACAGCCACACGTATTTAACCGCAGGAAAACGATTTTCTGAATTCAAGAAGTGATAAAATATTGCTTACATCATTTGTAAGGACCTTTAAATATGCATACAAGTTTCAAACAGAACAAGTATGAGACATCCAACATTTAGTATCTACACAAATTAATCTCCTATTGCTTCAATCTAATGGCTAATTGTGACCCCCCATTATTGCAAAACTGAAAATGTTCCAGTACAAAAATATATAAAAATAGTTACTATACATTAACCATTTAACTGTCACTCTCAAAATACATACATGCCAGTCAATAGGTCTATGGAGACACTTCTCGACAGTTAAAGGGTTAAATAAACCGAACTAGAACTAAATACAATCAACATACAGCACAAAGCAAAGCTACTGCTGTTCCCCCCGATGACTCTCTAGTGATGATTGTGTGTATTTTGAGTCATTTCCTCCTAAACGCACACTGGGATTCTCCCAAGAATCCAGACAGTTAGCTTAACACCAACAGATTTGACACTTTAATGGCACCACCTGTAATCTCGGCTGGCAGTCAAGCAGAATGTGTGCAGAGCACCAGCCGTGTATTTGCTTTGGAGCATTGGCTGAAACTCCTCACTTCTCCCCATCCTGCTGCATCACACGCACATACAGTAATGCGAGTGTCTTCCTCAGGAGGAAGGTAGGAGGGCTACCGTAGGTTAACTGGCAATCATGTCTGCAAACACTCTGTAAATTTAGTCAATCTGACAGGAATGACCTAAACAGGCCGAGTATATTTCTCTAGTCCGGTGTCAACATGGACCTTACAGAAGCTGATGTTAACCCCCTTTATGTCGTTTTGCATTAATTTAGTCCAGCTAGAAGGCAAACATTTGTTGGGATAGATAGAGAGCTAACATAAAGTAAGATGTTTTAGATGAAGATGAAGAGGTTGTTTCAACATGGCCCGCTCTCTCAAAAAAAAATCTAAATCCCATTTACAACAAAAATGTTTGACTCTTGGCTGGAAGCTGATAAAAAGCAACTGAACATTTGAGTTCAGAGCCAATGGCTGCAGGACAGTCACCAGCAACTGAGAAGGTTCATCATAAAGACACTGTATGGAGCTCAGTCGTCAAAAAAGTGCAAAAATTGAGGTGGAATTTTTTGCAAAAAATTAGGCAAAAGCGTGGAAAGGGACAAATCCAAATTATTTCATGGTACATCCTCTGAAACTATAGCAGCTCCTTTGATATGTACACACTTTATATTGGAATCAAGATTATTGAAATTGAGTTTGTTATTGCGGAGGAAAACTAGATTTGGCAGTGATTTTCTGAACACATTTGAGAAAATCCTGCGGGACTTAACTTAATAACAACCAACAATTCTGACTCTTCTATTATTTTATCGTGACACTTTCGCCTTCAGTTCAGTTAATACCGTGTGATAAACAGTGTTCACATGCCAGGTTCAGAATATCTTCTCACTCACACCTAATTTGGTGATGTTGATGGTGTGAAATTACGTTGACCCCTTGGTATTTAGAAAAGACCAAAAGACAGAGCTCCGTTTGTCCCCCCACTATAATCTTCCCCTCATTTTCCAAGCACATCAACACAGCAGTAGGCATGAGTGAGGCTTGGTATGACACATGGCTTGAAAAGGGGCAGCAAATAGAATTATTATTTTTTAAGCAGAATATAATTTTTTCTTGTATCAACATTGTTTAAAGCAAAATTTAAATTTAGAAAGTACCACCGAATCAACTACATTTATGCAAATCTGGTTTATGCATACTGCAATCACAACAGACAGGACCCCTCAGGGGGCAATGACAGATGTCATCCTTTGATTAGAAATGTCAACAGAGAGAACAGCACTGGCCCAGCTGCCCAGTTGCATTCAGGCTGTGATTTTTCCATCCACACACAGGCCAGTATTTATTTTCTCATCAGCACCATGTAATCACCGCGTTAAGTCTTTCTGTCACCGTGTAAAATTCCATAATAATTTCTGACTGATGATCCCTGCAGCGAAGGTGACAGAAATCGTCTATGGGTTTCGTCTTAAAAGGCAATTAGCAGGATGTCTAGTCAACCAATTCAAGCTTCATGTTGCACTTCATAGAACCGGGTTTCTCTTGTGTTGTGTTAAAGTTTGAAATTTGGGCTCAGATGGTTTTAGTTGCCAGATAACCAAACTATAATTATACCTGAAGTGTTGCCATTTTAATATGAAAGGTGAAACAACTTGGTAAAGTGCGTCAGTCTAAAAATGTGTTAATGTGGTACAAATATTTATTTTTCCTGTTCAGGACTGGACTAAATGTTTAAAGTGTCCAGGCATTGTCTTGTTCCTCAGTGATTAATGCGGCTTCATGAGTGGTTTGAAACTTTTTGGCCTTTCTTTGCTGTGTGAACATTCAGAAACAGCCCTGCTATCTGGCTGACTTCTCTTAAGAGTCAGTAAACTACAATATGACTCATTTTCAATCAGCCAGGCAGTTTGTTTCAAGAGTTACTTAAAGCCCCTTTTGAGACATGAACTATTTATTGTGGCTTTAACAGCTTCATCAGTCCATCTGAGCAGCAGTCAGTCATTTAGACACTTTTCCATTACTATTGTTCTTGGGTTTTGTGTGAGGAGCAGCAGTGTCAGTTATTCAGAAGGAAATTATAAACTAAAGGAGACACTCGCGTAAATCTGCACACCATAAAATGCATGTATCAATCAAATTATAATTACAATCTTTTTATTCATTTTTCACTGGAGTCAAATGGTACACTGTTGTTGAATTTTTCATCTGTAATTTGTAAGAAAATGTGATGAACACACAGCCTAATGTCTCTTAGACAAAAAGAGAGAGAGAGAGAGAAAGAGCGTTCAATGGTCGTCAAACTCCTTCAACATCAGAATGATTGAACATTTAAAACAACTTGGACTAGACCAGAACTCAAGCTTTTTTTTGTTCTGTTTTACATCTTCATTCTGACTTTTCTAAAGAAAAATATCATAAACTCTGCACTATAAGTGGTTCAAGGTCTGAGAATGTATCCGTTTCTTGCTTTTATGCGCCACGACTTTTCTGTTGGTATGGAAACGGCTGTGAGAAGCGAAAACTAACAGATTGCAGATGGAGCGGTTTCCGATAGAGGAAAGAGGTGGAATTTTAGCAACAAAAAAAAAAACAGGTTAAGAATGAGGCAGCTTAAATCCAGCCTCAGCTGGGTTATGTCCCATTCAGCCACTCTAAGCTCCTCCTCCTGCTTGATTACTGGCCCATTCATGAAAAAAAGGGGAAAAAAACAACAACAGCTGCATGCTTCACGACCCAGGCTGCATAGATAAATGCTTGGGTGATCAAACTAATCCTTGCCCTTTGGAAATAAACGCAGCATTCGTACCAATACACCACATTCACGTCGTACATGACATTAAGCGGCATGTAGGAATATTAATTTGACATTCACAACCTTTTCTGCAATTCTCAGTTCTGCATAACAAACATGCGTCGCTCCAGATGCTCCTACTAAATAATGCAGCCTTCATATAATCTGGTCAAGATAATCTCATGTTAAAGTGCCAGAATATAGTTTCAGAATATGCTGAGGGAGTCATAATTCAATGTGGTAAGATAACAATAAAAACGTACATCTGTGCGTCTCGTTTGTTTTCCATTCCAGGATTGTTTGGGCCTCAATTCTCAGCTGGTATGAGGCCCATTTCATTAAAGCTTGTTTCAGAGGTGGATTACGTTTCTGGACTATAATCCCCCCCGTGTTTGACCCTCGGTGTCGGCTGCATTTAGGATGTCACAGGGGGAATCTAGGAATGTCTTGTATATTGAGCTGTGGCCGCGAGCTCTCGCCTAGTCGTGTAACACAATTACATCAGACTGATGTTTCTGTGTGTCGCTTGTTTTTAACAGCTCAAGTAGGTAACCCGCTGCTTCATTTTTCCCTCAGGTTGTTTTGCAGCAGAATATGTTGCGTTTATTGGGCCGTGTGACTCACCGGCGGTTTCATCACATTTGCCTGGTTTTACTATTCGCTTTCAGATTTTGTGTTAAGTGTGTTTGTGTTTTTTCTGGCTAATGTGATGCTCGAGTATTATTTATGTAGAAACCGGGACGAACAACAGCAACAAATGTTTGGTGTTTAGATGCATTCACATTAGCTTAGCAGAATGATGCGATAATGCTTAAAAGACACTGTTTTGCAGACAAGTTTAGAAATCTAACAGTAGAAACATAAAGCAACGTTGATACTTTTGGCAAGCCAAGGATTTGCCACTACGGTGATTCTTTGGAGCTCCAGCAAATTTAAAAAACAAGAACCGTCATGGTCCCATGCAGCTATTAGAGGACCAAAAACTGAAGGGTGATTAACTTTATAGGAGATGGAGTCATAAGGAAGCCTTACATTTGACTCACAGTAAAGCAGTAAAATAAAATAAAACATTCTGTTCAGTTCCCTTCTTCTAAGGCCAACCATTTCTTCCAGCACTTGTGGATTTTGCAGCCCTGCACTGGTCAAGCATTTGTCATATTTTAAGAAATCAGTGTGAAACTGCCAATCAAGTTATATAAACAGTAAAGTTCCAGCCAACAAGTCTGTCAGTCAAAATTAAAGTGTTAAGTCAAACCTGCCTTCACGCTTGCCTCAAGGATACTGTGAAATTCTCAAAATGCATTTAGACTCTAAAAAATAAAGTTCTGAGAAACATCAAGTGCTCTCCAAAACCAAATCCTTTTCACTTAGCAGATCATTTCTTTTTCATATTAAAGTTTCACAAATTGCTTGTAATTTTATCAAATTTAATCATAGGAGAGGTATTGATTGCTTTTTTATATTCTTTTTGTGCATATGTCTTTCTGTCACTGGCTTGGCAGTTTCATTGCAGAGATAGATTTGACAAATTTAAAATGTCTTCGTAGGCACTAAAGACAAACAGGTAGAAATTGTTCAATTTTTGTGGCATTATAAGGAGCTTGCTATGTAGAATGCCACAATCATTCATCAGAGTGAAGTTTTGTCTCTCTGCTCCAAGCACGTAATTATCTTGTCTGGTAAACTTTGATTACGAGCCTCAGATATGAAGGTGAATCCTTCAGGCACATTTTATAGCAGTACAGTACAGTAGAAAGAATAATTATTCAACCCTTAAGATTCATTTAAATAAATCAATCATGATAAACAGAATTAGTATTTTCTTATCAGAAAAGCCAAACGAAATATCTTATGCTGTAAAGGAAACTGATTTTTTTTACAAAATATCAGCAAGATATGAAACATATAAGTTTTTGTAAATATTCACTCCCTTTAAAGTGACTGAGCTCATTCAACAGAGGTCCAATCAATCGGTGCGGCTCCTCACACTCAGGAGATTATTTGAATTCAAATGGCACACTGTGATTTAGGAAGATCCATTCACTGGTTAATCAGTTTTCCTACAAGAATACAAAAGAACACTCCAAGAAAAGGAAATAAATGAGTATCAAAAGGTATAAGTCAGGGGATGGACACACAATTTTCAAAGCACTGAACAGAAGAGTCTAAACAATAAGTGGATTGAAATGTTTATGAAACAACTGCTTAAATGTATGTTGTTTTTTTTTCTGCAATGTATTTAATCCTGTATAGTATCACAAGGTTATGCCTGATGACAAAGTGCAAACAATATAATAATTCAAATCTGACTCTGTTTCACCCAGTGAAATTACAGTCGGATGAAATACATACAGCCAAGCAGCAGCAAAGCCTTTCAGTTCGTTCTTTCATTCAGGTATTTTTAAATAATTCTGCCTTTCGTAGGGATGATATTATTATTTCCAAAGTAAAAGTCACTTCCAGATTGGAAGGCTTTTAATCTGAAAAAGACTCTGCCTTTTTTAATGTCGTCTCCGGTGGTGTCCTTTGCTTTGATGGCTGCACCCCGGCACACCGCAACCGATGCTGATTAAACATCTGGAACATCCTGTTGTTTAGTGAGGGTAGATGGATGGATAGATGGATGACTATTAATCCCCAGCGGGAATTAATTGTCACTATTAATTCAGGCAGGCATCCAGGCGCCGTGAGGGGCCTGGATGCAACATAGAGAAACAAGCATCCTCATTGTCAGCTTGATGACTAGATAATGGGGCGATGAGCAATAACGCCCAATAAAAGTGGAGGAAAACCACAAACACACACACAAAAAAACTAAATGTTAGAAGCTGCTACAGAAGGGCGATGCTAGCATGATGAGATTTTGAATAGACGTTGAAATGTCATGTAGAGCCCTACAAAAGCATCAGTATCCTTTAATGTTATTTTCTTCTGAGGGCAAACTTTTTAACAAAATAAGTCTGAATATATTTTTATTTATTTTTTGGTTTACTCCCATGCCTGTTAATGAAATCCATCGCAACCTTTAGAAATCACTTCATTGAAGTTTACTTGAATCTAACTTAACCTGTGCAATGCAGGCTAAATGGGCATCTCATTTTGTAGATATATAAAAGTGGTTCTGCAATGTATAAATGAAGGTTTGCTGAAAATGAATGCAAAATAAAAAACATATTAATATCAATCAACTTCACAAATGAGTATCTTGTGTTGGTTTATCATGTCAAATCCTTGAACAATACGCTCGAGTTCATAACCAAAATGTGACAAAATGCAAAAAGGTTTGAGAGCATTTAATGCTTTTTTCAAGGGCCCAGTATTGTGCCCATCCAGACAGTTGACTCAAGAGTACAAAGACTCTGAAAGTGTTTTTTACACAAAACAAAATTTCCGAAAGTATTACCTGGATTCTCTAACAAAATGAACAAAAAAAACTCCCTGCACTGAGGGAAAATCTTCAAGAAGAGAATGAAATTCAAAGCCACATCCATCTTTGTTCACATTGTCTCCGATTACGGTGAAAGGGTGCAAAGTCGACACATTGCATCAGTCATCCCAAAAAGCACTTGAGGGAAGATGGACAACAACTTAAAAGTTTTGGATGGCCAAGTGTCTCCCTGTATATCACATCTGCAGCGCTTAACTTAAAGGCCAGGTGGTAGTACAATACAAAAAGCTTGAAGTTGGGTCAACTGTTAAGAAGCACCTATGGAAAACCGTGTCAAAGAATTGTTGCTTTTCTCCTTCCTGAGCAGGGCCCGACAGTGTCACTTAGCCACTTGCTTCCTATAATCCTTTAGGGAGGGTCGCCGTGGCAGGAGGTCTTCACAGCAAGCGACACATCCCTCGTTCCTGACACCTCCTGCGGGAGTTCCTCGAGTCATTAGGGGCAGCTATGAGACATTATAATCCCTGAAAAGTCCAGGGTCATCCTTGGGTTCTTCACCCTTTGGGATAACCGAAACGCTTGCCCACAAGAGCCTAACAGGCAGAAGCGCTGGAGCTGTCAGCCGGCTGGGTCTGATTCAAGGCAATGCTGATTGTCGTGAAAGGACAACCTTGGGACTTTAAGCACTCGATGTGCAGTCCGGAGTGTTGTTTTTTTACAACACCACAGGTGTTAAAGTAAGATTTAAAGATGTCAGCGTTATGATGGTGTGAGATAAAATCAAAAGAGGAACATTGGTCACCTGGAGTCATGAATGTCAGCAGTAAATTTTAAGACACTCAGTTGCAAATCATTCTGACTTAACAATCCCCTCAGCCACTTTGGCTCCGTTCCTTGCCTGCTTTTTTTAATTATCTGCTTGCGTTTGTGAGTTTTAAACCTATTTACCCCCTGAGCTATACAACATTTTTAATGCCCTTCAGATCTTTTATAAACATCATGAAAACACAGCATATTGCTGAGGATCTCACCTGGTAGCCTTAGGACAGAATAATACTGTCATTCAGAAACCTTTGGATTTGATGAGAGGTGGCAGAGAATCCTCAACGGGGAAATGTAAGCGAGTTCCCTAACCTCCCTTTTTGAAAAAAATACTTTACTTTTTTTGGTTGCAGGCCCCACGTACACAGCAGTTCCACAATGTACGGACAATAAAATGAAAATCGTTTTAAGTTTTGCCATTTCGTTCAGCACTGTAACATTTTGCATGAATAAAAACAGCAAGATTCGACAACGGGCTCTAAAGTGAAACTTTTGAAAAACACAATGCAAATTATGACCATGCAATAAAGTTGTATTTGAAGAAAATGCCAGCTATGTCATCTTGCACAGTTCAAGGTAGGTAGGTGTAAAAACTTGAATCTAGAAAAAACTACTTACACATTGCTTTACGTTTTATAGGTTTAGATCAGTTAAAACTATCATAGTTTGAGTGTTGGTGTATGACAGTAATTACCCTATTGGTTGCAGAAAAAAAATTCAGTCTGCAGCGAAGCAAAGACAGTAAAAACAGACCCAAAACCTGAAGGTACAGTTACAACGAAAGGTGACACCATATTTAAGGGCTGATAGGGATCCATTGTAGCTTATAAACCTTTAAATTGGAGTGGAAAAATTCTTGCTGGCATGCGGCGTCTCTGCTTACCAACCTAGGGCTAACATATTGTTTTCCCCTCAGCTCTCCGCTGGCTTCCTCAGCAAAGCGAGATATGATTGGTAAGGAATAGCGAATAAATTGGCAGGTCTGTTTCATTCAAAATGTCAATACTTATATCTGAATGTGATGAAAAACAAATGGATAGGAATGGATATGGCAAACTTGGGACCTACAATCTTTTCATGCAACATCTTAAGTGACATTTAGCTCAATACGTGTAATTTCCTTTTAGGAAAGCTAGTCACACACACACACACAATGGGGGGGAAAAAAAGGTGTCATCTTTGAGAAGAAATGAAACATTTATCCTAAATAATGGGTTAGTTATCAAAGATGTTGTGGTTCCTGAAGGGGAACTCTATATTACTTCTGTTTCACGCTTTCATTTTACCTCTGGTCCTTTGCTTCTGGTCATTTTCTTCGTAATTAATTGTCAGATACTTCGTAATTAAGTCATAGTCTAAGAGAGGAACTACGGGCATTATATCTTCTATCTTTGAAGACACAGAAAGCACCGAGGGTGCATGGAAGATAAACTTCACTGAAGTAATGTAATGAAATACTACCTTTATATTAATTGACTTTATTTTTGGACAGGCCAACTAAAAGCCTCTCTGACACACCAAGTAGTAAAACATTTGAGCTGAACTTGAGCAGTGAAAAGGCTTAGGGGAAAAGAAAAGGTTTTACATGTGAAAGAAAGGTGGTAAAGACTTGGAGCAAGAAGGAAAGGTGAAGAAAACGTCGAGGGTTCTCCAAATGTCTGTGATAAGTGTGTGCACGTTGTTGCTTGTGTTTTTGAGCACTGAGCTGTGCTTACTCCACCAATCATTGGGATGGGAAAGAGAGAGAACCATTTCAAGGATCTGCTGCTGCAGATTCACTTGAAGGTCACCAAATCCCAGGATGCACTTTGCCTGCTCAGGTGTCTGAAAGTGTGAAAACTGAAATCGCCTTGGTGCAGATGGATGATTTCAAGGACTTGTTTTTATGTATCAGATTTGTTAATTGAAGTTTGACATTTTCTGTTTGTACTTTAAGGATGCCTCTCATGCAGTTTGCTCGTGTTATGCTCTTAGATTTCTAAAGCCTCTTGCGAATAAAATATATTTTCGGAGAAATGTTTTTCAACCTGGTTGGTTACTGGCCACCCTAAGTAAAAAATAAACACAGAAATGCTTGAAATCATTTCTTCTGCTGAAACATATCTTTTTCCCAATTCAAAATCATCTTTAAAATACTGTATATTGTGGATTTTTTTCAGCCATGCTGCAGTTAGCTGTTCATGGCTGACATTGATGCATAACAACAAATAGCATTCATTTGTTAGCATACATGCCCCTCACCTCCCATCTCATCAACCATCTGAGCCATTAGAATAGAAACAGCTATTACTGGCTATGAGCGCCGTAATAGTGTCGATAATTCTGCCATGCAGCCCCTCTATCCAAGCTGTTCATCCCTCAGTGTTTCAATTTCACCCCCCGTTTTCACCAACAGGCTAAACAGACCTCATTACTCAACCGCACTCTCCCCACAACCAGATGCTTCTATTATTTCCTTTGTGTTTAATTGACAAGGGTGATGATCTACCTGCTGGAGTAATGGTTTCAAAGTCAAACAAGGCTCTTAAACCTGCGTGAGTGACTCAATCAGGATTGTGAGTAACAAACATCGTAGGTAAAGTTTCTCATCTTTAGTCTTGGTCCTTATTTTATAGACTCTGTCGGCAGCAGCAATAAACTCCAGGCACATCCTGGCTAAGCTAATAACCACTTCACCTCGGGGCATGGGGTGCAAGCAAGCTTGAAAGAGGAAGAGGATAAAAAAAAAGAAAAAAAGAAAGTCATAAAATAAGGGAGATAAAAATAAAAAAAAAAACATCTCACCTCCTGCCCGCTCATCACAGGAAGTGCAGCCTCAGCAGCCGCCTATGCAGAAGCTCTCTGATGATTATGCAGAGACCAAAGAACGCTCGGAGCGCAAACAGCTGGCTGGGCCCAGCCAACAATCGCGTGGAGTCCTCTGATCTTTTTAATGCATTCTATAATTACTGATACGTATTGACAGTGCGTCTGTTTGTGTGGTGGAGAGTGAATTCTAAGCGTGTCCTTGTGAAGCACCGGCTTCTACGCAGAGCTCAGACCAGAAGTTTAATCACACAACACTGGAAAAACACCTGTACATTTCTGTTCTTCCCTTCACTGTCTGACATGAAATCAGACCAAGCTTCATCTTTTTTAGGTCAGTTAGAATCTGAAAGCACATTTCTAATGCCAAGTCCAAAATGTTTTTAAATTCATCCATGTGCTGCTTAAAAATGACACAAAAATGTATTTTTTTTGGATAGTTATTGAGATAAATATTTTTCTTTTTTTTTTTTGTTGTGTTCCAGTGAATCATTTCCTTCAGCTTTTATAAAAATGGAACCTTTTTTATAAACATAGCAAAAGTATTTATCCCTTATCCGTTTTTTTTTTTATAATTAAAAATAAACCATCCAATACAAACGGTGGAAACATAATTGCCCCTAAACATAATAACTGCTTGTAAGATTGAAAAAACAAACTAACATAGGAAAAGATATTTGCACTAGAAACTAGACTTGGTAAGATTTTGTGTTTTTGCCATGATGGTGAAACAACACCCAGAAGAAGATACTGCTTGCTTAAAACCCTCCACACAACGCCTGTTCTGCCCTGTTTCTTCATGCATTTAGCTAACAGCTTGACTGAAAGCAATTTCACTTCTGTAAACATTAACGTCCAGCCAGTGTTGCACTTTAACAGCAATTTGCTTTGAGATCTATTGGTTTCGGTTGTTACATGCTCCGTCACCTGTTCCTTTGCTGATGCTGTGAAAACCCAATTATGCTGCTTCATTCCAATGTTCAAAGTCACTACTAAAGGTACAAACATGAATGCAGGACAATTATATAAAACAATTACCTTTGTTTACATAGACTTGACAGAAAAGCTGCCGTCTTCCTCCTTTGGGAGCTTATGATTGTTTGATTGGACGTGCCTGACAGCCTTTGCTTAGCGCTTTAGCGTTGTGCCAAACCTTCATTTTCTGAAAGCCGTGACTGCGCTAAAAATCGTGTCAGCCTAGTTTTTCATCTGTCCATTTCATGTTAGTCCAACAGAGGCGATACGCTCCCTTTTAATCGCTTCAGCTGTCTGCACACACAGAGTAGTCTATTTTTAAACCACAACTATTTTTTTTCTGCATTTTATCTTGTTTATATGCAATGGGGGTGTTTTGTTGAAGTTAAAGTGAAAGCTGTTTGCTTAAAATGTACTAGTTCATGTGTCTACTGCTTAAAAAACAGCATCTATTCTCATTTGGTTATATTGCCACCAAAAAGCATAACTGTGACAAAGGCCAACAAGTAAACATTGCTTTCAAAATCTGTTTGTGGTCTTCCTCCTTTACTCTGATATCCCTGCATGAAACTCAGTTGTCTTCAGAAGTCGTGTTTCTGTTGTTTCTACCACAAATTTGACTTTTATAGCAAGAAGAGCCAGTCACTCAAAAAAATGTTACTTTTCTTTTTTTCCTATTTGGAAAGAAATCGTGCACAACTTTCTGTTGGGCTACCTGACAAAATGTTGGGGTTATTCTTTCTTTGCCAAGAATCTAAGATAAGCTAGAAATAAAAGGGGTAAGACAAACACTTCCTGAAAGTTTCTAGAACACTGCCAGAAATAAGAAAAAAAGTAAAAACAAATAATAACAAATCATTTATTTTATATTATTTGTAGAAATTAGTTTTCATTTCATCATTTAGAGGATTTGCAAAAGGGGAGGTGAAAATTTTCACTTAAATACATGTAGACATTTAATTCTTAGTAAATTTTAGTTTTTTTGCGGCGTGCGGAGCTTAGTCTATGGAACTGATCTTAAACCTGCAACGCCGTCCTCGCAATGGCCTCCATTTTTCTTGTCTAATGTCCAAAGAGCTCCACTGCAGAAGCATCACTCGTAAAATAAGTTCCAGCCATTGCTCTCTTTGTTATCTTGTCTCTGGTTTTTATGGGTCCGGGCGCAGTTTTGCTTTGGTCAGGTGATAACAAACCGGGTAGGAGAGAGTATACATCTGTCGGACGTTTGGCAGAGGGGCTGTTGCTGTGAAACATTGAGTCAGCTAAAAGGTTTGAGCTCCGTCAGCACCTTGCGGTGCCTTTACAATTTAATACAAAGAGGCGAGGCGAGCTGACAGAGAGGTGCAGTGGAAACTTAATAAAACACACATGCGCTCCTTTACATGTGCACACACACACACTTCTCTTTTCGTCTAAGCTTTACATGAAACATTCCCTCAAACACTCATGCTAAAGTAAACTAGAGGGTCTGGAAGTCTGCTGCAGATGAGAGATCCAGGACAAATCCAATCGGGTTTGACTTTTCTACATTTTGTTTCAAAGATCCAGATGCATTTAGTTTGCAGGTGGGCTTAAAGTTAGCATTACAACCAGTTAGTCATTTGGATATTCTAGAGATAATCAAATACATTGCTCCAAATTAAACAATTTCTACACATTAAATGCAGAAATGAAGACGACAGCAGAGAAGCAACAGGAAACCAAAGCAAAGGCAGAACACTAAATATAGAAAAACAGAATAAAGAATGAATTGATGAAATGTTATTAAAAATGCCGTACTCCCATCCTAAGGCTTGAGTATTCAACAGAGCTGCTGCAACAGATTTCCAAGTTGTTTTCGCCACTATAGCTATTGTCTCTACTTCAAGACCCTAGCTGGAGAATTTGATAAACTTTAAGCTGCGTTCAATGTTTTTGATTTCCACATTTGTAAAAAGAATTCACAACAATCCCAATGTTGTGAATTTGTATTTGTCTTTTCAGGTAGCGGTGGATAATGGCCCCTTTACATGTACAACTACGTAAAATCAAATCATTTAGGTTTACATTTAGGTTCAACATTGCAACAATGTGACACTTAAACATCCTGCCTCACATATGTCCATGAATTTTTCAGCTTGCTGCTTTTGAGGTATCCCCTCCTGTATTCTCTTTGTACTCAGCTGAGTTTGTGCTGACTCATCTCTCGAAGCTTCAGAAGAGCTTTGTGTTTTGTGGTTGTCTGGGAACGTCAGCAGGCCTTTAAGTGATTCAGCCAGCTGCCGTTGTTTTTTATGGTGTCACAGAGGAACAAAGTGAATATCTGCTCATTTGGGTAAATTTTATTCCTCTCCTCTCTTATTTTTATATTTTTTTTTTTTATGGGACATATTCTCACATTGGTCATGAAGGCTGTAGTTTGCATGGTGAATAATAGTTTTTAAATTTGTTTGTGATAAGATAACTGGACGGACTTCTTATTTGCATGATATTGAAGAACTCGAATCTCCACATACATCCTACGGTTTGTCGGAAAAAAATATTTTACACATTAAGCGTTCATAAACGCTTAATGTTTATGAACATTAAGCGTTCATAAAAAAAAAATCCAAATATGTAAATTCTCTCATTACATACATTTTAATGTATTTGGAATTGGACAGTAATTTTTTACCATTCACAACTACTTGAGCAGGACTTAAATCATTTCCTTCATCTTGACTACCCTCGTAAAGACGCATTGAATGCACTTTAGTCCAGCTTTTTTTGCCTGAATCACAAAGTTGACCAACGACGGATGTTATTTCAAAGCAAGAAGGTCAAAACATACAAGCTGCAAAAAAAAACAGGCTACAAAATGGAAACAGGACTGAGGTGGTCGTAGCTGACTTATCACTTTAGCAACAAGGACAGTCGTACAGGGAACTGGTCAATACCAAGTCAGAAGGTCGACACCGCTGTTACGTGGGGAGTTTGAAAATTAGTGGTCGGACATGTGTTTGTTGAGAACAGAAGGAGAAAGGTAGAAAAACTTGGGTTGAGAGAATGCATTCTCATTTGTAAAATGTTTAGCATACAAGTTATTACATTTTTAAAGTCGCTTCCATCTTGAAACATCAGGGCTGGTCTAGTAATCCAGCCCTGATGGATTACTATCATCAGGGCTGGATAACTATATGCAACTATATAGTTGCATATAGTTATTGCAACTATATGCTGCAATACGTATGTTATGCAGCATAACATACGTATTGCATCCAAATACGTATGGATGCATACGTATCATTTCGATGATACGTATGCATCATCCAAATGACTCACAAACATTTCAATCAATTTTTAGAGTAATGGCAATAGTTGATAACTTGTCACATTACCAACACAGTAAAAGAAACTGTGACTACAAACATCATTATGAAGCCAAAAGTTTAGTTTTCCAACGCTGGACTCTTTTTTTCAGTTCAATAATGCAAATTGATTTCCACAATGTTATTGTGGTAAGTTTTATGTATGTATGCAGCATTACATGCTGAGTGAAAGGTTTTGAAATGGACCTGATGGTAATGAATCATTTATCACCATGGAACAGAGGCAAACTTAAGATCAAATTAGATGCATTATGTCGAAATTCCTACAGAGAAAATCCTGCACAGCATTAGGTTGAGTATTTATCAAACTTTAAAACTTTAAATCTAAATTGTTACTGGATTTTGGAAATTTGATGAATCCATATTAAAAGGAAAACAAATAGTAAATATTCAAAATATTTTGCATACATACATATCCAACACATATTTGTAACAAAAAGCTTTCTTTATTTCCTAAACTGTTATACAACTCCTTTATTTTGAATTAAGGCTTTAAGTCTTGCAAATATGTCGGAAGAAATATATTTGCTCACTTTAACTTAAAGATTTGGGAGTTTATTACAATTCTGATTCCAAGAGAATATATTAGAGCATAAGCGCCTTTTAAGACTTTGGTCCCATTCAAGCATGATTGTTTTCCTTCCAAGCACCACAACTGTGACTGCCGTTGAATGGAAAGCACATTTCAATACCCAGAGACAGGTTGCCTCCAAGAGGAAATCTGCTCAGGCTGGCACTAACACTTTCCAGTCGGGACTGTCTGCATGTTGGTCAGTAGATAAACTTCTAATTTATCTGCAAGAAAGTGAGGTGTTTGTGAAATTGCAAAACCAAAATTGACAGGAATGCAGAAGGCGGGCAGGATAACGTCTCGCATTATGACGACTTTTTGGCAGGTTGTTGTAGAAACAAATGTTGTGAATATTAAGGCCTCTCTCGATCATGACTTAAGCTTTATAGGGTCATAAAGCCAAACAACTCAACTTAGTGACAACCCAAAACTTTATGTCCAGATTTCTGCAGGGATAGTAAATATTCATTTCTGCTGGTGCTAGACTAAAAAATAATTTTTAAGAAAATCTTTTCCAATAGTACTTTGCTTGAGTCGCCATCAGGAGTTGAAGGCATTTACGTACCATTAGGTGTTGAAGTCTAAATAAGCAGCAATCAAAGCCGAACTGTGGAAAACTTAAAACACTCAAAGCTGCCACTTGATGGCTGTGATTGGATTAAGATGGCGGTGGTGTGACGGTGGAGCACAATGACGGTCATCAAATTCAGGCCAACTCTCCTGCACCGAAAACAAAGAGAAAAGACAGGAATAGCATCCTGTAAAATGTGCTGCTCTCGCTCAATCTCCACATGATCACATGCTAAAAGACCAGCATGAGGACCTCTGAAACAGATCAGCAAATTACAGTGTATTTATTATATTACAATTTATTAGTTACATTCAAAGATTTATGAAGAATAACAGCCATGTTTGAAATAGCTACACTTGACTGGGCAGAGTTTATTTAAGACATAAAGCTGCATATGGTTAGCTGTAGAGTTTTAGAGTCTACTTCCCCTTTGCTGGATAAATAATACTTTCTTTTTTTATTAGGAAAAGCAGTGCTAAAGAGGGGATGTTTTATATTTTGCTCAACATGATTTCTCTGGCAAAAATAGGTGTGGAAATCAGCGTATTAAACCTTTTAGGTGTCCTGTTTTACAGCCTTCGTACTTTTGGGCTTGTGACAGTCACGTTGCGTGGGGCTTTACTTCCACCGCTCCCCCTCCTTGTTCGCAATATCATACCGAATTAAATGTTCTGCCTTGCCAGTTTATACTCTAACTGTATTTAATATGATTTGCATTCTCATTTCACAGATGAAAACTGCAGCTCATGAAAAGAATAGACCCAGATGTCACTCAGGAGGGAGGCGGGTTCTTGTCGTCATCGCAGTGGTTTTGCCTCTCAGCCTGCAAGTCAATTACTATTAACGCGTCAACCAGCTCAGAAGTTGAATTGTTTGCTTTGGGGAGAAGAATAAAAAGTTCTCACAATGTCAAACTGGAAGGAGAGGTTCTTTGTTGGTCTGCAAAGCATTCTCAGTTAGGAATTTGGAGAATTTGTGTCTGCACAAATCCAAAACAAAGAAAATGTCTCCTTTGTGCTTTCGTCAACGAGTTTCTACATTATGCAAAAGCTCTTAAAGTAACGGTGACCTCCAATGCTAAGAAACATATTACTGTAGAGCACAATTTAGCAGTTTCTATAGAGCATTTTTAGCAAATTACAGCAGGTAATTTAGCAAGTCTTCAGTCAATTAAGACTAAAGACTTTACAAGATAGTCTGTTGTACTACAATGCATTTCGCTCCTTCCATCCATCTGCCTTAATAACTACCAGGCAGGAAACATAAAACATAAAATCTCAATAAAATACATTGATGTTTATGACTCAGTGTGAAAACATTTTCGATGAAGAAGCCATAAACCCCAGATTCTCAAGAATATTCTCCATAAACACAGAAGTACTCAATTCTGGCGTTCGGAGGCGTCGTGAAGTTGTCACGACGGCGAGAGCAGAGGGGCTTTGTCTTTGAACTACAAGAGGATAGGCGGGTTAAACCACACACTGAGGCAATACAAGCAATCTATTACAGCAGAGGCAAACAGGAGCTTTTGTCTTTCAGCTAAAGCCCATTTTCTTCTCCCAGAAAAAATAAAATAAAACACATGGAAAACAAAACCAGCAGACAAGCTTGCACTTAACAGCCTTACGGTGAACATTCACAACAGGTCACATATATTAGCCGTTGTTAATTTGAAATAAATAATTTAATGGGAAAGACTATCAAAACCTTCTTGTTAACACTGTTTATGTTATTTTATGTTGTGTTAGCATTCGGATACACTGCTAATTTCATTGCTGCTACCATTAGCAGTAAAAACAAACACATTCAGTGGACTGTTTCACAAAAAAAGGGAAAAACAGACGAAGTTAAGCGTTTCAAAATTAATTTCTTAATCTGTCAAAAGTCATTTCTACCACCATAAACTGCATATCAACAAAACAACGTCTTTGTTTCCATCTTTCCTTCACCTCTGCCAACTTATGTAATTCCTTACACGCTCGTGGGATATTTATGACCTAATTCATGCCTAAAAAAGTGTTTTGCAGGCTTTTTTTTTTCTACAAACCCTGAAGTGAAAATATATACCTGATTACCCTGCTCTGTTTTTCTGATAATAACACAGTTGTTAAGAAAACACACCTCCAGCTATTTGCAACTACTGTGAAGTGTAGATTTTCCTTATCTTCACTATTGTTAGAATGATGATTTCATAGCAATTAAATATTGGCTTTGTGCTTATTTAAAGCATGAATTACAAAGTAAAGAGAGAAATGTAAACTCCATTGACACCATAAAAGGAATATTAATCTACCTTCTGTACTTTTACATGTCTCTGAGGAAGCTGAATATATTTGTCTTTTAACACGATGTTTTTGTTCTAAGCTTTTTAATTCTGCTCCTTATATGAAAAACCTATAAAAAAAGTATTTGGCTGAGTTTAACTAAATCACTTCTTTGAGAATCCACTGGACTGCCAGCCATAACAGCAGACTAAATGTCTATTAAGCTTGTCTGACCCAGGGAAAGACAACAGAGACAAAGTCTGTCTTAGTTAGGTTAGACCAGAAGCTTTTTGTCCATCCACTCTTTTTCTGGCAGATGTTCAATTCCAGTGAAATAAAGTAAATGAAATTGGACTTAAGTGGCAGCGCAAGGAAATTAGGAATTGGTCATGCCCATAACTTCCCAGACATCGAGCCAATGTTCTGTAGAAACTGAACCTGCCAGAGGTGGGTGGAGCAGAGGGAAGTTCAAATAAATGCAGAATGATGTTCTGAATAAGTAGACTCAATTTGAGGCAAAAACTTAAAAAAAATATTCTAGAATGAACAAAAGATAAATATTTGGTACAAAGGCAACTTAAGGTTTGAGGGACTGTTTGCAATGCCTGATATAATCAAGCACAAAAAAGTTTAAAAAAAAGAAATTTCAGTTATTTTGGAATAGCCAATTAAGCAAAATTGACCAAACTACCAAGTGTGAAAATAATATGTAATGAAACTTCTGTCTTGTCATTCATCATCATTTGCACGGGAACTGATAGCATCACCATCTAATCAGGTTGCCATGTTTTTTATGTCATAGGTTTCTCAAGATCTCATGTAAATATCAAACCAGTCTTTAAGCAACACTTGATTTCTAGAGATTATCTTAAGACCTACCACTGGATGGTTTCAACATTAATTAGGTGGTTTCTAAGAAGCTGCTAAGTGCATCAGTTAGGAACAAATATCTTCTCGTTAGATGAAACATATTAGCTTCTGCTATTAGCTACTTGAGAGTCCAGATGACATTTTATTTGGAAGCTAAAATGAAAAACGGGTCTGTCATTTGATTCTTCTTTTCCAACGTTTTCAACTAAGTCCACCACTAAAAAGAGAGCGAAATAAAAGAAAGGAAAGGAATGACAGAAAGAGTGAGCTAAGGCTAGGCAAGGAAATATTATGTTGTATCTTTCAGGCTAATCTGTGTGGAAAGTGACATGGTGCTAAGCTCTCTGAGAATGCAGCCTTTCCCCACTGGGGAACCAGAGTAATTACAGACAGCCTTTTGTTCCCATTTGCCTTCAGTAATAAGCCTAAAAGCATGGCAGCTCACGTTTTAGATAATGAAGATTTACTGAGTGTGGGTTAGAGCTAGTTCGTTTTTTTTCCCCCCGTCTTTATTCTAGTTTACACTGACTGCTTCTGCTTTTCAATACACCTCCGTCTCTGCAGTTGTTGACAGAGGGAGCGAAGTTCATTATTTACCAAGATTTACGCTTCCGTCTTCGGAGTGCAGATGTGATTCAAGCTCTTTTTCGTGCGCGGCAGCAGGGAGAATCACGAGCGTCCATTTGAATGTGCCAGACACACCTGGCACGCCGTGAAGCAGAGAACACAACCTGCTTTGTATGCAAACAATAGCGCTGGTACAGTATTATTGTGTTTGTGAGAACGGAGCATTTTGTCCCATTCTCCTCTTCTTGAAGATTAATTATGTCTCAGAATTAAATAAGAAGAATTATGTTCCACCTGTGCAACACAAATCTTACGTACTGTACTGTAATCTTACGTACCTCATACCTATTGTACTGTTGTAACAATAGGTATGAGGTGAACATCTTTAGAAGTTCTGGTCTATGGAATAATGACACCATCTGTGTTTAAAGCAAACTCTCTCTACCACTGGTAACCAAGCCTGTTAGGGACATAAAGAGTTTCTAGCACGGAGGAACGATATCTGCAATCCAGCAAGCAAAACAGGAACATCTGTATGGTTCCTTGTCACAGTTTCTACACCTCTTTTTCCTTAGTTTGCCTTATTTTAATGTGTCCTACATTGTTCTATTTCATATTAGATGCATGCTCTTGCATCTAAGAGCAATGCTCACACATTTAATTTGTCAAATTGAGGCTCTTTAAAGTTAGCTTTCAAGTTGTGTTCTTGGAATTAGATTTTGTTTCTATTTTACCAACAACTCTGTTTTGTCTGTTTTTGCATGAACCTTATGCGTTTCATCTGGCAGAATTTAATCTTTAGACATGTTGAAAAAGGGAACACGGTTTGTGTTTAACCTTTATCGCTTCTCCAATTTCTTACAATTTCATTGATGCTACATCAAAATTTGTACAATTGGATTTCATCTTATTTTTTTGCATAAAGGATAGTTTCTTATTTTCTCAACATGGCATTCAGAATATTCTGTGTTATAAAGTAGGCAAAGTAATTAGTGCCTGCAATATGTTGACTGTAAACCTTTTGCTCTGAAATACAACACTTGCTAATTAGGTCAAAACATAATCCCTTACATTTTATCCCAAAACATGTTTTCGTTGTTGGAAATTTTGCTTTCTGAGCCACACTTGGCTTGGAAAACCATGTTGTCTATTGTTGTGTTTGAGATTTGTCACAGCTGAAAAACAAATAGAAAAAGAGACAAGCCATCGTAATTTTTTATTAGAATTTAAAATTTCGAAGGTGCGATAATACTGCTCTTCCACAAGAGTCTGAGAATGCGCTGCATATAAAATCAGAAAAAGCTTTTGTGTGCAACTCCAGTAGGGAAATGTGCAATACATCTGAGGTTGATGGTGAAACATATTGGCTGTTTTTTGTGAAAATGATAGCTTCCAAGTGGACATTTGTGTTGATTTGATTGATTGCATGCCCTCTGCACCGCTGATGAAGGGATTCTGCTTTTAACACTGGCCTTCCTCTTCAACTGCCGCAATCACAGAATGTTTTGCACTTGTTTTCTAAAGGTGAACAAGTTGTTGCAGAACCCGTGGGCGGTCGCAGGCAAGAGATGAGGCATTAACACATGCCAAGCAACTCCAAGCTGAGTGGGACACGAGATCTTTGTCCTTCAGGCTATTAAAAAGAAATAAATGTGACTCAGGCACATACTAAGTGGATACAAGAATGCAAAGAGCTTCTTGTAATCAACAAGATTAGCAATGTGAGTAATGCCATATGGAAAAGAGTTAGTTATGTCATAGTCAGGAATATTCAACCCCATCAGTGCACAGCAAGCTCTCATCGCTGATATCGTCAAGTTTAGATACTGAGACAAGTTGTTAGGGTCAACTTCACAAGTGGGACACTTCAGTGTTTAGGACTCTTGAGGATGACATCAAGTGTTGCATCATTACCTCGTTGAGTCCTTGCAAGGCATGTGAGTCGAATGCAGCACATGAATAGCATCTATGATCGCTATTTAATCAATAATTCAATGAAGCAGTTTGTGTTTCGGATCTTCCCCATAGAACTGTTGAATCTACTGTAGAGACTAACTCAGTGGTCTCAAGCTGCAATATAAACCTGAATGTTTTGGCTTCCTGAACTTGCTTTAGAGGAATCTTCTCGAGTCGTAGAGTCAATCAAACACCAATCATATAGAATCTAAAACATGAAACTCTCCTGTATAGAAGTTTGATTTGGCTTAAACAAAGAACCAATCCTGACTGTATGAAAAGAACATGTAATTAAGGAAAGATTTCCGCACAAGTCCCCGAGGCGATAGAGGCATTTAGTCATCACTAGGAGTGCCTTGCTGTTAGCACTTAGTCGAAGCACATTTACCTGCTTATCTTATTCCCTAGTTGCCAGCTGGAAAGCATGTTGTTAATTGTGGGAAGTAACCCACCAGTTAAGGGGTTTCTCATTCATTTTGTTAATGGTACTGTTCTCATTGCAAGGGCGGTGAGGGGGGGGCTCCATGTGAAGTGAGACATGACAGGACTCTAATTGGAGATGAATTCAGGGCATGTATCACTCATTAGGATGAGATAGGGCAGGAATAAAACAAGTCGTCAAACTGAAGGGTTCAATTCATTAGAAATGTTGACGTGAATCGGTTGGTAAATTGCTCCTTGGAAGAAATACAGAGGTTCTACTTTTTAAGCAACATAAAAGAAAGGAGAATAAATGCTAACTATTTTTATTGAGGACGAAGGCAATCGAGATAAAAAAGATGCTTTTTGAAATGGCTCATAATGGCGCCATTAGGCAAAATGCAGAGGAGAATACAGCAGGGCACCGATGGGCCACGGCCTATATCTGTAATCATCCAGAACAAAGTACCAGGTTCCCAAAAAGGTTTATTGGGCTCAATTAATCAGAGTTATTACATAAAGACTCCTTTCACATTCATGCTCATATGAAACTTTGCAACAATTAATGCTCAGAGGAAAGTAATATTACACATGTTTAATTAAGTCTGCAGGGGATAATTATGGTGTGAGTAGCATTAAGTGCCAGGTTAGGAGTGCAGGCTAGGTGTCTGACTGCTCTCTCAGTTTCTGGAATTGCTTAAATTCATAGTTTATGCAACAAGATTTTGCAAGTCTGTTATCTGCAAGGAGCCTAATGAACAAATATTTTAAAAAGTCTATTTTGTAAATAGCAAACTTTGTTCCACAGAACAGATTTTGGTCCATTAAGTCAATGTTTGATTTGACTTTTTGTGTTAAGTGTACAGATTCAAACTCAGAGCACATTTAACGAGATGTAGACCTATAAAAACAAGTAATAGTACAAAAGGCACACATTTATCAAATAACCTTATACTATTAAGATTTTATGTCATTAAAAATAGTTTTATTGTTGATTCATTTTTTTTGTTTGTTTTATAATTCATCCAGCAAGGACAGCACATTGATTACAGCAATAACAGCAAATGTGTGTTTTTTTCACACTAGAATAAATCTAGGATGGTTTGATCAACAACCTATCAGCTGGAATCGGTATTTTTACTTTTGCCTAAAAGCCTTGCTTTGCTTCTGATTATTTCTGAAATGTCCCCGCCGCTTTGAAGTATAACGGCTATTATTTTGGCCGCCACAGGTTGCAATGTAGTTTTTCCTTTCTTCTAAATGTCAGCTTCTGGCCGGTGCATGTGAGCGAAGCACCAGCGGCCAGACACCGTGGGATTACAAATGACGGGCTTCAGAGGGGAGAAGTCAACCAAGAGTCGACGGGTCACCGGTTGAAACAGGCAGCGGGATGACAGAGATGCCCTCACAACAAGAGAACAAGGACAGAAAGGGGAAGAGAAGGCGAGGGCCTTCAGAGGGGTGAGAGGCAGTGGAAAACAGAGCAACGAAGAACACACATGCAAAGAAAACATGACGCCTCCCCGCATCCCAGCGTGATGGACGCTGCCCGCCGACTAATAAATCAGTGTTGGTGAAATGGCGGGTTGCTGAGAAGGGTGTTTGAAGCGACGCTATCCTGAGCTCCAGGTTGCCGAGAGGAATGACGTGTGAGGAATGTGGAAGCAGATGCTCACACACACACACACACATACGCCGAAAGGATCGAGTGGAGCCTGGCCTAATTTGACCCACCTGATAAAAAATGGACAGGAAAGTGCTTAGTCAGCTTTGCCCTTCCCTCCGCTCCACCGCTGCTTCTCCTCCTAATTTCCTCCTCTTAGTCAGATCAACCCTTCACCTCCCTACTTAATAACCTCCATGCACCTTTTGTGTTTCCTTGAGTTGCACGCTTTGATCTCCATTGCTCACAAAAATCCTCAAATTAACACAGGTGTGATTTAACTCGGATATTTATGGGAGAGGGTTTGTCGACCTACAGCATTTCCATTTTCAGTATCTTACATGTAAAATAGCAAGCCTCTCTGCTGGCGAGTGAACCCTCATTGGTACATCACTAGATCTAAGTTAGTTTGATTCTAAAAAGATAAAAAAAATAAAGCAATTTCCTGAACATGAAACTTGCTCTCTTTCATCTAACCTCCTAAATTGATCTCACAACTCCATTCGTTTTGACTTGATGTTGTAAAATAAAACTTTTTAATTTTACATTGGAGACTGATGGTTTTCTAAAATAAAGCATTGCATTCATGGGTTTTCTCATCCTTTGCAAAAACAAAAAAAATTAAATAAATCGTTTCATGTTTGTTTCTGAATACTTTTCAATATAATGGTAACAATTGATCTGATGATATAGACAACTGCTTTGGATTTGCACAGTTACAACCAGATAAATGAAAGATCTTGCAGATGCTTCACAAAGCAATAAGGAAATGTGTCAAACTGGCAAAATAAACTTGTGCTTTTTTTATTTTTCAATTGGTTACAATTTCACTTTTTTTTCCTGAACCGTCAGTAGTATAATGTGAAGAAAAAGCTTCAATAAAGTTGTGTGAATCTGCTGTTCTGCTGGAACTTGATGTTCCAACGGGTTCCCTGGTATTAATCAGTCCTGTGGGAAACGTGAAGTGATAATTCTCGCAATGCTGGCACAAGATAAACATTAATAAGAGGCTAATAGACATCGATGCTGTCAAGTTATCTTCAGTTGGGTAAATGTCTGTAGAGTTCACCCTTTATAAAAAAACTATACATCTAAATTAGTTCTTAGTGAATGAAAATAAAATTCTACTAATGATAATTAGGCAAAACAAAAAGTATTACACAACAAGATCACATTTTTGTATGAGCCATCTGAAACAGAGCAGTATGTGGACATCCATCCATCCATCCATTTTCCTACACCCTTGTCCCTTCCTGGGGTCCGGAGGGTTGCTGGTGCCTATCTCCAGCTGTCATTTCGGGCGAGAGGCGGGGTCACCCTGGACAGGTCACCAGTCTGTCCAGGGCAACACAGAGACATACAGGACAAACAAACATGCACACACACACTCACACCTAGGGACAATTTAGAGAGACCAATTAACCTGACAGTCATGCTTTTGGACTGTGGGAGGAAGCCGGAGTACCCGGAGAGAACTCACGCATGCCCAGGGAGAACATGCAAACTCCATGCAGAAAGACCGGGGCCGGGAGTCGAACCCAGAACCTTCTTGCTGCAAGGCAACAGCTCTACCAGCTGCGCCACTGGGCAGCCAGTATGTCGACATTCATCTGACAAATCTTTTTATCCATCTGACTAACTTTCTTGCCAGACAAGTGACGCAAGGGACTTTTTCTTGTTTTCAGTGTTTAAACATGAGATTGACTCAGGCAAAGAAAGAGCGCTGCTCGATAAAACGCCTTTGAAAAGCCATTTTGGATTCGGACAGCATAATGAGATTAGTGCATCAGGCTGGGCTCCAGCGTCCGGCTGGCTGGTCACCAGCACAGTTTGCTCAGTTAGGATCTTTTGTTTGAGGACATTTGGTCCACGTCATTATGCATGAGCAAGAACCCATGTGCTAATCCTTTGTCCCTCACACGCCTTCCATCTTAGAAGCCATATTTTTTTTTTTAAATGGCTTTTTTACTGCTTATCTTCCATTATTTACATTTTTATTTGCAAGTTCCATAATGAAATGCACCTTAATAAATGTGCATTAGTGAAATGTTCCCTCACATCATCTCAAGAAACATTTATCAAGAAGTTGTTTTCTGCAACTTCAGGCATACCCAAGTGCAAATTTGTTGAATTTATTCTACAATACTTGTTACTCTTTTACCCGGCTCTTTTTCAGTCTGAGTGGCCATAATGCAATCATATGTCAAGGCAGTTTAAGTTTGTCAGAACTCAAGTGAGCTTGTCAGATGAGAAAAAAAAAGAAAAGCTTTGCAGCGATGCTCCAGAGGAGACGCTGTAAATAATTGGAGGTCAGGTTTATCACCGCGTAATGCACCACGACTCGCAGCAGCTTAATACCACCGTAAAATTCAAGCAGATCAAAATAAATAAGTCTTACCCATCCTATTGTATCTGCAGTACTGCAATCCATTTCCTCCACACTATTCAGAGAACATCATGTTTTTCCTCCACTTTCCATTTGATGATACTCAAAGAAAATGTCTTAATTTTCTGTTTCAGTTCGTATCTATTTTTTTTGTTTTGACCATAATTTCTGTACAACTAAAGCCTGTTTAAAAAGTTTTTATAGACTTTTGATCTACTATCTTGTTGCAATGTCCCATTGAAATATTTAAAAGATACATACCCGATTATTGTTTACTGTGTCAATACATCAGGAATTTCTTAATTAAATAAGTCTGTGTAATCGTAAGGTTATTATCCCTTTGAAGAAGTATGCGACTATAAAACAGACAAAATAATAATAATAAAAAAGCAAGCATTGTATATGCAGGGTGAGTCAAGGTTGACAATTGTAAAAGCTTTGCACAATGAAACACTTCAGCAAAGGAACCCAGGATTCAGTCTGAATCCAGTAGAAATGACATATCACATAAGCTATGACTGTACAGCAACAACAATAATACAAAACCCATTATTGCTCTGACTTTGTATCTTCCAAAGTGTCTGTTATATAAAATATATGAACCTGGTTCTTTCAGCTGTATTTGTTTGATAGGGGCAAATATCAAACATGCGGTTTATTTAAAATTTTTTTAAGTCTGTTCTTCACAATACAAGAAAACATAAAAAGATAACGACCTGCACAATTTAAAAGAAAAAAAACTTACAGCTGTAGTTCTGTTATTCACAATTTGTCTCCTAGAGTCGTGGAAAATGTGTCTCTTTATGTCGTAGAACTTGGATTTCAGAGGTTTAACCACCATCGATGGTGAATAAGTCGAGAAAATGTTTATCGAATTAGCGACTTTGTCTTTGACGATTTTACAGCAAAAGGAGTTGATGTCAAGAAGAAGTCATTTTTCTTTATATATACGATCCGATATTGACTACTGGAGTTACTGTAGGTGACACTGCCTTGCACACCTCCTGTTGGGTGCATATCACTTTGCCAGAGCGGCGATTGTAGCCAGTCTCCTTAAAAACCCCTGACATTTTAGCCACCGTGTTTACAGCCTGTATATTTACATTTCTTCTCCACATCGGCGCTCGTGAGGCAGGAGGCTTTCTGCAGGTGTCATCCATCAAAAGGAGTGAAGAATGAAACAAAGACAAGGAGTCAGCAGGGGTTGAAACAGAGATCAAGCTTGACAGAGATGAACAGAAAGAAGAAGCGACCGATGCTGATGGAGTGAGAGGAAGCCAGAGGGGCGAGAGAGTGAACTCTATCAGTTGGTAAATTATACCCCACGCCATCGGCACCAAAGGAAAACATCACTGCTTGGGGTGTCAGGTCGAGATGGACGATCGGCACCCTTGGTCGGTATGAGAGCGTCTGCGTGTGTGTGTAGGCATCCAAGGAAGAGCGAGAAGGAAGAAGGAAAAAAAAAAAAAGGGAGAACGAATTTCTCAAAGATATATCACAGCCACAAAAGTAATGGCTCACTGTAAGATCATTGCAAGTTTCCCCACTGTGCAGCCTGAGCACACACACAGGCACACAGACAGAAAGTCAGGCAATCAACACCATCACAATGGTGGTTGGCTGAGGCAGGTAAACGAAATAAATAAAAAAAACAGCATTGCCTCAGGATGGAGTGTAGCTGCTGCCTCAAATAAGTCTGAAATAACAATTCTTCATGCTTAAATTAAAAGTACAAGCGATTGTTCGCTCATTGTGAAGGACTTAAGAGTTTTCTTTCTTTAAAAAAAGTATTCGTTCGATGAAACGTCTTGAGATTCAAGGCAATCTCCCCCCATAGCAAGTGGTACCATGAAATTTCTTTGACATTTCCCCTTAATTTGGCACATGATCGTTAAAAGTCAGGTGGAGACCCTGACCTTTCATCCAGCGCTGCAAGCGACGGGAAATTTTAGGTGAACCCACTTCGACTTGCTTTACTTCAGTTCAGTTCTGTGGCGAGCCTCGCAGAACTCATGCTAGTATTTCTCTCCGATGAAACCTTCAGATTTGGTGGCAGAGTTACATTTACTCAAAATTTTTTTTAGAAAAAAAGTACTTCCTTTTACGTGAGAAATTTTAGTATGATGTATCGCAACTCCTACTTAAATAAAAGTTTTGAATGAAGAAGTTGTTTTAACCAAAAATCAGATACAAAAACCTGCAGTTGCTGCCTGAAGCTACATGCAAAATAATCTTTTTTTTCATTAAGATGAAGGACTTTATTCAACAAGATGTGGGGTTAAATTGCATGAAATAAAATGCCTTACGTGGGATTTTTGCCCTCAATATGCATGAGTAGATAATGAAACAAGATTATCTGCAACATCCTCCACTCCTCTGTGGTAGGCAAACCGTAGCGGGTCAACCTGGCCCAGCACTTCATCGGTCAGAATGGCTTTGACCAGTTGCTCAAAGCATTTCACAGATGGAGGTCAAAGCCACCGGTCAAAAATCACATTTGGAGATTTTTTTTTTTTTTTTTTTTACCACTAGTACAATTATAGATTCCATCCGGCTCCTTGAAACCTTCTGCTGGAAAAGAGGTAGGTTAAAAGCTCGAACCAAAGCAAGAAGCCAAGCAATTTAGATCATGTCTACCAGTTCAGGAAAGCAGAATCACCAAACGTCCAGCTAGGATTATGGCAGAAGCTTGTATATCAAGCTCAGAGTAAATCCACAACAAGTTCTAACTTCTAAAAACTATGTTTAATGTGTATGGTTTAATCATCCATCACCAGCTGATTAAACTCAATAAAATAATGTCATATGAAGACAACAGTCTCTGTTTCCCCACTTTAAAAAATGTTAAATCTCAACAAACCTTGAAGAACAGCATAAAAAAGAAAACATCACCAACGTTCATCACTTTTGAGTTCCTGCGAATCAACAACTCTTTAGGACCACTCCGATGACGGAGATCGACTGCTGATGAATATTTACGAGGTGAATTTTTAGTGCAGTGATGGATGTTTATGTGCAGTGGGCTCATGAGAGGCTTACATCCCAGGCAAGTGCAAGTCACACTGAATTTTAAACTCTGCACATCAAGCCATGCGTGTTTTCTTAAGATCTGGTCGCGTTGTGACTCACAGGCGGTGGGATTGTTTTACCACCAGCTGTCAGAATTTGACGGTTAAATCTTTGGGATTTAAAGGATATTTTGTGCTCTAATCATGACTGAAAAACAGTCAGGATTCTTCCAGTTATTTGGCTTTTAGATAAGAAACAAAGAAAACATGGAAACACGCCGGCTCTATTGGGAGCTAAAGCTAGAAGTATTTCTGAAAATGTATCTTTCTTAATCACTTGTAAAACAATTAGCATGAAAAAAGCCACAAAATTATGAGAACAAATTTATCATTTATGAGAATGAAGTCATATGAGGAAAAGAGTCAAAATATGATGAGAATAAATTTGAAATAAAACAAAAATAAAGTCAAAACAATAACTTAATTCTTGTGTAATTTTACTTTGTTCTTGTTTGACTTTATTCTTGTAATATGACTATTTTCATATGTGTTCATATGAATTTCATGACTTCTCCTATTTTTTTAATCTTTTATTTCTGTCATACACTAAGAACTCCAGTACCAGTAAATCAGAACCCTGTAATCGAATCAGGAGATTCCCAATAACCGAAGTATTGAAATGAAGACATAGGGTTACTCATGATCTCTCCTTTAAAATTCATAAGCAAATATCTGAATTCATATTACCACCACCCACACACACACATGCAAACATTCTGCAAACTAGCCGGCTGTTTTCAAACCCCACAGTTTACATTCATTTGCAAAATGCCACAGACTTTAGTTTAATATTGAAATATCAATGTAATACCAATTCTGAGCCAAGCCATTTGGCTGCATCAAAACATCATCCAGAAAAGAAGAAAAAAAAGATTAAATTACAAATGAAATTAGAACACTAAAACTTCACTCGGAATAACGACACACACACACACACAGCATACACACCCAGACATGGCTGCCAGTGTGCATCATTTACACAGGCAGCAGAGCGGCTCAAGCATCCGGAGGTGATGAATGTAACGCTGAGAAGTGAATAAGGGAGGTTTGGGATAATGGCTCAGAGTCAAGCAATATTTGACTGTTGCGGGCGTAATCTTCTGCTGCTATCCCCTCCTGCCTGAAGGTGATAATGGCTTTGCTCGGATGTTGGAGACGCACGTGCAGCCGGGAGGAAGAGGCTGGCTTTGTGTCGGCGCCACGAGTGCCCTGCCAGAAAAGATCTGCCTTGCATTTATATACATTTATCCAAATTTCACAGCTTTTTTGTAATCCAGGTAGTACAGTAGCATAAAAAAATAATACCGGTTTGTCTTTGTTCTCTTTAATCCCTGGGGATTACTCACTGTACACCGTAAAGGTCAAATTTCACTTACAGCCTTACCCTCTAATCCAAATGTAAACCTCAATGTAGAAACATTGGCACAAGCTAAAGTGTGAAGAGTCGCAGGCCGCTGCGTTTTCCACTTCTCCGTCTTTAATTTGCTATTTATTTGCTTTGTTTGAACAGCAACAACAAAACTCATGCTTAATAAATTATTAAGCGAGCGTACGTTTGCCTTGCTGTGATTAGCACAAATTTTGGACAGTTTTTGAGCACCGTTTATGGAGAACAAGTTCATTATTCTCGACACAGCAATAAGTAAGTGCCTGCAGCGGCGAAGTTTGCAGAATTTCAGATGGAATCGGGAATATTATCTGAACAGAGAGTTTCACTTCATGCACCAGGAACGTAATATCTCAGGTTTCAGAAGCATGGTCTAACCATGAGTTACACATTTACACTGACAGGCTTCTACACTGGGTAGCCAGTTGCTTGTTAAATCGCAAATAAGCCAATCGCATTGCGGAAACTTTATACATCTGGAGTCAGTGAAGATGATTGTTTTGCACAATAACCCTTCGACTGTGGCTCAAAATAGAGAGAAAAAAATCTCTTGCCATTAGCAAAGTGTAGATAAAACATGTTGAAACTTGAAGCAAATTGCATAAAACAACTGAAGAGTAGCTATAAACAGGAAACTAAGGCTAAAATCTACAAAAGATAATGAAACCAGGACATAAACCTCATCTGTTGGAAGAATTCTTCTTTAACGGTGGCGTCTCATCCATGTGTTTATCTTTAGTCGCACTGATAACTGCAAAAATGTTCAATTCCAGCTCCACCTTCGTCTTGTCCACTTCAGGTTACAATGAAACAACGTGCAATCTGTGGCCATTTTAAGTGTCACTTCTTTGTCACAGCCGACAGATTTCACACCAGATTGTGACATTTCACGAACCAAAGCCTTTAAAGTCCAGCAAGTAGACCCACGGCTTTTCTGGCAATGACGAAAGGCTTCAGCGTTACGGAGCCGCATTTAATATCATAAAGAGTCTCGGATGTGGAAAAACACAGAACGTCGGGGGGGTTGGATGCGACTTCAGCGTATTAATCCTGGTTTTCGGCACGCCGGTGCAGCCCGTCGCTGCAGCCCGCCGCATCTTAATCAGCTGCTTTGTGGGATTATGTGCTCTTGCTCATTTTGCATTCTCGCTCATATGTAATTTGGAGGCTTCCCACTCCCCCCATCCCCCATCAGAGCGATCAAAAGCAACAGTTCAACTTCCCGTCTTTGGTGTTGCAACCAAATTTTAATGCGCTCATGCAGTCAAAGCCCTCCTGCTGTGTTTGTGATGATGAGTGCGGCTGTGAAGCGCTGGTTTGATGATGCAAGTCTTTATTTTAGGTTGCAAATCTCTGTCTGTACAGTAGTGTGGGTACCCTAACAAACTTTAAGGTCTTATTTAATGTTAATCATAGTCTATACTCCACTTGTCCTGATTGAGTTTTAGTTTTATAATTGTTCTGAGTCCTTAAATCAACTCCGGTTTGAAGTATTTGGTTTGTCCTTTGGGTGTAAAGAACAAAAACAAACTCATTTACACCCTAGGAAGAACAATATTTAAGACAAACATTTAAAATGCAACACAGGTGAGGGACATGCTTACTAATCTGATCAAGTTAAGAGACGGTTACTTGTTTCCTCCAGGGGATGATACTTGTCTCTCCATGTCAACTGGAGGAAATGAAGAAACGGTCAGAAATGATTTCATCAAAAGCCAAAAAACAGGCAGGAGGTTTTCCCCCTTGGTTTTGTCCTTGTTTGTTGCAGATTTTTGCTTGGCAAGAGAAGAAATAAGAAGAAAACACCAAACGGTCTAAATATTTCTTGAAGGCATCACAGTAGGAGAAATATATTTTAAAGAATAAATGCCTCCGTTTGTAATTAAATGCATTTCCTGCAGCTCCAAAGGGTGTGTTTGACTTCTATGGACCTGAACCGCAGCACTGTGTGTCGGGTGACACAACCAGCACTCAGCAGGGCTTCAAAGCATTAATGTTGAATGATCCTTGGAGCATTGGCAACATCAGGCCTTGAAGCCGGACAATTCCTGAGGGATCAGTCGAGTCACTGCAGCAGCCAGACTACTGATTAAGCAAAAGCACTCTTTCAGGTTGTTTGTCGAGGACCAGGCACCAAACACACACACAATGAACCAAACAGGAGACTTCAGAAACCCTAATACAAACCAATTCCAACCTAAAACTAAATTCAGTCTAGTCTCACCCCATCCTTGTGATTCCAGACCTTAAGACAAATTTCAATCTTAAATGTTCTGACAGATTAACGTTGAACATCTAGTATATAAAATGTTGGCTTTTTTTTTTTTAGCAATATTTTAATACAGCCATTTCTCTTTCTTAAAAAATTAACAATGTGTCAAATCTGTCTTGACAAAATATCTCAATATTCAAAAACATCACTGCTGCCAGATCAAAAAATCTAACAGCAGCACCGACATGCCGAAGAGCTGAAAACTTTAACCTGCACCCACTTTTCAGATCACATTATTTTCCTGAATCGATTTTTTTCCCTGGAAAAATCCAAAAGCGCTAATTCAACCGTTTGGAATCTGTGTTGAAGTTTTTAAGAATTCTACAAACTTTTATTTTGCAGTAGGTGAACGGCGTTTATGTGGCAGTTCCAGTTTCTAAAGACGTTTATTCTGTATCCCAAATGAATTGCTTTACAAATGTTAAATTCAACACAGGGATTTGGACTGATGCTAAAACGTCGCTGGGGATATTTTGGTCAAGTCAGAAACATGCAGGTTCATGAGATCATTAGTGAAGACTTGCCAGATGGCGGCGAACATGAAAATCTCACTTGCTGCCTTCCTCTTTCTCTCTCTCTTCCCATCTTTCGTTTCTACTCATTATGATGCGCACCTTCATCTAACTGTGAAAGTTTGCTCCTCTATTGGACGTCTCCACTGTGACTGCCTGTCTCTGCCTCTGGCGCCGATCCAGGTGTTATTGATGGAATCCCTCCAGATGCAAACACAAACCCAGCCACTTACACACACACACAAGTTGGCCCACTCAGCCATTCAGCCACACAGAGCGAGACCTCGGTGACTAATGCTAGCTGATCCTCAGTGACCAATAAAAATAGCCCCGAGACTGACAGGTTGCTGTGCGGCTCAGATTTATTGAGTGGGGTCCCCCACCTACCCCTTCCTTCACTCTAATTACTTTCCTCCCTCCATCTTGTTTTCTCTATCTTGTTTCGGAGTTCACACTCACTGTTCCTCCCTTTTAATTCTTTTTCTTCCTTATCCTCATGAAGCAAACGGGGGAGAAAAAAAAAGCCGCAGTCATTTACAATCCCCTTGATGTCTGAGTGATGGGTTTCTATTTATACAATTATGAGAGACATCAGGGGAAGGGAGGGTGGGGAAGAGCTCCACAGTGGAAGAGGGAAAATATTGAGACAGATATAGATGGTTGATAGCAAAGTAATCTTGAGGGAACTGCAGCGACCAAGGTAACGGATACTGCAGATCCGAGACAGGGGAAGGATTAAGAACCAGAAAACAAAATACTACTTCTGCTGCACTGGTGTTTGCAGCAGGCGTGGCTGTATACCTGCAACCCAACACGCATGCTGAGGAGAAAGTCTGACTTGTAACGAAATTGAAAAAGTAAACCCGGAGTTCTTTTCTTTGCGCACCCGCTGCTTCCTATTTTTCCACAGCCATGGTTTGTTATATGTTGTAAAATACATTCTTGCCAAATGGTGGGGAATAACTCAATTGGTTGGGGGCCAGAGGTGCATCTTTTTATCAGGCAGCAGAAGCGAGGATGTCAAAGGTTAAATAGCTCTTTTCACAGTCAGGCTGTCTGGCTTTACTTCACAATGTAACGGAGGTTCAAAGGCGTCAACATGCAACAGGTTTTAGGTGATGTATTTAAAATGTGAACCTCTCTTTAGCACGAAAACAAAAGTTTCAGTGTGCTACCATTTCTATTCCTCTGCAATCCCATCTCCAAGCAACTTACCGGCTCTATTTGTGTATGTCAGCTCTGGTCTTGGAGTCTTGGCGAGTACAATTATCCCCCATTACATGTTTCTGATCGTTGTCTGTGGAAGTGCTTGTCAGCAACGTGACACACTGACACATGAGGTTTAGTGGTAATACTCTTATCCAGCAGGGGCTTTAAGTAGAAGTCACATTAGAGCTAAACGTAAATCAATAAATCAAGAATGTGAACAGCTGAGCTAATGTTTAATCACTTCCTAATGGCTGGAGTTCTTTGGACAAAGCATTTGGCCTTATTCCTCCCACTCACACGATAACACAGCTTCTAGTTTAATTGTTAGATTGGATGTTGAATACTCACATTTTCTTATGAAGTCATGTTGAGGATTGTCAGGTTGTTATCTACCAGTTAAGAAAATAATCAAACCTTTTTGTTGTTGTTGATTTTTGTTAGTTGAAGGACTTGATTTTTAGGAAGTAGTTGAAGGATCATGGTTTTTTATAATCATTTATCACATGAAGAAACGTATTCACGTGCATATTTGCCATGGAAACGCAGCTACAGTCGTTTCAAATAATACAGAGAAAAAGAAGAGAAAACAACGTATCGCTATTGAATCCTCTCCAGCTGCATGTGAAACTTTTTGCACATTTAGAAAGTCACTTCCACCGAGGCTCAGATCTCACCATCTGCTCCTGACCTCCTCCGTCTCTGTGCCCAGCTTAACCATTTTTGACAGCTTGGAACCTGTGACTCTGTCATCTCTGCAGGAGGTGGTTAATCGCTGAAAGTCAACAGGTTCTCCAAACGATTCTCTTCCTCCCTGATTATTTAAAGAGGTTTTCTTCACTGTTGGGCCGTTGATCCTTGCTCTTTTGAATAGCAGCCTGTGTGTCTCCGGGAATGTTGAAACCTGCAGCTGTCCAGCCTCTGATTAAGAAGCCCTCTCTTGACCCCATCTGTTCTTGCTAAGAATAGGTCATTTCTTAAACTGCCAGTTCTTTCTTAGACCCTTGCAGAGATAGACTACAACCAATGAATGGCATGTTTGACAGAGCAAAACATTGTAGAGTCAGGTTTTAAAACTTCACTCCAAACTTTAAGAGTTTTTATTTATGAACCTGAAATGTATTTAGCGTACTCACAGGGCAGTGAGTGAAAAAACAAGAACTTGAAATTCTTTCTTATATATATATATATATATTTTTAGCACACTGCATGCAGCTGTGGATCAAACAGGCTTTTTATTTCGTCCTTGTGTTGTGGCTTTAATGGCCATAATTTCCATTTATATGCCGAGATTGTTCAAGTACATTTAAAGGAAGGGAAGGACTGCATTGAACCGAAGGCTTCCTCTTCCATTAGGGTGACATTAAGACCAAAGGACATAGATATTTTCGACTAGAACTTGGCAGCTATTAGCTCTGTGCTGTTTGTGTCAGCACCTTACACCGATGCCAGTGTAAAATTGCAAGCTTTCGCCAACACAAGAACAGTCTGAGCACCATAAATATACAGTGAGTACCAGCATAAATATTTTGATCCAAACAGACAATTCAATATGGTGGATTGTAGATGATATATACAATAGACACATGAGGCTGCTAGCTTTTCTGAAGCTGCTGGGCATCAATTAGCTCTATGTCAAGCTGTGAATTGGTGACCCTCTTCATCTGTCTGCTTGCTCTGATGTTAGGCAAGTTGTGACCTACAATATGCTGGCGCCAACATGGGCTGTGTGTGTTTGTAAGAATAAGAGTTTTGCAAAGCAAAGTTTTGTTTCTTTTTTTTGTGTATTTTTCCTTTTGTGATTCATAAAATCTGACTTTCATAGCTCAGTGGAGTAAATCAATGTTTCATTCGTACTTCAATTTTCATGCCACACACACTGAAATAATTGCTTCAAGTGCGCTACAAACAAACAAAACACACAGAAAATGAGAAAAGTCGAGAAAAACAGAATCAGAAATGTCAAAAATGCAATCAGTGAGAAAGAGGAAAACAACCTCAACGTCAATAAGGCACTAAAATTCTAAAACTTAAATTTTTAACATTAAAATAAATGCAAAATCTAAAATAAGGAAATGCTAACTTCTGTCCCAACACCTTCACCCTCTCAATGGAGCCTTACTTAAACAGTTCTGAGCTGTCTTTAAAGACAGGCGTCTCTGCTCATTTTAATCACAAACTAAAATTCTCCCATTATAAGACAAGCTTGGATGCATTGGAGCCACTCGCCGATTAATACGGCTTAGTGTTTGTTAGAGAATAATGAAAACAGTGAGGGAAGATCAAAAGCCACGGCGAAGGTCCTCAACCTACAACAATCCACTTTGATCTACTCCGTGATATGGGAAATCAATTATGCTGGTAGTGAATAAAGTCTAATTGTCTGACTGCTTTGATCATCTCAAATGTCAAAAGTCTCCATCAAAGAGTTGCAGCTAAATTAGAATCATAAAATAAAATAAGCTGAATTTTAACATGACCTGTTCGCTCTCTCAACTTGAACACATTGTGCTCTTTGGTCCCTTAAATTAATGTCGCATTTACATAATTATGTGGCGTAACATACAGATTAAGCAGACCATTTCCCAGTCACTTAATTCACTTGATGGAAACATGCCAATTAAAACAACCTCTCGTCTTTTGATAAAAAGTTTTAGTCCTGGGATGAAGTCGTTTTTAGGAAGTATCGAAATTGGTTTCTTTTGCAAACACACAAAGAAGACGACAGGAAGTCGGAGGGTCGGGACTTATCGCGTGTGATTTAAATTTTGTTTATTTACTGGAGAAGTGGTTTTTTTTACTTTAGTGGAATATTGCTAAAGTTTTGCACACATTAGAAATGGAAACGCGACTTCAGTGAAATTCAAAAAGAGCTTCCCGCCATTTTTGTCAAATTCATGTGAAAGGAATTGTACTGAAGAGCAGTGAAATGGTTGAAAGCTGCATCAAGACTGCCACAAAAGAAGCAAACACAATGTGAGTCATTTTAGTACAATATATTCCGAAAAGCCTGGCAAGAACTGCTTCTTTCTTGGGTTAGTATTGAAAAAGAAACAAAGGCTGTGGGAACAATAACTGGGTCAAATATGTCTCCAAGTTTGCATTACGGTTTCTATCAAGATCGCACCTTTAAATTAAGACTGAAACCTGCAGGCACAGAGGAATCATTTCATAGCCATCACTGCCAACACCTGCGCTTCCCATGAGGAGGGTGGATGTGGTGGATGAGGGGTAAAAAGCACAACGAAATCTGTGGGAGATCTGAGCTGAATTTACAGCAGGCTTAGTGGTAAGCATCCGCCCCGTTCAGCCTTGACGCTGCGTTGAAAGTTGCAATTTGATGTGCTCTGCTGACTCACCGACACCTCATGATGGGCTTTGTCTACACACTGCTTTAAGAAATGTCCACTTTAAAATCCACACACATTTGTCTAGCCTCATCTGCTCCATCTTTCCGTCTTCCCAATCAACGTTGGCTGAGTTCTGTGTTCGAACAAATGAGCAAAGACTTTGAGGGGTGCAGTAATGTACGGAAACAAAGCACACCCTCTTTACTACCTACCTCTACTTAATAGAGATAATACGGTACAGACATATTGCAAATATACATTATGCACAAAAAACAAGGTTCAGCTTAATAAAAAGCAAGGGGAATGAAATTAGGTCAGCCAGCTTGACTTTGACAACCTGAACATGAACCTGTGCTATATGTGTTTTGGTTCAGGTAAAAAAAACACACAAAGTAAAAAAATAAAAAAACACAAAAAGTTGACAAATTCCTCCAATATTTTTGACCTACTAAGAAGGTCCTTGCACCAACCCAAGACTATATGCATAAACATTATATTATAGGGCAGAAATTCTGTTGAATCACATGATTCAACCCACCAAATAAAGTTGATTATTTTGTTCAAAGGTATAAAAATCAACCAAATGATCAATCACAAACTAAACCCTTTTGAAGCTATTTCCCCAGAATTATCTGTCCATCCCTGCTTCATACCAAAATCCATCTATGCTAGAAGGCTTCATCCACACCATGCATCAAAATGGCTGCTTGACTGTACACAAACGACTGGAATGCAGTGTTAAAGTCTCTCACTTTGCATCTGATTCTTACTGCCTTTAATCTCTCTTGACTCCGTGTCTGAAACTTCACTCTTACATAAAGCACTCTGAAAGCGCTGCTACCTGTGGGGATTCCTACCACCGCTGGTACACAACAGTTTAAATATTTAATCCACGTGTGTCTGTTGGATCTATCACGTATGACAACCATAGCACCCAGTAGGACAAGAGGCAAACAAAACCATGAATTATAGATGAGCCGTCTCCTTAATAGCGTCACATTATTTATGAATCCTGCCTCACGCAGTAGTGATATTTAAAACATTCGGCTGATTAACAACCCACGGTAAGTCCATTTTGAAAGCTTGTAAGTAGCTACTTTGTTTGTTCAATTAAGCCATTTGGAATGAGTGGTAAACAGTTCCCCTGGAGATTACATGACAAATCTGTTTTGAGCTGCACACTGGGCAGATTATGGAGAGCATGTGCCTGGCTTGGCAAAACTGTTTCAGAAAGCAACTGGAAAAGAAAAAAAAAAAATAGAAGAATTTTATTTTATCTTAGTTTAAAAATATATATATACTGTTTTTTATAATATATATATAGATATATATAGATATAGATAGATATATATATAATTAAAGCCGCGAGCGGCGTTGGAGGCCCGAGCAGCGAAGCGACGCCCCGCCTAAGGTCCGGCCACCGCCTACTAGCTCGCCACCGCCTACCAGCTCGCCACCGCCTACTGTCTCGCCACCGCATACGATCTCAGAGTAAAAGTAAGAGATCCAGCAGAAAAAACAGCTGACTTCCTGTTGGAGGGGGGCGTGGCTTAAGCAATGTCATCAATTGACCATGTCAATGTGATGAGCACTGATCTATAATGAGACATGGAAAGTTTGATGCAGTTCCGACCTTTTCTGTGGAAGTTATTGCGCCTTGATGTTTCACGGCAAATAGCCAAAGTTTGACACTTGGCCACGCCCAAATGCTTTCACGTACAAAAAAGTCTTTGATAACTTTTGACCTGCTATGTCTCAAGTGCGTGCTGAGCGACTTTGAAGTCTGTGGGTCAAACGCTGTAGGAGGAGTTCGATCAGATACGACGTCAATAAAATGGACATGGTGGCGGCTTTGATCCAAAATGGCCGACTTCCGGTTGGGTTTGGACCATGGCTCCAAGAGACTTTTTTGTAGGTCCTGACAAGATACACACGTGTACCAAGTTTCATAAATGTGGGATAAAGCATGGCTTGGGGCTATGTTTTTAAAGTATTCTAGGGGGCGCTGTGGAGGGATTAGGCCACGCCCACAAAATATTACACTATATCCCTGTCTGGGGGTGGGTAAGGAAGGATCTCTGTGAGTTTGGTGCATCTGGGCCGAAACATGTGGAAGCAGGAGCCAAACGTAAGGCAGCGCCATCAGCAGTCAGTTCGCCGCGCCGCCACGGCCACGCCCTCCACTGCAAACCTTTGGTGCTTTAAAGCAAATGAGACCAACTTGTTATCTGTCATCTGACACAAGATTATCTTGATTAGGTCAAGAATGCCAGAGATGGACCTTTACAATTAAAAAAAGTCACTTCCTGTTCTGAGGGGGCGTGGCTTATATGACGTCAGAATGTGATGACATAGGATGGTTAGGGATCCCACCAAGTTCACTCATGCCAAGTTTGGTGCCAATTGAGCTTTTTATGTTAAAGTTATAGCGTATCGTTTGTTGCGGCGAGTACGCCAAGTTCGCGGCTCTGCCACGCCCCCTGAACATATGTGAAAAGTCAATTTTTTTGATAACTTTTAAAGCCCTATGCCTTTACTGCACTCTGACCAAGAATGAAGCCGATAGGTCGAAATCTCTAGGAGGAGTTCGTAAAAGTTCGACGTGAGTAAAAGTGAAAAATGGCCAAAATTTGACCTTTGAACCAAAATGGCCGCCTCCCTGTGCATTTTAGGGGGTACCCCCAAGAGACTTTTTTTCTTGATTCGGGGAGACCTACCTACGTACCGAGTTTCAGATCTCTACGACCTACGGTTTCCCCCAACTCACTCTAGGGGGCGCCGTAGAGCCGTTTGGCCACGCCCAGTTGCGGTTCCACCAGATTCCGAAAATTTTCCTAGGGGGACAATTTTGGGTCAAGTTTGGTGAGTTTTCGTGCCTGGTAAAGGCCCCAAGCAGCGCCGCGAAGTGACGGAAAAATAAGAAAAACTAAAAAAACAATAATATTAAGAAATCCTACGATTACAATAGGCCTTCGCCAGCGCTTCGCTGCTCGGGCCTAAATATATTATCATATATAATATATAATCTATATTATATATTTTTATATATATATATATATATATATATATATATATATATTATAAAAAACAGTTGGAATGAATAAAAGCTTCTGCTAAACATTGTTTTTATATTTCTCCACTATCTCTAGTCTAAGCTCAAGGAAGGCAAAGGTCATCGATGTCATCTTCCCACATTTGAACACTGCAATATTTCTTCTCTACCTTAAAAGACTTTCATAGAAGTTAAAGTAATATAGTTTTGCTGAATTACTAGGCTAATTAATCAAACACAACCTGAGATTTCTGATTTTTTTCTAAACAATTTACAACATTTGAGTTAATTGGAAGCACATTTATGGTGCAATGCTTTAGTCACACTGGAAGATATTATAAGACTAATTTATATTCTGGTTTATCCTTGGGTCTAATTTGTAGATGTCTGAAGGTGCAGAACATTTATTTATTCATGTATCTATGAAACTGGATCTTAATCATTTGGCATTTGAAAACAGAAGTTATTTATCACATTATTTAGATATTTAGATTCAACCATATTCTATAATTTTGAATGCCACTCTTTTTTTTGTTGATAATTGTCCCCTGCAGCAAACTTGCAAACTGCACTGCAGGTGATGGCTTCTCTCTATATCAACCCTCATCAGAGGTGTGTGTGTGCTCACTGTGGAGTGCTAGAGTTTGTGTGTGAATATATTCAGTCATGGCAGGCGACTGATTGATGGCTGAGCAAATCCTGGTTGCTCCATGGCTGTCACAGATTGGCACAGCAGAAACCTGGCGCGGAAATAGCTTGGAAACACACACAACTACAGAACAAACATACACATATTTTTGTGTCCTCTACACCAAAATCACAGGCTTCCCAGGACAGGGGGTTGTTGCAACATGCCCTCCACATCTTCTCAAAGGTTGAACCTGCCAAGAGACTTTTAAGTGCCAGAACTGAGCTGTACGCATATGGGACAGAGCCGGGCCATGCAGGTTGTCAGGCCTAAACATTTGTGGTTTTAACCTTTAATGGTTTATTTAAGAGGCAGAAACTGAATACAGATTTTTTTTTTTGTTAAGTGGAAAAAAAATACAAGGGAATAAATTGCAGTGGCATGTCAAAGCATCTCATCTATTTATTGCTGAGATGTGGTTTTAAAACAAAACTCATTCAACATATTCCTGTTTGTTATGTTACAAAGACCAATAAGTATTTAATTTAGATTGTATGTGATTGACCAGCGAGGAATAATAAATTGGGACAAACAAAAAATTTGTAAACAGCAAATTTCAAGGGTTGCTGGATGCTTGAAACCAGTTTATTTAAAGGATAAGTATGAGATACTGCAAAGACCGATCTCTTTCCTCACTTTTCAAAATAAGACAAGCAGAACGGATGTGTTTCGATCTTCATAAATCAGAATATTGCTACAAATAAGCAGCTACACACCCAAACATGGACATCTACGATTTGAACAAGAAATAAATATGGATGGCACAGTCATCGAGCAAGTCAACCAAAGCATATTTATCTCGGTTGTAATATTTAACAAGATGTTCACTGGCTTTGACCACGGTGGAAAGCTGTAAGTAATGCTGGTACGCTCAAGTTCAGAGCATTTTTATTGTCAAAATCGAACTCCCACTAACCCACTCATTGTTCTACAGTGACCTACAGTAAAGGCTCAGTGTGGGGCCTGCCTGCCCGCCTTCTGCATGATTTCAAGGCACCAGATTTCATGCTGCTGTCTCACACGCTCCTGCCTGCCTTTTGTCGTCTTTCAGAGAGTCTTTGAGTGGGTGGAAGACTGGAGTAAACAGCAGCAGGTCGGGTCATCCGAGTAAGTGACCCTTTGTCCGTCCACCCACATCAAGACACTGTGTACTAGACCCTTCAGTGACATCTAGGCCATCTAGATATATATATACAGGTTTAACTAGACAGTTCCTATTTCTTTCATCTTTGTTTTTGACTGCCTAACAAATGGCTTTGCTACAGCCTAAAGGTTTACAATGCTTTCTTATGACTGTAAGGAAAAAAATACCCTGCAGGGGAACTTCAAAAACGGAGAAGTGCCACAGCGAAAGGTTCCCTTAACCCAGCACCTCTTGGCTTTGATGCATCCTGCCGAGCCGCTCTACAGCAGAAGAAGATGAAAGTATGTTGCATTTATTGGTCTGGTATGTGAAGCAATGACAAGAAAGGGGGAAAAAGTGAGCAATGGAGTTTCTCAGACGAAGATACTGGGCAGGACTGCAGATCAGTTCGATCAACAAGATGTTCACTTGGCTTCTGTCTTTATCTTTCATTCTAATTTATTGTTCATAATTTCAGTTGCTGCAAGAAGACTTAAAGACACAATGAAACCTCAACTCGAGTTTTAGAAACCCTAAAAAGATCTGGTATTGTTCAAGGTTACTTTTCAAGGATGTTTTATTTTATCCCTACTACTTTTTTTTAGCATTCCTTGGAGGCGTTTTGCGCTGATATCTGCAGAAATCACGGCTTGAGGGAGACCTCACCCAGCTTGCTTTGTTCATCTCTGCGGTCTTCACGTCAAAGGCAGGAGCCTCCACTCGAGAAGCAAATTATCAAACAAAAATCTGTGTCTTACAGACGAACGAGAGGGATTTATATTCAAAAAACAAAACAAAAAAACGAGGAACCCTGGCAGCAAGTTTCTTCTTTGTGTGCGAGATGTTGCAGTGAAAGGAAAACCCTCAGGCGGTCACATTCCAAGAAAGCTGTCAAGTTGTGTGGTGATAGCTTCTTGTTTTAGCGCAAGTTTTTAGCACTTTAAGCTTTAAGAAGGTCATCTTAATTCATAGTCTTGTTCAGGTTTTAAATAAATATGAAAACATATTGAAACTTCTCTATTTGATGACATTTTGGTTCGCCTCAGATTAGGTTGTTCAGTTGTTTTTACTCATGTCATTAGTACAGTCTGACCTATATACACTGAGTGAACTGCTCAAGACCTCTTTTCTTCCAATGTGGTCATTATCTGCTCTACTATTATCTTTGATTACCTGTGTTAAAGGTCAAAATTATTACCCTCACTTAGACTCTTTAAAAAAAGCACAAGTACCATTTTTATCTCAGTTTCACTTGTGCTTTCTTATTTCAAACAAATCACTTCCACTTTAGACTGAATCTTATTACAAAGTCACAGGAGACACTGCTTCACATCCATTAAGGTGAAATGGCTGCATTATTTTTGAGATGTTTGTGTGGCCTTATTTGCATTTTGCATGGGAGGCTGGTTCAAGAGCAATGTAGTGTATCTTGTCAGATTTCCAATTTGAGTACAAACGCCTCTGGTGAAGTTACCACACATTAGGCAACGGGACATCTGTTAAAAATGCTGCGAGCATATTAAACATGGTTTTGTGTTTCAATCCGAAATGTGCTCAGCTGTTTAATGGGGAAACCAGAGATGTGGTGACTGCAAATATCCAGCCAAAGCACAGGCAGGATGAATGAGGAGCAAAGCAAACCTTTTCTCCAATAATGGCTTCTGAATTCTAGTTTTCCGACGTGATTTTATGCTACATCTCACATCACATGTTTATTCACTTACAGTTTCTTTATTTACAAGGAAACTCAACAAATTGTGACTTTAAAATCTTGTCATTGCATGCAGTTTGTCGGAGATTATCGAATAACGTTGTCTGAGGTGTGGGGAAAAAAAGTTAGAATCTGTTCAAAAAGGTTTGCAGAGGTACTGGAATATCTAACAGAACTGAAGCATAATTTTGCAAAACCTTTCAGTGTGCAGGTTCACGTTCCAAATCCAGACAAAACAATGTGGATGTACAAATCTAATCTTTAACCATTCAGCATTGTGACTGCAATTTATTTGGATGTGCCAAAGCTGGGTGTTTGTAGAACAACTGAAGGCCCAGAAGAAATAAGGAAATTCAGGAAAGTGAAAAAAAACAGCTGTAATTTAAACCACTTGAACTTAGACATTTATGGGGCTACAACCAGAGCTGCAAACATACAACCATAAACTGAGACAATACATTGAAATATCTTTGCACTTCCACAAGGGAGATGAATAATATTCAAGAACTACATTTAACCGTTTGTTTCTAGATCCTGGAAAAAACCTAGACCCTGGCTTACTCATAATTTTGCAGAATGGATCTTTGAATTACAGATTCCCCAAATGGCAGAAGGAAGTGAAAAATCACTGCTTTGATAACTTTTTTGTTTGCGCTGTCCTCACATCTGCTTTGCATTACAAACTTTCTGTTTGAACACATACAAAACTGGCTAACTTGAATGTTTTTAGAGCTAATTTGAACTACTTATACTGCACTGTGATGTTGCTATAGAGTACAATTAAACATTTAAAACTAAAAACAGAATTTTTAAAAGCCTTTTACACACAGCATCATAGATGAGTGTGATTGGTGTTTATGTCTGAATAAAGCATTCCTTTATGAAGTATCATTCTACCTTTGAGTTTAAAAGACTTGCAACTGTTTCCATTCACTTCTATAAAGTATTTAATCTTTTCCAGGAATTTTTAATCTGAAATTGTTGCAAAAAAAAAAAAATTCTATTTTATAAGAGGAAACCCATCTGGAATTTGTGAAATTTTTCTTTTATCCGTTATAATAACAAAGGGAGAAAAATTTGCAATTTCTGTGTGAGAGAAACATTTATTCCTTTCCCTTTTCCTCATCTAATTCATGAATGGAGTGGCATTATTAAACTGAAAGAGTATAATAAGGAATTATATTAAAGCAAACACATGAAATAAAAAAAAAACGAACAAAAGAATTACACAAGATGTAATGTTTTTATATATTCTTGTTCTTTTCTAAAGGTGTTAGTAATTTACCAATAGGGCTTATGGCCCAGATGATAAAATGAGGATTGACAAAATGACAAAATGAGATTGCAACCAGATCTTCATTGGAGTAAAACTGGGTTTGATTGGACTAAATCACAGAAAACATTGAATGCTTGATAATGGCTTCCTTTTTGTCTGTTTTGCTCTCATTTTCTTTATGCAGCTGTAATTTGAAAAACAGAAAAAAATAGGGTGAGTAGGAGTACAAAACAAGTGAGTGTGAATAAGAGACTCTCAGCCTTTTGACATGATTGCAATCATGAAAAGCAACGTAAGAATAAACACCCTCAAAATGATGCTTCTGTCCTCATTTGCATTTTTGTCATGGGTCATAGCAAAATTTCATGTTTTTATTTATTCCCCTTTTCAAATGCAAAAGACGGATCAATTTATTTATTCTACTCAATTCAAAAAGTGAAGCTAATATTTATTACATATGCACAGTTGTGCTCTTAATTTTGCCACAGTTATACTAGCATCACTAGTACGAAGGTGATGGTTGTGTATCTCCAAAAATTTTATATTCATAAAAAGGTCAAGGGGTCAACAAAGTTCATGATAATCCAACAAATATCTGGTGACACACATCACTCTGAACCACAAATGTCAGCCAGCGTGAGGTGTTCAAGAAAAGGTCAGAGGATCACCGTCATATGGATGGATGGAAATTTATGCATGAGCAACAGTGGGTTAAGAGTCAAAATAATTAAAATCCTCACAAAAAATATTCCATCATCCAGTCGCTTTAAAACGGTTGTCAACCACCAGGGAACGGCGTTGAAAGACTCTCTGTTCAGTCTGTGCTGTGAGATTTTCCATTCCTTTGTGAATGGTTGAAATGAGCCATTCACTCTGCTGCACAAATAAACAAAGAGACAAACCAAACTGGCCTTTTCATTGTTTCCTGAATGACCAAAAATCAAGAGCTAAGAAGATTAATAAGCTACGAAGAGGAACATGGATTCAACCGTTTACACTGGCAATCATTTGTTGAGTTACGTCTTGAATACAAGTGTGTTTTTAACTAAAAACATTTCACAGGGTAGTGAAATGTTGTTACTCTGCATTTAATAGACATTATTTTTATTTCTGATTCTGACTTTTTATTGGACTTTAATCTGAACTACTGGATTCTGTGGGTCTTTTTTCCCAGGCAGGCGTGCAGCCTGTTAGTCTCTCCGATGTTCTTTCTTTACCGTTGTACTCCTCATTTTCAAATGATGTTTGCAGGTGAGATTTGATTTAGTTTGACTGGCAACAGCAGATGCTGAAGAGAAGGTGGTTATGCCTTATTGCACTTTTCTATTTTCTTTTCTTTCTCATGAACCAACCCGTATTGCTCTCTCAACTGTTATTGCCTTCTTCAGGGTATTTTTCTTCTTTTCCCCCCCATGCTTGACTTGGCTTGTGTATATTTGCCTAGAATATTAAGAAAGTCCATAATGCTAGGTGCTATATAGATTTATTTCCTTAACTTTATGTCCAGAAAACTTTTTCTGCTTTTGTCCAGAAAAATAAAGGGGATTGCTGCATATTTTGAACCACAATGTACTTTTATGAGCAGTTATAGTTAAAACAACTGTTGTATATTTAGGGTATAATATAAATACATTTTAGCAAAATTGTAAATTTCATGTAAAGTGCAGAACAACAAAATATTATCCACTAACCCTGACTAAAGCCAAAAGAAAATATTTCAATGTGTAAAGAAGTAAGCAACCCTTCAATAATGGATTATTAGTAATTGTGGCCACCTATATTAGGCTGATATGTTTTAGCGTTTTTGCATTGATTAATGTAATGCTGAGATGTAAAGACACTAACAATTATCCTTAAGGAGCAATTGTCATAGCCCATCAACCTGGGAAGGGTTATGAGGCCAGTGAATCATCAATTGCTTTTATCTCTTCTTTTTTTTGTCATTTTGGCTACATAATTCAACTGTTACCATTTAGGCAAAAAGCTACAGTTCTCTCCCAATCTGAGCCATAACATGTCAGCTCTCTCTTTGGCAGAAGTGATGAGCCATAAAAATGGCAGCGCTATGTTTTTTGGAGGAGAAACATTTTTTTCCCTCCATAGATCAAGATGGTTTTATGAACGGTGAGTCACCCAAGCATTCAGTTAAGAGCATAAAAAGTTATCCGTCTTGCCGTTTCTCTTTTGCGTCTTCCTTTATCACTTCTGTCTTGTATCACGTCTTGGTCATAAAAGGATGAGCTACCTAAAGTATGTATTGAATGAGTTGTTTCAATGCTGTTATTTAACATATTAGTGTTGAGCTCATATGTGCCTAGTAGAAGTCAGTGCATGTTTCAACCACAAGCAATGTATTTTTACAAAAAAAAAAAAAAAGATGAGATAAACCAACAAAAAGAAACCATTGGAAGGAATGTTAAAAAATTTGGACATCCTATTAAACTGTTTGTCTTCATAAGATAATTGGAAATTTGGACATTTTATATAACTTTTAGGAATTATTACTAACATTATTTTTATTAAATCTCTGGTTTCAACTGTCTTCAACATCCAAAGCTACACTGACATGCTATTTCTTCCACTCAACACCACTTTGGCCATCACTAACATTTATGGACGCAACATGACAAAATATGGAAAAGTTATAACAGTTTTGGAAAGCACTAAACATTGACTCAGGGATTGGTGGCTGTTGTTTTCTGAGATAAAAAGGTGTTTTGTTGATGCCTCTCTCCCTGTAGGCTAAAGAAAAGCAAGCAAATGAACAATTCCATAAATGCCTGATGAGCGACAGCACAAAGGGAACCCAGACTTTATTCACCTCTGGACCACATGCACAGGGATAAACAGAACAGCATCACTTGCCAACAAATCATCCATGTCAGCCAGCCTTTAAAAGAGGCAAACATTGATAGAAAAGTTTAAATACACCCTACAGGGAGGAAGGTATTGACACTAGTCCATCACAGCTCATTCACCTGCTTCGTTAAACCGGCCTGTGTCAAAACAAGCGTTGATGTCTCACTCTCCTGGAACATGCCTGACAGACAGACAGATCCTTTAGGCTTTCGGTCAATCGATACCACCACTGATACAGATTACCTCTGGCTGCCCACCATCTCTGGAAGAATGCTCACAACCGTCGGTGCGCGTGTTCGCACCGCGGAGGTGCCCAACGCGTGCATTAACATATTTATCTCCGTATTAGCAAGCGTTTCCAGGGCAGAGCCGAGTTGAGCAACAGCTTGCTGCAGTGCTGTCAGCGTGCCAGCATTAGTGTGCATTATTTATCCGCCTGCAGACCGAGCCGGAGAAAGGCATAACCATAGCAACCGGAGCTAGGCGCACACACATACACACACACGCGCGCGCGGTGAGGAGAAACATGGGTAATGCTGGCATGGAGTGTTGACTCAATCGGAGTCTTCATACACAAGTGGAAAATCTGACAGTTTTTTGGTTGCAAAAAGGTGAAAAATGAGCGGCTTTTTAAAAAGCTCTGCGGAAGCCGGATAAGCTCCAACAATATCCAAGCAAGCTGAATGATTTTTTTTCCCCTCCCTTTTTCTTTTTCAAAGGTTATGTTTATAATGAAAGACGATGTTTGCTGGTGGATTTGCAAATGTAATGCTTTAACTGGATTCTGCAGCATAGAGAGAGCGTTTACTTAAATTTATGTATGGCAGGCTGGCATGCAAAAGTTTGGGTATCTATTTCTGTTATGCAGTAATGAAAGATCAGCCTGGGGTTTTAGACAATTTCAGAACAGCTATAATGACTTGCGCTATGCATTTTTTAAACAACTCTGCTATCCCTTTAAGAAATTACTAAAATTCCAGGCAAACCAGAGATAACAGAGAAACTTTATCCAAGACACAAATAAAACCCGTAAGTGACATAAATGTTAGAGAAGACGTCCCTCTGGAGAGACATAAATATTCTACGTTTATTCTCCTCCTATACGTTTGGCCAGACCAATCTGCCCAACTATCCAATTCAACTCAATTCATCTTTAATTTAATCCAGTTCATTTAAGGGTCAAATTTCCAAACACAGTTTTTAAATTGGTCTAAATTCAATTTCATCTGAATTTTAATAAAGTCCAATTCAGTTCAATTTCACAATTGCAATGTTTCCGTTAAATCAGAAGCAAATAAAATTACACATGAATGATTTGATTCATGCAATGTGTCATTAAAAACATCCCATCATCCTCCATATTTACTCATAACTGACACAATTTACTTTTTTGTTTGATTTTTACGTCGAGCAGTACCAACTTTCCAGTATCTCTCACAGAATAAAGTGCTTTGCTTCTAGAGAGCAATCTCAGGAACTGTAAAGAATCCTGCTGCCGCTTTGGAGGGAGTTGTCAGCACAACAACATGACCTACCAAACTTCATGTCTTTTGTAAGAATGCAGCACTAAAAACGAGACACTTTCTTCTTTTCTTTGACATTACAAACACATGGCTGCTACTTGAAAACGTCTTGTTCTTGTTTGGGCTCCAGCTGACTGACAGTAGGATGTTTCGGTTTGTCTGCCATACAGGCGATGACTAACTTTTTTTTTTCCCTATAGGAGATGGCAGCTTGTTGGTAGAGCAAAAGGAGACATGGAGAGACTGTCATTGTGTGTCACGTTGGTAAGCCTGCTGGTCAAATTAGATCGTCTGTGTTTGCTTAGAGCCGGCCCAAGAGATGAGTCATGTTTTGAAAGCATGCACAATGATGAAGACAAAATATGCACTGTGAGGTGCAACCGCCACGCTGTTTAACAACTAGATCACTGAGTATTGAATACTGTCATGCAATTTTGGTAAATATTTTTAACTCCTAATTTGATTGTTTTTAAATCAAACACAATAATTGTATCCCCGCTACTGCACTAATCATGTTGTGCTGTCTACAGAGCTCATTGTATTATTAAGGCTTTAACTAGGCCAAAGTTTGAAAATGCAATCAGGATAAAAACAGACGAACGAACAAAGACAAACTTATCATTTGGAGACAAGGAAAGAATGTTATATAGACATTTCCAGAAAACAGCTTGGAAGTTCAATGTTTCAACTTAATGAGATCCATTAGCGTAAAGCCATACAAGTACAACAAAGTCAATGTTTTAAACGGCAAAGGTAAAAAGCTTAGGCAAATCTGTCTGGAGAAATGGGGCAAAAGGAATCAATTCTACTTCTACTTTGATGTCTTGGATTCCAAGGAGATAATCTGCATTGATAAAAGGTCAAATAAAATAAAATATATTTAAAAAACAACAATAGCAGCAATCTGTCCCAAAAAAAAAGAGTTGATTGTGCAAATCAACTGAACTGATGCTCTGCACTTTATTTGTCATTACTTGGAAAACAGCTTCTCTGCAGTGTTTGGCCTCACATTAAATGTTACGGCTGATTTTCATCAGTCAGAAGTTGAAACTGCTTCAAACAAGCATGAAAGAGAAATAGAAAAAAAATAAAGAAAAGAAAAAAGAAATTTGTGAAATGCATACAATTGAAGAAAGGAAGCTGGGAGCAACGACTTCCACAGAGATAAAGATCAGAGAACAGATATATTTGCAATGAAAGTCAGTGACCTACATTGGCAGAAGGAAGAATTTGCACTTAGGCAAAACAAGCTGAACCATAATTCATGTTATTTTCTGAAACAAAATATATTTTGACATTTGAGCAACTTATGTTGATTTTCTGCTGGTTGTTTTTATTAAAATGTTCCCTATCTGCAGGAAGAGCAGCAGAGGCAATGGTTGACTGGATTAAAGATTTCCAAGAGCGTTCTTGTTTTGGTCTCGCACATCTACACCTCAGATTGACCTTTAACCTGTAAAGTCATCTAATTTAATACCACTACAGAGAAGGGTTAACATTTCTCAAGCTAAGTCAACGGTCCATCAGAAAAGGAAGGAGTGTGGAGGAACGCGATGATATGATGCCGCTGGGGTTGGGGTTACACTTCACACAAATACCTGCGTTGGAGTGTTGGGGGTGGGCTGGAGCGGAGGTGGAGCCCCTAGATTCCCACCTCTGTTGGTCCCTCCATCAGCGGAGTGTCGTTTCTCTCTCCACTTGAGACAAGAGCGGTGTGATAACTGTGATTACGGCCCGGCGGACACTGGAAAACAAAGCAAAGCAGCACCAAAACGTGTGAGAGGCTCAAAGTCCCGGTTAGCAATCTTTTAAATAAACGAATGTATTAGAATTTGGCAAAGGAAATATATACATTTATAACCCATTTCATAACCTGCCATACATGGTGACATGCCTGAAATCCCATTTTACATGATCAAATGTAGAAAAATGAAGACTGGCTCACAATCTGGACATATAAGTTAACCACTACATACGCAACCAATGAGTGCCCTGAATGGTCAACTAATTATTAGCTGACAAAAGAACTACTTAAAACATTTGACATACTTCAGTGAGCAAATCATCGGTGCAGAAAAGCGGTCTCTGTGTTATAATATGTTGCATCTATGTTGCAATCCTCATGCCTTGGACATTTTTGACATGTTTTAACCTTTATTGGCTGCTTGAGCGTTTCCTAATGTGGTTAGACAAACTTTGATGATGAAGGACAAAGAGTAAACTGACTACATGAATGTAACAAATTATCAGGTTGGAACGTCTGTTTTATTCTGGGTAGCACAGGCATATTCCAAGACAGCAATGCTAGGATACATTGGACCCAAATTTTTTAAGAGTAGTTCAGTGAGCATCAGATATCATCTTCACACATGGATCGACCAGCATCAAGTCCAGACCTCATTTCCTGAGAATTTATTTGAGAATTATTGGAGAAACTCTTCTCCTGTCCCCAATACGTGATTTTTGTAAAAATTAAAGCGACAATGATTGAAAATGCACCTCAAACATTGCTGAACCTTAACCAAACAATGCTGCAGTGACCTTATACCATAACTGAAGCTGATCATTTAAGTGTTGACTTTTTGGGGCCGCATAGCAGTGCATTATTTGAATTATCTCAGCTCCCTAACATGGCCACAATTTAGTTGATTCAGAGTGAGAACATATGTTCTTCTCCTAAGGCATAGGGGCAATTAGTGGCATGCATTTCACATAATGGTTTCACATTGGTTTTCATAAAATCCCTCCATGTCTAAGTCATAAATCTTTTAGAGAATACTTTCCCCTTCTCCAGTTTGAATGCCCTTTTAATGGATCTCCCTCACAATGGCTCACCAGGGGCATTTTATCGCTGCTGAAAAACTAATGAAATCATGCTCCTTGTTTTGACCAAACACTGGTCCACCCTGGCTAATATCACTCCATTCATCATGCTGTACCTTTTTGTGAAGTACATTTCAAAGGCTCCCAGCTCTTGAATGTCATTGAGGTGGACAAAGTGACCAGATGGGCTCCTGCCAATTTAATGCTGCATGAATTCAGGTGGGTTCAGTAATGAATACCTTGGCTCAGGACTGAGTGACATACTCTCTTAACTAGATCTTATCAAGTCATCTTCGGAAGAGGGTCTATAAATCACTGTAGATCCAAAAAATAGAGTCTAACTATTTTCTATTTTGTTATAAAAGATAGGAATACTTCTTAGTTTTTGAGGGGTTGATTGTGGGTTAGAAGGATTTTTTCTTTATTTTTTGGTCAACAAGAACGGGAGGTAGATCCCTTGTTCTGTTAATCGCTGGAGGTGGGCCATTCAAGTGTGCTTTTCTGTAAGAGTTGCTGGATATTTGTGGTTTTAAGATGATTTTGTCCTTAAAAATGTCCCCCTAAAAGCAAAAATAAGATATTTTAGAAAGTGGTTTTACACAGTTGACTCAAGGATGCTGAGAACCAATAGATACGACTCTTTTTTTAATTTTATTTACTTAAATTAAGGATAATGTATCTGTTTCCATCAGCTCCAGTTATTTGCTGTGTTTTCTATAATCTAAAATCAAAATAACATTTCTGAACATTTGACACGGGCAATGTCACAAAAAGTGAAAGTAAGTCAAGGGATATGAGAGCTTTCCAAGATTTTCAAGGCTGTATTTCCTTCAGGGGGGTAAACCTTGCAGATACCTGTTGCCACACAAGAGAAGTGTCAGGTATTTTTATATATTTCTTATTCCGGGACTCCTCCAACATGTCTGTTTCACAGCTCGTGACTTGCTCCTTTCTCATCCCTCCCAACTATCCTGTTGTCAACACTAGATGACTCAGCCAACCAAAGAACTCTTCCTTTGTCATACTTTTTCCAGGGTGCCATTTTATTTTAGATATCTGAGTACACTCCTGCAGTGTGAAAAGCAAGAAAAAAAATCTGACAAGCACCGAGCAGCAGAAATGTCACACGAGGGAGACCTCAGTGTTTCAGCAGTTTATTTGCACTCAAAGTCTTTGGTTGGTGCCTTTATATGTTATCTATAATGTTCCAAGCCGATGCTCGATCCATCAAATATTCTCTTTCATGCCAACTCTATGGGAAATGATGAAAGCGAGTGGAAACACCAAAAGTATGATAATGATCCACCTATGAAGTCCTGAGCATTTCCTCAAAGCTGCCTCGCTGCTTTAGGTAGGAGTCTTCAGAATATCCAAGACATCTTCAGAATATATTTATATATATATAAGTATAAATGAAGGTACAACGCATGACAGGATTTTCTTATGTTTTGTTTGGCTTGTGTGTACGCCATGTTAGTAGAAATGGCACGGTTCACAGAAAGGTCGATCAAAAGTTTGAGACAAAATGAAGGCATGTTGGAACCTTTATTTACTGAAAATTCTAACAGCAGCAGATTTTTTTATTGTCTAACTTTGTTAAATGTTCTTACAGTGAAATATGTTCAGATCAGAAAGGTTTAGTAAACTGGTAAGCTAAGGAATGGAGAAATAAACGCATTCAAACCACAAATAATACCCATAAAATACAAAGCTAAGGAAAAATCTTAAAAGATGAACACAAATTTTAAGCCAAACAGAAATGAAAGCCGAGACGAAAAATAGGAACCAAAACATTCAAAATAAAAAACGACGAGTCCTGAATTTACTGAATCAATTCAGATAATAACTGGTAAGATTTTGGAGTGAAAAAAATGTATATTTACAGTGAATGTAGATGCTACTCTTACTACATAACATCATCCCTTCTGTCCCACATGCTGCAAACTTCTATATCTAAATTCCAGTACACAAAGAAACACTACGGACTCCACATAAACTCAGCGAACTCTTGCTTTTTACCTAGAATGTTGCAGCAAGATCCTATTGATCAAACAGATTGATTAAGCTAGTCTAAAAGCGTGCCAAGGAGAAAAGATTTCAGCAGTGATCATGGAGAAACACTTGCTTCTGCTCATCGATTTGGGAAGGTCAAACTGTTTCAAGTCCCATGGATGGTTAAGTTGTGGAGCACTGCAGCTGAACGTTGGCTTGAGTTGAACCAAAAATGGAGCAATAGCAAAACTAAACACAAAATCAAATACAAGAATTAGGATTTAGCAAATCTCAACTTGATTGAAACGCTTTAAGAGAGTTATCCCAAAAGGTTAATTTGAAGTTATGACTTCTGAAGTTGATTTTTAATTTTACTGAATTATGGCCTTCACATCAAAATCTCCAAAAACTGAAAGCATTTGCACTTTCTCAATGATTTTTATAGCAGAGTTTTATGAAGTAAGGTTGGGCATTGAAGATGCATACCTCTGATTAATAGTTTAAAAGACAGGTTGGTGACATGAAGGCTGAAAAAGTCAGTATATTCAAAAAAAGTAAGTATTGTTATTGTCATTATTTTTTCTTTTTCCAAAAATGTTCCTGCAGCATTTGCAATAAAAGTATCAGTGACATATTTTTGGATCAATTTTCCTTGTCAATAGGTTTCAATCTTTCTGTTTTAAAAAAACATACCTATATCTAATTTTAATCTTGAGAAATAAAACGGTGGTTCATTAAAAACGACTATTTCCTAAAGTAGATATTTGCTGAAAAAGTTTTCAAAAAGTCACATGACATTTTCTACCAGCCTACCAAAAGCATGTTGTCTGCAGTTGTGCAGATGATTATTATTGTGTGCACGCACCCTTTAATTTCAGCTTAACGACCATTTTGCTGATAAAACGTGTTCCGATTGTAACGTTTCTCGGCTGCAGTGCATTTGTTAGGCCATCTTGGCGAAACCTTAAAAGTCATAAAATTAACTGACTCTGTAAGTATACCACATCCCTCCAAAATTACCTCCCAGGCTGCTGTTATTTGCTCTTAATCAGTCCATATAGTTCTTAGACAATTAGAGTTGCCCACATAATTGTCTTTATAGTCTTGTTTTATAAACGGGAGGGGGGATGCCAGAAGCTTGTGCCCTTCCATTAAATTAAACCAAACAACATCCGCAAAATGAATCAATCTGCATATAGTCTGAATCGCCACTGTGTCATCGTCGATGCGCGACTATTGATCTCACTGTAATTACATTCGCCTCCAACTCCCCTCGGCAGAGACAATTAGAGAGGACAGGTGACAGCGGGAAGCCATGTAAGCTCAATAAAAGACTCCTTCTATCGCGTAATTAAAAATCATAGTGTGCTCTAAAACGAACAGAAACGAGGCGTCTTTGTCTCCCGCCGACCTCGTCGTTCAGGAGGCCCGAGAGGAATCGGCAAAATGCTCAACTTTACTCAGAGCTAATTGCACAATATCCAGTCAGACAAAACTGCTGTCGCCCCACCTGTTGTGAGATTAGACTTATCCTCGCAGGTTCTTGGGTTTTCTTATTTTATTTTTTTCCTGCAAGTTGGACGTCAGTTGCCAACTTGTGAGTGCCCTGGGAGTTTCAGATAAAAGGCGAGCGGAGGAAAACGGGATGAAGACAATCTGTGAGTATAACAGCTCCAGTAGAGAGCAGCGCAAATCCAGGCAAGGCTGACAAAAGATTAGAAATGTAAGAGGCCTTTCTCCATGATTAACAGCCATAAAGACCATTATGAAAATGAAATTTCACAGCACAATGAAACTGGCCTAACTTCTTTGTGACTTGCATTTCTTGTAAATGGCTTAGAATGATTAATTTCTGAATGAACCATCACATTAAATCAGAGCTGATTGTTTTTTTTTTTAAAGGGACAGCATTGTGTAAAATCCAATCTATGGACCTTTACATCATGTTATAAAGCTATTCCCTTAACAGAAGCATCTATGAAGAGTTGCTTTGATTATTTCATGCATGTTTAGGGAAATCCTTTAATCTCCATGGCAACCATTAAGTTATGCAAAAAACCTAGGTGGAACTAGCAACGCCTATGAAATACTGGAGTTTCAGAGTTTCTGCCTCGCTGTGCAGGCCTCCCCGACTCAGCTCCTTCAAACTAGCTAGCAGCAATTAGCAACACCCGGTGGAACATCTGCTGTGTTCATTATAGGAGCTACTTCTCAGAGCAATACTGGTAAAAAGGTTACTAAAGGGTTAATAGAGGGAGCAACATTGGGATTTCAGTTTTTAAAGAGACTGAGGCCCAATTGTACGTTGTTAAAATACTAAGTAGAATTTATTTATACATATATACATATATATATATATATATATATATATATATATATATATGGCATTTAGCAGAACTGAAGGGACCATATTTACTTGATTGTTTTTTAAAATGGCACTATGTTCCTGGAAAATAAATACTGTCGCTTTAAAAAAATTATCTACACAATTTGCTGTGTGTCAACAGATTTTTCTATTTTTTTGAGGTTTGTTTACCAGCATCAAATCCTTCTTTTGCACAACTTTGCATTGTGATCTTTTCAATATTGACTCATGCGATTGCTAAGTCACAACGCGCGGCGCCAATGAGTGACGGCGCCACAAAAGGCCCGCGAGGAGAAAATGTCAGTCCATTCTCTGTAAACAGAGCGAAGCTTTTGAATTAGCCCAACACCGAAAACAGAGGGCGAAATCCGCATCCAAATCTCCCTTTTCTTTCATTTGCTGTCGTCGTGCAGAGATCATCTCCTCCCCTACAGTTGGTCCCTTATCTCCCGCTCTCACTCATTCTTTTCTCCTCTCTTGGCTCCAAAAGGGGAAAGTGAAACAAATAACTCCCTCCCTCCAATGTCATGAAAGCGAGCACAGTCATTTGTGAGGAAGTTTTTCTCTCTCTCTTTCTTTCCCAGTGCCCCTTTGCCCTCTTTCACTTTCTCTTTTATTTGTCTGGGGGTGTGCGCTGCATTCCGTAATAACACCAAGGGCAGCCGGATAAGATGTGCAGCAGCAGCTTTCATATGAAGGGGAAAAAATAAAAAATCTTGTGGAATTGACACAAAGACCTGAAATGCAAATCGAAAGCAGAGAAACCAAAGGAAGATTTGTGTTGGTTTAACGCTGCATAAAGCACAGGTTTTATTTTTTTAAGTGCTGTCAGTCACGTCGGCCCACGCTTAGGAAGGAACAGCAACCTTGGCTGATCTCATCTGCTCAGGCAGACATTCTGTTACTGAAGAGAAACGAATGACGCCTTCACACTTTTCATAGTTTGATTATTTAGTGCTCCATTTTGTAAATTCTGGACAACATTAACTAGAAACAATCTGCACAAAAGCAGAGAATGCTGGACATGCATGTTTTTGTGCCACTTTATGCTTTACGGTAGCAGCTCTTGTTCTTCAATGCATGATATTTTTGTCTTCTCTGATTAGTCAGTTAATTGAAACATCACTACAATGCACACCTGAGGAAATTTATGAAAGTTTCCTTTCCACTGTCACTACGTGCATGTGCAGCAAAAACTTTGGGATTGAGAACTGAGATTTGTGTTTTCTTTGGCATGTGAATATTGTGTGCCGATGTGCTTCACTGCACAAAATTTGATGTACGTTCATTTAATGCTATACAAGTTTTACGTATTTATTGTTATTGACTTTGAAGTTCTGCAGCTTTGTCCTTTTCAAGACAAAATTCTCCAATGGGAGACAAATAAATTATCTTATTTTATAAATACATTTTTTTCTGCAGTGTTTGATAACTAGGCCTGCATGAAATTGACTTGGAATTTGTCTGCATGATTGAATTGATTTCTCTTGCTCATGTGCCTCGAGATGACATATTGAGAATTTACTCCATATAAATAAACTAAATTGAATTGCATAATCCTCCTGGGATTCAATCATTTCACTTCTCTCTTTTGCAGCATTCCCTACCTAATAGGATCATCGGCTTCTCTGACACTTCCAATTAATATTCACATTTTAGCCATTTTCTTCATCACACCTGCAAGAACAAAACTCTCCTAAAATCAAAAGGTTTCACTTCTTTTTTAACTAAAAATCTTCATGTTGTCAATAAAAGATGGTGCATGACTTTTTCTCCATAAAATATAACTTATTAAGTTTTGCCTCCTTAAGGAGGTTATTGACTTAAAAAAAGTAAATAATCAGCTGTAAGGTCAAAATCTAACTGAATCCCAAATCAACCTAACGTTAAAAGAAAGTGATTTTACCAACTGATTTTTTTCTTTTTATAGTTGCAAATGGAGCATTGCTAAGGTTTGATTTAATTACCTGATTCAAACTTCCATTGCAAATGGTAGGCAGCTTTTTAAAATGCTGCTCTTTTCTTGCTTGAAGGTAACAAAACGAATAACTCAGCAAGTCATATGCAAATATGTTTATGCGTGCAGAGAAGGGAAGACATGTTTTGCATCAAAACGAGGCAAAGAGAAGCTCCAAAAAAACCGCCTCTTGTGTCCAGTTTCAAGCGTTGAGGTGAGCGCCTTTAGCTCTAGCTTGCAGTTTGCTCGGCGCGTTGTCACAGGTTTTTATGGTCGGAGTAGAGTCTCTATAAAGCCTTTTATATTAGCAGCTAAATGCAGTGCAGGGACGTCAACTTGCTATTCCGATGTTACATCAGGCAGGACGGAGGATCATATCTGCCAGCCTGACAAAGCCTTATTGCCTTCACTTTCCACATGAATGCTTTCAGATGTGCTCGAGTTCAAAGTCTGCAACCGCTGCCAGGAAATAAATTGTGTGTGAGAGTCACAGCGCCGCAGATTTAGATTGTTCACCTCCGCTGTGGCTTAGATACGGATTCTGTTTCCTGTTTTTTTTTTTTTTTTCTTTTTTTTATTCTCAGCAATTTCACTGAAATGGAATGCAAGTAAGTTTGGGTCATTTCACAAAAACTCAATTTTGCTTACCTATTAGCTGCACAAGTGACAGAGTTTGAGAGATACACCAAGCAGTTTTGTTCCAATGTGGTCACGCAGAATTACGACCATTGCATCGCCAGATTAGTTGGGGCAGCAGGTCATTTCAATGCATCTCCTTTCTTGTCCACACTGCATAAAAAATAAGCTAATTTCCAGTATTTCTTTCTATTAAATGAGCTTTTTATGCAGGTGTTGATGGTATCAAGAATGTGTGAGCAAATGAACTACATTAGGATGGCCGTATTTACTCTTTCAAACTATTTTAACATGGTGAAAATGTTAGCATGCTAATGTTAGCTCACACTGAAAATAAAACCAGATTTTTACACAGGTGCTTATGGCAAACATCCTTATTGATTATTATCAATATCCAGTTTGAAAGTGCTAATATTTTTATCAATTAGTAACAACATGCAATTTCTTGGAATGTATTTTTTTCATAAGCATTAAAAACCAAATTGTATACGAAGAAATTATTTGTTTATTTGCCTAAAACTGAGCCTCAGAAATATCAGCTTCTTAGATTCTATTGCATTTAGCAGTCCAACATCTATCTTTAGTCGTAATTTTACATCTTGTTCCAGCCTCGTTAAAATCAGGTATATTGGATCCCAGATTTGTCAGCAACCTTTTACCTCTGCGCCTGTCGGTTTGGCTGTTTGAGTAAGAGTCAAATCGTTTGCTCTCCATTTTTCTGCTTCTCTCCGTGAGCCTGCATTTCGCTGCCAACTCGCTCAATTTACACATCAAATCTTTGAGAAGAAGGGAATATATGACTGAAGATATTGAAGATCAGGATGTTAATTGGAGATGGGATGATCATTTTTATTTTACAAACTCTTCACCTGAAGGGCCTGAATGTTGTTGAACTTTTACATTTTTTACTGGTGTGATGTTGCACCGTCTCTCTCAGAATAAAACTCACCGACATCCTGCCAGCTTTGCAGACAAAACACTTTAGACGGCTTCTGATTTCTGCATATGCAGGCACTCCTCTCTGCAGAACTGTAACTCAGACAAACAAACATGAAACAACCCCAAAATTAATTTGTCACCGAGATCATTAAAAGATGCATTTCTTGCACAATGCAGGGGGAAAAAAGACTCTGCCGGACGGACAGTGTCCTGTTCTTGAGATTAGCCTGTCAAAACACACATCCAATTAAAAGATTCAGATGACTGTGCCCCGGGACTTGGTGCAGCTCCAGCACGCGTGTGCGTGTGTCTGCATGGGTTCATGGGGAAAAAAGGGGAGCGAAGCAAGAGGAGCTCCGCTTGTGTTTTATCTCTGTTTCTGCACATGTGCTGCCATCCACGGAGCTGAATCACCGGCGGTGATAACACGAGCAGCCATGTCGGTTGATTTATTTATTTATTTCCTCCCTTGCTGTGTAAATGTGCGCATGCATGTTCTTTATCCATGGTTGCAAAAGCATGTGAAGCTGCTCACTCCTGAGTGTGTGTGTGTCTATGCATATGTGTGTTAAATGCGTAAATAGGGCACATTGCCAGCAGTGCACCACAGTGGAAGTTGCCATGGCTGTGTTTGCCTTGGCTTCTTCCCTGTCGTAACTAATTAGGATGATGGTAGACGTGTGTGTGTGTCTGTGTGTGTGTGTCTGTGCGCGTCCCTATCATGTGCCTTACTGCGCAACTGTCTTTTTCAAAGTCTTATCACCTCTTTCACTCATCCTCTGTATCATTTTTCTGCTCTTTTTTATTTCAATCATGAAGGGAGCAAAGAACTAAACGAAAAAGGCTTCAGCAAATAAACAAACTAATAATAGCTCTGGGAGCTTTGTCTGCTCTGAAATACAGATAAAAAATTAAAAAAAATCTCGATTATGTGACATCACAGCAGCGCCTGGAATTAAAATTCTCCCACTAAATATAGATTTGGTTTACTCGTGACTCAAGGCATTTGCAAGAGATTAACTTTAGTGTTTTTTCTCCACAGTTTGACTTTCCAAATTACAAATTCTCCAGCTTTGGGGATATATTCTGCTTAGGCCTGGTAGCTGCTACAAATCATTGCAGACGTCTGAGCTTGCTCCTGGATTTTTGAGGACAAATACTCAATTGTCTCAGACTGACAATAGGACATGTTGTCGTTACAGTTTTGCGTTTCTTGGAAAGCGGCGTATCTTTTTCTGGCATTTTTTTATTGGACATACTCCAAATTGCTGCATCAGAAGTCCTTGAATCCAGATATTTACAGTCACTTTATCATGTACAACCTATTCAATTACATGGTAAGACAAATAGAAAGGCATCTGGAAGTGGTGGAGATGGCTTACAGAACTGGCCAACATGGCCAAGAAAGAGGGGATCTGAGTGACTTTCAACATGGCATGCTTGTTGGTGCCAGATGGGGCTGCGTGTTCAGAAATTGTTGATCTAGGGGAATTATTGCACAATAACCAATCAGGGTTTTCAGAGAATGATCTAGAAATGCAAAAAAAATAAATAAATTTGTATTAAGCAATTGTTTTGGGGGAAAGAAACATGTTACAAAAATATGTTAAAATAAGAACAACATGGAACGCAACACACCTTGATCAATATGTGCCAAAAATCCAGACTCATGTCATGAAGAAAAGAAGAAGCTCAACACAGTTCTCGTTAGGTCGACATAATAAAGTAGTGGGGGAGTCGATGTTCATCATTTGTGCTGTAAAGATTCAGTGCTGCCGTGGGTTTCTTTTTTTTTTTTCAAATTACTTTCTTAACATGATGAACTCAAAAAAGGGCACAGATGAAGTTACTGGCTCAAGAGTTCCAAATGCATTGTATTAAATAAAATATACTAATTTTCTAGTCAAAGTAAAACACTAAAAAAAACCACATTTATATTACAATTTAGGCATTTGCTATCTCTTAACCTTTCTTTGCGACATGTTTGTCATTTTACAGATTTCTACAGCATCTGTGAGTCACTTCTTGCTAATGTGAGATGATTTTTAAAAAATGACTTTTTGGGGATGGTAGGTGTTCCGCTATCTTTCACATCCAGCAGGTGGTTGTCTAACTGTGGAAAGGGAACCCAGTAACAGGCAGAACTTTACTGCTTGAACTGTCAGTCAGGGGGTTTTCATAGACTTTTGCGACAGCTTTCTGAACAATATGTCAAGTTTAAGAGAAGGAAAAATACCGTTTTCTGTCACAAATGCTTTTCAAGTCACAAGAACTTCCAAAGGGCTGTGAGGTTCAATTACTTGGAAGTGTCCAATGTTTTCTTCTTAGAGTTCACATTAGTGCACTGGCATGCATTTACCATGAGTTCTTCTCTCAACGTTGTTGTTTTGAAGCCTTAAATGTGATTTGAAAATCTTCCGAGCCTGACACGATGTGCATGCCTCAAACGCTAATGTCTCACTGTCAGTGTGGCAAGAAAAATGAGCTGCAAGCAAATGTGGCTGTACCCTGGTGTGTTGTGTAACATGCCCTGAGAGTTTATATTATTGTTTTTATACCCTCTCTTTCTGAAACCACCAAGATTTTCTGCAGTGCTCGGGCTGCTTTTTATGAATTTAGACCTCTTGATTTGCTGCAAAGCATTAAATCCAAAGCAATTACGGCTTGTTGGCAAGGGCTAGCATCTAAGACATTGGCAACGTTGTGAAAAGGCTCTCGGTGTGAGCTTAGGAGAAGTTCTCCAAAGTACTCTCAAGACGTCACACTAGTACGTCAACAATAAATCGTTTTCGAAAACCATATCATTAAAGTCTGTCTCGAGTGTGTATTATCTCCTTATTTAGTCCTTGAGGCCCTTGAACTGTCTGGTCAACAGGAATGTGTAGGGCCGGAAAAGACAACAAGCTGGAGGACTTAATTGGTCCATAGGGGGCTTTGCTGCAAACAGTACACAGTTGAGGGGAGGGAAGTGTGCATTGACAGAATAAACGCAAGTGGGTCAAGGAGAAAAGACGCAGGTTATGCCAATAAAATAGAACATTCCTATGATAGGAGCAGTCAGAAAGGAAGTTTGTTAGAAAAGGAGAAGAGATGACAGGCAGGTGGAGGAAGTGAGACAGAGCTTGTCTGAAAAGGCTGCAGAATAGAGGTTGGGTGGAAGATTGAGAGATAAGGTTGCAATGAAAGCAGCTGTAAAGGAAACTCAGGGGTTGTGGAAATGAAAATGGATTGAATGGGGACAAGAGCGGAGAAACAAAAGAGGAAAAAATGAGCGATGGTAATCGATGGGATGTGTACGGGGCCTCGGTTGATGAGAGCAGGAGAAGGAAGGAAAGGCCTTTCATGTACCCCCTTTTTTCCACCGCGATTCGAGAATGAATTATAACAGTGGCAGAGAGCAGGGGGGGAATATTAACCTGACAGTCATCCTGAATTCAGATTCGGCTCCTCTCTATCATTCACTCACAAACTGCCGTTCTCGCGCTCGCTTTCAAAGACAGAGGAGCAGAGTTCATTTGTAAAGACCTCGCCTTGTCAAGTTCATCTTCATCTACAAGAGGGAGGCCTTAAGACGACATTGGAAAATGGATTTCACACTGAAAGTTAAACACCTTAAATGGTGTCAGTTGTGAAAGGATCCTATATAAACCGATGGGATCATTTTTTAGATTCCCAATGAGTTCAATCAAAGTTCGGCACCCGTTACAAACACTGGTTTCTGCTCAATGTTGTGTTCATTGACTTTCCTTGCCTCCACGTGACGGCTTACTCCACTTCTACCAGATCATGCATAATAAGCACCTGCTCATGAATAAGGCTTATGCGGCATACAGACACCGACCACTTTTTTTATAATTCATCAGCCACTGAGACGTGTGACTGACTGCATAAAATCAAAGTCATTCCTGTGATGTGGGTGCGAGTCACTCCGTAGGTCCCCTTGATCATTTCAGGCCTGCGGCTTGGGGCTTTGCTGAGACCGGCACTAGTTTCAATTAATTTTCATCTGGGTGTCCTTGTCTGTATTGTTTGCATCAAACAAGAGATGCTGGAAAGAAGTGCAGGCGAGACGCTACTCTTTCTCTATCACTGCTGGCACTGCCTTTGCCTCTCCTCTTTAGGACGAGCCGGTTCAGTCACGGAAAACGTCACGAGGAGAAGAACAGTAATGAAGCACTGCTGGCTAGGAGTTCATACCCTTATTGTGTCTGTGCTGAGAAATGATTGTGTTGAATTCCAGTAAAACCAACACCTACTTCTTTCACTTTAATTGCGTTAAAAGATAATGTTAATGACACAGTACTAACACTTAATGACATATTTATAACTGGTGCTACTTCCACTTTACTTGATGTAAAAGAAATTTCTAATGACTCTGTTATTAAATCATTTGACAATATAATAAAGCTTATTGACGTCTTTATTGTTGGTCCTACTTAATTACTGTTTTGTTAAAGTTTTTGACAGTGTAACAACACTTAATTACATTATTATGACACTATTATGACATTTTGAATAATGTCAACTTTGTATTAAAAGTGTCATGATTTACTGAATGACATTTTATGACAACAGTCATAAATATTCATGAAGACGTACTCATGTTCATGACAGTCTTATTCACACTGCGTCAAATAAAGTGTTACCCTTTCTTTTTAAAAAAAATGGTTAGTTGGTGAAATATTGCCAACTGACAAAATGCAAGTTTTGGTTGTAAATAAATTGATCTACATTGGTGAAAGTAATTAAATTTCTATGAATTGTTTATATTTTAGATGGATTAGCAAGTTTTGATAACATTTTTTACAAGTACATGTTTATTTTTTCAGGCAAAAACAAGAATAACTTAAAGCTAAGAGAGAAGAACACTGAATATTTTTAGATGTATCATCTATCTAGAAATTTTATATTTTATGACAGGCCATAATTCTTTTGATTTATTCCCCTAAGTATCTGTTTTAAAGGTCTTATTTCAAGACCTCCTATGTATGCCTTTTCAATCTTTTGTACATTTTTGGTGTCAGAATAAGATTTTGACTCTTGCTCTGAGTGAGTATACTGGTTTTGTAAAACAGAACTATGAAATCTTGTCAAAGTAGCCACAATTTGTCAAGAAGGAGCAATACAGTGAAGGGAAGAAAGCATAGCAGTCAACAGCAGCATAATGGACTAGAAAGACACATCAACATTTTTCACATAAACAAGCAAACAAAAAAACAAAAAAATCCCAGACCCTCCATAAGTATCACATTGTGCACGTCAAGGTTTGAAGCTATTTCGGAAAATAGTGGCTTTTATTCTGGAATTTACAGAATGTGTTTGAGACACACGAAAGCAATTGCCGCAACTAAAATCAGTCAAGTTGATCAGGTCTAATCCAACTTCCTGTACAGCTGCTTTACATTCCACAACTACGTCTCCATTCTTTCCTCTCTATACGACATTAATATCTACATCTGTTTGAATAACTACTCATGATCTCCAAGCCTATTTTGTTCTTTGGATTTGCCATTATGTGATGACTTAGAAGAGGTTCAATTTGTTCAAGTTATTAGAAGTCCTGTATTGTGAAGACCACACATTGATAGAGCTCTGTGCTGTAAATGAATTACAAGTGCCTACTCCCACCTGATTTTCATTCCATTGATTGTAAACACCTGACTCTAATTCCACCTTCAAATTGCTGCTAATCATAGACACTCTCATACTTGTGCCACAAAGTGCCGGTTCCGTCTTCTATTGTGCAAGCAATCTTTAGCTTTGAATGACTCTGCACAGGCAGGCACTATGTGAACCGCCTGACATTGATTGTAACAACACTAAACCAACCACACATGTCTGAAAGGAGGACAATAATGAGAAGGGAAAGAGGGACGGTAGACAAACATCTCTGTGTAAGAGCATACATGCAGTACATTCAGATGAACACACACGCTTGACTCCAAGTCAGTCGGTGAGCCAGCCAACAAGCTAGCTAGCTAACAAACCAGGGGAGTGCGTGGGCTGTCATCCCTATGTTTCTGCAGCTCCACAAGCATAAATTAAGCCCCTGGGAGAGACTGAGAACCAGATACAGAGGGATAAAGAGTGGGGGAGAGAGAGAAAAAACCAAGGGAGCAAGTAAGAGAGTCAGAGATGAAGAAGGGGAAGAGATGAGGGGAGACGAGGCCTAGAGACAATGCAGAAGCCCCAAAGACTGAACACGAGAAAGAGTGGGAGGCAGCAACCCGCTCTCAATTCCCCTCTAAAACCTCTGCCAACTCTGCAGCTGAGGGCTTTCATCATCATCTCTATTTTTTTTTTCTTTCTTTTTTTTGTGGGGCCATTTTCCAACTCTAAATGCATCACATCATCGACCAGGGGTGCTAAAGAAACTATTCAAACCAATTTAGATCACATGTAAGCTTTATGAGTCACAAGAAATCCTTTATTCCATTTTACACCTAGTCAATGAATTCCTTTACCTCCAGCTTGTCTGTCATAGAAAGATTAACCCTGAAGTCAAGACTTGCAATATAAATGAAAGGCGTTAGCTGTCAGTTACAGGAGAATGGGAGTCTGTAAATGACCTCAGTATCGAAACATGTTACTTCTTACATTGTCCTCTGAAAGTGACCTCCAACAGTGTTTTGATGTTGTCAGAGTAGATGTCATCCATCATTCAGCCATCAAAGAAGAGCCAGTGACAAGTTGTACTATGGTTTTCTCTCTTTATCTTACTTCGTCTTCTTCTCCTTTTTCTAATAAGATTAAATATGTTACATGTTCTGGGTTTTGAAGAAAAATAATGAGAGAAAAAAATGCAGTTTTTCATTGGGACACCGTTTTTCAAAACAAAATAGTTTTAAAAAGTAGAGATTGTTAGCAAGTGGAAACAACAGCTAGAAATGCTAACTTTCAGTTCCTCTGTACATGCTAAATTTGGAAAGGACAAGTGGACTAAACAAAGGCTATTTCTCACATTCATGAGATGGAAACCAGACTTATAAAAGGATAATATAAAACCAATCAAATGTTGCTAAGCTACTAGCTCACTAAACTTGTCAACTTAAATCATCCCTAAATGAGACAAAATCTAAACACGAACAAGGAGCAGAAATACTTTTTGCAAGACATGGTAAGAAAGGAATGAATCCGGATTGGCCCATTTGTCATCCTGGTATTTGTCCAGGTGTGTGTCTGATAGCGAGGAGTCTGATGGGGGATTCTGGTATCAATAAAAGCTGAGGTCCAAGAGAACAACTCTGCCTTTGGAAAAAAATAAATCACTCCATCTCATATCTGACAACAAACCACCTTGGGTGCTACACAGCACCAGCTCAGAGATAGTCTTAAACTTAATTTATCCTCAGATGGATTCTTATAGCACTAAGCAGATGGTCCCAGTGCCTCATATATGATGTGGTTGCCACATCCAGCAGCACAGTTCTCACATACTGAGAAGGCCATGCAATGATACACCTGTCGAATTGTTTCAATAGGAATATGTGTTGGTGGGTTTTTGTTTTTTTTTTTTCACTGAGATTGAGAATTAGGATCTCAATCTTGCTGCAACTCGCCATCTCCGCAGGCCTGCTCATGTTGCTTGCATTTGTTGAAACGGAATCAGCTCACCAGACCACCGGACCAATAACCACAGTGGAAGTCGGATGAGCCACTTTCCCGTCGTTTCTGAGTAATCTTCTGCAACGAGAAAGTGTTTCGGCCGAGACGAGACCGGGGGAAGAATAGGAGGCGGCTAAAGCAAGTAATGGCACAAATAGGAAAATATCTGTGCCTCGCAAATGTAACACCCAACAGAAAGGTTAAGAGAGGCTGGGAACGGAGCATCAAACATGAAAACTTGGCTCTCGGCATTGTTATTCTCCTTCTCACTGCTGGCGTCTGATTCTCTGAATCACCATGAGCATCTCCTCTCAGAGCACAGTTGTTTTAACTGTGTTTTTTGGAGGGCTTCCCAAACGCGGAGTGACTCAAAACACAAGATTGCTTGATAGGGAGTGCTGGGAAAAAGCCAGAGTTGCTTTTTTTTGTGGAGCTGCCATTCAGAAAGATAAAAAAACACCAGATACAATGTGTAGGACTTGCGGCTGCATGGCTGAGCTGGTACAAATGGAGGCGCAGATGCTCCTGTGGTCAGAACAGTGAACCCAGTTGGCCTCACTGGACTTGACATGGCACAGCACTTACCCTCTCACCAAGCGTGGGTGATTGAGTGGATGTAATATGTAACGCTTTGTGTCTGAGAGAGTAAACTAAATTTTTGTTTCTGTCAGAGTTAGTAATGTGAGTCTGCAAACCAGAATATGCCTAATTTGCATTTTCTTTTTGCAACATTTTTAAAAGTTTGCTCTAAATTCACATGACAATTAGATTAAAACATGTACGGATATTCAAATAGAGTGAACTTTCTTTCAGTCATGGCTGCAAATACCGAATTTGCATATCTGAAAGGCACTTTAATCAGTCCAAACTGTAACACTGTTCCACCCTGCTCCTGTTGCTGTTTGCAATCACTCGCTTCATCTTGTGTAATACATGTTTTCCCTTTTAACCACAGCAGATTTATCTGCAGCAGAGCCACAGCCCAAACCCCTTCTCGCTCCGGGCTGCCACCGTTTGCTAACTGGGATTCCAGCGCTGCGAACACAAAGCAAGATAAAACCTCTTAATCTGCTGTCACTACCGCTCAAAATGTGCAGGCGGCTGTGTGTGTGTGTGTGGGTGTGGGGGTGTGTGTGTGTGTGTGTGTGGCCGCAGCGACTGTTTTAGTGTTCTTTGTACGAGAGCGGACGTGAATGCCCAGGGCATCTGTTGACCCAGCTGGCATTTGCTGAGCGGTTGTAGGCCGCCAGGTTTAAGGACAACATTTATCCAGCATGCATTTGTATTTCCCACTCATTGTAGATGTTGTGTGTGGCTGTTTGTTTCTGCATTCTGGGGGTGAAGGTCAAGGGTAACATTTCCAGTTTTTCCTCTTAATTTCAGCGAGGAACGTTGAAATAAAAACATCTGAATAATGCTGAAAGTTATTTAACGGCTAAAAGCTCTTGGCAAGTGAAAATAGCCAGGAAACAAATCCCAGCATGACAAACCGTGTACAAATTGCCAGAAACATTTTTTTCTGAAATTACCGCCTTTTCTATCCACATAAGCAAACCCCTATTGCCTCATGTCTTGTGCACAAGTGCCACACCGGCTGCCTTTTTAGCCTGCGGTGCAAAGTAACAATTCCCTTGCTGTTCCTGTCATATTTAGTTTTTGGATGAAAAAAAGTTGAGGAAGAATATGCTTTTGTTTTGATTTAAAAATAAAGTCTTGCAGGCGTTGGGAGGAAAGAAAAGGAGATATCTTGAAAAGCAGTAGCAGCTTTGACAGAGAGCAAGTTCTGCACTCAAAGATGCAGGAACGCAGCTACAGCTTCCTATAACAAGGAAGAAACGTCAACGCGTAGGAATAAATAATCGCATTTATATGGATGTTCGTCCTTTTAATGCTTTATACACATCAGAATGTAACTGATAATACAAAAGTCGCCACCAAAAAAATAAAAAAACGGGTCAAACATCCTAGGATTTTGTTGGACCACCTTTAGAGTTGATGGCAGCACGCATTCCCTGCGTTTCCATGAACTTCTGCAACTATGGTCAATGGAAAAGCAGCTACTGATTGAAAATGCTCTTTCACTATTAAACAGCCCTGGGCTCTTTTGTTTTGATTTAATTTCACCAAATATTTAAGCTATCGATTAAAAGACTTTCCTCTTTTCGTGCTCCATGAAAGCCTGCAAACAAGCAGCATTTTAGGAATAATTTTTTGGTCAAGAATCATTGAATCCTAACTGTTTTAAAAAATAAAATAAAATCACTTTCTAATCAGGCCGTAATTGAAGGTCTATTACATTTGCTATAGCAAATAATAACGTAATTTTACACACAGTACTTCTGCTTCATGGCATAGAAGTAAAGGCATAATAAATAAGCAGCGTTGGGCTTATCTGAGGTTAATTGAAAACTGGAAAGAATTCTAGGGTTTTTGATCACACCAAGATAAAGCTTCAGCATGGAATAAACAAATCTCTCCAGTCGTCTCTTATCGATCGGCTGTCAAAGAACGACTAAAGAGAAAGAAATTAACACATTCATCCAAACCGATGTGTTTTGCAAACAGCATGCTTGGTAAAGGTGAACAGAAAAAGCTTGAAAGCTGCTTTCCGTTTTTGACAACTTTTCCTCTGTTTGGTTTGAGGCTCAACATGGAAAATGTTATTGTGAATAGAAGATTTGGCTTGCCATTCTTTTCTTTAAGGCATCGTTTGAGCGTCAAGGAAGCTTTGTCATGTCAGGTTAGTCATGGTGTTTTCTTCTTTCGCTGCTCCCGACGTACATCTTGAATGCCCCTTCTGCTTAAACTACAACTTGTTTTCTTGAGAACTGAATGTTTATCCAAGCACCTGTTTGACTCCACAGCTAAACATAAAGACGTCGGTGTCTGTAAGCTCTCTAGAAACCAAGATTCAAGCCCACATGTGAGGATTTTCTGCACATATGTCTGGTAGTGTATACGTTATTGTCGCTATGTGGCGACGGCGAGGAAACAGTTTGGTTTTAAAAAAACTTATTAATGTAAAATCAACTGTTTTGAGCTTTATATCATGCTGTAATGTTTTCATGATGTCCCAAGAGGATCCAAAAAAGAAGCATTTATTTTTTTTCCCTTTTGCCGCACAATTGTTGATGTAGAGTTACGGGACGAGTTTCAGAGTGTTTTTTCAAACAAGTCACAGCAGCAGAGCTACTAAGCTACTGTTCAGACTGATAGAATCGGCCTATTGAAGGGACAGAAACATTTCAGATCCGAATCAAATCACTCACAGTTTGCTGACTCAGGGGGAAAAAAAACTTTGAGGGTTTTTTTTTTTTTTTTTAGCCTTTATTAGTTAGTGGAAAACCTGAATGAATGGTTTGTTTATGTTGTTTTGCCCAAAAATACTGTTTTAAAATATTAAAACATATACGGTCAGGTTGACTGTTCACTTTAAATACTCAGTGTAATGAAGCTGTCCATTTTTGAGAGCGAACACGTTTCTGTGCGGGGTCCAAAGAGTTAAAGAACAATGCAATTGAGTTTGTCTGTACATTTTTACAAATGTTTTGAGTTATTTTGGAGGAATGTTAAGAGCCATGTGTGTAGCAATGGAAATTAGTAAAATTTTTTCACCTCCAAACCCTCATAATGTGCGACTCAAAGTGACTTTGACCACTTGCCGGATGCTAATTGGGCTGAGGACGCAGTGTGGACACAAAACACGGAGGTTCACAGTGTCTTGATTTGGAAACGTTACATTTAGATTTCTCGTAGGGATTCATTAGGCTCGTCATAATTACCATATCCGAGAGTTTTTTTTGTTAGACCTCTTCATTATGCTCCTTTCGGAAAACAAATAACTCATTTAAATAAAAGCAGCGTATCCTTGAAACGAAGCCGCTTTGATAACAAAAGAGCCGGCGAGTTTGTCACTCTAATTGCGGCACTTTGCTCTTCAGAAAAGTTTTAGTTAGTTTAGGTGGGTAATTACGTGCACTTGTATAGAAATTACCTGAAGTGCCATTTGGAAAATCACAGATAATGTGAGAGAGCTTTACAACAATTTCTGAAAAGTTAAGTTGAGACCCTCAGCCCTTGAACAGCCTTCCATCGATCACTGAGCTGATTGAATACGGCTCTGGAAACAGACCAAATGAATGGAGACATATATGGTCCAATAGTTCTTTAAGCCCAGAAGAAAATTTTAAAGAATCTCAATTTTAGCTCTTAAATGCTATAATTTAAGTGGCTATATCCACTTAAATAATATTTTTAATGGTAAATTACAACAATAAAAACCCAGGGAAACAAAAATTCACAATTTAAGTAATTAATTTTTTTTTGTTTTACTGTTTCCTGTTGCAGGTGTTAACCCTCTGGGCAACCATTCCTGTCTTAGCTGCTTTCGCTTCGTTCTTATCTTTGACTCGCAGCAGTCACTGCCAGAAGCACATTAATCTTTTAGGCAGAGGAGTCCTCCATAATCTCCAGCTATACAACAAGAACTTCGCCATAATTCTGCAAATAATCAGCTCTTTATAAATCACTTGATTTCTCAGGTTCATATAAGGCATTACTGTGTTAATTTAACAACTGAATCCGATGTCAAACTTGTGCAGAGGTGGAATATTAATTAAAAAAAATTTCTCAAATATCAGTCATAATAAAAACGGTCTTAAAACACATTCAGATATCATGTAAAATTAACAAAAATAACTTTTTGCAGCACAAGGCAGTAAAGAGTTTCTATTTTCTCCTAAATTAAAATGGTAAAATTAGTTCATTTCTCTGTTGCCTGCCAAAACATTAATAATAGTAAAACAAAATTAATTAATTACATTTTTGTAGATATCCAACAACGACATTCTATGGAAACTTGCTCCTGTTCTACAGATTCTCTGTTTCATGTGTGAAGATGTGGGTTTAATTTAGAAAATGTATTTTCGCAAAGAAGATTAATTTAACAAATTGTGTGATGTAGGTGTGCTGCTGTGTTCAGAGACTAGAAAGAGTATTTTAATTATAGAAAATGCTTGTTATTAAGCCTAGAAAACAGTAAAGTTAGTGAGATCCTTCTTCCTCCACAGCAGGTTTTAGTGGATTAAGTATTTATATTAACAGATCTTTGTTAAGAATAATATTAAGAGCAACATGTACTCTACATACTAACCCCACCGCATCTGGTTTCTTCAGTAACTTGGTGAAGTAAAAAACAAGTCTAAGAAAGAATACGGATCTTGTATGAAGCTCCAGATAAAGCTAGCAAGATTGGGAAAAGCTCAAGAAAAAGTCATTTGTATTTTGTGCTTGAGAAGAAAATTGTCATTGCTCTCCTTGAGCACATTTCCAATAAAACTGCTCAAGAAAATTTGGTTTTGCACCCAGAACTATTAAACCCTTCTATTTATTTTTCCAACTATTTACATTTTCCAGGGCATCTGAGGTTTAACCACAGGTTGATCAATACTCCAACTTTTCAATGGCTGGAAATCTCTTAAGTTGTAGCTTTTTTTAATCTTAATCTATTGGGCTTGTGTTAGTGGACTCCTCCTTGTCTATATGGACCTTCCAATAAAGAGTTATTTTGTTCATCCCAAAGTTTCCCGTTATCTAAACATTTTAAGACTTTATCTAATTTGCTAGATGAATCGTTAGGAGATGTTCTCTGAATAGAAAAAAAAACAGATCAGGGGAATCAGGTTCTGTCTCAGGAGGAGTAACTCCATCCAGGTCAAAGCCTTTTCAACCGGTCTTAAATGCTTCGCACCTTGCTGACTCAGCGGATTATTGTCAAACAGGGCAACAGCTTAGATAAAAATCACCAAGTCAGTTTGTTGATATCCATGTTTAAGCCTCTCAAATATTCTGTGTTTCTGTTTAAAAAGATGCTATCTGAAGTGAGAAAGCAGCTGCAGTCTCTTGTCACACTCAAATATTTCAGATAATTAAGCAATTTTTAATATTAAAGATGAACCAATGACATACAAAAAGCAAAAAAGTTTTCAAATTGATTTCATAAACTAAGAGAAAAGGCTACATAAACCAATCTAGCCCTTATTTTAATGGTGAGTTACTCGTCACCACACTTTCTAGAACACCGAGTTCCATTTCATTATTTTTCTGATATTAAATTGTTTTGGCATGTCATTAAAAAATAATTCGTTGTGAAGTAGACACATTTTCACACTGCTATATTTTTCATATCAGTGGCTTTGGGTTCTGGAAAGTTTTGCATTTTGCTGCAGAATGACTCCTCTTCAGATGCGTTTCACAAATTACATTTCAATGAGATGCGACAATGTGAGAAAAGAAAAAAGCCTCATGATGGCTGAAGACGACTCCACAAAACACCAAGGCCGGTTCGGAATAGTCAAATCCTTCTTACAATGTCTTTCAGGTTCAATTACTCTTGTAATATAATGAAAATCACATTCATCTTATTTTGTATTTCTTTTTTGCCTTGAATTTGTGCTGCCTTGGTTTCTGAAAGACCTCATAACCACAGCAGGAACAAGATGCCACCAACCCTCCAAAAAGAAAATACAATCTCAGTCGTTAGGCGGTTTATGTCTCCTCTGAGGCCGCTACCTTCAGAGAAGGAGGAGGGGGAAAGCAGGCCGGTTCACCACCAGGTCTGTTGTTGCCAAGGGCTGATTATTCCTCTTATATAAATAGAAATTGTATCTGTGACGAAGGTGCTTGAATGAATTTAGGCTCTCCAACTCTGAACATAAACCGTCACTATTTATTCAGAATTACTTCAACACAACTCATTCTGTTGAGAGTGTGCAACTGTACTTGCAAGAAATGTCACAAAAGCCAAACATATCTACACTCAGAGAGGTTATTAGCATCTTCAAAAGGTTTTATTGGGTCCCAGATGACATTTTAAAATGTCTAGTGCCTTGCTGAGCTGTAGTTTTAAACTATGCCTAATTCCTTTACACCTTGCTTTCAAGGATTTCTTGGAATCCTTTAATAAGGTCTTGAGCAAATGTTCTACCAACATTCAAAAGACAGATTTCTTAGAGCCGTCGGTGCTTTGGGACACCATGCATCACGCTTCTGTTGATCCATTCTCTGCAAGTTTTATGCTCTAGCTATTTGGGAATTTCTTTGGTACAAGAAGTTTCTCCAAGAAACTTTTTGCAGAAAGCGATGAACAGTAAACTGAAAATTGTTGATGAAAGACCTTCAGAAAGTCTAGAAACCACATCAGACGTCTGCCGCCTTGGAAAGACAGATATAAGAAAAGGACGGATGACTCGACAGTTTTGCAGTGCTGTGTTTCGTAGGAGCCAATTCGAATGCCTGATGGGCTCATTCTACTTGAACAAATTGTACACATCCTTAATTTATGAGCGCAAACAAACCTCATTTTCTACTTCTCCCATCTGACCAACCTAATCAGATCAGGTGGAGGCCAGATAGTGCTTGAAACGTTGGTGAGGGATGGGCGTGCATGTGCCAGCAGGATCAAATCAATGAGTTAATCGATAAATGTAGGCGAGGAGGAAGGGTTGAGGGCTGAAAGTAGAGTATTACTTAGAGCTGTAGGCAGATCGTTCAGTCATCTTGATTAAAGGCTCCCCTCTTGGTGGTTAAGGCCAGGGTGCAATGAGTTGACACCAGATCTGGGTCACCTATGAGCAAAGATCCTTTTAATTACTCAGGGTATTTGTGCCTTAGTCAGCCTGGCAGATGTGGGAATAGAAGTGAGGGCTGAAATATTTAATCTAAGTGGCTTTGCAGGTCTTCCCAAGCACATGCAACCTCTTAGAGTGGAATCGCTACATCGAACGCATGCAACTTTTACTCGAGGCACTTCTTTGATTGCTGCTTCGGTGCAGTGAGTTTCAGCCAGCTGTCACGAAGTCAAATATACAATAACAGAGGACTGATTAGCCCCTCTGGAGATGAATCCACCAAAAATGGGAATTGTCAGAAGCTACGAGAAGAATCCCATCAAGCACAAATGCATTTAATCTCAGATATAATCCACAGTGTATCTACACTCTGAGAGGTTATTAGTGTTAGATTTCCTTTTTGTTTGCGTGTTGCATGTTTCCACTCTGAAAGTTATTACAAGCTCATGTCTTCGCACCCCTGTGTTCCTCTTTATGTACAAACTATTTTGTGTTAAAGGGTAATAAACCTAAACCCCAAGACTGTTGCTCACAAAGAACTAATAAAAGCAAGCCACTGAGACTCGTACACTAGACAAAAAAAAAGTGAATCAATAAAATAATAATAATAATAATAAAAGTATCCGGCAGAAAAACCAATAACTCCTTCGGGATAAGGCAAGATTATCACCGCTACACGCCCCCTGTGGGGTAATACCGACGCAACAGTCGCAGAGGCTGCAGAGTTTGGAAGTGCACGGCTGCTGGCAGCTCTTCAGTGCAACACATGGGACTTTCATCAAAGCTCACTTCAAAAGCTAACACCCGAGCTTAAAATCTTTGGGGGATTTCAGACAAAACCTAAACAAGAGCTGACACGCTGAATGTGACCAGTGGGTGTCAGATAAAAGCCAGCCTCAGATTAAAAGAAAGGATAGTAAGTCTTTCTCTCTCTTTCTCTTGCAAAATATTCGTGACACCAAACTTAATGAATATGCAAAAAAAAAAAGAAATTTCCAAGGTGCCTCACAATTGTTTGCGATAATATGATACTGTCATATCAAGAAGGACTGCAACACGAAGAAATAAAGCCGATGCTCCGAATGTAAAGCAATACTATTATGGGACACAATGTGCAAAATAAGCCAAACAAGACACAGGTGCACGGTTATTTTCATCCAACCATGGAGGCGCACCTTGCCAAAACAAACCCCCCTCTCCACACATCCTCTGGGGGTAAAATCCACTTTGACCGAATTCAAAAGCAAGACCTTCAAGATTTAACACCAAAGCTGGGTGTAATAAGGTGGTGCGGATGATGTTATCCCTGCTGGAAGTGTTGCGTCAACTGCCAGCTCCTCAAGGGGCGGGTGGAGTTGAAGGTGGTGCGGGGGGGTTCAGATGCACGACGGCGGGCCCTCTGGGCCACAAGAGTGTCTGAGCGCCGTGTGCCCGGCATGTAAACGAGGCTGTTCGGCTCCGCTGTGTTCCCAACAACTATTATCCGGCGCATTAATGAATGGGCCCCACTGTTGTTCACTGATTCATCCAGGACTGCGGCAGCTGAGCACCTGACAGCCTCTAATGTATTCAAGCAGAGGAAGTGCAATGTTTTTGAAGCAGTATCACCCGGCATTACATACAGTATCCACCGCAGAGCGTAATTCGTCTCCATTTCCCATCACATGTAATGCTTTGCAGCTTTTATTATACAGAAAATAAAAGCAGCTGAAGTTACCCCGTTCTCCTATGAATCATAAAAATACAATCTAAAGGCATTAGGATGGATGATTATCACACTTAGACATCAGCCATTTTGAATATAAAACATGTCCATATTTTCCACACACCCACATTCTTGTGTGTCGTTTGGCAAATTTGATGTTGAATTGTAAGAGCTGGCACTGCAGCAGGACCAAATGATGCTTTGATTTATTTAAAGGTACAGTGTAGATTATTCCCACTCAGTCTTTTGAGAGATTATCCTTTGTATCTTCATTTTGTTTAACAACTGATGAAATTTTACTGCAGGCAAAAGCTAACAGCTCGTCTGACAGGTAAAAAAGCCAAAAATGTCGAACATATTACAACAAACTCCCACCTCCAAAATGTCACAGAGGTTGATGAAAACACTTTCATAAAGACATAAAATAAACTACAATCTCAATTAGTAGCTAGAAGCAGTTTAAGTGACGATTTATTGGTAAATCAGGACATATTATAGTTTTTCTTTTTATCCTTAAGCCACATCTAATTTTGTAGAAAAACCTACTCAAACCAAACATGTTTCAGTTTTTATTGTATGAATTGGTAAATGCAATGGAAAATGACCTTGGACATTATTTCTTACTGAATACCTTTAAGAGTTTTCTACAATTTTATATTTGTCCATAAATCCTTTTTTACTGTAAACTTAACCTTTGCATATCAACTTATTTACTATAATGTCCTATTTTGATGAATCATTGAGATAACTAATCATCAATATGTTCAAATGCAATTACATATTATTAACTCTACATTTTATTGCGTCCTATTTCAACCGACTGTTTCTGATCCCTGTTTGGGCTAATTACCTCTTGTAAAATATGAAAGCAAATATTTAAGATACATCTCCACTCTAATGGTTATGAATAACTAAGAATCTTCATTAGTAACTGTACAAACTGATGCATTGCTGGTACAAAATGCTCATACCCTCCAAAAACATTGAATTTCATGGCCAACAAGTCATTTCAATGAAAAATTACTAAAAGCAAACATCATGTCCTTTTTTACTCAACCTCAACCACACTTTATTTAACAAAATATAAGCAGGTCAAATATCGCAAAGCATATAAATGTAACTTTGAAACACAGCGTTTGAAAATCATGACAAATAATTAATTATCATCAGTGGTTCTGTGGCACAGTTAATACCCCACAGTATAGAGTCATGGTTTCCCCACAATGCAACGACCCCAAACCCTCCAATCCCAATGTGGCTGCACAGGGAGATCTCGAAAGAAAGGGAAAAATCAGGTGGCTGGACAAAAATATATTTAGATATAGCTAAAAAAAAACAACACTAGTAAATGGGAGATGTTGAAATCAAGCCGCTGGGTAGTTGTGTATTTAGTAAAAGGAAAAAAGGGGAGAAGGATTCAGTGAAGTAGATCCATTTTCATCAAATCTGCAAATCCACTTCAGGGCTGTGGCACAACAGGAGGATTGTAACCAAATTGGGTAGAAAGTTTGCTTTAATTTGGCATATCTGTGCACTCAAACGCAATAAAAAAAATACTAAAATACATCTAATTACATCTTTTACTAATTAAAATTGTATCCTTAATAACATTTTTTAAGCTAAATATGCAGGGAACATTTGGACTTTGAAAAACTCAGTCTCATCTAAAGTAATCGAGGTCAAGCTGTAGATCCCCCCCCACTAAGGTCCCTGGACCCCTGCCAGAGTAGCTACTCAGTCATATGCCTGCACAAAAAAATAAAGAGGGGGTAGGGAGGGAAAAGGAAATAAATCCATGCAGCCCAAAGGTGGAGTATCTCAAGTTTTCAAAAATGCTGACTTTAAAGAAGGCATCTTGCATTAACTAATCACCTACATGTATGTGTACGTGTCCACCTCCCCCCCTTACTACGGCCTGTTTTGCAGTAAATACAGCCCGTTACAGTTCTCGTATTCGGACAGGATTAAGATGGCTTTACAAAAGCTCACAATATGATGAGAGTGAATCACAGCCAGAAGCTATTTTGTGTGGAGGAATACTCTTTTTTTTCAATCACATTAAAAAGAAAACAAGCACCTATCCTAATGCAAGTTTGTCTACCTCTTTACACAGATCCAATGAGTAATCAGAAACACTTCTTTGCGCAGTTGTTGAAAAAATATGATGGTACAAACCCTCCCCTCCCCAAATTTAACTCTTTTAATCTTCTGCCTCTCACCCAAAAGCAGGCTATGTTCATTGACACACACACACAAAAAAGGAACCACATAACTGTTATTGGAGCTACATGAACTTTTGCAGCATAAGCATCTGAGTGACGTTAATTGGTCATGCTCATCTGCATGTCTGAATATCTTCAACAATTGGCACACCATTTAAAAAAAGAACAGCATTTTTTTTCTTAGTCTTCTTCCTGTTTTGTACATTCATAAAAGGAGATGATCACCTAAATGGAGAGCCAAAAGTGCCATAATTTGTTAAATATATAAATTATTAAATATTATTATATGGCACAGATAAAAAAAAAAAACAATGTGCCACAATTTTACATTTAAAATAGTAAAATATGCATATTTCTAATTTATATTAATATTTATGCACTGTTGTGTTCCATAAAACAATGATATAGTAATTAAATGAACCATTTATTTAGGGAATTGTGGCACTTTTGGACCTCCATACCTGCAAACTTGTGGTGATTTTAATCAGAAACCACCAAGCAGAGCCGGTCCAAGGTCGTATGACTGATACATTTTTCAATGATTTAAGATGATTACAGAAATTACTATTTTAAATTTGAAAGAATTTTAATTCAGTTTAACTTTGGGAACTGTATTTAGTATAAATTTTAAATTAGTCTCATTCTTCTCATATATATATGAAAAGAATGAGAAATTATATATAAACATTATATATATATATACCATAGGGAGTCAAACGGTTTTTGGTTCCCCCTGCTGGTCTGGAGGCCCTTAGCAGCTGCTCAGTTGGCTTATGCTTGGTACTGGCTTTG